>CP116452.1:65008181-65608181 GCA_028216015.1 Quercus dentata | reverse complement strand
TCCATGACATACATGGCTGATCTGAGAGAATAGCACATTAACAGTTAAGACTTGACTCCAGACCATTATTCTATCAAATTCATTCAAAAATCTGCACAAGTCAACTTAAATTGCTAAAAGCTATAACGAGTTTTTCGTGTTAGAGCATTGCTGCCGATAAAGATGTTCAGCACAAAAAGCATAGTATTCTCCTTCTTTGGATACCACACAAAGAGAAACAATTCCCACCCACCAAGGAGGAATGTATGTTCTACAGAAGAACTAAGGTTTGGTGCTCCCAACACCTAGTCTACAGAGCTAATTGAAAAAAGCAAAGGCTGATAAACGTTAATCATGTATTATGTACTTTAAATTATACAAAACTAATTGGTAATATGAAATTTGTATTATTAATAAACATTTATTATAATTGCATTTGTATGTAAGAGTAAGACTATAGATTTTAGCATTGAGCATTTATTATAATTGTATTTGTATATTGAACTATATATTCTACTCTTTTTTTTTTTTTTTTTTGAAGTGAAAAATATTAATAAATCAAATATAATATATTCAAGATTATAATAACAATATGAAAACATGGATATTTACTATAAATAGAAAAACATAAGACAAAAAAAAATATTTGTTTTGATAATTTCATTGTGGTATATAATAACACAACTTAGTAAAATAAACAGCTATAGTGTGTGTGTATATATATTTCAAAGTATTTCGTACATAAATGATAGCCTTTTCTCTTTAAATAAAAAAAAAAATCATATGTAGACATTATATTACCCATAAGGTTTGGTGCTCCCAACACCTAGTCTACAGAGAAACTCTTTTTGTGATGCCGTTTTGACAATTTGGTAATTGAAAAAAGCAGAGGCTGATAAACGTTAATCATGTATAATGTACTTTGGGGGATCAAGAACCAAAGTTACAATGATCAAGTAAAACAGGGAGGGAAAAACAAGAAAAGGACGGAAGAGCTAAATTCCATTCAAGGAGAGTATGAAAGAAAAAAGATTAAAACTAGAGAATAAACCGTTCACAACCCTCAAGGATTCTAGCATTCTGTTCTTGCCAAATACACCACATCAAGTAATGCGGCATAAGCCTCCAAATATAGCTATATTGCAATGAGAACTAAACTTAACCTACCGCAAAAATCAAACAACTCGATAACCCTATGCAGCATAATCCAATGAATTTCAAACAAGCAAAATACCAAAGACCACAACTCATAAGCTATAGGGCTATGAAGAAGAAAATGATCCGCCAACTCCCCACACCTTGTGCACGCATAACACCAATCAACAACAATAATTTGCTTTTTTTGAAGGTTATCTATACTTGTAATGATCAAGTAAAACAGGGAGGGAAAAACAAGAAAAGGACGGAAGAGCAAAATTCCATTCAAGGAGAGTATGAAAGAAGAAAGATTTAAAACTAGAGAATAGACCGTTCACAACCGTCAAGGATTCTAGCATTCTGTTCTTGCCAAATACACCACACCAAGTAATGCGGCATAAGCCTCCAAATATAGCTACATTGTGATGAGAACTAAACTTAACCTACCGCAAAAATCAAACAACTCAATAACCCTATGCAGCATAATCCAATGAATTCCAAACAAGCAAAACACCAAAGACCACAACTCATAAGCTATAGGGCTATGAAGAAGAAAATGATCCGCCAACTCCCCACACCTTTTGCACGCATAACACCAATCAACAACAATAATTGCTTCACCAAAGACCACAACTCATAAGCTATAGGGCTATGAAGAAGAAAATGATCCGCCAACTCCCCACACCTTTTGCACACATAACACCAATCAACAACAATAATTGCTTTTTTTGAAGGTTATCTATAGTTGTAATCTTATCTAAAGAAGCAGACCATGAAAAAAAAAGCTATCCTTAGAGAAACCTTCGATTGCCACATCATTTTCCATGGAAAAGATACGACAGTAAGGGGATAAAGAATGATAATATCCTCACACCTCAAAACCTCTACTCTTTGCTGGCTTCCAAAAGACTTTATTAGGAACAATACCCCACACAGACGAAGAGTAAACAATGTCCATAAAGAAAGCCCAAGATTCTAGTTCCCAATCATGCACTGGACGACAAAACTAAGCATCCCAATGGATCCTCCCAACAAAAAAACACATAACCTCCGCAATTGAAGACACCCTTGCCTTACTAATACAGTAAAATTCTGGGAATGCCTCCTTAAGAGTGCAGTCCCCACACCACCACATGCTCCCAAAATTTCACTCAGTTTCATTGCCCACATCATACTGTTGGAGTTTTGAAAAAATCAACCAATTACTTCTAATGAATTTCCATAGGCTAACACCACATGCACTTGACATAGATTTTGTGCACCAACCACCCCTTTCGTTAATTAAATAAATAGCTATAGTACGGATAAGAGTTTTGAGGTTTACTCAAATTAATTAAAGTTTAGTCAAAATTTTATCATCAAATTATAGAAATATCTTAATAAATCACAAATATAATATATTCATAATTATAATAACAATAGTTTATAATCACTCTATCGGCATCTATCACTTCCACAAACTCAAACATCAGTTTATGCTCCTCTATAGCACGGATTTGGAAGCCCTTTCGAGCTCTCCACAAGAGATTAAAAGTCCTCGCTACTGCATCTAAATTCAATGCCCTTCTCGTTATGAGGCAACAATATGCACATTGCGTTTTGCTTTCATGGCCAAATCAATTTTACACTCTTCTTTTACCGATAAAGAGAGCCTTGCCAAAATATATAATTTGGTAATCGAAAGAACAGAGAATGATACATGGTAATTGTGTATTTTCTACTTTAAATTATACAAAATATATTTTTTCATAATACTTTTATTTTGTACAATATATATTTTTTGGATTGCATTGTGAAAAAAAAATAAAAAAATAGATAGATTATTTTTGAGAACCGGTTTAAGAAACTCAATTGAAAAATAGAAAAATACATTGTTAGTCTCTAGGATCATGAAAGTCTCTAATATTAGGACTTCACAATAGGGGATGAGAGGCCTGGCTATCTCGAATTAGTCACAAAACTTGTGGTTGTCCTCTCTGTTGTTATGGGGGTTCAATTTTCTTTTCGTTGAATCTAAGACTTTCGAATTCTCTCAGTAGAGGAGGGAGGTACGTATTTCATGTTACACATTTTTAAGCGAAGTCGGGATTCTCTCCGATCAGTTTTCATGGGCAGAGAGAGCGCTAAGTGTTTGCTAGCTATTGTGGAGGATCTAATGTCTAATAAAACCCCTGGTAACTTTGCACAAACCTTTAGGGATGATGAGAAAGTTTTTATTTTGCAATTGGGTTCCAATTCACACGGCAGTTTTTTAATGATCTCGGAACTCATCCATGGCCGTCGGAAAGGATTTTCGTGGTCCGGAAGGGAAAGCTAGTAGTGGGTGGCGAGGTTTTGGATTTCATCTAAGGAAAGCAATTGCACCTGGGACACTTGCAACCAAACAGCCTTTTAACTCTGTCCTAAAACCGAGAGTGGAGAATCACAAAACTTTTCTGCTGGCAGCGGCGGAGGGTGATCGGAGAGAGGGTAGTGGTAGCAGAAAAGGAAAGCAATTAATGCCGAAGTTTCAAATTTCAACCAAATCAAATTTGAGCAATAAAAGCCATGATATACGCGATTTGAGTGCTGGGAAGAAACAAGCTATGTCTAAGGCTAAATTGTCGGTTGAGATTACAGAGAGCAACAGCGGTGTCAATGACTCACCTTTAACGTTGGATGTTGGCCCGAGATTGGAACGTGGGCCGGATGGTGAGTGGGAGGTAATGTGGTCCAAAGTCAAGGAAGTGGGCCGCATAGAAAAACCCAAAGACAAAAACTTTAAGCCCGTTAGCCATTTTAAACCCACAACTCCCTTCAATGCAAAGCCCAAACTTAATCCCAAGCCCATCAAAGTCTGGCAGCCCAAACCAAAGCAAACACTCCAAAATGGCGAGACTTACCAGGTAACTTGACTTCTACTTCAAGAGCTCAGTCAGCGATCCTTGCAGAGGCGATGTGGATTCTACCTCGAAACTTCCTCAAGCTGACTCCCAAAGCTTGTTGAGGCTAGCCCAGTCGATGAAAGCCTCCGACGGTGCCGCTATTGACCTTATCGGCGCCGATGAGCCCGATAATGAGATTCTCGGTTCCGATGAGTCCGATACAGCGTTTCTCAGCTCCGATGAGTCAGCAAACACCTCCGATGGTGAAGAGAAATTGCACCAAGACATCCGTTTGATACTTCAGGAGAATTCTGGCAATGTTAGCAAGAAATGGGGGAATTCAGAACAGTGGATGCTTGAACTTCGAGATGGTAGAAGAGTGGCGGTTCCGATTCAAATTTTTCTGCCGCCCCGGTGAAGTCACAAAGGTATTGGAAGAGCAAACCCAATTGGCCTTGGTCCCCTGGAAGTGTTCGGATGTTGTGGAGGTGTCATCAGCCCAAGTTGATGAGAATGAAGTACTTGTGGAGGATTGGGTCTCGGACACTTGTTCGAGTCTTCTCGAGCTACCTAATGTAGGGGGTTTGTCGCCTCTAAGTGTGGAACCACTAGCCTTTTCTCTACCCTTGGCTATGGAAGGGTAGGAAGTGTTGGGTGTGGAGAATCAAAGTGAGGGGAGAAGCTTACTCTGAGTAGTTCCAAAGCAGATTGAAAGGGTTTGATAACTTCCTAGGCACATCCCTAAAAGGTTTGGAAAATCAAGCAACCACCTTTTTATTGGCTGTTGAGGCTGAATTACACCGTAGGGCTGCTTTGGAAAAAAAATTACGTGATTTGAAGAATTCTGGAGTGAAAGGTATTAGAGAGCTCAAGGGTCTATTCAATTTCGATTAATTATGGTTCTACTTCAACTAGGCGCAATGGTATTAATAGGGAGTGGGCTCTTTCTATTCCTAAATGAATCTGAAGATGATTTCTTGGAATGTCGGAGGATTGAATGAGGTCGGGAAGAGACTTCAGATTTGTAATTTGTTGCGTGCATGGAGACTTGATATTGTCTATTTTAGGAGACTAAACTTGAATGGATTACTAGAGGTGTAGTCAGAAGTATATGGAGTTGTCCATATGTCGATTGGGTGTACTTGGGTTGAGAAGGTGCTTCTGGAGGTATTGTATTGATGTGGGATCGGAGGGCAATGGAAAAGGTGGAAGAAGCGAAGAGGGCGCTTTTCTGTTTCATGCAGATTTAAAAACATAGGCGATCAATTTGAGTGGGCTTTTACAGGTTTATATGGGCCAAATTCGAACAAGAGGCGTAGGAAGATGTGGGAGGAACCGACGGGCTGATTAGTTGGTGGGATGTGCCATGGTGCCTAGGAGGTGACTTTAATATAATTCGCTTCCCATCAGAAAGATTAGGGGCTACAACTAGTACTCGGGCTATGTATGAATTTTCGGATTTTATCTCTCTTCATGGGCTGATGGATATACCTATGGAAGGAGGCCTTTATACTTGGTCCAACAATTCCTCTGCCTCTAGAATAGACCGGTTTCTTTTCTCTCCACTTTTAGCAGATCATTTCACTCTATTTGCACAGAGAAGGTTGCCTAAGGTACTTTTGGACCACTACCCAATTCAGTTGGAGGGGGGGAGTCATAGGAGAGGTAGAACTCCTTTTCGTTTTGAAAATATGTGGTTGAAGGCGGAGAATTTTGTTGATAAAGTGAAAACTTGGTGGGCATTCTATTTGTTCCAAGGCAACCCGAGTTTTATACTAGCTAAGAAGTTGGCAGCCTTGAAGTTGGACCTAAAAAAATGGAACGAAACGGAGTTTGGCAATGTTACTTTAAAGAAACTTGTTATGGGAACAAATTGAATGACTTGGATGTTAGAGAGGAGACTCGACCTTTAATAGGCGAGGAGAAGTTAAAACAAGTTAATCTTTGTACCGAGATTGAAAAGCTTACTCTTTTAGAAGAAATTTTGGAGGCAGAAGTCTAGGATGCTACACTTGAGGGAGGGGGACGCAAGTACAAAATTTCTTCATAGAATGGCTAATTCCAATAGAAGAAATAATGGTATTGAGAGCCTTATGGTTGATGGAACCTTGTCTTCTGATCAAGGTATGATTGCTAATTGTATTACTCAATTCTTTATGAATTTATACTCGGAGCGACAAGTTGTTCGACCTTTTCTTAAGTCTTGGTATTTCCTAGGATATCCGGTGATAATGCTGATTGGTTAGATAGACCCTTTGAGGAGGCAGAAATTTTTGATGTCATACAAAATTTTAATGGTGACAAAGCACCTAGACCTGATGGGTTTCCAATGGCCTTCTTCCAAGCATGTTGAGGTATTCTCAAAACTGATCTTATGGCTGTATTTCACCATTTTTTTTTTGCTAAAGGTCAGTTTGAGAAAAGCTTAAATGCAACGTTCATCATTCTCATCCCTAAAAAAATCCAGCAATTGAAGTCAAGGATTTTCGCCCCATTAGTCTTGTTGGGGGGGTTTATAAAATCATTGCTAAGGTCTTAGCAACCAGACTTCGCACGGTCATGGAAGATATAATTTCTCCTTCTCAAAATGCTTTTGTGAGGAGCAGACAGATTCTTGACCCTGTGCTTATTGCTAACGAATGCCTCGTGAGAGAGTGAAAACTGGTTTGCCAGGGATACTTTGCAAATTAGATGTTGAGAAGGCTTTTGATCATGTCAATCGGGATTTTCTTATGCGATTATTAGAACAGAGTGGGTTCTCTGCTAAATGGAGGCAATGGATTTTCTTTTGTATATCTCTTGTTTCGCTTCTCTATCTTGATAAATGGCACTCCTTGTGAGTTTTTTGAGAGCTCCAGGGGGTTGAGACAAGGTGACCCATTGTCCCCTTTGTTGTTTGTCTTGGTGATGGAAGTCCTTGGGAGAATGTTGGATAAGGCTGTCCATGATGGTCACATGTCAGGCTTTGATGTGGGTCGTTTTAGAGGGAAGATCTTTGGAGGTGTCCCATTTGCTCTTTGCGGACGACATTTTAATTTTTTGTGATGCTGATTTGGATCAAGTTTTGTTTCTCCGTATGATTCTCATTTGGTTTGAGGTGTTTTCTGGTTTGAAGATAAATTTGGGCAAGTCAAAGCTGGTTCCTATTGGTATGGTGCATAATCTTGACTTATTGTTGAATGTCCTTGGTTGTAAACAAGGTACCCTTCCAATGAAATATTTAGGCCTTCCTTTGGGAGCTAAATGTAAGGATAAGACAATTTGGAACCCAATTCTAGAGAAGATAGAACGGAGATTAGCAGGATGGAAACATCTGTACTTATCCAAGGGAGGTAGAGTCACTTTAATTAAAAGCACTCTATCTAATTTACCCACATATTTTCTATCTTTATTTCCTATTTTCGCTTCGTGTGGCTAATGAATTGAGAAACTTCAGGAGGGATTTTTATGGGGTGGCATTGGTGATGAACCAAAATTCCATTTGGTCAAATGGGCTCTTGTTTGCACTCCCATTGTTTCGGGTGGTTTGGGGATAAGAAAGGTAAGACTTTTTAATGAAGCTCGCTTGGGAAGTGGCTATGGAGATTTGGGATGGAGAGGGCTGCTCTTTGGAGGCAAGTGATAGCCGTGAAATATGGTTGTGAATGGGGTAGTTGGTGTACTAGGCCTACTAACGGTCCATATGGTGTTGGCTTGTGGGAAAATATTAGTCGAGGATGGCCTACTTTCTCTCGCCACATTCTATATGATATTGGGGATGGGTCTAGGGTGAAATTTTGGCAAGACCGTTGGTGTGGTGAAACTTCTCTTACGATCGGCTATCCTGAATTGTTTAGATTCTGCCGAGATCAAGAGGTTAGTGTGGCTGAGGTTATGAAGTTTGATAACGGTATCCTGTTTTGGGATGTAAGTTTCTTTAGGGGTGCGCATGCTCGGGAACTAGAAGCACTGGCCAGTTTCATGGATACCATATATGGTGCGTCGGTTAGAGGGCTTGGTGAGGATAAAATGTGCTGGAAATCTGTTAGAGAGAAGGGCTTCACGGTTAGGGATTATTACAATCTCTTAGTGGGCTCTAATGACTATTGCTTTCCTTGGAAAAGCATTTGGAAGCAAAAGATTCTTTCTCGAGTAGCTTTCTTTGTTTGGACTGTTGCTTTAGGGAAATACTTAACGATTGACAATTTACGAAGAAGGAAGGTTTGGATATTAGACTGGTGCTACATGTGCAAGTGTAATGGGGAATCAGTTGATCATCTTTTTCTTCACTGTCCGGTTGCAATGGATATGTGGGCTATAGTGTTCGGGTTGTTTGGAGTGAGTTGGGTTATGCTACAATATGTAGTGGGGCTTCTCGCATGTTGGCAAGGCAGTTTTGGTCGTCATCGAAATGGGTATATATGGCTTATGGTTCCCCATTGCTTATTGTGGTGCCTTTGGAGGGAGAGAAATAGTCGGTACTTTGAAGATAAGGAGAGATTCATATCAGACTTGAAGCTATTTTTCTTTAGAACTTTAATGGATTGGTTGGCTGCATTGCGGAACCAATCCTTTTCATCCTTTCTTGATTTCTTAGATTCTTGTAATTTTTGTTCTTGATTGTTTGACCCCTTGTACACTCCCTGTGTACTAGGGTGTTCCATTTTTTTGAGATTAATAAACTTTTACTTATCAAAAATAGAAAAATAGAAAAATACTCCCACAAAAAACTACCGAAAATATATATACATATTTTTTGATAGGAAATAAAACTTTTATTGAATAAAATGAACATCATGTTCGTGATGATGAACACTCTGGACATGAAAAAATACAAAAAGCTCAAGAGCTAAAGCTAACAAATTGTAGGAAAGCAGAAATTGAAATACATCATGTAAAACCCCAAATACGAACCTACTAAAAAAAAGTGCCAAAAAACTACCGAAATATGGGGGTAAACACCCAAACCGATTGGAATAAGGTAAAAAGTTGAACTAGATCATAAAACACATGTTCACGATCCCAAACTGATGAGGACAAGGAAAAGCTCAAGGAAAAAGAAGATTAAATATACAAAGATTCAAGAACTATGGTCTAGTTTTGATGTTGGACATTCTTTGCACCTTTGATAGGTTATTTTAGTTATTAGTATTGAGTCTTTTAGGTTGAGAGTTGCTGGATCAATTTTAATTAAGGTCTATTAGAATAAGGGCAATTTGGTAATTTCTAGAAATTTTAAATTCCATTCAATGAGAGTATGAAAGAAAAAAGATTTAAAACTAGAGAATAGACCATTCACAACCCTCAAGGATTCTTGCATTCCATTCTTGCCAAATACACCACATCAAGTAATGCGGCATAAGCCTCCAAATATAGCTATATTGCGATGAGAACTAAACTTACCCTACCGCAAAAATCGAACAACTCAATAACCCTATGCGGCATAATCCAATAAATTCCAAGCAAGCAAAACACCAAAGACCACAACTCATAAGCTATAGGGCTATGAAGAAGAAAATGATCCGCCAACTCCCCACACCTTTGCAAACATAACACCAATCGACAACAATAATTTTCTTTTTTTGAAGGTTATCTGTAGTAATCTTATCTAAAGAAGCAGAACATGAAAAAAAAAAAAGCTACCCTTGGAGAAACCTTCGATTGCCACATCATTTTCCATGGAAAAGATACGTGATAAGGGGATAAAGAATGATAATATCCTCACACCTCAAAATCTCTACTCTTTGCTGGCTTCCAACAGACTTTATTAGGAACAATACCCCGCACAAACGAAGAGTAAACAATGTCCATAAAGAAAGCCAAAGATTCTAGTTCCCAATCATGCACTGGACGACAAAATTGAGCATCCCAATGGATCCTCCCAACAAAAAAACACATAACCACCGCAATTGAAGACTCCCTTGCCTTACTAATACAGTAAAATTCTGGGAATGCCTCCTTAAGAGTACAATCCCCACACCACCACATGCTCCCAAAATTTCACTCTAGTTTCATCACCCACATCATACGGTAGGAGTTTTGAAAAATCAACCAATTACTTCTAACGAATTTCCCTAGGTTAACACCAGATGCACTTGACAAAGATTCTGTGCACCAACCACCCCTTTCATTAAAAAAAATAGCTATAGTATGGATAAGAGTTTTGAGGTTTACTCATATTAATTGAAGTTTAGTCAAAATTTTATCATCAAATTATAGAAATATCTTAATAAATCACAAATATAATATATTCATAATTACAATAACAATGGTTTATAATCACTCTATCGGCGTCTATCACTTCCACAAACTCAAACATCAGTTTATGCTCCTCTATATCACGGATTTGGAAGCCCTTTCAAGCTCTCCACAAGAGATTTAAAAGTCCTCGCTACTGCATCTAAATTCAATGCCCTTCTAGTTTTGAAGCAACAATATGCACATTGCATTTTGCTTTCATGGCCAGATCAATTTTACACTCTTCTTTTACTGATAAAGAGAGCCTTGCCAAAATATATAATTTGGTAATCAAAAGAACAGAGAATGATACATGGTAATGGTGTATTTTCTACTTTAAATTATACAAAATATATTGTTTTCGTAATACTTTTGTTTTGTACAATAAATATTTTTTGGATTACATTGTGAAAAAAAAAAAGGATAGATTATTTTTGAGAACCGGTTTATGAATTGAAAGGTAGAAAAATACTCCCACAAAAAACTACCGAAAATATATATACATATTTTTTGATAGGTAATAAACTTTTATCGAATAAAATGAACATCGTGTTCATAATGATGAACACTCTAGACGTGAAAAAATACAAAAAACTCAAGAGCTAAAGCTAACAAATTGTAGGAAAGCAGGAATTGAAATACATCATGTAAAACCCCAAATACAAACCTACTAAAATAAAGTGCCAAAAAACTACCAAAAATATGGGGCTAAACACCCAAACCAATTGGAATAAGGTAAAAAGGTGAACTAGATCATAAAACACGTGTTCAAGATCCCAAACAGTCTCACCTAGCTTCACCCCACTAACAACATTTAAAAAGATTGCCTATAGTAAAAAGTCCCAAACAAACAAAAAGAAGGGAACCCCTTTATGTTTGGGGTGGATCACCATTCCCCCTTTATCTTTGAAACAACCAATTTCTCCTTTATATTTGGAAAATGAGCAACCCCCAATCCAATACTTTGAAGTTAAATCCAACAGAATCACAATGATTATAAATACAATCCAAGAAAACAACAATGTAATTCTCAACTTTTTCTCTTCATTGTGGTGTATGACTAATAATTTCTTCAAAAGATTACATTGGATTTAACTGAAAAAGTAACGTATTGGGGGTATTTGCTCATTTCCCAAATATAGAGGGGAAAATTGATTGGTTTCACAAATAAGAGGGAGAATTATGAACTAACCCAAACATAAAGGCCGAAAGAAAGAAAAAAAGAAAGATAGATAGATAGGAGTCACCTATAAAATGAAGAGAACCACCATCCAACAATAAAAGTATAGTAATTGAAATACCAAAAATAAGTATTATTGAATTATGACATATTAACTAAATAAGGAAAAAGGATCAATAAGGGGCCAAGTAGGTACTTAACATTGCTCAAAACATAACAGAATACAAGGGAACACATTTCATAATCAATAGTAACTGCAACCTCTGTTATACATCAATCTCTGAATAAAAGGCACCAAAGGACTCAGTATTTTAAAAATTACACCAATGACAGCAACAAAGTCACCACAAGGGATTTGCATTAGAAACAAAAAATCATGTGATTGAATGCTTCTATTGGCTATCCAGAACATGAAATATCTTAAAATTAATTTTTGTATTAATTACAATAGAATCAGCTTTTATACTTAACAAACAAACGCCTGAATATATGAGAAATCTTACTTGATAATAACATTCAAATTATTTTGGAAGAACTTAAATATATGGTATGCCATTTAAAATTTTAAACACATTACTATTTACTAGAGATTAATCCATACACAGAAAGATCCTGATAAGCCCTACTTGTCCCCCACTCATACCTGACTTCCATAACATAAATGGCTGATCTAAGAGAATAGCACATTAACAGAGTTAAAGACTGTAAAATTTGACACCAGACCATTATTTTAACAAATTCATTCGAAAATCTGCACGTCAACTTAAACTGCTAAAAGCTATAATGAGTTTTCATATTAGAGTACTGCTGCCAATAAAGATGTCCAGCACACTAAAAGCATACTGTGTTCCCGCCCTTCCCCTTTTGCCAATATCTCTATATCAACACACCCACCAAGGAGGAATGTAGGTTCTACACAAGCCTAAGGTTTGGTGCCGCCAACACCTAGTCTACAAAGAAACTCTTCTTGTGATGTCGTTTTGACAATTTGGTAATTAAAAAAAACAAACACTGACAAATGTTAGTCATGTATTATGTACTTTAAGTTATACAAGACTAGTTGCTAATATGAAATTTGATGATTATGATAGTTATTAATAGAAATTTATTATAATTGCATTTGTATATAAAAGTATAAAACTATATTTTAATGTGGCAACATTTCATAAGGTTAATCAAAAGTTAATTTGCTTCGGTTTTATATATATTAAAGATGCATACCTATCTGCTTCCAGATGGAAGCCTTCCAAGTTTGCAGCCTCCTTCAATGCAGTTCTCCAATTGTTCACCTTGTCTATGGGGCCATTCAGGAGTGCCTCCGCAAAAATTCCCTTCTGTTCTAGCACCATGGATTGAGACATATCATAGAAAATAGGCATCACGCTTTGATTTAACAGCCTTTTGCATTCCATGATCTTCACCAGCTCATCAAGGCACCAACTAGAAGTAGCATAGCTTTTCGAGAACACAACAACTGCAATCCTTGATGTCTCAATTGCCTTCAATATCTCGGGTTCAATCTCTCCCCCTCTAGGAAGGTCTACGTCATCTCTATAAGCACGAATCCTTTTACGCTTGAAAGCGGCTAAGAGATAGGCGGTAAAGCTTGTGCGGGTATCATTCCCACGAAAACTAACGAAGACATCATATTCATGTGTCAATGTTGGGGTCGATAAAGATGTATCAAAGTTTTCTTGGCCCTTGGAATGAGTCATGGTTGCAGCACACAGACCTAATTGAGGTAAGACCAGTGCGATCAAAGTAGCAAGGACCAATAAGGATGGAGCAAAGGAACGAGCCATGGTTGCAACACACAGAGGAGCCATGGTTGTCTCTTTTTTCTGTTTATGCAAGAAAGTAGTGTAAATTTAACTTTGTGCACGCTGTAGCAATCATATGGCAATATAACTTTTATGATGAAGGAAAAAAGAAAAGAAAAAAGAAATTGGCATGAGAACACAAGGGTTTGGGTCTAGTTTTTCAACATTAATCGGTTAGAAAACAACACAAGCTTATCCAAAATCAAGACCCAAATCCGCAAACAATGGATGGGTCAAAACACACAAGCTTACCCAAAAATCAAGACCCAAATCCGCAAACAATGGATGGGTCAAAACACACAAGCTTACCCAAAAATCAAGACCCAAATCCGTAAACAATTAATCAGTCTAAAAAACAGAAAGCTTACCCAAAATCAAGATCAAAATCCGCAAGTCAAGATCCAAATCAACACAGGGCCGATCTGCCTCGTGACGGAGGTGGAGGACTGGCCGGAGGGAGGACAAGCGCGCGCGTCGTTGATGACTTGATGTGGTTCTCTCTCTGTCACGGGTCTGTGGCTTGGGGATTTTTGGGAGAGGAAAGTGGGATTAGGTGCAATTCACCCAATCCCCTCGCAACTTTTTTTTTTTTTTTTTTTAAGAAACTTTTCCTTTTAGATACCTCAAATTTAATACTTAAATTATCCTTAAATTTACGTGTTTGTAAAGCTTAAATAGTAGGGTTAGACATATAAAATTATCAATTTAAAAAGTCCTAACCCCCTTATTCTAAGTTTCTAACTCACATTTCTAATATTATATTCTTAAAAAAACCTGACGTTGAGTTAAAAAAAAAAAACACAACTAAATAGTAAAATTTCTAATATTTTACTCTTAGAAAAAAACCTCACATTCAATAAAATAAAACAACAACAACTAATGAAATACCGTTAATTTAATAAACTTATCTTTATCTCTAAATCATAAAAAATGGTTTAAAATCTCAAATTGATAAAAATTGAAAACAAAAAACCTAATGAAAAAAACCACGTTGTATCAAAAAAATTATCTACCATGTTTCTATTTTGAAAAAAAAAAAAAAAAAAAAAAAACCTACATTTAGTAAAAAAAAATACCCTGGTCGCCCCCCTTTTTTTTTTTCAAATTCAAATTCAAATTCCAAAAAAAAAACCCTTAACACGTTTGAATTCCACTCCCACATTTTACTCCTAACAAATTGCTTGTATTCCACTCTCCCATGTTTTACTCAAAAAAAGCGCTTTACTATCAAATTTAAAAAATTTAACTTCTCTTTAACTTCATTTGCTTATCCAGTTTTTATTTTATTTTATTTAAGTTTCATGTTATATCCTCCTTCCTTTTCATCTTTTGGAAATATCAACAATAACAACAACAAAAAAAAAAAAAAAAAAAAAAAAAAAACCAAATACAATATTACCGCACTAGAATAACAAAAGATTTGATTCCTTGACTTCCAAGATTATCCGGATAAGTATATAAGCAAATATTCTTCTTTTACTTATCCTGTTTTTTAGTTTTCTATTTCTTACATTCAATTGTTGCTTTAAAATATTGTATTTGTTTTTGCTCTCAAAGTGTCTTCTTTTGAGTTCCATTCATTGTTATCCAATTTTTAATGCCCTGGGTTGTAACCATTGTCATATAGAATCTAAGGTGAGTAGGGTTGCTTTTATATTTATGTTGTAATAAATTTATTTTAGAATTTTTTTGAACAAAAATTTAATCCGCAAACAATGGATGGGTCAAAACACACAAGGTTACCCAAAAATGAAGACCCAAATCCGTAAACAATTAATCAGTCAAAAAATCAGAAAGCTTACCCAAAATCAAGACCAAAATCCGCAAGTCAAGATCGAAATCAACACGGGGCCGATCCGCTTCCGACGGGAGGTGGAGGACTCGGGGAGGGAGGGAGGACAAGCGCGCGCGTCGTATGGTTTTCTCTCTGGGTCTATTGATTTGATCAAAGTGGTTCTCTCTCTGCTGTGACAATGGATTAAAGGAGAGGCAGAGAATGGGTTGAAGGAGAGGCAGAGAGCGGCAGGTGCGTAGGGGAGAGAGGGAGAAAAAAAATTTGAGTTTATGAAAAGTTAGGGCTGAAAGCGAAACGGTGGGCGGGTGAAATTTTTTAAGGGCAAAATAGTCTTTTTATTATTCGGTGAGGTGTCAAAGATTTTAACCATTAAATTAAATCTATGGTTGAGATTATAAGTATTGCACCCGTGCAATACCTCCGTTCTCTCTCTGTCTCGGGTGCAATTCACCCAATCCTCTCACAACTTTTTTTTACCTCTTTTTTTTTTTTTTTTTTTTTTACCTTTATTGTTTTACTTTTACTCATTTTTTTTTTTTTTTTTTATATTTAACAGTTGGGGTTTAAAGTTGCTTTTTGTAACTTTAAATCTCAACTATTCATACCAATTGTATCAGGTGCAACTTGATCTCAATCTAAGAAAGTGATTATTGATAGAATAAAAATAATTAAATGGGTTAATTATCATTGTGCTCCCTAACCTTTGAAATTCCTCTCTCTCTAAAATTTAATTATTATTATTTTGGGTAAATTTCACTTATATATCCCGAGATTTGGGTTAATACCAATTGGGTCCAAAACATTTCAAAATTGACCAATTTGATCCATAAAGACTATTTAGTCCCTAAACACCACTAAACAACGTTAACTTCCATTAGTTTCTCTATCTTCTCTCAATCCTTCTCTGTTACTCTTCTCTCTTCACTCCTCCCTCACTCTCTCTCCCCTCAAATTAGCCACAACCACTCGGATTAACTACAATAATGACCACAACACAATTTTACTACCCATACCAAAACCCAACCAAATCTACCCCAACAAATTCCAAATCCTCCAACACATAGAAAACTCACCACCACATCAAAACCCAAAACCACCTCCACCGCAAATTCATTCCATATTGGAACCCACCACCACCATCACTGGCCACTAAACCTAGCAACCGCATTTGGCCACAAAACCCAACGACCACCACCACCAACAAAACCCAACCAAACCCACATTAATAAAACCCAAATTCAAAAATTTCAATAACCACTTCGTAACCCATAACCACCTCACCGCAAATCCACCCTAGATTGAAATCCACAACCACCTCCATTTCAAATCCACCCCAAATCAAACCCACCACCACCACCTTAAACAACCACCGACCACAATACCCAAAAAAATAAAAACTCAAACCCACAACAAACCCACCATAGATTGGAATCCACCACCACCAAAAAACCCACAACAAACCGGAACCCATCACCGGTAACCAACAACCACCATAACCATGATCCACAAACAACCTAGACCACTAAACCCATGCACCACTACCGTTGCCAAAGAGAAGAAAGAGATAAATGAAAAGGGTGAGTCAGAGAGAGGAGATTTGGTAAGGTTGGAGAGAGAGACCTAAGGGAAAATAGGAGCAGAGAGGTCGGAGGGAGAGAAGAACGAAAGGGGTAGAGAGTAGGGATGGCAATGGGGCGGGGCGGGGCAGGTCCGAAAGATGAGGCCTTCGCCCCCGCCCCACATGACGGGAGAAATTCTCTTGCCCCATCCCCACCCCCTGGGGCCTTGCAAAACCCCGCCCCACCCTCAAAAACGCTATTTCTTGTTAATTTGCCCATAACTATTACAATTATTTTTAATAAAACCTATTTCACTAATAAAAATATACTTGAAATTACAAATAAATTTATCCTATCAAATCAAACTAATTTTTAGCAAAAATTGAATAATATTATTAAATTGGTTAACAAGACAATATCATAACAAAAACAAAAATCTCATAGTACAAAATTAATGAGTCAATAGTATAAAAATTTGTTTATAATAAAGACAAAAACAAATGTTAAAATTGGTACCTTATTTCCAACCTTGTTAGAGAAAAAAAAAGAGGCAAAAAGCCTTGTTGATTAGAATAAAATAAGCTGATGATATGTTTATTTAAATAGTAGGGTTTTAAGATATGAAAATTTTATAATTTAACCATTATCAATGCGGGGCGAGGCGGGGATGGGTCTAAAAAGTCTAAACCTATCCCCACTTCGTCTTGTGGTGCGGAACTAAAATCTTGCCCCATCCCCACCTCACCACCTTTGCAGGGCGAGGAAAACTTGTGTGGGGCAAAGTGGGTGAGGAGCAGGTCAAGCAAGACAGGGCATGGCAAAATTGCCATCCCTAGTAGAGAGAAAGCAGAGACCCATTACGTTTGAGAAAAAAAAAAAAAAAAAGTAAAATGAATAACGATGTTGGTTAGGGATTAAAATGTCTTTAGGGACTAAATTTGCCCATGTGCATTCTTGTCATGTTGGGTTCATGTGATATCTAGGAATGGCAAGCGCAGGAGCGGGAAAATACAGAGGATCTGCATAAAAGACGTCAACGGGAAGAGAAAGAAAGGTTAAAGAGTATTGTGAAATTGCACACACTTGAAAGGGTATCCAAAAAAAAAAAAATGCCACAGAGACTGGTTTCCAGCTTCATCAGAGCTACTAGAGATTGGAGAAGTAGTGATGGTAATCAGAATGTACAGTATCAAAGCCATTAGCTCATAAATTGCTTAATCTGTCAAGAGATTGAGGCTTTAAAATAAAGAGAATGTGTTCATTTCTAAATAGTGTTTTCAGTATATATAGATTGATAGAAATCCTTCTGAAAAGTAAAAGCCTTTTCCTTATTCTTTTTTGGCTGCTTTTCTTTTTATTAAGTAGGGAATATTTATGTCTTATATCTAAGGACATCCCATTTCGTTGCTGTCCATTGCCATACATCCTTTGTAGCATGTAGCATGTTCCATAAGTGGTAATCTAAGTCAAACTGTTCTTGTAGGATAATTGTAACTATTGATTAATATTCTTACATGTAGGAAATTAGGAAAGCTGCTGAGAAAAGAGAACTCAATGGGCTTGTTTTAATGGTCATATGGAATAGCCCTAATCTTGCTAGACGTAATGTAAGTTGGTCTTTTGTTGTCTCTCACTTTTGTGTGGCATCTTTGCTTCTAATGCAATGTTGCTGTAGTGTAATATTTTGCAAACCTTTTTTTTTCAATGTGCCAATGTAAATTCTTGCAATCACTGATTACTACAATGTTCAAATTTGATGGCTGCTATTATAAATTTCTCTATAGGTGTATGAGCATATATGCTTTTCAACATTAGTTGCACAAGTCTCAAGGATTTGTACTAAATAACTATACTACCACCTTTTTTAAAATAAAGTTTGTTTTTAACACCAGAGTTTGAAGAAAACAGTATGAATGAATCTGGAATTTATGAGTAAATTGTTGACTAAATAAATCTCATGAAAGAAAATTGAATAAGTGAAGAAGTGCCACACAAAACAGAATAGTAATTGAGTCCTTTAAACTATAGAAGCTGGTAATTTTAGCTATTTCTAATGAGCAAGGCATCCTTATCGATTATGGACTCCAGTGACCAAAGTTACTCTCAATTGCATATTATTATTTTGAGGATTCTAGGAGGTTTCTCTCACTTAGAAAAGAATAAAGTATCAAAGAAACAGAGAAATAAAATACTGTTAAACCTTCATTTTCAATTTGATACATAACACAATACCTGTAACTCTGGGAACTTCATGCTCATATTGGTCATGGGTTGAGAACGGGGATTGAAATCTATGATATCTTATCTCACTGTTCCTCAGTAGCTCAGTGGTAAAGCAGTTGGCTGTTAATTGACTGGTCATAGGTTTTACTAAATATGTCTAACAAAATTTACTTAAGACCTCTTCATTTGTAATTTTGTTTTAAAGGAAGAATTGGGAACTCCTTTGTCCTTTCAAAGATGGCTTTCCCTTGTTTTTTAATTTGTTCCTTGTAAATCTTACCACTATAGTTTGAGTTCAACAGAATTCGATGCAATGCAATCTCTTTTATCTATCTCTAGTGTTGATTCAGAATTTTATCTCATTTTTCTAGGATGAAGTGGATGTTGTGAGAAGTCTTGATATGTTATACAGAAAGTCTGAGGTATACACTTCTGTTCACTATTAGTTCCTGGCATAAAGCTGTTAGTTTAAATAAGCTGATGGTTTTTAACTTTCAAAACCAAATGCTGAACTTTATTGAATCTTGTCTGAAATCATGCTGATTTTTAGTGGAGTTCCTTATATAATTATTCTATCCTAGCACATCTTGCACTATAATTACTCCTTCAGGCCCCTTCTTTTCATTCTCTAGTTTCATTTCTTCTTTGGCGTCCATGGGGGAAAGAAGAATTATAAGATTTATATTTTACTTTTAAAAAGTTAAATAAAAAGATTTATATTTTACTTAACTGAGATTTTGAAATGGGAGGCTACTTCTGCCAGATGGTGCTCAACAACCTTTTGAATATGTATAAAGGTTTGATGATGAAGGCTAGTTTGAGGAATGCAAAAAACACGCATGGTTGGCACCTTTCCATGAGAGGATCTATTTAGCGTTCTTGTTCCAGCAGGATTTGAAATTAACAAGGCATGCTTCAGATATACAAATTATATGTCCTATGGCTAGTTGAACTACATAATAGCCACAACTAGTGTGTTTCTTGTAGAACTCAATGATATTTTGTAACAGCCCTGCTCCCTCTTTTTCTTGAATATCTGGAAAATTATTTCTCCACACATGACACTCATCACACCCCTAGTTTTTTTTTTTTGTGATTGAAAAATGTAATAATTTCAAATTATAATAAATGTTCTAAATTAACCCTTACTCAAAAAATAGAAGAGCCTCTGAGCACGCGCTCAAGCACGCGCATGAGCGCGTGCTCAGAGGCTAGTTAAGAAATAATAGTGTTTCGTGTCTTTTGTTTTTGTTGGTAGATGATTGTATCTTAATATATTAAGAAACAATGATTTTTGGGTATTTGTCTTGGTTGATAGTTTATTAATACTATAGGGATGCATATTTGAATTTTTTTTTTTTTTGCTTATCTCCGGCCCCCCCGACTTGAAATCCTGGGTCCATCCCTATGATGTTAGGTTTTTAGAGTAAACTCTATAGTGCCTTTTCATTAAGTCTCTTGTATATCTTAATTTACCTGGAGTAGATTGCTAACGTATATAGTGTTGTGGGCTTTAGGCCCAACTAGATTACTTGTATAGCACACATTCTTGTACTACACTCTTACTTGTACTACACACATATGCCTCCTAAATAAAAGCACTCATGTATATTCTATTGTTTTTCGAGAAATACAATACACTTATTCAGTATTTCTAACATGGTATCAGAGTCATTGCTCTAATTTTATTGTGTCTTACAGTCTTGCCTTTGTCGGTATTTTCTCACGCCTCAACTTCTGCGGTTAGTAAGCCCTTTCAGTGCCCTTTCCCGACTACTCCGCCGCTGTCGTCGAGGTCCTCAAGGTTGAATCTCCCGCGCAAGAAGCTCCTTCTCCGCCACCAAGACCACTGCCATTGTCAGATCCGTCATCTCTGACCTCCAATTACAACATAAGATATAGCATTGTGTAGACCGCCAACCGATTTACTCTACTCTGCTAGAAACTTCCACATCCGAGCCTCCACATGCTCTCATGCATCACTCAAAGTTTTGGCGAGACGAACCACGTGCTCGATCCGGGCTCGCTAACGTCATCGATTACGTCATCTACGCCACGTCGGCTCTAGGTGACGTCATCATCGCCACGTCATCAGGTGATGTCACTACCACGTCATCGCTTATGTCATCCTAAAGTCAGCCGCTCACGTCATCCACAAGTCAGTTGCTTACGTCATCTTTGACCTATCGCCGTTGGCCTTGACTAGCGTTGACTTTACCCGTTGACTTTGACCCGCATTGACCGTTGACTTTGGCTAGAGTTAACTTTTTGCGATCTAGGCGCTCCTTACTTAGTTTTTCGAGTAAATTTCATTTTTGCAGTCCATTTTTGTATATTTTTCTTCTAAATGAAGAATAAGGATAGGTCTTCTTCTTGTTGCAATAATCGTCTCCGACAATCTAGCAAACATTTTTGCAATTTTTGCAAATGTTTTGGCGAGAATATTGAGACTTGCTATCATTGCAACAAATCGGTTGTTTCAATTTCTCACATTCGTTTCTAACACCGAGAATGTCCAACCAATGGCTCCTGTCTCTGCACAGTCTAAGTCTTAAAGATGCATTTTCACCATGTCCACATATGACCTTAAAAACATCATCGCTAATGTCATTCATATGGTTGGTAATGCATCTTATTCCTTTTCTCTCTCGGCTTTATCCTGGTATGTCTCCTTCCTCTTCGCTTATGGATTACGCTTGTTGCAATCACATGACACCTCACTCGTCCTTATTTTCTAAACTTAAACCTACACCACACCCTTTCAATATTCACACAGCAAATGGTTCCACAGTGTCCGGTCATAATATAGGTTCCATTTCGACCTCCAACCTCTCAATTCCTGGGGTCTTCAATGTTCATGACCATTCTTACAATGTATTTTATGTGGGACAATTAGCCAAGTTGGGTTATCGCATTATCTTTGATTATTCCGAGTGTATTGTGCAGGATTCGAGGACGGGACGGGAGCTTGGGATCGGTCCCAGAAGTGGGCGTATGTTTCCTTTGGACAACCTTCGTCTTCCACTTATTGCTCCTGTTTCTGTTGCTACACCGCTCGATTTCTTCAATTACTTCCCTTGCACTTTGGCATGCTCGACTTGGTCACGCATCTTCCTTTCGAGTACAACAATTGGCTTCTAGAGGTTTGTTAGGTTCGGTGTCTATAAAAAATTTTGATTGTGTTTCATGTCAGTTAGGAAAACAACCAATTTTGTCTTTCAATACTAGTGAATCAATATCCATTGATATCTTTGACTTTATTCATTTTGATATTTGGGGGTCTTCTTCTGTCTCTAGTATTGGTAGGTCTTAATATTTTGTTGTCTTTGCTGATGATTACTCTCGCTATTGATGGTGTCACAAATCATCCCAAGTCCATAACCCGTCCATATGTCTCGTCCAACCAAAGAAGCTACATTAGGCGGAGGAAATTCCTAACGTCCTGGAGAACCTCGTCCATATATGGACGAGGAATACCTCATGAAATCTACTCATTATTTATGCAGGGCAAGCCTTCCAAGATGATCTCGTCCATCTTTCACTAAAGATGGACGAGCTCGTCGTGGATGTATCGTCCATCTCTGCTAAGGATGGACGAGTTCATCGGCCCGTCCAACTCGGGTAACTTCCACGGCGGTTATGGAAGTTACCCCATTCTCCCGGACTCCTCGACATTGGGAACGGTTACTAAACCGATAACCGTTCCACACATACTATATAAGGCTTCTTCGATGAATGGTAAGGGGATTCGGACAATTTTCTTTGGAGAGAATATTTATTCCTTACAGAGAGTTTAAAAGTAACTAACTTCATCATCGGAGGATTTTTGGCCGGTCACCACCGGTCCCCTCTGATTCAGTGTTCTTTGTATTACAGGAGATAGCCCAAAGATCATCGCTCGAGTCTTGTCAACCCACCGATATCCAAGGAATTATCGGTTGGCACTGTCTGTGGGAAAGAGATTGTTCCGCAGTTTACTTCTCCGTGACAAAGGGTTGATGGTTCGGACTAGATCAAGGGCTACTAGCCCGAGCCACCAGGGAAGCAGCAACCCGCATTGCGATCGCGATCCCACGCGGTCATGCGGTCATCCGCCCAACATGCACAATCTATGGCAGACGCTATGGCGGAGTTGACTCGCCAAAACCAAGAATTACGAATGGAGATTAATATGAGGAGGCAAACACATGAAGAACGTGAAGGAGGACAAACACAGAGTCATGGCGGAAGAGAGAATACCGAAGTTGGAAGTCAATTTAGAGGCACCACTTCACGAACGGTACCACACTTGAAGGAAGAAATAGACCAAATGAAGAGAGTTATGGAGGAAATGAAGGAGAATATGAAAAGGGCAAATCCGATAGAAGATTTGGTTCACAGGACTGATTCTCCCTTTACGGCTTCCATCAACGGTCACCCCTACCATCAAAATTCAAGTTGCCTTCTCTCGGATTCATATGATGGAACACGTGACCCGTTTGATCACATAGCCACTTTCAAGACCACCATGCATCTTCAAGGGGTGCCTGATGAGATAATGTGTAGGGCCTTCCCTACCACCCTTAAGGGTTATTGTGAGTTTGGTTTAGCAAAATACCTCCAAATTCGGTGAGTTCTTTTGAAGAGTTGAGCAAGTTGTTTGTGAACAATTTCATTGGGGGACAAAGGCACAAGCGTTCCTCGTCCAGTTTGTTGACAATAGAGCAGGGAGAGAACGAGAGTCTTCGGTCATTTATCACCCGTTTCAATAGAGAAGCTCTCGGTGTGGATGAAGCAGATGATAAGCTTCTCTTGGCAGCCTTCCATAATGGTGTGAATTCGGATCTGTTTATACACAAGCTCTATGAAAAAGAGCCCCAGTCCATGGCCGAACTCGTCCATTCGGCACAGAATTTTATGAATGCAGAAGATGCAATCATTGCTAAGAAGAGGAAGAGGTGCGAGAGAATGGACGCAAATCCCGATCGCCATCACGAGCAAGGTACTCGTCCAAAGAAGGGACGGACAGAGGAAAGAAGAGACCGAGAAAGTAAGAAGCCAGGCCCTTGAAGACGGAACCAGCAATATACCCCTTTAAACGCCCCGCTTGAGCAGATCCTTATGCAAATAAAGGATGATCCTTCCCTGAAATGGCCGGAGAAAATGAAGGGGGATCCTAACAAGCGCAAAAAAACAAGTATTGTCGCTTCCATAGGGATCATGGTCATGACACGACGAGTGTTTTGACTTAAAGCAACAAATTGAAAATCTCATAAGGCAAGGGAAGTTGAGGGGTTTCCTTGGACGAGACCAGAGGGACGAGAAGCAGAAGGGAAAGATGGAAGAATCAACGCGACCACCACTCGGGGGAGATAAGAGTCATCATTGGGGAAGTTCAAGGCGGCGATCGTCCAAGTCCAAGAAAGCATACTTGAAGGTAGTACAGAGCGTCCAACTTTCTCGGATGATCACCGAGAGCAAGGTCCACGGACGAGCGGGCAATCACTTTCACGGACGAGGATCTCTTGTGAATTCATCACCCTCATGATGATGCTCTCGTCATCTCCTTACTAATTGCAAACTACACAAACAGGAAGAGTGCTCGTGGACAATGGAAGCTCAAAGAGAAATTTTATATTATCCGACTTTTTCGAGATGAGGTTAGGACGAGACCCGCTCCGTCCGGTGAACTCCCCCCTAGTAGGTTTTGGTGGGATGAAGGTGCAACCGGTGGGTACCATTTCCTTATCCGTGGTAGTGGGGGCATACCCACAACAAATCACCAAGGATGTGAACTTTCTTGTGGTAGATTGTCCATCCTCCTACAATGCCATCATTGGTAGACCAACTTTGAATAGTTGGAAAGCTGTTACCTCTACTTACCACTTATCGGTCAAGTTTCCAATAGAGCACGGGGTAGGACAGGTACAAGGTGACCAATGGCGGCAAAGAAGAGAATGTTACTTGGCCATGTTTGGCCATGGATGAACAAGTTCAAGCAATGAATATTGAAGAAAAGAAAGTTGTAGCAGAGCCTATTGAAGCATTGGAAGATATTTTCTTGGATGAAGATAACCCTGAAAGGTGTACCAGGGTTGAAGCAGATTTAGAAGAGAAGATTAAAAAGGACCTCGTCCAATTTTTGAAGAAAAACATCGATGTGTTCGCGTGGAGTCACGAGGATATGCCGGGTATAGACCCTAGTGTCATTACCCACCGTTTGAATGTATGTCCTTCCTCCAAGCCTGTGCGGCAAAAGAAGAGGGTGTTTGCCCCCGAGAGAGATAGTGCAGTCAAGGACGAGGTCCAAAAGGCGATGGTAGCAAAGTTCATCCGAGAAGTGTACTACCCGGATTGGTTGGCCAATGTAGTAATGGTCAAAAAAGCAAATGGCAAGTGGAGAATGTGCGTGGATTTTACTAATCTGAACAAGGCTTGCCCCAAAGATAGTTATTCGCTACCGCGCATTGACCAGTTAGTAGACTCAACTGCAGGCCACAAATTGCTTAGCTTCATGGATGCCTTTTCAGGATACAATCGAGATAAGAATGGACGAGGTGACCAAGAGAAGACATCTTTTGTCACCAGTCAAGGCTTATTCTCGCTATAAGGTGATGCCGTTTGGTTTAAAGAACGCAGGGGCAACATATCGAGGTTGGTCAACCACATGTTTCGTCCCGCAGATTGGGCGGAATGTGGAAGTCTATGTAGATGACATCTTTGGTGAAAAGTCGGGACGAAGGAAGGCATCTAGGCGACTGCAGAGGAAACATTTGAAACATTGAGGCAGATATCATATGAAGCTTAATCCTAGCAAATGTGCTTTTGGAGTATCATCGGGAAATTCCTTGGCTTTATGGTATCCCACGGGGAATCAAGCGAATCCGGATAAAATTCAAGCAATATTGGATATGAAGCCACCGCAAAATACCAAG
Source organism: Quercus dentata (assembly GCA_028216015.1). NCBI lineage: Eukaryota > Viridiplantae > Streptophyta > Magnoliopsida > Fagales > Fagaceae > Quercus > Quercus dentata. Next base: position 65,582,494 of record CP116452.1, on the reverse strand, counting down.
GAAATCCAATCCCTCATGGGACGGATTGCCGCTGCGCTTAACAAGTTTGTCTCTAAAGCTATCGATAAATGTTTGCCATTTTTAAGGTTCTCAAAAAAGCATTCGAATGGACCGACGAGTGTCGAGAGCTTTCGAAGACTTGAAGGTATACCTTACCATGGCACCACCTTTGAGTCCATCGGTGGAAGGAGAGGAATTATATTTGTACTTAGCGGTAACCCCGCATGCCGTGAGCTCGGCATTGATAAGAGAGGAAGATAAAGTGCAAAGACCTGTGTACTATACAAGCAAGGCATTGAAAGGAGCGGAAGGACGGTATCCACAAATGGAGAAATTGGCCTTCGCACTAATCACCGCTTCAAGGAAACCGAGGCATTATTTCCAAGCACATGTCATTAATGTCATGACAGATCATCCGCTCAAGAAGGCAATGAATAGACTGGAAGCTGCAGGACGATTAATCCGGTGGGGTGTGGAGCTCAGTGAGTTCAATATCAGGTATCAACCAAGGCATGCTATAAAAGCTCAATCCCTAGCAGATTTTATTGCGGAGTTTACCCCAAGTCATAATGAGACAGAAGACTGTAAGAGATGGATCGTCCACGTAGATGGTTCGTCTACACGGCATGCGGGAGGAATTGGTGTGGTCCTGCAATCCCTAGAAGGAGATAAACTGAAACATAAAGTCCGTCTACAGTACCAAGCGACTAATAATGAAGTCGAATATGAAGCCCTCCTCAAAGGGCTAGAATTGGCTAAGTCTGTGGAAGCCAAGTCCATATGTGTCATGGGGATTCTCAACTGATCATGGGACAAGTGAATGGGATGTACGAGGCGAAGGAAGAACGAATGAAGAAATACCTTGGTAGGGTGATGCGCCTTGTGAAAAGGTTTGAAAAAGTCGACTTCGTTCAAATCCCAAGGGAGGAGAATGTGGAAGGCGATACTATAGCAAAAGAAGCCTCGTGAGATGAATTATTAGAGAAGTTAGATGAAGTTCAATATATGCCAAGTATAGATGTTCGGGAAGTACAACAGGTGGATAACAGAGAAAATTGGATGACTCCCATTATATCTTACTTGAAAGACGGACGATTGCCAGAAGAGAAGGACGAGGCCAAAAAGGTGAGGGTGAGATCGGCTAGATACGTCCTTATGAATGAAGTGTTATACAGGAGAGGTTTCTCTCAACCTTACCTTAGATGCTTAGCTCCGGACGAAGCAAACTACGTGCTGAGAGAAGTTCATGAAGGGGCATGTGGCAATCACTCAGGAGCCAGATCACTTGTACACAAGGTCGTTCGTGCGGGGGTATTCGGCCGAACATGCAAGCCGATGCTAAAGCATACGTTAAGGTCTGCGACCAATGCTAGCGATTTAGCAACGTCCCTAGACAACCATCGGAATACCTCACCCCAATGGTGGCACCGTGGCCCTTCGCACAATGGGGACTGGACATTTTGGGTCCCTTCCCTTTGGGAATAAGGCAGATGAAGTTTCTAGTGGCGGGCATCGATTACTTCACCAAATGGGTGGAGGCAGAACCGTTGGCAAATATCACACATGAGAATGTGAAAAACTTCGTGTGGAAGAACATTGTATGCAGATTTGGAGTGCCAAAGGTATTGTGTGTCGACAACGGACGACAATTTGATAATGCACTCTTCAAGGACTTTTGCTTACACTTTGGAATTCAGAACCATTACTCCTCGCCCCGCACACCCCAAGCCAACGGCCCGGTGAAGTTGCAAACCGATCCTTATTGAAAATCATCAAGACTCGGCTTGAGGGAGCAAAGGAGTATGGCCGGATGAATTACCAGGAGTTTTATGGGCATACGGGACCACGGTGAGGACCCCTACGGGGAGACTCCTTTCAAGCTAGCCTATGGAAGCGATGCGGTCATACTGCAGAAGTACATATGGCTAATCACAGGGTGATGATGTATCAAGACAAGGATAATGAGGACCCGGCCGTCGAACCTCGATCTAATTGACGAGGTAAGGGCAAACGCAGAACACAGGCGAGCAAAGTATAAGAACCTCATGGCTAGGCAAGATGATGCGATGGTGAAGCCTAGGTGTTTCAATATAGGAGATCTCGTCCCGAGAAAGGTCTCTTTGTCAACCAAGAACCCATCACATGGGAAGTTGGGCCCAAATCGGGAAGGACCCTATAGAGTTATCAACTGTAAAAGGCAAGGATCCTACTACCCGGAGGCCTTGGACGGGAGAAAGTTGGAACATCCTTGGAATGTGGAGCACCCGAGGAGGTACTACCAAGAAGAGTGAACCTATGGACGAGACTGGTCTTATCTGTCTACTAGCGTACTACTATGAATGATCTTTGTTTGATACTACTATGTTTGGTGTTGCTTGTGTGTGAAGTTTGAAACTATGATCTTATTACTTTTTATAGTTGTGTTATGGTTATGGACGAAGTCATGAAGTATGTATTTATTAAATAAAAAGGCATAAGTGTGCATGTGCCTTGTCTGTAAACAATATTTATGTTATGTACAAAATGTTGTGTGAATTCTCCATTATATTGTCGTCCAAGTCAATCCTCAAGAGGGTTGAAAGATCCAAGACGAACAAAATCTCGGGACGCAGAGATGTAACGTCTAAATTTTCTTGAATAAAAGGAAAAAACCACATCCATACTCGCCCAACTCATGGACGAGGCGAGCCAAATGAAACAATCCAAATTCGGACGAGAGAAAAAGTTGGCAAAATAAGTAGATGGTATGTAAAATTAGTTTGCAAGTCTTAAGACGAATCAAGCTAATTAAAAATACTACCTGCTAAGACGAGTTAGACTACATGAAAAATATGTATTCTCGACATGGATGAGCTAGGAATTAAAATAGCTTAGCAACATCCGTCCATGCAAAGAAAATGAAATCACTTGTCCATGCAAAGAAAATAAAACTTCATTCAAAGGTTGGACATCCTACGTTCAAGGATTATAGTTTGAAAAACAGAAATACTTAAAAAAACCCGTCCTAAAACCATGGACGAGTATAATGTATTGTTACCTAAAAGGTCCAAAAACAAAGGACCAAATACAAAACCAAACAAAAAAGAAAAGTGAAGCTACAAAGGTTAAAAGTCTCGTCCTAAGAAGGGGGAGCATTCACAGCGAGCTCGTCCCGAGGAGGCCGAGCATCGGCGTCGTCTTCCACGTTGGCGTCATCGAACCGGTGCGGAGAAGAGAGCTTGTGGCGGCAGCAAGGTTAAGCTTGATTGTGATAAAGTCAACTTCAGGGAAGTTTTCAATAGCGTCCATTCTGAAATCTTCAAAACCCCGGTGCATAATTGCGATCCAAAGTGTCAGTAAACTCTTTGGACGACTTGAACTCACCCACAGCGTCCTCTTTTGCCTTGGAGAGACGAGCATGCAATTCATTGTTCATCTTTTGTAAGTGATCAATGCGCGTTTCCTTCTCCAATGCATCAGTCCTTAGCTCCTCAATCGACTTGTTACGCTCTTTGACCTCGTCCTTAGCTTTTTCAAGAAATTTGACCCATTTCTTACAATCGGCATTCACTGCTTTGAATCCTCGTCTCCAACAAGACTCTCGTCTTGTCCAGCTCTGTTACTGTCTAGACGCCGCTATAAACTTTGACATGGCCTATGAATAGACAAAGCAACATAGAATGATTAAGTGGGAAAAGTTGCTAATCGAACAAGGACGAGAGATATAGACATACCTTAAAGAGGTCATGGGCGCCTGAATGCTCAAATTCCTTCAAGCCCATGTTATAGCACATGTTTATGTCCTCGTCCTGGACGGCTATCCGGAAACGTTCCCAAGCCGGATCTTCGTTCTCAACGATGTTCGTAGAGAAGGTCGGGACGAGCCAGGCGTAGTAGACTTGGCCAAAGGAGTTCGGGGCGGAGTCTTGGACGTAGTGGACTCAACGGGAGTGGACGAGTCCACATCGACTATCTAGACGGCAGCCGAGGCGAGGAGGTTTGGACTTGACCACCTTGGACGAGCCCCGCTTAACCCTTTTGTCTCTACGATTGGGGAGCCCTTCCAGGTCAATGTTCTTGGGCAAGAATTTTCTTTTGTCCCCGGCCGTTGGGCGTGCTCGACCCTCGGGACGATCCTGGGCCATACCCTCGGGACGTTTCCCCTCTCTCGCAATTTCCTTCCCTTTGTTCTCTTTCATTGTTGACATTCCTAAGACGAGATGAACAAATTAGGAAATGTATACATAAAAAAGAAAAGGAAAGGAAGTTTAGCTAAAAACTTACTTTTTCGCACTGATAACTTCGTGGGCTATAGCTTCGTCGAAGGCTCGGGACCTAAACCCCACTTGGCTAGACGTCTAAGCGTGACAAGAGAATGGAAGCTCTGTCGTATGTAGACGAGCCCCCGTGGACGCGGTCACGGTGAAATTTGCTCAGGACGGACGTTTGGCGGCTACAACACAATGAACAAACAAAGGTTAGGAATTGTAAATCTATCAAATAGAAGTAAGAATAAAAATAAACAGGGGGAAGGGACATACCTTCGGGACGAAGGTTCCCTAGGTCCCCAGTGTAAGGGGGAAATGGATCCCCGCCAACGTCCACGGGGTTCCCCGCCCCGTAAGCTTGAAACAAAAATGAACTCCGTCTTCCACTTCCTATCAGACGAAGCTAGGGACTTAATCAATCTACAATTGTTCCCTCTAGCAATAAAGCGATAAAAACCCCTCAGATTGGCTTATGGCGGATGGTTTATAACAATAAAGGAACTCGTCCACTGTAAGAGGACGGTCCCCACCAAAAACTTCCCTCCACAAAATTTGCATGGAGATAACTAATCTTCATGCATTAGGATTGAATTGACAAACACCTAAACCTAATTTGACTAATAACTCTCTAGCGAAGGCATTTAAAGGAAACCTAAGGCCACCTAAGAAGTAAGATTCATAGACGCCTATTCCAAAACGGGGTTCACAACACCACTCTCCACGGACGGGCAGCCTAGGGTTAAACTTGTTTGGAATTTGATACCAGGATTTAAGACTACTTAATCTTTGTTCGTCCGTCTTAGAATGGACGCCACAAAGACAACTAAAGACGGTTTCTACCTCGTCCGTAGGGATCGACGGAGAACCAGACTTGTGAGCCGAAGCTCTCCTAAGTCTGTTCTTGGACGACCTCAAGAGGGAACCCGGGGGCCCCCGAGAAGAGTAGTTCTCGTCCGTGCTTCCTCCACTCTCATCACTAGCGTTGCTAGAACTTGACCTATCACTAGTATCCTCACAGTACTCGTCTATAACCTTATTAAGGCTATCAAGAGACGAGGAAGCAACAGACATCTCTAGTAAAAACTTAAAACCTAAAGACGAGGAGAAGAAGAGTACCTGGCTCTAGACGGAAGAAGACTCTAGACGCAGAGGAACTCCTAGACGAGGCTCTAGACGATGGATGTCAAGGAAGAAAATCTCGGAATGAGGAGGGTTAAGGAGGCATTCCACTATTTATAGGATCTTGACTGGGTAATCAAAACGACCCAACCAATACGAAAGCAACACGTGGCATCTACTCGGAAAAATAAAATCGGAATCGATCGCCAATAAAAAAATGACACGTGGCGCAGTAATTATGAGCGAATTATATACGTCCATGGATGTCCAACCCTTTGGACGACTCACATGGACGAGGGGGCAATCGATGGTGTCACAAATCATCCCAAGTCCATAACCCGTCCATATGTCTCGTCCAACCAAAGAAGCTACATTAGGCGGAGGAAATTCCTAACGTCCTGGAAAACCTCGTCCATATATGGACGAGGAATACCTTATGAAATCTACTCATTATTTATGCGGGGCAAGCCTTCCAAGATGATCTCGTCCATCTCTCGCTAAGGATGGACGAGTTCATCGGCTCGTCCAACTCAGGTAACTTCCACAGCGGTTATGGAAGTTACCCCCAATTCTCCGGACTCCTCGACATTGGGAACGGTTACTAAGTCGATAACCGTTCCACACATACTATATAAGGCTTCTTCGATGAATGGTAAGGGGATTCGGACAATTTTCTTTGGAGAGAATATTTATTCCTTACAGAGAGTTTAAAAGTAACTAACTTCATCATCGGAGGATTTTTGGCCGGTCACCACCGGTCCCCTCCGATTCGGTGTTCTTTGTATTACAGGAGATAGCCCAAAGATCATCGCTCGAGTCTTGTCAACCCACCGATATCCAAGGAATTATCAGCTATAGCTATATTTTTAATATGCAACATCATTCTGAATTATTGCAAGTATATTCTAATTTTGCAAAAATGGTTGAAACTTAGTTTTCCAAACGCATCAAAATTTTTCGATCCGATAATGCTCTTGAATACACTCAATATGCTTTCCAAGCTTTTTTGCATTCTTATAGCACTGTTCATCAACTAACTTGTCCAAGTACCTCTCAGCAAAATGGTAGAGCCGAATGAAAACTTCGTCATGTTTGTGCTCTCCTTCTCTCTGTCAAAGCTCCCGCTCCTTTTTGGGTCAAAGTTGCTCTTCATGCTGTTCATGCTATTAATCGCATTCCAAGTCCTGTTATCCAAAATCAAACTCCATATAAGCCCCTTTTTAGGACACTTCCAGACTATCACCACATTCGCTCCTTGATTCTCCGCTTGTTTCTTTCTTCTTGAGCCATATGAGCATAACAAACTTAAGCCTCGGTCAAGGCTTTTTTGTTTTCTTAACCTTGGCGAAACACAAAAGGGGTATCGGTGTTATGATCCTATCTCTCATCGTCTTCATATCTTCCGTAATGTTGTCTTTTGGGAACATCGCCCCTTTGTCGAGCTCTCTCACTTCCGTGCCTCCTTATCTTCCTCCTCTGTCTTAGATCTTTTTCCGGATGAGGCACATATTCCTTCTATAGATACTTCTGATCCTCCTATAGCTGCTCTTGATTCTCTTGTAGACTTCTCTATCCAACCACCAAATATCCTTGATCCCTTTCCTAGTTCACCCTTTAATGAATAGGTCGAAGATGAACAAGTCGAAGACAAGCTACCCAACCCCGAGCTTAGGTCCTCTGCTCCTACTCTGCTTGAAGATCTTGCACAAGACATTCCACCTTGTCACTCAACTCGACAAGTTCCATTCCTGCACATTTACTTGACTATCATTGTTACACTGCCCTTGCTACACTGCACAAGCCTCACACCTATCGTGAAACTTCCATTGACCCTTTATGGCAGATTGCAATGAAAGAGGAACTTGATGCACTATCTAAAAACCATACTTGGGATTTGGTGACTCTCCCCCCTGGAAATTTGTGGTTGGTTGTAAGTGGATCTACAAGATTAAGACTCGCTTTGATGGTTTCATTGAGCGCTACAAACTCGTCTTATTGTAAAAAGTTTTACACGGAAGTATGGGATTGATTAGAAGAGACCTTTGCTCCGGTTGCTTGTATCTCATCTATTCGTGCCCTCTTAGTTGTTGCTACTGCCAATAAATGAGACATTTTTTCAGATGAATGTCAAAAATGAATTCCTTAATGGGGATTTAAGTGAACAAGTTTATATGCAACCTCCTATTGGTTTCTTTGTTGAATCAAACAAGATTTGTCACCTTCGATGTGCACTTTATGGTCTTAAACAAGTTCCACGAGCTTGGTTTACCAAATTCAGCTCTACCATATCTTGCTTGGGTTACATGGTTAGTTATTATGAATCTGTCTTATTTCTTCGTCGCACCGACAAAGGCACTATTTTACTTCTCCTGTATGTGGATGATATGATCATAACTGGTGATGACCTCGGTGGCATTCAAGAACTCAAGGATTTTCTTAGTCAGCAGTTTGAGATGAAAGATCTTAGACATTTTAGCTACTTCTTGGATCTTGAAATCACTAATTCTACAGATGGACTTTATATTACTCAAGCCAAGTAAGCCTTTGAACTCTTGTCTCGAGTTAGACTTTACGATAGCAAGATTGTTGACACTCCAGTTGAGCTTAATGTGCATCTGACTCCCTCAGGAAGGAAACCATTGTCTAATCTCCCTCTTTACAAATGCTTGGTTGGCGACCTAATTTATTATACTTTTGTTCTTCTAGCAGTATTATTGAACTACAATTATTGTTGTAGGTTTAGTAATGGTTTTGTAGACTGTTATGGTACCACATGGCTAGGGGTGACAAATGGGCGGGTTGGGTCATAAATGGGTTAAGTCATAAATGGGTTGGATGTGTAATTACCCATTTATCCATTTATGATCCGTTTATATATAAATTAATTATCCATTACCAACTCAACCCATTTAATTAGTAACCCACCCATTTAACCTAATATGACCCAAATACCTCTAAAACTATTTGAACACCCTCTTGACCTCCAGAATTACCAAAATACCTTTTAAATATCTAAAATGACCCAAATACCCCTACACTTCCAAAATACCAATATACCCTTGGACATCCAAAATTATCTCCAAAATCTAAAAAATGAGCAAAATATCACCAAAATCTAAAAAATGAGCAAAATACCTATGAAACCTCTAAAATGACCAAAATACCCCCGATATCTCTAAAATTACCAAATATGCTCAAAAACTACTAAAATGACCAAAATACCCCCGATATCTCTAAAATCACCAAATATACTAAAAAACCACTAAAATGACCAATATACCTCCAAAATCTCTAAAATTAGCAAAATACCCCCCAAAACCTCTAAAATGTCCAAAATATCCCTTAAACCTAAAAAATTACAAAAATACCCCCAAAGCCTAATAATGACCAAAATACCCTCTAAACCTAAAAAATGACCAAAATACCGCTCTAAACATAAAAATTACCAAAATACCCCTGAAATCTAAAAGATGACCAAAATACCCTTGAAATATAAAAAAAAAAAAAAAAAAAAAAATTACCAAATTACCCTATAACCTAAAATAAACCTAAAAAATGACTGAAATACCTTGAAACCTAAAAAATGATTGAATTACCCTTGAAACCTATAAAATGACCAAAATACTCTCAAAACCTCTAATATGACCAAAATACTCTTAAAACCTAAAAAAATGATTGAAATACCCCCGAAACCAAAAAATTACCAAAATACCCCATAAACCTAAAAATGACCAAAAAACCCCCAAAACCTAAAAATTACCCAAATACCCCGAAATCTAAAAGATGACCAAAATATCCCTGAAACCTAAAAAGTTACCAAATTACCTTATAACCTAAAAAATTATCGAAATACCCTAAAACCTAAAAAATGATTGAAATACTCTCGAAACTTATAAAATGACTAAAATACCCCCAAAACCTTTAAAATGACAAAAATACCCCCAAAACCTTAAAAAAAATTATTGAAATACCCCTGAAACTTAAAAATTACCAAAATACCCCCTAAACCTAAAAAATAATTTAAATACCCCTGAAACCAAAAAATTACCAAAATACCCCCAAAACCTAAAAAAAAAATGTCTAAAATACCTCTGAAACCTAAAAAATGATCAAAATACCTTGAAACCTAAAAGAAGATTAAAATACATCTGAAACCTAAAAAATGACCAAAATACCTCTGTAACCTAAAAAATCATCGATAAATACCCTTGAAACCTAAAAAATTTCCAAAATACCCCTAAACATTTAATATAACCAAAATACACCTGAAACATCTAAAATTATCAAAATAGAGGTTTGGGGTATTTTGGAGGTTTCGAGGATACAAATTAAAGGTTCTAAGAGTATTTCTATCATTTTATAGGTTTCAAGGGAATTTTAGTAATTTTTTAGGTTTCTGGGTTATTTTGGTCATTTTTTAAGATTCTAAGGGTATTTTGGTCATTTTTAGATTTTTGGGCTATTTCGGTAAATTTCTAAGTTTTAAAGGTACTTTGGTAATTTTTATATTTTTGGGCGATTTTGATAAGTTTATAAGTTTTAGGTATTTTGGTAATTTTAAGTTTTGGGAGTATTTCGGTAATTTTTAGTTTTTGGGGTATTTTGGTAATTTTTTGGTTCATGGAGGTATATTCGGTCATTTTTAAGGTTTTGGGGTATTTTGGTCATTTTAAGGTTTTGGCGGTATTTTGATCATTTTATTGGTTTCGGGGTATTTTCGGTCATTTTATAGGTTTAGGGGCTATTTTGGTAATTTTTAGGTTTTGGGGGGGGGGGTATTTTGGTCATTGTTAGGTTTTGGGGATATTTTGGTCCTTTTTTTAGGTTTTGGGGGTATTTTGGTTATTTATTAGGTTTTAGGAGTGTTTCGATCTTTTTTTATTTTTATTTTTTATTTTTATGTTTACAAGGTATTTTGATAATTTTTAGGTTTCGAGGGTGTTTTGGTCTTTTTATAGGTTTGAGAGGTATTCCGTTTCTCTTTTAAGTTTAGGAGGTATTTTGGTCATTTTTAGGTTTTGGGGGTATTTGGTCATCTTTTAGGTTTTGGGGGTACTTCGGTCATTTTTTAGGTTTTGGGAGTATTTTGGTAATTTTTAGGTTTCTGAAGTATTTTGGTAATTTTATAGGTTTTGAGGTATTCGGTCATCTTTTAGGTTTATGGAGTATTTTGGTAATTTTTAGGTTTTGGGGGTATTTTGATCATTTTTTAGGTTTCAAGGTATTTCGGTCATTTTTTAGGTTTTGGAGGTATTTTGGTAATTTTATGTTTCAAGGGTATTTTGGTCATTTTATAGATTTCGGAGATATTCTGGTCATCTTTTAGGTTTAGGGGGCATTTTGGTAATTTTAGGTTTTAGGGTTATTTTGGTCATTTACTAAGTTTCGGGAGTGTTTTGGTCATTTTTTAGGTTTATGGGGTATTTTGGTCATTTTTAGGTTTTTGGGGTATTTTGGTCATTTTATAAGTTTTATGGGGTATTTTGATCATTTTTTAGGTTAAGGGGGTATTTTGGTAATTTTTATGTTTCATGAGTATTTTAGTCATTTTTTAAGTTTCGAGGGTATTTTAGTCATTTTTAGGTTTCATGGGGTATTTTGGTTATTTTTTAAGTTTTGTGGGTATTTCGGTCATTTTCTAGAAGTTTAGATTTTATGTTGTTTATTTAAATTTTAAATGGGTTTTAGTGGGTATTAGTGGGTTTAACCATTAAGACCCATATAAGTAAATAACATAATGGGTCTTTACCCATTTAACCCAAATATTCAAATGGGTTGGATTATGACTTATCCAAATTAGGTGGGTAATTGGTGAGTTCATGGATATGGATAAAAATTGCCACCCCTACTAGGGCTGTCCAACCCACCCGGCCACCCGCCCAAATCGCCCAACCTGCCCGAGCCCGAGTCGTCACCACCCAATCCGATGTCTCTAACGGTCGAACGCGGGTCCGAACTCTCTAACTTGACCCCACGCAGGTCGGTTGCTGATTTTACCTTTCAAAACCTGTAACACCCGACCCGAACCGAAACAATCTCCTCTCCGGCAAAATGTTACGAATTTTGGACCAAAACTGGCAAGATCCTTCGAGATCCGGTGACGTTCTGGTGTTCCTCCGCTCCAATTCGGCCATCCTTAGTCTTCCTTCACTCGGATCCGATGTTATTTGCTCAGATTCACTCAAATCCGGCCAAGATCTACTTTCCTCCTTCGCTCAGATTTGCTCAAATCGGGCAAAGATATTGGGTTAGACCTGACTTTGATCTACACAAATCCGACTATTCTTGGTTAGATTGGGCTCCGATCTACTCAAATCCATTTGTAATCCGTTAGATCCGATCGGCCCTTAACTCAGATCGACGAAGATGATCTTCTCCTCCACTCACCATCGCTCATCATGGGACTCGACCGACCCGACCGTTTGCTTCCCCGAGCCTAGTCGACTCGACCTATGGTGGTCGGTGGTCGGTTGCGGGTCTGTTTTTGTTCCACCCGACTTGAGCGGGTCGAGTCCAAGTTGGGCACAAACCCGACCCGTGGACACCCCTAACCCCTACACATGGCACAATACATTTTTAGCTTTACTGATTGTAGCTCTACGGCTAGTACAAAGGTTAGGAATTGATTTGTAAAGAAATCATGCTTACCTTTAACCATTTATTTATTCTTTTAATTGGAAATAAAATTATTAAGGGAAGAGACCAAAAAAAAAACTAATTAAAGTCTCGTTTTCTTCTTGTTTTGGTGGTTGGGGTTATACTCTCCACATGGCTTGTACATATGTCGCATAAATTTGTAAAGAAAAAGAAACGATTATCCAACTTCAAGCCATTGTACTATCTTTATTAAACTTTCCTAGGTATTCTTGAAAAAAATTTTGGTTTTGAATACGATTCCTATGTAAGAAATTAAAAATTCTTATAGTCTAGTAATCTAATTCGTGTAACATATATTGTATAATAATTTATCCAAAAAAGAAGAAGCATATATTGTATAACTAATACTTGAAATAGGAATGGAGAATAAGCAAGAGACCTGCTTACTTATTAATTAAAGGAAAATGTTGAGAACTGATAACTTTGGCTATTTGGGAACCCTCATGCTATAGAAATTAAGTTTTTTGATTTTTAGGACACTTCTATGGTAATTAGGAATGCTAGACGCTTGAAAATGAGTTTGCAATCCTATTTTGATTCTTTAATGGGAAGTGCCTTTGTTAACCTTCTAGAAGTATGGAATTGTGTTGTTCTTGTCGATTTTATACCGAGTGATCTTTTCATAATTCTTTCACTAGAATGGTTCATATTCCATGGTGCCTAAAACAAATTTATATCTCAAACGCTAAACTATTATAATTTCACAAAGACACGTATCTGCTGGAGCTCATCCCAAACTTCAGCTTTTGCCAACTGTGAGACCAATTTTTACTATATTTTGAAGGTAGATTCAGAGACTAGAATGCAGTTGGGTCTCAGGAAGAATCATTCTGAAGATTCCTCCGTGGTTCTATATAACTTCTGTTTCTAGATATTTACATTGATCTGCCTTTGTCTTACCTCTTTTTAGGAGAGGGATCTGTGTGAGGGTCCTGTGCCTCACCTAGATACATGTTTGTTCATGTTATTTCCCATTACAACACTTGTGGTTGCTAATATTATTGTGGAAGAAGAATGTGAACTTATTCATGAAAGTGAACACAGCCCACAAATTAAAGGATAGTAAAAACAGGTTATGGGAAAGCTTGACAAGGAGTTAGTTTCCAGCTTATAGTTATTGGGCAATTATGAGGGCTTGTCGACACCACCTGTCTCTATTTCTATAGCCAATCAGGTTGCTTCTAAAGCAATAATGTTCATTTCAAACCTTCAAGTCAATAATGGATGCTACAAATGTGTAAGCTAACTGTAGTAAGTACTTATTACTTTTCAGCATCAAAATTTGTATATTGTAGAGACTTTTTGTTTAGAAAGAAGTAATAGATGTAAAGTTGATACATATTCTGTTATTCCTTGATGAGCCTAATTTATATTTATAAAATAATCTTTCTAGATGGTCCACCTCTGCATTTGTTTAATTGCAAATCCACCTAATTATTGATTTCTGCATTCTTTCTTGGAGTTTCCTGTAAAGTTAAGTCTTTTTAAACAAAAAGATCAAGTTGATCATGCTGAGTTGGATCACTTCATTTGGACCTGAAAAAATTATGTCTCTCTCTAATTTAGTGTTAATCTTAGATCAGCTTAAAGGGCTTATATGTTATTTTCATTATTGCTTTTTATTGTCTATCTTCCATGCAAATTTGGTTATCTAGTTAGAGCTCCTCCCTTGTATCCCTGATGAGTCTTGATATTTGTCTATGTGATATTCTTGTTAGGCTTTTTATCTTCCAGTTTGTTTGTTTGTTTTTCCTTTCTCTTTTTCATTCAGTTAGAAACATGTGACATCTGATTGTTGAGGCTTTAATCACAAGGAATCTGATGGACATTTTTTTTTTTTTTTTTTTTGGGTAAATTCTAATGGAGACATTAGTATATTATTGGCCACGTGGAGGACGAATATGATTCTGAATTAGATACTTACAAAACGAAAGGTAATTAATTTGATGATGTACTGATGGATATTATGACATTTTGTAAAATTCATTGTTATTGGAAATTTGAAGTCCTGGCTCTTTAGAGATATCACATTCACTTACAAATTTCCAATATCGTTTTAGGATTTTTGTGGATGCCTTATAATAAGACAAGTTATACACCTCACTTTAGTCATTTAAAATGTTGTAAAGGAATATTGTTGATACAAGTATTAAAAGAGAGAGTAACATGAAAACCTTGGCACAATACATTTGGTTTGAAAAGAAATATATTATTAATGCAAACCTAGGGAAATGAATAATACTTGTAGGGTTTGCTAACAAATATTGTTGATATGAGTACTAAAAGTTTAAAATTACCTTGGAATAATATATGTGGTTTGAGATTAAATATACTTATGTTAATACAAACATATGGTAATGAATAATACTTGTAGGGTTGTAAGTGAATATTATTGATATGAGTATTAGAATTTCAAAATTAGTTTATTTCATTTTATTTTGAACACAAGTTGAACTTGAATGCATAACCAATTGGTCCAATTTGGATTTCATATACAAATTTTGATCCAAAAACAACTTCCATTTTTTGAATTCATTGTCAACAAAATAAAAAACGAAAAAAAGAAGAAGAAAAGAAACAAAGAAAGGTGTTTCCTTGCTTTAAGAGTTTTAAAAGAAAGATGATCAAGGTCGTTATATTTCTAAAAATAAAAACAAAAGAACTCTAAAATAAATATATTATTATTTGGATTAAAAAATATAATTTTTTTAAAAGAAAATTCTTAATTTTTAATCATGATTCAAATTCTTGCATTTGTCAAAGATATCAAAGACCCACATCATAGGAGGAAAGAACTCAAATATCCACAACAAGGAGAATGGACACCTCAAATGTTTGTAATAATGGATACCATAATTTGTAGCAAAATTTTGATTGAAAAAACATATGGCTTCAAAGAAAAGGAAATGCAAAAATATATCCAATACATATATATATATATATATATATATATATATATTACAGATTTGGAAGAAAAAAAAAATCTAATATATAAAACACATCAAAAAATTAGAAAATATATTTAAAGTAAGTATATAAAATAAAAATAAAAAGTATGTTTTTATGCTTTAAAAAAAAAAACATTTTGGCTAGTGTGTTTGGCAAAATTTAAAAAGTCAGCTTATTTTATTATTTAGCTTATTTTTACTATTATTCATAAGTCCCACTACACTCTTTGATACTACTCATAGGTCCCACTATACTATTTCATTTAACTTTTACCTTTATCTACAAGATCTTTCAACAAAAATTTTTCAATTTCAATAAAATAAACAGATCCTAATCAGACCTTTAGTGTATATTTAGCTTTAAATTATAAAGTTAGTTTATTTTACTATTTAATTTATTTTTCTACTATTTATTTACCGGTATTTTTTTTAAAATTTTTTTCATTAAGTACTACGGCACTGTTTCAGCTGCAACAAAATAAAAAGTCGGTCAATCCCACAAAAAAAAAAAAAAAAAAAAAAAAGACATCGTTCAACCATTTCTCTCTCTCTGGCAAATACTAGATGGTTCGAATTGTCTCTCCCAATTCTCAGCCAATATATTCTTCTTCTTCATCTTCTTTGTCTTGGTCGGCTCCAACTCCGACTCCGATGACGACATCGACGTCGATGACCGAGACGGTGAATGGGTCCCACCTGTTCAACATCTCAGGGTACTCGCTCTTCAAAGGTATTGGGGTCGGAAAATGCGTGGCGTCCAATACTTTCACCGCCGGCGGGTACTCTTGGGAAATTTATTTTTACCCGGACGGCAAGAATGAGCAGGACAATGCTACGTATGTTTCGCTGTTTATAGTTTTGGCGAGCGAAGGCACTGATGTGAGAGCACTTTTTGAACTGAAGCTTTTGGATCAGAGTGGGAAAGAGAGGCATAAGGTTCATAACCAGTTCGATAGTGGGCCTTACACGATCAGAAGTCTTGGTAGCATGTGGTAATTGATAATTCTTTCTAAATTTAGGTCGTTTTTTTTTTTTTTTTTTTTTTGGTGATCTTGGTTATAATTGCTATGATTATGATAGTGTTTGTTATGTTTATGTTATGGGTTATTTATTTATTTTTGCTTAGTGTGTTTATGTTAATTATCATGATTGTTATTTCTTTGCTAAGTTCATTCTTAGTTGCTGATGAATTAAATCCTGTAGGGCACTTGTTAATCAGTGTTACCAAGAACATGACCCAATAAACATAACAATTTTTTGAAATGGGTCATGTTAACGGGAAATTTGAAAAAGCTGTGAAAAATTAATTACTTTTTTTTCTTTTCTCTTAAAAACTTTTTTAAAATGGTTCAGTAACTTTTCCCTTAATTAAATTCAAACACATGATTATTTTGAAATTATATAGTCATTGGAAAAGATAAATTGAAAAAGCTTTCAAAGTATTAATTACTTTTTTTTTTCCCTTAGTTAAATTCAAACATATGATTATTTTGAATTATATGGTCATGGGCAAAGAATCAAAAGATAGAATTGTCTGTGCTTTAGTGGACAATGCTATTCAATTGGGAAACCTAAGGTACTGTATGATTGCAGCTAAGGTACTATATATAAGTTCTCTCTAAAAGGGTTCTTTGTTGGATGATGTTTGTTTGAAAATAGTACCCCTATGCGGCCATGCTTGCATTTGTTACTTCATTTTGAATGACTTAATGACTCATGAAAAATTATCATGTTTATTTTTTTAAATTAAACGCATACCATTTACAAAGTTTCTTTAGTATAAGACACAGGGAGTAATTGCTTATATGATGCTATCCCTGTACAAAACACAATTATGCACAATGTTACCATTTTTATTGTTATAGTTAATAATAATTTGATTCAGTATAAAGCAATTGCATGAATTGTGGACAGAAACCAATGGCAAGATTAGGAATTTTTGAAGTAATAGCAAGTGGCACTTCTTTTTTGTTGTTGTTGTGGAACTGGAAGTTTTGAAAGAGGTTGATATGTACAACTGGGTGGTGGTATGCTTGTTGAATTTGATAGGTAATGGTTTTCTGGGCTTGAATTTTAGAGCTGAGCTAGGATTGTTAATATGAGAACCCCTTCTTGTTTATGTAAAGACGTAATTTCCTGGAAAACACTGTTCAAAATTTGTGTGTATTACTTTAATCAATAAAGCCTTTATTCCATATAATGTTAGCTTGCTGGATGAGTAACGTTCTCGACTAGTAGGGGTCTGCTACATGAACTCTTTTCCGCCTCCTAGCTATATGACATAAGAAAGCCAAATAATTTATAAAATATATTTTTTGATAGGTACAAAGGATATATAAAATATGAGGCAACAAGCATCTATTGTTAGACTCATAAATTTCTAGAGAGCTTAGCAACAAACAATGTTACAACAAACATATCTGTGAGATTAAATTGAGATCAATAGAATAATCTTATTATTCCATATCACATTAGAATTAGATGGAACCAGACAGATGGTGTTTTTCTAATTCATGAACTCTTTTTGAGCACTTGTAAGGGGTTTTGAACTCTCTTATAGTTTTGTTTGTTGGATGTTGTAGGGGTTACAGCCATTTTTTCAAAAGAACTGATCTAGAGACATCTGACTTCCTCAAAGATGATTGTCTCAAGGTTTACTGTAGAGTAGGTGTTGTGAGATCATACACCGAGGGTCCTGAGATCTACTCTATTGCAGTACCACCTGCTAACGTTGGTCAGAATTTGGGGCATCTATTTGAAACTGGAAAGGGAACAGATGTGAATTTTGAAGTTGATGGGGAAACTTTTGCTGCTTATTCTGAAGGGCATAGGTCTGGTCCCTCACAGTGGGATAATGAAGGAGGTTCTAAAAGTCGTGGTAGGAGGTCATCTTGGCGGGATAATGGAGGAGGTTCTGGGAGTCGTGGTACCAGGTTGTCTCGTCGAAGGACCTTGACGTTGTCTCGTTGGAGAACCCAAGGTCCTTCAACTCCTTCCAATGAAGATGAAAACAATCAGCTCGGCCAATTCCTTGCAGAACAAAGAAAATTGCTTTTCGGTGTATTTTTCTTTTTTCTTTTCCTTTTTTTGTTTTTTTGTCTTTTTGTTTTTTTGTATTTTGGTAAGTGATGTCGGGGTGTTTAAAAAACTACTCTAATGCTGCATCACACCGGCGGCCAAAGATTCTTGAGGCCCACTTTTTTTTTTTTTTTTTTTGTTGCTAAAACCAACTTCTATTAAACAGAAGAAACAAACAAACAGTCTTTCCTCCAAGCATCACAAACTTCAGCTGGGAGGAAGGAGTTCCTATAGCATGGTAGTACACTGTTAATATCACATGTACACTCTGCAAGATAATGTGCTACAAAATTAAGCTCTCTCTTAACCCAGGAGAAAGAGTAACTACAAAAAGATACATTCACATCACATGTACACGCGCACGCTTTGAATGAGTAACTACAAAATGAGTGGTTGCTTAAAGATACTTTAAGCAACCACTCATTCATTTTCTGGTCTCTTTCATTTGGATTTTTCTAATTTTCTCAGTCAACCTAGCAATTTTGATATTACTAAAACCAAACGCCTCTGTATTCCACTTCTTTAATGCATCACAGGTTACTTCTTGTTTCTTGCACAGTTTAAAGGCATCTGATCCTTTGAAGTCGCTAGACCAAGCTTGATTTATCACCTCAAAGCTTCTCAAATCCCTCCCCAAATGTGAAAGGTCTTGGAGCACAAAAATTACTTGGATTATCTAACAACAAAGGACAATGATCTGAGTTAACAGCACCTAGGTGGTAAATAGTAGCTTTTGGGAAAATGCCTATTCAACTTATGCCACCAATGCCTCTGTCTATAACCTTTGTCTAATGCAACTTTTACCCCATCTCTTTGCAGTCCATGTGAAAGACTACCGTTGGCCCCCAGGTCAAACATCAGTTCCTTGAGAAAATAAATTTGGCGCAGAAGTTCTAGCTCTCTCTATCTTTTTCTTGATCATCTATTACTAGATTGAATTCCCCTAGGCAAACCAAGGCAACTAATAACATAGCTCCCATGTTCTCCCAAGCCTTTCTTCTTTTAGTAGAGTAAGGAAGACCATAAAACCCAACCAATGCCCGTTGTGATGCACCATCATTAATCTAGACAGCCACAACATTTTTATTAAAATCAGCTACATCTACTTTGAAGTAATTTTTCCACGTCATTCAATTTCCCCCTGATCTACCGGCACTGCCTAAAACAATTCTTTCTGCAAAACCTATGGCTTTCATGACCCTTTCCATCGTTTTGTCACCGGTCTTATAGTCTCACTTAAAAACAATACTTGGAGGTTTGTCTCTTAACGAGTGCCCCAAGGGAGCGAACTATTGAGGCTTTGCAAATGCCTTAGCAATTCCAACCAATGCACCTCATGGAAGCAGTGCCGGCTCTACATGTAAAGCAATTGATGCGGCTGCCTAAGGCCTCAAGTAGAAAAAAGGCCTCCAAATTTTAATCAATAGGTTTTTAAAAAAATATATTATAATAGTATTAATGAAGTCCAAATATTAGCCAATGAATAAAATAATATTTTTTTATCAAATGAAAAAAAAAAAATGTTACGTTCATAACATTTTTCACAACACTTTCAAAATAAATCCTAAGAAATAGATTGTTACAGGGTATTATTGTTGATAAAAAATTAATTTCAATGATGAGTTCAAATTAGAACCATTAACAAATTAACACTTAAGATTTGTTATGAAAATATTATGAATGTAGCACCTCTAAAAAAAGAAAGAGCACTACAAAAAATATATATATATATATATATATATATATATATATATATATATATATTCACAACATTTTTCACAAGTTGAGTTGACAAACTTCTTTTACTAGTTTTTATCTAAATCCACCACTAACATCACTTTTTTACTTACCACTATCAAATTATCAATTTGTCACTTCAACAGGTGTGAAAGTTTTGTCAAATTTTTTATCAATAGACTTTCAAAAAAAAATCTACATGGTTCATGTTAATTAGTAGTAATTCTGCATCTAAAACAAGATAATTGAATTTAAGTAATATTTAAAATTTTAAAAATCATAGTTCGGTTTTCGCACTAGGCCCCCAAATACATTAAGCCACCCTTGCATAGAAGGAAAATTTTTCACCCACAGAACATAGTACCACAGAAACCCAACTCCACTCACTTTGGGCCACAACTACAGCCTAGTATAAGGAGAAATGATGTCTTCTGTGTCAAAGTTGGGAATCAAACCTTAGAGCCCAAGATTTCCAATTCTCATATGAAAATGAAACTTCCGAGCTTGTTGGAGACCCAATTAGAACTGAGCCGCTCAATTAGTAGTATTTCTTTTTTAACCCTAACACATATAATTGTTAGCCATTGGTTTAAGTTGAATAAAATCATTTGCTTACTAGACTTGCAAGAAATTTATTCCAACTCATGTAATTATTTGATTTGAATAAAGTACTTATGAATCTTATAAAAAAAAAAAAGATTACTTATGAAAATCTTTAAAATTCAAAAGCACTCGTTAATGACTAAATGAGTCATTAATTGAAAGATCAATATTCTCACGATATAATTTTATTTTTACACAGAATAATTGAAAGATCTTGTAATTTGTCCAAATTTGCCTTCATAGTGAGCGACCACATCACTATCATCATTATCAACTTAATTATTTGGATTGGAACATCAACAAAAATAGTATTTAAAAAGGAGAGTATGCTGACCTTCGGTACAAAAAATAGAGACTATCTTGGTGGAGGGTACGGTGGTCCGATGGTGGCAAAGGCCCCGATTGTCTTCTCAGATTTTTCTCTCTCCACCATCTATGACAGACTGAATCTCTCTCCATCGTTCTCTTTCTTAGTTCTCCTTGTCTTTACGCAACGTATGTCTCTTTAAACCGTATTTTGGGTTTTTATGTTTTTTTTCCCCTTATACGGTGTTATGGGCTTTCAATCCATGTAATGATCAGTCTTTCAAACCTTTTAAACTGTATACGTGTTAGTTTTTTAGATGGACTTTTTTCCTACATGGCAGCACCTACTTAATTGCAAGAAAAAGTTTCTACTATTATATATAATATATAATATGATATTGATTGATAATACAAAGTTTAAACTTAAAATTAATCAAACTCTAACTAGAGAAATTATATTTTCAATCATAACTAAAAATGAGATGTTCTTGAGTAATTCAAAAATTATATTAGAAATAAAGTTGGAAAATTTTATAATCTCATTTTTTGATATTTCATTTAACCTTATATATAATCATAATCTTCATACACCATGACTTAAAAAAATCTAATGAATAGTTTTACATTTTATTTAAAGTCTACAATTATAATCTTTCCCTAACTTAAAAAATCTAATGAACAGTTCTACCTCTTATTTAATGTCTATGTTATGCAAATCATCAACCAATAAATATATGATAATTATAAGATTATGAAAAATATGATAAAACGGTTTTTATAACTCTTTACAAAGTTTATGGACTAATATAGTATTTTACCTAAAAAATTATCATGCGCAACGCACTAATTTGCGACTAATTGTTATAAAAGATAACTCATTTCATTAGTTAGGTTAATAAAGTTATATACATTGCACGTGATAATGAAAAATTTTATATTTCTTTCGAGGGTTGAAGCTAAAACTCAAATTATGCTCGAGTTAAAAAAAAAAATTTTCAAATTTTTTTTATGATATTTAGTTAAATTATTGATATATTAGCATTTTCTTTCAATCGGCAATGAAGAGGACAAGGGCAAAGATCGCATCACATCCCAGGAAAATATTACTAAATACCGACAAAAGTGTCTCATGATGAACCCCACGTGGGTCCGCCTTCAACACTTCTTTTCCATCCTCTCTTAACTCAGAAACTCCACTCTTCCGTCCTTCCTCTATCCGTGACACAAATTGAATTCTTTGCCATCCAAAGAGAATTACGACATGGGCAGATAAAGCATTGAAGGAGAGCTATCAACTCCTATAGTTGCCAAAGATGAACAGCATCAAGTATTTGGCAGTGGTACTAGTAGTGGTGACCATGTCTGTGCCAACAGTACTGGTTGTGATGGTGGTGGTGAGAGTCAGAGTGGATCTTTTTCAGCCACAGGTATGGTTGTGCTTAGCACTTTGGTTGCTGTCTCTGGTTCCTATGTTTTTGGCACAGCTGTAAAGCTGTAAGTCATCTTACTTTTGCATAGAGTGGTCCACACTCTCTAGTCCACATGGTCCATAGATATTGACTGCAAAGATTTTGATGCGTTTATGCATGATGAGTATCAAATTTTGCAAATCTGTAGAGAACTCAAATTCTATGATATCTAACTAGATTCATTTGAAATGGAGAGAAACTATTGTAACTCAAATCTTCTTCTTTTTTTCAGAAACTAACTCAAATCATTGGAATTAATTAACACTTATAGAATTATTAAAGCATTTATTAATTCCAATGATTTGAAGTGTCACAATGTTTTCTATGCTACTAGAGCTAGCCTACTAGGCCATGATAGAACATATGTTAGTTGAATCACCAAATTTTTGTAGGGATTTTACATACAAATGCATCTAAATGTTTGGGTTGTAGATTTGTCAATGGATTGCAGGCTTAGTCTTTTGTAACATTGGAGAGAATAACTGAATAAGACAATAATGGGATGGGTATCTCTATGTGGGATGCCTAGACGTTTGATATGCCGACTACTGAACTGAAAATGATGTATAATTGATTTTCTAGGTGGGATATTCATCACCTGCTCAGACTGGAATCATGGATGACCTGGGTCTTCCAGTGATATTATCACTTTAGAACACTTTTAAGCACTTGAACTATCTTGCTCTGGAAACATCTTCTGCTATGAATATAACATTTGTATTATTTTAACCATTTTTCCATTTGTATATTAATTTCATTGACATTTTGAATAAATCTCAGTATTTATGTTTCTATTGTCTGGGATTATGGTGATCTATGACAACAAATCTTCATGTGAAGATACCACTATTTGAGCTCTACTACATGGAAAAAGAAGAAAGGTTATGTTTGGAAAATCATATCCACATGGCAAGATCACAGACACGGTTCATCACCTAGCTTGTATTTTTCTGATCAGAGAATTGGAATAAAATTTAAGTATGATTTTGAGAAATGTTAGATACAATTAAAAGGCATACAACATTTATGATGAATGACATTTCAAAGTTTGAATGCTGAGAATAATTAGTTGGTAGTAAGGACTATATGACTTGGAGATACTGATCTGACCTTCATAGAGAAGTCACTGTTTGAGCTTTCAAAATGAAGTGAAATGTTGTATCGTGTTGCCTTGTGCAAAATCCATTTTGTTGCATTGTTTCATAAACCATCTTTTGCTTGCCTTATACATTTTTGTATATGATTTTCTCAACATCTTTTGGTTATACTGCAGTACTCACTTTTTGGTTCAATATTGACAATTGGAGCAATGATGGGTGCAATAGTGAGTGGCCAAATAGCAGATTACATAGGTAGAAGAGGTATAGGTACTTCACCCTGGAATCATCACCGGTGGTATTATTAAGGTTCAAGCTCCACATCTCATCAGTTTTTCAATTTGTTGGTTGTTTTGCAAGGCAGACAATGGGCTTTTCAGAGATATTCTGCCTGGCAAGGTGGCTAGCCATATAGCATTCTCAAAGGTTTTGAATCCCATCTCTCTGTTTTATGCAGTTCCAAACATCAATGTTAATGTTACATGCATGACAACCCCTACATTTTATCTGAAAAGATGTTTACATAAGGATAATGGAAATCGTTGAGGCAGCATCACAATTTTGTAGTTGCTCTTACATAAAACTAAAGTTTTGATGATCATCCATGATCAGGAACAACTATGTCACAAAATTGTTTCAGGAATTAATTTGTCGTAAGTAGATATGTTATATTAGCTTCACCTCATATTGTCAAATGCTTGGTGCTTGGTGGCTTGACCTTGGGAGACTATTGGTAGGTTGTGGGATGGGACTCCTTTCTTATGTGGTAAGTTGTTAGATTGCAATTTCAATGATTTATCTTTCATGTAAACAGTAAAATTAATTGTGTTCCCGATAGCAATTAGGTACCTATATATATAGCAGAAATAACACCTAAGAATCTTCGGGAAGGGTTTACAACTGTTCATCAAGTAAGGCAAAAGTCTCATGAATATGGAAACTGTGTAAGTCATTGCCCTGTTCACCTACTAATTGCCACTCATACAGTTGATGATTTTTTGTGGGGTATCGTTAACATATTTAATTGGAGCTTTTGTGAACTGGCAAACTTTGGCTCCGATTGGTAAGCTTCCCTGCTCTTGTCTTGTATTCTTGTCATTTGAAGGTAGTTTCATAATAAGGCTTCTTCTTTTTTTTCTTTAATTTAGGAACTATACCATGTCTAGTACAACTTCTTGGTTTATTCTTCAGTCCAAAATCTCCAAGATGGCTGGTGAGTTATTCAAAATTTTATTAGAAGATGTTTTTGGAAGGTTTGGGAAAATAACACATTGGGAAGACTCCAATTGAGGAGTTAATATAACATATCACAACACCAATTAACCCAAAAGCTTGAGGCAATGGGTTTAGGTTTAATTATGTTATATTTAATCACTCACTTTTGTCATTATTATCCGATACGAGACTTTACTACTTTTAACTAAACAATTTACAACTAACCACACCACTCACATGTAAATATTCTAACAAAAGGTGCTCTTTGGATAATGCATTTGAAAACTAGAAAAAAAACAAAGAGTAAAAGTTTTGCTAATCATTGCCTTTTCCATTATTCTTCTTTTTAGCCAAGTACATGTGATTTGACTAAGATGTCTAAATGCTATAAAGTGGCAAAGCAAATTCAAGCATTGACTGACATGCTTATATGATTTTTTTAGGCAAAAATTGGTCGAAAGAAAGAGTGTGAAGCTGCTCTACAGCACCTTATGGGGTAGAATGCTGATATTACTCCAAAAGCTACTGAGATTAGAGTAAATTTTGGACTTCAGATGTCAATGAGAATATACTCTTTGTTTCCTCTTTAACTACAATTTTGCTTAGAAACAAGTATTGACATGGTTTTTAAATCATTTTACGGGAGTACACAGAAACCCTTCAATGGTTTTCTGAAGTTAGAATTCTTGACTTATTTCAATGGAAATATGCTCATTCACTTATTGTAAGCTTTTGTATCATAATCTTCGTAGCACGTTTTTTAATTTTTTTGACAGGTTTGATCTTTTTGGCTAACATAAAAGTGGGTTTGGTAGGAGTTGGCCTGATGGTACTACGACAATTTGGAGGAGTCAATGGAATTGCATTTTATGCAAGTGCTATATTCATAATAGCTGGTAGAAAAAGGATTGTCTTTTTTCTTTTTCTCATTTTTTTCTCTTATTTAACGCTACTTCTAGTTAACAAGAAATGGAAGTTGAATAGAGGAATACTTTGTCAATGACAGGGTTTTCGGGTAGTATTGGGACCATAGCAATGGTCATTGTTCAGGTTCTTGACTCTCTTTGCGGAATTCCAACATTTGCTCCTGCTTTATGCTTTTTAAGTGATTTACATGATTTTGTACAGATTCCAATGACAGCATTAGGGGTAATTTTGATGGATAAATCTGGAAGGCGGCCACTTCTATTGGTAAGAAGGCTAAGAAATCTCTACCGTGTAATGGAGTTGAACGAAAATAATTTTGAACTCCAATATATTCACAAGTTTCTGCAGCAGGAACATGCTTAGGTCGCTTGCTTGTGGGATTGTCATTCTTCTTGTAGGTATTGTCTACAAAAAAATCTATTTTTCTTGAAAACTAGTTTCATCGGTTTTGTTGAATATTTCTTAATAGAATAAAGATTTAATCATGCAAGATCTTCAAACATGGACCAAGACAACACCAATTTTAGTACTTGTTGGTGTACTGGTATTGCAATTATTCCAATGACAGTTTTTTGTTCTTATAAAACATCCAAAAAAAGAACATCTTGTAAAAAATGTGATTTTGTTTTTATCTCCAACTTTCGTCATTTTATCCATCGTCTGAGTACTTTTGAGAGTGGAAATCCTATTAAGTTTAAAAGCTCATAAAATGAATGTTGTTTAATACCATTGCCATTGGTTGTATTTAACCAGTTAGTGGCGATTTGGAAATACTTTTTGCTGCTTTGAAATCATGAGCATTTCAAAAGGTCTTGCATAAAGTTGTGGATTTTTATAATCTGATTTTGGTCATCTATTACAGCTCTCAATCTATATTCATGGTGCAATTGGCTTAAGGGTCACAATTCCAACATTGTACACCAGTTGATGTTAATTGTTGGTTTGAGCAAAATTCTTGGTGGTTTAAAGATTCGTTAAGTTGAATTTATCCATTTGGCTTGAGGGTCACAATTCCAACATTGTACACCACTTTTAAGCTTGCCCAAAATCAAGATCAAAATCCGCAAGTCAAGATTGAAATCAACACAGGGCCAATCTGCCTCCTGGCGGAGGTGGAGGACTAGCTGCAGGGATGGGGAAGACGACTGGGCGCCAAAGGGAGGACAAGCGTGCACGTCATTGATGACTTGATGTGGTTCTCTCTCTGTCTCGGGTTTGTGGCTGGGGTTTTTGGGAGAAGAAAGTGATTACTGACAGAATAAAAATAATTAAATGGGTTAATTATCATTGTGCTCCCTAACCTTTGAAATTTCTCTCTCCCTCTAAAATTTAATTATTATTATTTTTCTTGTCTTCTTCCAGTTTTCAACATAGTAGGTAGAGTGAATTTGACTTTAGGCACGTGGTAGCAAGCACATGGCAAATTCACTTTTCTGATTATAGCTTTTTGGTTCAGATTATGATCTATCCTCATTGAATGGATCACTAGCTAGCATTATAGTCCATGTCCTAATTTATGAGTATAGACCATGTGCATTCTTTCTATAACAATATGTTACCTGAATATAAAACCAACAATCTTGTTATGTTGAGTTCATGTGATATCTAGGGATGGCAAGCGTGGCAGCGGGAAGATACAGAGGAGCTGCATAGAAGACGTCAACAGGAAGAGGAAGAAGAGAAAGGAAAGGTTAAAGAGTATTGTGAAATTGCACACACTTGAAAGGGTATCCAGAAAAAAAAAAAAAAAAAAAAAAAAAAAGAAGCCACAGAGACTAGTTTCCAGCTTCATCAGAGCTACTAGAGATTGGAGAAGTGGTGAAGGTAATCAAAATGTACAGTATCAAAGCCATTAGCTCATAAATTGCTTAATCTGTCAAGAGATTGAGGCTTTAAAATAAAGAGAATGTGTTCATTTCTGAAGAGTGTTTTCTGTAAATACAGATTGATAGAAATCCTTCTGAAAAGTAAAAGCCCTTTCCTTATTCTTTTTTGGCTGCTTTTCTTTTTATTACTTAGGGAATATTTATGTCTTATATCTAAGGACATCCCATTTCATTGCTGTCCATTGTCATACATCCTTTGTAGCATGTCACATGTTCCATAATTGGTAATCTGAGTCAAACTGTTCTTGTAGGATAATTGTAACTATTGATTAATATTCTTACATGCAGGAAATTGGGGAAGCTGTTGAGAAAGGAGAACTCAATGGGCTTGTTTTAATGGTCATATGGAATAGCCCTGGTCTTGCTAGACGTGATGTAACTTGGTCTTTTGTTGTCTCTCACTTTTGTGTGGCATCTTTGCTTCTAATGCAATGTTGTTGTAGTGTAATATTTTGCAAACCTTTTTTTTTTTTTTCCTTCAGTGTGCCAATGTAAATTCTTGCAATCACTGATTACTGCAATGTTCAAATTTGATAGCTGCTGTTATAAATTTCTCTATAGGTGTAGGAGCATATTTGATTTTCAGCATTAGTTTCATAAATCTCAAGGATTTGTACTAAGTACCTATACTACTACCTTTTTTTTAAATAAAGTTTGTTTTTTACACCAGAGTTTGAAGAAAACAATATGTATGAATCTGGAATTTATGAGTAAATTGTTGACTAAATAAATCTCATGAAAGAAAATCGAATAAGTGAAGAAGTGCTACACAAAACAGAATAGTAATTGAGTTTTTTAAACTATAGAAGCTGGTAAGTTTAGCTATTTCTAATGGGCAAGGCATCCTTATCAATTATGGACTCTAGTGACCAAAGTTGCTCTCGATTGCATATTATTATTTTGTGGAGGAGAGAGTTATAGTTCTTCTTCTAGGAGGTTTCTCTCACTTACAAAAGAATAAGGTATCAAACAAACAGAGAAATAAAATACTGTTAAACCTTCATTTTCAATCTGATATATAACACAATACCTGTAACTCTGGGATCTTCATGCTCATATTGGTCATGGGTTGAGAATGGGGATTGAAATCTATGATATCTAATTTGACTGTTCCTCATTAGCTTAGTGGTAAAGTAGTTGGCTGTTAATTGACTGGTCATAGGTTTTACTAGATATGTCTAACAAAATTTACTTAAGACCTCTTCATTTGTAATTTTGTTTTAAAGCAAGAATTGGGAACTCCTTTGTCCTTTCAGCACATGGCTTTCCCTTGTTTTTTTATTTGTTCCTTGTAAATCTTACCACTATAGTTTGAGTTCAACAGAATTCGATGCAATGCAATCTCTTTTATCTCTCTCTACTGTTAATTCAGAATTTTATCTCATTTTCCAGGATGAAATGGATGCTGTGAGAAGTCATGATCTGTTATACAGAAAGGCTGATGTATACACTTATGTTCACCATTAGTTCCTGGCATAAAGCTGTTAGTTTAAATAAGCCGATGGGTTTTAACTTTCAAAACCAAATGCTGAACTTTATTGAATCTTGTCTGAAATTGTGCTGATTTTTAGTGGAGTTCCTTATATAATTATTCTATCCTTGCACATCTTGCACTATAATTACTCCTTCAAGCCCCTTCTTTTCATTCTCTAGTTTCGTTTCTTCTTTAGCGTCCACGGGGGAAAAAAGAATTATAAGATTTATATCTTACTTTTAAAAAGTTAAATAAAAAGATTTATATTTTACTTAATATTTTATTATGAGATTTTGAAATGGGAGGCTACTTTTGCCAGATGGCGCTCAACAACCTTTTGAATATGTATAATAGGTTTGATGATGAAGGCTGACTGAAGGAATGCAAAAATCACACATGGTTGGCACCTTTCTATGAGATTTATATCTTGGATCCATTTAGCGTTCTTGATTCAGCAAGATTTGAAATTATCAAGGTATGCTTCAGATATAAAAATTATATGTCCTATGGCTAGTTGAACTACATAATAGCCACAACTAGTGTGTTTCTTGTAGAACTAAATGATATTTTGTAACAGCTCTGCTCCCCCTTTTTCTTGAATATCTGGATGTTAGGCTTTAGTCTCAACTCTATGGTGCCTTTTCGTTTAGTCTCTTGTATATCCATGTTTCAGTCTTGATTTACCTGGAGTAGATGATACTTTTGTTCTTCTAGCAGTATTATTGAACTACAATTATTGTTATAGGTTTAGTAATGGTTCTGTAGGCTGTTATGGTACCACATGGCACAATACATTTTTAGCTTTACGGATTGCAGCTCTACGGCTAGTAGAAAGGTTAGGAATTGATTTGTAAAGAACTCATGCTTACCTTTAATCATTGATTTATTCTTTTTATTGGAAATAAAATTATTAAGGGAAGAGACCAAAAAAACTAATTAAAGTCTCTTCTTCTTCTTCTTCTTCTTTTGGAGGTTGGGGTTATACTCTCCACATGGCTTGTACATATGTTGCATAAATTTGAAAAGAAAAAGAAACAATTTTCCAACTTCAAGCCATTATAATGTCTTAATTAAACTTTCCTAGGTATTCTTGGAAAATTTATAGGTTTTGAATACAATTCCTCTGTAAGAAATTAAAAATTCTTATAGTCTAGTAATCTAATTCGTGTAACATATATTGTATAATAATTTATCCAAAAAAAAGCATATATTGTATAACTAATACTTGAAATAGGAATGGAGAATGAGCAAGAGACCTACTTACTTATTAATTAAAGGAAAATGTTGAGAATCGACAACGTTGGCTATTTGGAAAGAACTTTCATCCAATAGAAATTAAGTTTTTTGATTTTTAGGACACTTCTTCTATGATAATTAGGAATGCTGGACACTCGAAAATGAGTTTGCAAACCTATTTTGATTCTTTAATGGGAAGTGCCTTTGTTAACCTTCTAGAAGTGTAGAATTGTCAAGGAATTGTGTTGTCCTTGTCAATTTTATACCAAGTGATCTTTTCATAATTCTTTCACTAGAATGGTTCATATTCCATGATTCCTAAAACAAATTTATATCTCAAATGCTAAACTATTATAATTTCACAAAGACACATATCTGCTGGAGCCTGTCCCAAAATTCAGCTTTTGCCAACTACGAGACCAATTTTACTATATTCTGAAGGTAGATTCAGAGACTAGAATGTAGTTGGGTCTCAGTAAGAATCATTCTAAAGATTCCTCTGTCGTTCTATATAACTTCTGTTTCTAGATATTTACATTGATTTGCCTTTGTCTTACCTCTTTTTAGGAAAGGGATCTGTGTGAGGGTCCTATGCCTCACCTAGATATGTGTTTGTTTAGGTTATTTCCCATTACAACACTTGTGGTTGCTAATATTATTGTGGAAGAAGAATGTGAACTTATTCATGTAAGTGAACATAGCCCACCAATTAAAGGATAGTAAAAATAGGTTATGGAAATGCATGGCAAGGAGTTAGTTTCTAGCTTATAGTTCTTGAGCGATTATGAAGGCTTGTTGACACCACCTATCCATTATTTCTGTAGCCAATCAGGCTGCTTCCAAAGCAATAATGTTTGTTTCAAACCTTCAAGTTAGTAATGGATACTACTAATGTGTGAGCTAATTGTTGTAAGTACTTATCACTTTTCAACATCAAAATTTGTATATTGTAGAGGCTTTTTGTTTAGAAAGAAGTAATAGATGTAAAGTTGATACATATTCCCTGATAAGCCTAATTTTAATTTATAAAAAATCTTTCTAGATGGTCCACATTTGCGTTTGTTTAATTGCAAATCCACCTAATTATTGATTTCCGCATTCCTTCTTAGAGTTTCTTGTAGAGGTAAGTCTTTTTAAACAAAAAGATCAGGTTTATCATGCTGAGTTGGGTCACTTCAGTTGGACCTGAAAAAATTATGTCTCTCTCTAATTTTGTGTTAATCTTAGATTCTTTTTTTTTTTGGTCAGTAATTTTTTTTTCTCTTTTAGATCAGCTTAAAGGGCTTATATGTAATTTTCATTATTGCTTTTACTGTCTATCTTCCATGCAAATTTGGTTATCTGGCTAGAGCTCCTCCCTTATATTCCTAATGGGTCTTGATTTTTGTCTATGTGATATTCTTGTTAGGCTTCTTATCTTCCAGTTTGTTTGTTTGTTGGTTTTTCCTTTTTCTTTTTCTTTCAGCTAGAAGCATGTGACATTTGCTTGTTAAGGCTTTAATCACAAGGAATCTGAGGGACATATATGGATAGTGTAATTTGTAGCAAAATTTAGACTGAAAAATATATGGCTTCAAAGAAAAAGGAAATGCAAAAATTTATCTTCAAAAAATAATAATAATATTACAGATTTGGAAGAAAAAGAAAATCTGATAAAACAAATAAAAAAAGGACGAGGATTTCCTGCACACAAGCCTACAGCAATTCCTACAGACAGGAACAGGTGTCAAGAAAATAAAAAGACACATATACATAGGTCATGTGCAACGCACATGACCCATATTTTAATAGAAATCTACGCTCTGTTTGTTTCAACATTAATGTTTTTCGGAAAATGGTTCATTTTCCAAAGAGCATTTTCTAGAAAACTGTCTTATTTTCCAGTGTTTGGTAATGACCTTGAAAATGCGCTTGAGAATGTTTTTCGGTGTTTGGTATGTAATTTTTAAAAATATTTCTTGTATAATTTAAAACATGTATATTATGTAAACTAACTAATGTAATCATTATAAATAAAAAACCAAGAATGAATTTGGTTTTCATACTAATTAATCTAAAATTTTGACAATAGATACAATCAAAATTAATTAGTTGTCAAATTTTCATGATCTTTACCACTCATCTTGCTCATATATATAGATAGTAACGCACGTACACACACACACACACATATCAACCATTTGTTTACTATGGTCAACTACAAGTCTTCAATATTACTCTAAATTATGTATTTACATAATGTCTCGCATAATATATCATCACTACATAGTATCTGCTAACAAAAAATGTATTTGCCAATAAATGCAATTCTCCTAAACAATTATCATTCATTATATTACAATATTATTAGTCCACGGTAAAGATTGTCCCATGTAAAAGCAATTTAGAGCAATATAGTTACTATGTTTAAAATTTTCATCTTTTACTTCTTTCATTCTTTCTTCTTCTTCTTCTATTATTTTTTATTTATTTATTTATTTTTTGCACTTTATGTACAAAAAAGAAGTAACTCTCACTGGAATCCATCAAACCGAAAATTTCTTAGAGAAAAAAGAAAATCGAGCTTGAAATTCAAAACATAGAATTGAGATTTTGTTAGAGAGGAATGAAATGATTACCGCTGCAAATTTGTTCTCCTTTGCAAGTTGGAGCTATTGATCGATCGGTGAAGTAAAGAAAAATCTAATCAGAGAATTGTGTTACATAAGGGAAGAGAAACATGGAGAAAAGAGAGAAGAGAGACAGTTAAAGAGAGAGATCTATGGGAAGAGGAGAGACCAGAGTTAGTGACGGTGAGGGTGTGAGGAGAGAAAAAGCAAAGGGAAGAGAGAAAAAGTGAGAAAACTTACCATGAGAGAGAGAAGGCGCCAAAAATTTATGTTTCCCACCGCTATAGACGAAGATAATATTTATAGGAGATGCAACGCATGAGAGAAAGATTGTTTTCCAAAAAAAAAATTTGGAAAACGACTTATAGAAAATAAGCCTTATTTTTATTAGAGTTTTCTGTTGACCAAAGATAGTTTTCCATTGACCAGGTTTTTTTTGTGCTACCAAACACTGGAAAATGTGGAAAACTATCTTTACAGAAGGTTTTCCAAATAAACAAACAGAGCGTTAACCTAACGTTAATGACTTCTCTCTTTCGATCTACATTCTAAACCGGACGGCGACCACAACAACCCCAGACTGGCCAAACTCCTCTCTCATCTACATTCCCTCTTTCTCTCTCATCCCCCTTCCCCAGATCGGCAAGAGAATCCGCCACCCCTGTTCCTTCTCTTCACTCCCTTCCCTCTCCGCCGATTCCGCCCCATCCCCCCTCTGTATTTGAGATTATTTTGGTTCGCTTTGTGTGATATATCTAGATGATTTAATTCTGGTTTTTTCTTGCTGTGATAATTAGATTTATTGTTTTTAAATTTTTTAAAATTACCATTTTGGCTAGCTCTTCTTGATTAATCATGTACAAATGAGAATCACTTAATATGTGATCAAAGATAGAATTGAAATTTGATACGTAGTGTGTCCTGTTGCTATGTGGCATTTGTCCCTCTTACTAGATTTTAAATAGTTAGTTTGTTGAACTCACATCGAGGGGACGAATGTGTTATTCGTTATTATAGACTCTGGTATTTCACTGCTCATGTCATGTTTAGAGCATGATGGCCTCTCCATCATGAATAATTTTTAAATTCAAGCTCTTGATGCTAACATCCATCCGTTTCTTCTTGGATAGAGATATCACCACTTCATTCCCAAGTTTTGTTTTCCATTGGCAAGATGATGACACCTGAGTTTCTAGCCGACATCGAAGTTGATAGTATTTATTTGGAAGAGCTTGGTTTGACCATTTTAGCTTTTGCCCAAATGGGTCCGAGCTATTTGTTTGTTGGTTGGTCTCGGTGTTTGTTTGCTTCACTGGAAATCAGAGAGGAAAGGAATTCTCCGGCATTTCACCATACTTGTGGTCAAATTGAATTTGTGCTACTAGCACTTTGAGTGACTAGGTAGAAAATTTTGTAAAGTATACCATGACTTGCGGATGAGCTGAAACTAGGCAAAATTTGGTATTTAAAAAAAAAAAAATTGTGAACAGTATGCGCGTCAAACTATTTAGTTAGTTGGACTGATTTTGGAACTCGAGTAGCCAAACTCGGGGTCCAGCCCAAAATTTAAACTATAGTGGCGTTTTTTTTAGTGGCGTTTGTCAAAAACACCACAATATGTACCCTATAGTGGCGTTTTTTATAAACGCTGCTATAGGCACTAAAAAATGCCACTATAATGTTTGCTTTCCGGCCCAAAGTCGAATTTGGCAAACTCAAGTTCCAAAATCAGTCCAACTAACTAAATAGTTTGACGCGCATACTATTCACAAAAAAATTTTCTAAAAACAGTCTAAATACCAAATTTTGCCCTGAAACTAAAAGCGTAAGTCTTTGAAAATTGATTGGAAATTGTAGCCTTGGCTTCCCTCATTTTTATTATTATTATTATTATTTTTTAAAGGTTTGTATAACTATCTTTTTTCAGTAAAAAGTGCTACAAAGTGGCTTTTTCCCCCTTTTGTAACTAGTGGCACTCAGTTGTTGATTTGTGTACACGGGCATGGTACCATTTCGGCTTTGATGTTTTTCAACAGATTATTTTGGGTGATGTAATGAATGAAAAGTGTTACTGATTGTGTATTTTTCAAGCTATGTTATGTTATTATTGTGAGGCCAATAAGCCTTCTCAAACAAAGGGCCGCAGAATATTGAAAATTGTTGTAGAATTTTGGCACAATTGCACTTTTAGTCCCTACATTTTGACGTTTTTCCATTTTAGTCCCTACATTTTATTTTTTCAACTTTTAGTCCCTAAAACCAATTTACGCTTTCCGTTTTCGTCCTTTTCGTCGGTCAACCAACGGAAATAGCCGAGGTGGCGATCGAGGGATTAAAATATTAATAAAAATGCCACATCACCAATGACAAATCAAAGCATATAAATTTAAAAATTAATTTATTAATTTTAACAAAATTTAAAAACATAAAAACAAAATTTAAAACATAAAAATACATCGAGAAAATCAAACCAAGAACACAAATTCAAAATTAAACCCATTGAATCAAACTAAACCCATTGAATCAAATTAAACCCAAGAACATCCGTCATTAGTCATCGCCTTACAACCCAAAAAATCATCTTCTCTCACTCTTCTCTCTTTATTCTTTCTTGGACTCTCTCTTTCTCTCGATTTTTTGGCGGTGGATTGGAGGGGCTGTGGATCAGTGGGTCTTGTGATTTGGGTGTAGTGGGTTAAGCTTTTGGTCGGTGGGTAGCGATTTGGGTTTCAATGGTGGTGGCTGGCCGATTTGGGTGGTAGTTGGGTTGGTGATTTTCGGTTTGCGATCCGGGTTTTCGGTGTGTTAGTCTTGTGTTTCGGTGGTTGCAACGGGTTGGTGGTTTTCGGTTTGCTCGCCGTTTGCATGTATTTTGCTCGTCGTTTGCTCTTTGTTGGTTTGTTGTGGGTTTGCTCGCCGTGGGTCCGGGTTTGCTTGCCGTGGGTATGGGTTTTGTTTGTTGTGGGTTTGGATTTTGCTTGGTGGAGACCATGCCGACGCCGATCCGCACGCTCTATAGAAACCCTAAACGCCGATCTCCACTACGGCAAAGGCCGATCTTCAAACAACCAAAACCTAAACACCAATCTTGACACCATTCACGATCTCAGTAATGAGAGAGAGAAGGAAGAGAGGGAAGAGAAATAATAAGAGTGGGTGGTGGCTTGCGGTGGATCGTGATGACAGTGGGTCCGGCCATGGGTGGCTCTAGTGATGGTGTTCATGACCATGGGTTTTAGCCTTGAAGAGAATGGGTTTGAAGAGAAGAGAGAGCAAACGAGAGAGAGAGAGAGAGAGAGAGAGAGAGAGAGAGAGAGAGAGAAGAGAATGAAGAGAGAAAAAAGTCACCACAATTCTGGGTTTTTGTGTGTTTGATTCAAATTGATGTATTTTTATGTTTTAAATTTTGTTTTTATGTTTTTTAAATTTTTTAAAATTAATAAATTAATTTTTAAATTTATATCTTTGATTTGTCGGGTGATGTGGCATTTTTTATAATATTTTAATCCCTCCGATTGTCACCTCACCTATTTCCGTTGGTTGACTGACGGAAAGGACGAAAACGGAAAGCGTAAATTGGTTTTAGGGACTAAAAGTGGAAAAAATAAAATGTAGGGACTAAAATGGAAAAACGTCAAAATGTAGGGACTAAAAGTGCAATTGTGCCTAGAATTTTTTATTTTTAAGTGATGAGTTTAGCCCAAAAAATTAACAAAAAAACTTATGTAAAAGAAATTTTTTAAGACCACAGACACAAGACCTATAGTACACAAGTTCTAATCATCAATGTTAACATTTTGTCAAGTGCTTTCAACGGAACGTTAGAATCGAAGAACCTAGAAGCTTTGCAACTAGAATTTTATAGAGCATTTTCAAAATATCATGATAAAGTTTGATCCTGAAGGAAAAATTATATGATATGGACTGCAATCCTTTCTACAACAAGGTGAATTTGGTGGTCTAATTACATATTTGACAAGGAAAGCCAAAGAGAAGGAAAGCCAACCAAATCCGTATCTAAGTTTAAACTTCCTGAATCTTGAAAGAGAGCCAAATAAAAGGAAAAGCTCAACAAATCTATTGCTAAATTTAAACTTCCTGAATTTAAATTTCCATCCACATCACTCTATTGCATTCATCTAAAGCTGCCTTGTTCAAATATGCAAATACATAGACACAAAAATATAAAATTTTAGCAATAGATTTGTTGAAATATACATTGGCTCACAAAAATATCTCTAGGAAAATATACATCCAAATCCCCCTCCAACCATGGACTGCTAACAAACCAAACACCTTCAACATAAAAAATCAGCATCAAGAACCAAAATTCTACTAAGTTCTTTACTTTCTTCTTTGTGATTTTATACAATCAAGACTCTCTAACACTGTTCGCATCTTGGGCTGCATCTTTGGATCAAGTTCAATGCAATTTAGTGCAATATGAAATGCTGCAACAACTTGCTTCTTTGCATACACTTCAGGCAGCAGTTCTGGGTCTACAACCTTGTTGCCATGAACATATTTTCAGGGGCTGAACTCATGGGATTCATAACTATGACCCGGATATACAAACTTGTCATCCGCAAAGGCAAAACCATTCAATCTTCTTCCTGAAATAACAGATACAACTAAATTAAGGAAAAGGTTACAAGGAAAAATGAGTCTAAATAATATAGTATATATGTAGTAGTGTAAAAAAAATACCAAAAGCATGGAAACCATCCAGATCTCCCAAGATGGCATTGTTTTGCCTATAAACTGAAAACTTCCTACGTGACCTTTGTTTTGACCCCTTGTTGGGAACTTCCAAACCTCGTGGCTTCAAACAGAAAGCAAACATGGGTAGCTTTTCAATTGGTGCAGCCTTCTCCTGGCATCCATTAGGGATGTTGGTATTGTTTTTGTTCAAAGCTAGCTCCCACTCCTTCACTTGTTGTTGATACCTTTCCCACAGCAGTGGCTGAATAAAGCACAATAAAATGAGCCTTGAGATACATTTAAATATAAATACAAACAAACAAACAAGCAGAATAAATATACACAAGCAAAATATCTATCAAAATATATATAAATACACACACACACACACACAAGCAAATAAACAGGAGTTGCATGAATTTCATGTCCCAAAAAAAGGAACTAACAAAAGCAGATGACTCCCCCTAAATTGACAATATATATCAGCACTGAATTTTGTAAAATTTAATGTAATTTATATATGTGAAAACCAGACTACATGGCAATATAATGATAAGAAAAAAAAAGTAAGTTAAGTTATTTCTATTTCATATTGCACATCAATTTAAATCCAGAAAATATATTCCTTCCATCAGTAGATGTCCAAATCAAATTCCTCTCTTATTCTTCCAGAAAACTTCACTCTCATCTCACATAACACGTGCCCCTCGGTTTCCAAGAGTGTTTAAAAACTCCGAACAATATTACTTCATATCATTTTAATTCCAAAGATTTCCCTTCTTTGTTTACCGCTGATCTTAGTGGTAATTTAGCTTTTACGATTTTTTTTCTCAAACTTGTAATAGTGGCTTTGTTTACAACTAATCTAAAATTTGTATTAGCGTCTTTGTAAAAATTAAATAAAATTAAGATTGCTTCAGCAGAAGCTGAATCCTTTAATAACTCAAGTGCACTCTCTACATAGGGGCTTACATCCACTAAAGTAGCGTACATCATAGTGCTGAACATAATATCAAGAACAATAGTAAAGTGATTCAGAAGATACCTGAAGATGTCAGATTAAAGGCATTCCCTTCCTCTCCCTTTTTTGCCACCAATGCTCATAAATGGTTTTGATTAGATCCATGGGGCCAACTCCATCCATAAGGTCTTCTATTTCTTCAAATGCGAACTAATCACACTGTTGAGTATATGCAACCTTCTCAAACATGTCCATTGTCCTTTCAAAAATCTCCTCAGAGATCTTTCCCAAGCCACAGTCGTTAATTTCAGAGGAGCTTGGATTGCTCAAAACCCACTCAAAAAAAAAAAAAAAAAATTTACAAATATATCACAGCAAGAACTCAAGCTAGCCAAAATGGTAATTTTACGAAAATTACAAACAAGAAATCTAATTATCACAGCAAGAAAAGACTAGAATTAAATCATCCAAATATCTCACAAAAAACAAACCAAAATAATATCAAATACAGAGGGATTTGGTAAGAAACCTGAAAAAAATCGGAGCCTTGAAAAGATGGGTGGTAGAATCGGTGGTCCTTGGCGGCGAAGAGGTGAGTGGGGATGGGAGAGGCGTTGATGGGGTTTTAAAGAGAGAGAGTATTTTCTTCCCGTCAGTACGAGGCCGTGATGCTCTTGCCAGTCTGAGGTTGCTGAGAAAAACAGAGGTGGAGGAGGAGAGAGAGAGGACTGAGTAGAGAGGCGTGTTTGAGGAGGGAGAGGAGAGAGGCCGTCTGGCTAACGCTGTTAACAGCTCCTCTCTTAAAAAGGGTCCTGTGGAGGAATCCTGTTCCTTTATATGTTTGACACCTGTTCCTGTTTGCAGCAGTTGTTGCAAGCCCATTTGGAGGAAATCCTATCCTTTATTTATTGATAGCAACCACATTCATAATATTTTCACAATAAATTATAGGTGGTTAGTTATTATTTGTTCGGATAAAACTTAGATACGATATCTACGTACAGTATGTTAGGTATTCCTTTTAAAATTAAAACACCTGTTCATTTGAGTTAACAAAGTAAAACTAGCGTTAAGTCTCCGTCTATTTTTTTTTTTTCTTTCCCCTCATTCATCGACTCTTAAACTCCGGCGGAAAACCTCAAACACAAACCCAGCTCCTAACGTTCTCTCTCTCCCTTTTTTTTCTTCTCTCTCTCTTTCTTTCCTTCTCTCTCGCTCATATTAGATGAAAAAGACGAATCCAGCTCTCTGAATTCTCTATCTCGCTTTGTTTTCGCAGATTAATTGGCTGGAACTAAAGTGATTCGTTGGTATGTATTGGCTAAATTTCATTGTAGGTTTTCAATTCTAGTTTTTGGGTTTGTGTTATTTCGAGGTTTGGTAGAGTTTTTCTTTGTTGATTATGATCTGGGTATCAATTTTTGTTAATGGGTTTGTGTCATTATTGCTTTGGTTTGTTTTGTTTGTGTTTTCAATTCTAGCTGCTGAGTTTGTGTTATTTTGAGGTTTGGAAGAGTTTTCCTTTGGGTATTTTCGATGAAGGTTTCAATTTTGGTTAATGGGTCTGTCTTAGTATTGCTTTGGTTAATTTTAATTTGGGTTTTCAATTATAGTTGTTGGGTTTGTGTTATTTTGAAGTTTGGAAGAGTTTTCAAATGGCTATTCTGATTTGGGTGTCAATTTATGATGCACCCTCTGCATAATTCCTCGCAACAATTGAGCAAACTAATATTCCATGCCCTTCCATGTTCCTTGTAGAGTTCATTCTAATCTTGAAGTTGGGTTCATTAGTTGTCAAACCCTTGTAAAAGCTCCTAGCATATATGAGCTTTGCATTACACATTGATGAATTGAAATCTTATTTTCTACAAAGTATGAGGCATGGATTGGTTGCTAATTTAGAACACCAATCCATGTTACTTCTATTGATTCTTTCTTCATGCATATACATTGCAAAACATTTGTTTTTTAAGCTTCTTTCAACAATTCCTTTATATATTGTAGTAATTTTTTATATTTTTAGTGAATTTTGTTCATCAAAAGCAATAAAGTTGTGTCTGTTAATTTACAGGTTATGGAGAAAGATGGGAAGAGCAACCTTGAAGAAGTTGTGTTTATTGACTCAGAGGAAGATTTTTTTTTGAGAAATAACTCAGAGGAAGATACAAGTCCAAAAATTTGAGAAAATATAGACCCTAAGAAGATATAACTCCAAAAATTGGAATGGAGTTTGATTCAAAGGATGAGGCATATCTATTGATGTGATTAATAAATCATGAGTTCTTTTTTTGGCAGACCTTTGTGTTAGCATGGACAAGGAGTTTAGCATGCAAGAAGTTTAGCGTGGTTTTGGATGAAGATGCGAACATCTCTTTAATGATTGCTACAAGTGACATT
Organism: Quercus dentata; assembly: GCA_028216015.1. Taxonomy (NCBI): domain Eukaryota; kingdom Viridiplantae; phylum Streptophyta; class Magnoliopsida; order Fagales; family Fagaceae; genus Quercus; species Quercus dentata. The sequence goes on along the minus strand of CP116452.1, from coordinate 65,541,827 downwards.
AATTTATTTATTGATTGCTACAAGTGGCATTACTTTGTTTTGTTGTCGCTTATCAGTTTATTTACCGATGCGTGTTTTGGGTACTTTTATTGTTATAACTTATCAGCTGTAACTTCTTTAATATTGGGTACTTTTTTTGATCCAAATTCACTACTAACTTTTGATAATTTGAACTGTTTTGCCTTACTTTCTTTATTACAATCATCTCAAACTTGATAGGACAGGGACCTATAGTTGAATGCAAACAATGCAACTCTTTTGTTGAATGTGAGTGAGATAGTATGTTTTTCTTGAAGGACATCAACACTTTGGCAGGAATTGGGGCAAAATCCCTGGAACAAAATCCCATGTTTGACATTGAGATTCACTTTTAGTTCAATTGGCACACTTTTGCAACCAATGTTCAAGATGGTTTTCTTTGATAGCAGAATCTTACATAACTTCTCTTTTGGAACAAGTTCCTTGTCATTATATAACAGAACTAGCTCAATTTTTTATTTGGAGGGACTGATAAGAGTAAAAGCACTCAAATTAATTGATCCTTTTCTAATAATTTACTTTTTGAAAAATGTTGTTAGGTGATTTGATAAGAGAGTCCACAACCTGGACAGCCAAGCTGGCTGCATCCACCCCACCATTAGCCCTTAGTTAAACATCCATATCATTTTGCTCGAAAGTTTAAACATTTCCACGTGTTGAAATTTGACTCATGCTGCAGTGAACAAGTACTGCAGTTTATGGCTTGCAAACAAATGTACCAATGTATTTTCCACTTGTTTCTCTTTTGGATTGAATGTGCAGAGAATGACGTTACTATAGATGGAGTTAGAGACTAAGAATTTAATAGAAGTCCCAATATGTTTATGATTGCTATAGGCATAGGTGATACAAGCAGTTTAATATTCATCCACCTCAATTAAAGACATCTAGTGAACTGGTCTGACAGCCAACACTATCCAAGCCGAGTCCTAGCATAGCCAGATATTTGATATTGCTTAGCAGCACTTAATATGCCAGAGTTGATGCCCCAATTCCTGCCAAAGGTTTGAAGTCCTTCAAGAAAAACATACTATCTCACTCACATTCAACAAAAGAGCTGCATTGTTTGCATTCAATTATAAAACAAAAACTATAGGTCCCTGGTTTCCTGCACTATTAGTTCCCACTATTATCTTTAAGTGCAGGCAAATGAAGGCAGGTGTGGACTCTTTTCATAAAGGATGAGGCAACCTGTGGTGAAGATATAGCCAAAACTTGCAATAAATTCAAATGAAATGGCGTAAATGCCCCACTTATAACTCAAAAAAAAAACAAAAAAAACAAAAGGAGCTTAGTTTTGATAATAAAATGAAGTAAATGGTGTTTTATTAAATTGTGAACTCACATTACAAATATCACATCGCATATTGCAAAACAGAATAATACAATGCTTATTGTGCATTGTATAGAATTCACTAATTAAATACAGTGCTTATTGTGCAATTTTTAAATAACTTGCAATTGTACAGAATAATTTGAATATATTCAATAGCTTAAGTCCTACTGCCTATTCAACCTAACACCAACTGCCTCTCTGCCGTTTGAAATGGTTGAGCTGCAAATTACTTTATGTCTCCATTAAACTACCATGTCTCCATTAAACTGCCATGTCTTCTAAGAAGCAAGCAGTAAAGGGAAAAGGTAAGTAAACACCTTCTTCTGTAGAAAATCTGGACAGAAAACGGACAAGAGCAACCTTGCATCTTTTGACATGGTAATGAAGATTTTACTTGAGAGCATGCTTCAACTGAAAGGTCGAGTAAAAAATGAACAAATCCTTAAACATGCTAACCCAATTGTCATTATTTTCCTGCAATAATGAGAAGTTATAGATTCAGTAGATACCACATTTAAAAATCAAGCTACAATGTTAGAGCAATCTTAAAAGATATGACAAATAAACCAAAAAAATTCACTAGCCATTAAAACATCTTCAGGTATTGCTAATATCAATCCAGCAACTTTCAAAATATGCAAATCAAGATATTTGTATTTAATTCTCTAAGATTAGTATATGATTGTTGTACTAAGAATCTTTTGCCTTCCCAATTTCAAATTTCAGATTTGAACTATCAATCAAACACCAAAGACAAACATCAGACGTTGAAAAAATAATTAGAACTCAGCTTCATCAAGGTGATCAGAGAAATCAATGTCCATCTGTTGTTAATTTTCCTTTGAACAATTGACACCCAAATCAGAATAACCATTGGAAAACTCTTCCAAACCTCAAAATAACACAAACCCAGCAACTATAATTGAAAACCCAAATTAAAGTTAATCAAGGCAATAGTAAGACAGACCCATTAACCAAAATCGAAACCTTCATAAGAAATACCCAAAGGAAAACTCTTCCAAACCTCAAAATAACACAAACTCAACAGCTAGAATTGAAAACCCAAACAAAACAAACCAAAGCAATAATGACACAAACCCATTAACAAAAATTGATACCCAGATCATAATCAACAAAGAAAAACTCTACCAAATCTCAAAATAACACAAACCCAGCAATTAGAATTGAAAACCTACAATGAGATTTAGCCAATACATACCAACGAATCACTTTAGTTCCAGCCAATTAATCTGCGAAAACAGAGCGAGATAGAGAATTCAGAGAGCTGGATTCGTCTGTTTCATCTAATATGAGCGAGAGAGAAGGAAAGAAAGAGAGAAGGAGAAGAAAAGAGAGGGAGAGAGAGAACGTTAGGAGCTGGGTTTGTGTTTGAGGTTTTCCGCCGGAGTTCAAGAGTCAGTAACAGGGGAAAGAAAAAAAAATAGACGGAGACTTAACGCTAGTTTCACTGTTAACCCAGTGGACAGGTGTTTTAATTTTAAGAGGGGTGGTACAAGTTTTGCCCAACACCTACCATTTTTTTCCAAATTTTCTCAGTCAGTCAACCCAAGACCTCCAACTCTGATTCTTCGGACCCCCGCTCCGCTTCACTGACTTCGATCACAGCTGCCGACCGCTTCACAAATTACACACCAACACTTTGGCTTCTCCACGGCTTGATCCGATCACTGTTCATAATCACACACGAGTCGAGGTAGGTTCATATATCTCCCTTCTCTAATCTGATATCTCTCTCTGCTGTATGTTTTGTGACAGAGGCTCGGCGTTTTTTTAATTTTCATGAAACCTCTCTCTTTTCTCTTTCTCTGATTTCTCCCTGATCTCTCGCTTCTTTCTCTTGAATTGAATTATGATAAATGCTTTCATGCTGAATAATAAATGTTTCACTTGACCGATCAGTAGAAAAATTATAACTTTCTTATTGTGCAATGAATTGTTAGCATTAGTTTTAATGTTTAATAAAAATAAAAAATATTATATGGAAGTATGGAACTAATTTTTGGTACAATAGATTTATAAGATAGGGAAATAATGAAGCATCTTAAAATTAAATAAATAATTAATGGAATGAAAACTCAACAAAAAAATATGGAATGAAAAATTAAAACATTAATTTTATGTAGGATAAAGTATCATGACTTTACAAGTCAAGAAATTATTTGAATTGTTATTAATAATAAAAACATTTAAAAAAAAAGTGTAGATTATGGGGAAGTCACCTGTCACCTGCAATGTTTGATTTTTTTCAAAAGAAAAAATACAAATAATTTAGAAGGTAATGGTGATGGTCTAATGTTGCCATCCTCTAGAGTTGATGTCCTAGTTTCTAAAAATCCTCAATTTTTTTTTTTTTGAAAAAATACCACTGATGAAAGTCGACGAGCTTACATTAAGCTTGGCCCCCTCCCCTAGGTTTGAATATTGGTTCCGTTCCTAGTCCCACCCACCCCTTTAACCACATAAGTCCATGGAGAATATGGTCCTCTTATAGAACACAACTCCAATAACTAATTTAATGTTGACTCCACATGCATATCTCAGTAGACAGATTTAAAGTGCAACTCACCAAGCCTTGTAAGGAGAAATCTGAACACAATTCACATTCAATATTCCAACGAGGACATTCAAAATGGAGATAGATGATCAAATGGCTATCACTCCGATAGTAATCTGCAGGAATTGGAGGCAACAGCAGTCTGGTGATAAAAAGAATGGTCTGATCCTGCAAACAATTATAGTTTTAACAAACTAAAATAAATAAAGATAGTTGGGACAGAACCAGCGCCAAGACAGATACACAGTCCATGAAACAAGTAAAGCCTACTGAAATAACAAACTGAGGTGGTGTCAACAAACCCTTACAATTGCCCAATACTGCAAGCTGGTAATTGATTCCTTGCCATGCTTTCCTAGAACCTGTTTTTCTATCCCTTGATTGGTAAGGCTGCGTTCACTTTCATCGATAAGTTCACATTCTTCTTCCACAACAATATTAGCAACCACAAGTGTCGAAATACACAATAACATGAACAAGCACATATCTAGGCGAGGCACAGGACCTTCCTAAAAAGAAGTAAGATGAAGGCCGATCAATGTAAATATCTAGAAACAGAAGTTATATAGAACCACACGGGAATCTTTAGAATGATTCTTCCTGAGATCCTACTGCATTCTAGTCTCTGATTCTACCTTCCGAATGTATTAAATGCTGTGATTTGTGGAAATAGAACTGAGTGATGTATTTCAACAGTTAAAATTGGTATCCCACTTGGCAGTTATGGTGCAAGATATGCTAGGCTGGAATGATTATATAAGGAATTATGGTGCAAGATGTGCTAGGCTGAAACAATTATATTAGGAAATCCATGATATATCAGCAAGATTTCAGATTGATTTCAGACAAGATTCAATAAAGCTCACCATTTGGTTTTGAAAGTTCAAACCCTATGCATATTGAAACCAACAAGTAACAACCTTAAGCCAGGAACTTATATATGAAGTTATGGACAGTAGTGTATACCCCAACTCTTCTGTGTAACAGATCATTACTTATTACAGCATCCTTTTCATCCCCGAAAAATGATATAAAAATCTGAATCAACACTAGAGAGAGATAAAGAGAATGCATTACATCAAATTTTATTGAACTCATGCTATAGTAGTAAGATTTATGAGGAACAAATAAAAGGACATGAGAAAGCCTTGTGCTGAAAAGGACAAAGGAGCTCCCAATTCTTGTTTTAAAACAAAATTACGAACTAAGAGGTCTTAAGTAAGTTTTGTTAGACATATCTAGTAAAACCTATGACCAGCAGCCAACTGCTCTACCACCGAGCTACTGAGGAACAATGAGAGACTAGATATCATAGATTTTAATTTCCATTCTTAACCCATATGAACTTGAAGTTCCCGGAGTTACAGGTATTGTGTTGGATATCAGATTGAGAGTGAAGGTTCAACAGTGTTTTATATCTCTTTTTGTTTGATACCTTATTCTTTTCTAAAGGAGAGAAAGCTCCTAGAAGACAACCTTTACCTCCTTTTTTCTCTCAAAATATTCAAAAGAATTATGCAATTGAGAGTAACTTTGGTCATCACAGTCCCTAATCAATAAGGATGCCTTGCTCATCAGAATTGCTACTCCTACCAGCTTCTATAGTTTGAAAGACTCAATTACTATCCTGTCTTGTGTAGCACTTCTTCCCTTATTCGCTTTTGCTTCATGAGAAATATTTAGTTGAGAGTTTTATGCTTATAAATTCCAGATTCATAAATAATGTTTTCTTCAAACTCTTGTGTAAAAAAGTTTTTTTTTGTTTTGTTTTGTTTTGTTTTTGAAAATAAGTGGTAGTATAGGCCTTTAGTACAAATATTTGAGACTTAGAGAAACTGATGCTGAAAAGCAATAAATACTCCTACACCTACAGAGAAATTTATAGCGGCAGCCATTAAATTTGAACATCACAGTAATCAGTGATTACAAGCATTTACATTCTAAAAAATTGTTTGCAAAACATTACACTAACAACATTGCATAAGAAGAAAAGCACAAAACTTTGAGACAAGAAAAGACCAACTTACATCCTGTCTAGCTAGATCAAGGCGATTATGTCCATTAGAACAAGTTCATTGAGTTCACTCCTTTCTCAGCAGCTTCCTAAATTTCGTGCATATAAGAAAGTTAATCAACACTTACAATTATGCTACTTGAACTGTTTGACTCAGTTCACCACAAGGGCTAATATGCTACATGCTTCAAAGGATTTATGAGAATTGACAGCAATGAAATGGGATGTTTTAAGATATAGGACAAAAATATTTTCTTAGTAATGAAAAGAAAAGCATCCAAAAAAGAAATTTCAGAAGGATTTCTATTAACCTGTGTATGCAGGAAACACTCTTTAGAAATAAACACATTCTCATAAATTTAAAGCCTTAATCTCTTGACAGATTAAACCATTTATGAGGTAATGGCTTTGATATTGTACATTCTGATGACCTCTACCACTTCTTCAGCTGCTCTGATGAAAGCTTGAAAGTTGAAACCAGTCTCCGTGCTTTTCTGACATCTTCATCTGGATACCCTTTCAAGCATGCGCTAATCTCACAATACTCTTCAACCTTTCTTTTCTTTTTTTCCTCTTCCTGTTGATGTCTTCTATGCAGTTCCTTTGTCTTTTTCCCGCTGCTGCACTTGGCATTCCTAATCTAGAGAAGGTTAATGCCAGCTTTCCAAATACTGCATATCAGAGATATTACATGAATTCAACATAACAAGATTGTAGGTTTTGTATTCAGGCATCATATATAACAAGATTGTGGGATTAACTCATTAACTGTAATCTGAACAAAAAAGCTATAATCTAGATAATTTACTTCTAAGTATTTTCAGCTACAGTATCTAATACCTCAGATTTAATTTTGGAGGACATAGACAATGCAATAATATTCAGAACCAAATTTTCTTAGCTGGTAAATCTAACAAAAATTTCTTAACACATAATAGATGACTGAGAAAAGAGCTTCACTTTTAACTCACATGTCAAATTGTTAATTGCAATTTCAGAAAGGTGAAAACTCAGATTGCTCAATTTGTAAGCTATAATGGCATTCTGTTAAGGATGTTATAGAAAGCACTTCAAATTGACCAAGAGTGAGTCAACCATAACTTAAGCTACTACGATATTTTTCATAGTAATACAGATTCAAGTCTAACATAACCCTGCGTGATGTAATTTTACAAACATAAATCTTAAATTTCATTACTGTCAGAACCTAGTAAAGCATTTCTTTGGGAGGTACAAAATGATTCCAACCCACGCATTTTCTATACTTTTATTTTGTATTAGAAAATTCCAAATTACTCTAAGTCAGGACTAATTCTTGGTCCTTAGGTATCAGCTTGAAAACAAATCAATAAGGCTCACTCTAATAAATTTCTTTAGCAAATGTATACATAGAGAAAACCATAAACCATTTGACCACTCTCTCTCTCTCTCTCTCTATATATATATATATATATACACTGAAAAAATTGGTGAATCAACCAAGTGGGTCCCCTAACTTTGATGCACATTTACTGAAGTTTATATTATGCAAACATTTCTTTACAAGGCTGACTTCCGCTTGTGCACTGCAGTTAAAAGGGGAATTTCCTTCACAAGTTTCTATTAATACCTCAATCCTCTTCTCTCTACCACTCCTCTCAAGTGGCGAACCAACATTTGGTCAATATCTAAAATTTGCATGGCTTGTTATGTCAAATAAGATCCAACATCCTTCAATTTAACATTCCAAAATAAACGATTAGAATACTTTTTGTTGCTTTTTGTGAAAGTACAGAACAACAAAACAGAAGGCTGTGCAGAACTTGAAAACTAGATTCCTTTGTGTTTCATGCTAATTTCTTGGTATCTTCCTTCATCATAAAAGTCATATTGCTATAAGATTTGCTACCGTGTGCACAAAGTTAAATTCACACTAATTTCTTGCAGAAACAGAAAACAGAGGAAGAGAGAGAACAGGGAAAGCTAAAAAACAAAAAAGGAAAAAAAAGAAGAAGAAGAAGAAGAAGAAGAGAGAGAAATCCCAAAGAAACATCTGGTTCTTTCTCCTTTACTCCACTCTGTGTTGCAACCATGGCTCATTACTTTGCTCCACCCTCATCGGTCCTTGCTCCTTTTCTCTTCTTGAGTTTTGGCAGTGCACTGCTCTTATCTCAGTTAGGTCTCTGTGTTGCAACCATGGCTCATTCTGTGGGCTAAGAAGACTTTGCTCCATCCTTATCAACCCCAATATTGACATATGAAAATGAGGTCTTCATTAGTTTTCATGCGGAAGATACCCGCACAAGATTTACCAGCCATCTCTTTGCTGCTTTAGAACGTAAAAGGATTCGTGCGTATAGAGGGGAATTTATTCAGGCTGAACTGATGAAGGCAATTGAGACATTAAGGATTGCAGTTGTGGTGTTCTCAAAAAAACTACGCTACTTCCAATTGGTGCCTGGATGAGCTGGTGAAGATCATGAAATGCAAAAGGGTGTTAAATCAAACGGTGCTGCCTATTTTTTATGATGTGTTTCCATCTGATTTCGCGGAAGCAATCCTGAATGGCCCTGAAGACAAGGTGAACATTTGGGATGCTACTTTGAAGGACGTTGCAAACTTGGCAGGCTTGGATTTGAAACCATATCGGTAATATTATATCCATATGGGTAATATAATGTCTACATATGATTTTTTTTTTTTTTTTTTTTAAAGGCTATCATTTATGTGGTCTGAAATACTTTGAAATATATATATATATACACACACTATAGCTGTTTATTTTACTAAGTTGTGTTATTATATACCACAAAGAAATTATCAAAACAATTTTTTTTTTTTTTTTGTCTTATGTTTTTCTATTTATAGTAAACATCCATGTTTTCATATTGTTATTATAATCTTGAATATATTATATTTGATTTATTAATATTTTCTACATAAAAAAAAAAAAACTCTTATCTATACTATAGCTAGTATAATATATAGTTCAATATACAAATACAATTATAATAAATGCTCAATGCTAAAATCTATAGTCTTACATACAAATGCAATTATAATAAATGTTTATTAATAATACAAATTTCATATTACCAATTAGTTTTGTATAATTTAAAGTACATAATATATGATTAACGTTTATCAGACTCTGCTTTTTTCAATTACCAAATTGTCAAAACGGCATCACAAAAAGATTTTCTCTGTAGACTGGGTGTTGGGAGCACCAAACCTTAGTTCTTCTGTAGAGCATACATTCCTCCATGGTGGGTGGGAATTGTTTCTCTGTGTGGTATCCAAAGAAGGAGAATGCTATGTCTGATAACGTAGCAGTTGGAGTGTGCTGGGGAGAGGGGGAAAACACAATATACTATGCTTTTTGTTTGCTGAACATCTTTATCGGCAGCAGTGCTCTAACACGAAAAACTCATTATAGCTTTTAGCAATTTAAGTTGACATGTGCAGATTTTTGAATGAATTTGATAGAATAATGGTCTGGAGTCAAATTTTAGAGAGACATAAGTCAATAATACATAGTTTTGGTCTTTCAATTAGTAGATTTTTATTATTGGTTGGTGCTTCTGTTCATTTTTTAGCTGACTCCTCTCTCTCTGTCTCTCTCACTCTCTTGTTTGTTCATTTTTCCCTATTGTTATTATAATCTTGAATATTTCAGCCTTTGATTTATTAAGATATATCTATAATTTGATGATCAAATTTTTTTAAAATCATATATAATATATGTGTGTATGTATATTCAATAAAAGGGGGGAAAAATAATTAACGTATAATAAATGAGACAATAAATAATTTACTAATTTGTTAACTTATGTAAAAAGAAAATGTATTTTGGCATTTCATTCCATTTTTCGTAGCTCATTTATTTTTATTTTATGATCACTAACTTCTATTCTTTTTATTAAAAAATAATAATAAATAATTGTGGGTGCTCTTGCAATTGCATGCCCAGAGCCAGAATTTATAGAAGAAATTGTCGAAACCATTTGGAAAATTCTACATGTGGAATCACCTACCAGTACCATTCCACCCTGGCGTCAGAACGTTGGTCAAAAGGCTATTGCTAAGAGCATCCACAGCAGTGGAGCTAAATTTTTAGCAATTTAGCTCCACCAAAAGTTACTTTTTATCTTTTTTAAAAACACACATTTCTTTGAAGTAGAAAGTAACATCAACAGTGGATCTATTTTAGTTTTTAACACAATAAAATAATATAAACATTACAATAAAATAATATATGTCTTACAATAAAATAATATATCACACTAACCACAAAAACATCTACAATAAAAAAATATTTCATTCAACTACCAACACACCACCGCAACAACCATCAATCACATAAAAATCATCTATTACAACCACAACTCGATTCGTGCCATCAAAACCTTTGAAGAAGAAAAAAAATCGCCATTGAAAAATCAACACAACCAAATCGGAAAAACACAAAGAAAAGTGAAACCCGGAAGAACCTTCGGACCCAAAATCCAATTCTGTCTGTACTCTGTTTTTTCGTCTGTCAGTTAATAAAAGGGGTAAATTACTTTCTCATTGTACTCTTTGTTTTTGTTTTTTTTTTTTTTTTTGATAATCTTTTTTCGTTGTAGTAGAATAGGAGGAAATTGTTATTGTTTCTTTGTTGGTGTCCTTGGCTTTAGCTTTTATAATCTCGACGGTTTAGAGAGGAGATCGAGCCATTTGGGTCGTTGGGTTTGAGAGATAGAAAGATAAGAAATCACCATGATGATTGTTGGTGGTGGCAGTTGTGGCCATGAGAGAAGGAGGCACTACTTGAAGGTTTCATCCATGGAGGCTGAGAGAGAGAGGGTTTGAGAATGTTCTAGCAGGAAGAAAGAAGAGATGGAGAGGGAGAGAGACACGAGAGAGAAGAAAAGCAAGAAAGAATAAAAAATAGATAAAGTAGTGTGAATGTAAAATAAAAAATTTTTTTTTTTTTTATTCCAAGTTCAGTGCACATCTATATATAGATGTGCACATTAATTTATTGCTACATTATCTAAATTTTTAACTATGGCTCCACTGCTGTAAGCGATTTTTTGTGTTTGTGGAGCTAAATTTTAGCAATATAGCATTATAAATGAAACTGTTGTGAATGCTCTAAGCGGAACCGGCAGTTTTTTTTTTTTTTTTATAATTCCAAATTTGCTATTCACCCATCGTAGTCTCTCCCCTTTCCACCATATTAAATTCCTCAATCATGAGTCAGAAGATGCTACTGGCCCCCACTTAAATTCCTCATTTTCCCACACAAGTCCCTCTCAAAGTTCAAAGTCCAACTCAAAAAAAAAAAAAAAATATAAAGTCCCTTTCAAGTCCATTTTACCATTTCTTCATGCTGTTACTAAAAGTCTTCGTCTTCGTCTTCAAGGGTCAGTGGTCCCTCTCCCTCCTTTCGTTCCCTTCTTTATTCATTGCCATTGTTCATTGTCATCCTCTTTTTCCGGATCTTGATTTCTGTTCTATTTCCCAAATTTCTTCTTCTTCTTCTTCGCACATTTCTGTCTTACTCTGTCCTTAATTTGTCTCGCTTTCAGTAAACTTTTTTTTTTTTTTAAATTTTATTTTTTAGAAGACCATTGTTATTGTTTCTAAGTCAGGGGTCCAATGCAACAGCAAGTATCTATACTCTCTTTTAGACTTTTAGTAGCTCAAGAAAGAGAGTTTCTTGGATCGTTTTTTTTAGTCTGACATTTGTTAAAATTAGGAACATGCACTTTTTGAGTATGATAATTCATAATTGCATAATTTATATATGTTGGTTAGAGAAATTGTCGTCTTATTATTTTGTTACTGCTATTAAGGACTAGTTCTTTGGAATCCACCCCTCCCTCCCTTTGTGAAAATATGCAACACTTCCTTCCACCTATATGCTAACTTGATCGTTACTGGGACTACCAATTTTATAGTTATCATCATCTATATCACGTGATTCATTGCATGATCCAGATATATGGAAGGAGATGCGGAAGCTATTTAGAGTTCTGTTTCTTTCATCGTTTTGTACATTAATTAATTGCTACATTATTATAATCTTTAGTAGAAGTTGAAAGAATAGCTCATGCATTTGATGCAGTGAGGGCCAAACGCGCTATTATTTTATCATCATTTCAATTTGTGAAATCTAGGATTCAACTTCTTGAGGATGAGATTTGTTTTCATATGTGAGGTGGTAAATTAGCAAACCTTAGAAAGGATTTCTTTTTTTTCAATACGGGCAAAATGTAACCATTTTGAGATGAATTAAATGTATATATTATAATTTGACTTGCTTTTTGCTGGCAAGATGTTTAGCCCATTCAATTCTCAAATTTTCTCAAATCCTACAATTATGATCAATTTGCAAAAACTATTTATGCCATCAAATTTGAAACTGAACTTTTTATGAGAAAATTGTTATGCAACCATAAAAATTCTGCTCAAAATTTAAGTTGGCTTAAGTCATACCTAGTATAACTTTTGTGCACACAAGAAAGTTGTCCCAACTCTTTACTTTCTAGGCCCATAACAAGGCTATAATTGCCATGGCAACCAAAAGCTAAGGAATTCAAGGCTAACCCCATTGGAGTTTTATTAGGGTTAGGCTTTTGGTAGTTTTCTAGTAAATGGAAGTTTCAGGTTTTAAATTCAAGGGTTGAAAGTTTGGATTTATATGAGCAGTGGGTTTTGGGTTTTAGATAGTGCATGGGTTGTGGGCTTTGTTTTATAGGTAATTATAGGTATAAGATCGGGTGAAGCCCTAACCCAATAAGAGGAGGGTCTGTGGGCTTTGTTTTAGAAGCATGACCCAAGACGGTGGCATTTGGATTCGAGGTCTTACTTTTTAGGTTGTTTGCTTGGCTCATGTCTAGTTGTTTGTGGGGCTTATGGGGTTTTCCAAATGAGTTTCATTTTTAGGTTGGGCTTGAGCTTGGAATCCACGCATGGTTGTTAGAATTAGGATCGGTGAGAGGGTCCCACAAGTTAGATCAAAGGAATTTCCAATTCCTCTATCAAATTTGGAACCTCCAATTTCTAAAAATAAAAATATCATTATTTGTTAAAGTTAGACAAAGAAGAAAAAGAATGAAAGGCTGACCATAGTTTCCCGTTGGTCAGCCCGTGATGTTAAGCCGATGGACGGGCGTTGTTTGGGTGTTCCCGCAATGGAGTTCCTAGGGAGGTGGTCTCGATAGCAAGGATACCGGTGGTTAGTAATAGTTCCGCCAATAATCATTAATCGCTTAGAAAGAGAATAAATGCATTTATCGGATCATAATTTGTTTGCTTGTTCACACTTAGGTTAGGCACACACTAATTTGAAACATGGACTATGATGATATAGATTATGATGAAGGTTATAGCATGAAAGATACAGATAATAATTGGTCAGATAGTAATATGGATTATGAAAAGCAGTTCGATTTCGACGGTGAAATTGATAATTATAATAGTAACACAAATAATTGGAGTACTTTAAGAGAAGATAAAATCAACCGACAGACTAATAGACACAATAATAGTTTTTTAGATATAATTAATAAAAAATTAGAATCTTTAGAAAATAATGATAGATTTGCTAAAGTAGAAAGGAAAAATGATAGTTTTTTGGACCTCTATGAAAGAATGAAAGCTTTAAATTCACCTTTGAAACAAAAAATCAAATTTGAACCCCATCATAGATTATCTTTAACAAAAACTATGACGGATAATTGGCATGTAAATAATAGTAGTAAAGATGAAATAGCAATAGGCTTACAGATATTAAAAGCAATTGACAGACACGTAGAAGATAAAAGAAAGGATTTCATAAAAGAAAATTCAAAAGAAGAAGTAGATAAGAATTTATAGACATTAAAAGTAACTGACAGAAGGGTTGATGAAGAAATTGGCCCAATTAAAGAAAGAGTAACACATATAGATGTAAAAGAAAGAAATACTACAGAAAGTGTCAGAAATATAATAAATGAAGACAAAGAAAGAGATAAGATAAGGAAAGGTGTACTAAAAGAAACACTACAAAAATTTGAAAGACAAGATAGTGAAAAGAAAGAAGTCATACGTAGGAGACTAGATATAAAAGATGAGATAGAAAAAGACAATAATATTAATGATAGTCAGAAAGAAATGGTGGAAAAATTAGAACAAGAAAGGACTAATATTTTGGTACAAGATGAAGCAAAAGAAATGACTGAAAGACAGAATAGTGAAAAGATATGTAGAAAGTTAGAAACAAAAGATGTAGTAGGAAAAGTTACAGAAGACATGCAAAAACCAAAAGCAAATAGTGATCTTAAAGAATCACTACGTAGGAAACTTGAAACAAAGGATGAGATAAGAAAAGTCAACAAAGGTAGGAAAATCAATAATAATGGTAATTTAAAAGGAAAAGCAAATAGTGATATTGTAGTAAAAGCAAAAGTGGAAGTAGTCAACAAAGAAGACAAAAAGTGTAAAAGTTTAAAGGAAAAATTTGATGAAAGCCTAAAATCAATTAAAAAAGATATAATATATACCCAAATGGATAGCTTGACAGAATTAACTAAAAAGATGAAAATTTTAAATACACCTTTAGAGATAGACAGAAAAAGAGACATAGCATTTTTAAATGCTACTGAGTCATCAGACAAGGAGAAAACTGATAGACATGATAGTAATACTATTTGTCATAAATGCAAAAAATATGGACATACTAAAAAAGAGTGTGGTAGACATAATAAAGTGTAAAACGTATAAGTGAATTAGAATTTGAGAAATATGTAATAGATGAATTAATGGAACTATTTAATGTTAGTCAACAAGAAATAGATCAAGTAAAGAAAGAGTTAAAATCAACCAACCCACTTAAAATTAATAAAACAAAAAGAAAACAAAAAGACATAATAATAAAATTGATAGAAAATCTACTAAATCACCAAAAAGACAAGAAAGAATATTTGTTAAAATTAAAAGACTCTATAAAAATACCTATTGCTTGTATTAAGTGTAGGAAATATGGACACCATATTACGGATTGCAAAAAGAAAGAAAAAGATAAGAAAGAAAAGATAAAAATGAAAATAAAACAAGATGATGTAGAGATAAAACCAGTAGTCCTACAAGACTTAATGACAGGAGCAAAAATAGTAAAACAAGAAATTAAAGAAGAAAAGTCGACGGACATAAATGAGCATAATATTTCAGAAATAATAAATTTAAAAGATTTTTCTAACCCCACAGACAGGAAATTTGATGATGATGGCCATAGATAGAATTTCTTAAGTTTAATTGATGTGAGTAATTTTCCAGAAATGGCATACAGAAATTACTTTAGTAATTAATAAAGAGTTTTCTTTGACTGAAATTGCTTTAATAGACTTAGGTCTTGACATGAATTTTATCCAAGAAGAACTAATACCTTTCAAATATCATGAAAAATCTTCTGAAAGATTAATTCAAGCTAATGAGAAAAACTAATAATTAATTATAAAATACCTAATGTTCATATATGCCATGATGGAATATATTTGAAAACAGATCTTTGTTTTATTGAAGACCTTCCTTCTAAAATCATTTTAGAAACTCCTTTTATGGCTTTGCTTTGTCCCTTTTTAGTGATAGATGAAGGAATTAAAACTAATGTGTTAGGAAAAGATATATTCTTTAGATTCATTGTACCACTTGTTTTGAAAGAAAAACACTCTTCCAAAAAGGTTACTATTTTAACAGATATCAATAGAGGAATCTATAGAGCTGAAACAAGTTTGTCATCTTTAAAGACAGAAATGTTACTTGTTGATCAATTGACTGAAAATGACAAAAAGAAAGTTAAACAAGACAGAGAGACAAAGAGAGATATGTTCTTATTCTCCTATTGCTTTTTTACATAAGTACCAACATAAAGTCCAATCTACTGAAGAACTTAGTAGAAAAGGCATAAAAGACGGAAATATGAATGCAATCTTTTGTAATCAATATGCATGGACTGACAAAGATATGGATTTGTGACAAAGATGATAGAAGTACCAAACAAAATTATAATAAATGACATATTTACACCCTTTATAGTACCCTTAAATACTCATATAACAGATATTTTAATAAAAGAAGCTTTGATAGATTCTCCTCTATTAATCATTAAAGAAAACATTAATTGTGGTAATTTCTTGAATAATGACAAATTTAATTTCTTGACAGGCAGGATTAATTATAACCCCTTGATAGATTTTCTTATTAATGAAAGACTTTATGAAGAAGTTTTATTTCACATATTACTGCAAAATGAGGCATTGTACACAGGACAAATAATAAACCTTATGGAGAAGTTTTTTCATGAGAATAGCATTATAATAGACCTTGTGAGTATTTTGAATTTTAGCCACTTTGACATCAATAGACTTTATCATGATACCACTACTACTCAGCAAGAGCACAAAAGTGTACAAAGAAAAGTTTGTTTTAGTATAAATACTTTTCTTGCTTTTCTTATAAAACATTTTGAAAAGACTTTACAAAAGGATATTGTGAGAAAAGTTTTTAAAATAGATTTTATAGAAGCTTTGCAAGAAAATATTTATTTTCAAGATCATTTTTCAAGACGTGATCCTTTTCCCAAAACCCATTTGCAGACTACCATGAGTAAAAGAACTTCCCAGGCAAACATGAAAGGAAAGGGCAAGGCACCGGTGGTGCAACCCAAACCCAAACAATCCCAAAAACCTTATGTTAGGATTTTAGATAGGAATGGAGGTGTCTCGATAGAGACAATATCCCTTCAAGATTAGGCTTTGGAATTATATCTTGTAAACACCAGTGCATTTATTGAAGCACTTGATTGTCAACTCCTTGGCAAGGAGGATGGAGATTCAAGCTCCGCAATGACAGAATCACAGTCTCTAAATAGCTATCTTATGGGAACAAGCTTTTCAAAGCTCCACCCTAAGATTCAGCAAAAAACGAGACTTGCCATTAGAACTTTACTTCACGAAATCCAACAGAAGATATTAACCCATAAAGCACTAACAAGCTCTTATGACAGATGGATACAACTTTTTAAAGTTTTAGTCTCTACAACATTTATCAAGACAGAAGATATGACAGATGATACATGGCTATCTCATAAGGCCATATGGTATGAAAGTTTAGGAGACGCAGACAGAGTTTATGAAGGAACAGGAGACGGATACAATCCCTACCCAGGATTACTTATCAACACAGAGACAGAAGATCCAGTAATTTGTGATCCTTCATGGCTATCCGAGATGCTTGAAGCAGGATTTATTAGCAAGTTGATTATAACTTCTAGAATTCAGATTAGTTTATTTCCCAAAATCATCCAAGATGTAGCAAAGACCGATTGGAGGACTTAATTATATGAGGATTACCATTTGGAGTACTCTTCCGACTTGGGACAATAGCTATTATATGGAAGTTCAGCAAGCACACCTTCTGGTTCTTATTCATGATTGGGTTGTATTCCTGAATACAACTGGTATACAAGAGATACTTATTTATCACTTGATGATCCGGATGCTCTAGAGTATGGAATATGAAAACAGAAACTAGTAAAATCTTACTTGAATAAAACTGTTGTCTTTGATTAAAACCGAAAACTTCTATCTTTCTTACAAGCTTTGAAAATAAACACTATCTGAAGAGTTACAAGATTACAAAGTAAAATTTGTAAAGGTTTACAAGATTATATCTGTCTAGAAGGGAAGGGTTACAGGATTACAAGAGAGAAGAGATTACAAAAGTCTTTTCGAGGGAGAGGGAGAGCTATCTTAGACCTAAGCTTTGAACCCGAGAATTGAACCTTAAAATTGAACCTTAAAATTGTGACCTAAATTCTGGACCTGTCTTTTGTCTTCGGAGTTTGTCCTTTTATAGATGAAATAAACCATGGTAAGTCTTCAAAAGTAACCTGAGTTAGGTAAAGTGAACTCAAGTTAATCTGTCGGTAGAATCTTGAACAGTAAAAGTTTTGAATAGTAGTCCGCTTGTGAAATGTCGGTTCGCATGCTAGTGAATTGTAGTTTTCCGTCAAAATATCTTTCTAGATCTGTCTACATTCTGCCATTTTGTCTCTTGGTCTTTTGTCTTATCTGTCACATGTCATAGGGGTCTTGAGAATCTTGGAATGCTTTTGGGTGAGT
Source organism: Quercus dentata (assembly GCA_028216015.1). NCBI lineage: Eukaryota > Viridiplantae > Streptophyta > Magnoliopsida > Fagales > Fagaceae > Quercus > Quercus dentata. The sequence continues at coordinate 65,523,735 of CP116452.1, read as the reverse complement.
CCTGTAGTTTGGAGAGGAGGATTCCATTATTGTATCAACTTCATTGTCTGATATTTGTGATGCGACTTCAAGTAGTTGCTTTTTAAGTTGTCTTCTATCTCAAACAGAGGCAAGTCGGCCTTTGAACTTGACTCTTTTCTAGAAAGAAATTAGAACTTTCTATCTGGGAGGAAGAGGTCTTTTTCTGTAATTCTTGGCAAATATGATCAAAATTAAACTTATTCCACCATTTTAATTTAAACTTTCTAGTGAGCATAGGAAAAGGATATTGGGGATGTTTTTCTATCTTGTATTCCCATCTAATGATCCATGGAAGATCTGGAAACCCGTAAAAGAGCGCAAAAGATGTGGGAAATCCCTAAGATGCTGTATGTTTGGTTCTTTCTTGAAAGTCTCATAAGCTTTTAAAAGATCAGGGGGGAGAATCATAGCTTCAGGACCATAGGAATTCCACCAGTCAATGAACCATCTTGGAATCATCATGTCTTTCTTTCTGTACATATCAAACTGGAAAAACCAAGTATGTCTATTAATATTATTTTGAAATAAAAGGAACTTGTCCCAAGCTTCCATATAGTCATAATAATTGTAAAATTGAGGCTCAAAAAGCACAGAAAAGTTCCTGGTGATCCAGGGTTGTGCTTTCCATTGGGAAGGAGTGAGAGTCTGTTTTATAACAACTTCAGAGTAACCAACTCTGTTTGGTTCTTGGGAACAAGGCATATGAGTTACTAATATAGAGTCTGTATTTACTAAAATATGCTCATAAAATGTTTGGGTTTTAAAAGTTTTTGTCTTAGGATGTTCCCATCCTGGGGATATGATTTTGTCGACTAGGGAGAGGGTGTCTTTTGTGTGCTAGTATTCTGGTTCAATCCATAAAATAAAATTCCAGGAGTCTTTTGGGAGTTTAATGTTGTGATCTTCTTTTGGGGTTTAGGTTTGGGTTTCCTAAGGAGTAGAGAATCTATATTTTGGTTGGTTGGAGGGAGAGGCCAAGGGAGGAAAAGAAGATGCAACTACATTAAATGGTTTCTTTAAAGGAGGGGTTGAGGAAGTTGAGGGTAGGGCATAAGTCTATTTGGATGTTGGACTAGGGCTTGGGGAGAGTGGTTGGAAAAGGTTTGGACTACAAGTTAATGGGGTTCTTTCTTGAGATTTATTTGAAGAGAAAGTGGGTGAAGTGAAAGAGGGACAAGGGAGAAATCTACTTGGGGGAGGAGGAATCGAGGGAGCAACATAGGACTATACGGTTCTGGGTTTTGGGGATTTTCTCTTATTTGCAGGGGAACTCATCTTCCCTGTAGAAATTCACTGGTTAGAAAATCAGGAATCGAATTAGTTTCCCTTTTAATATAGTCAATATCAAAGTCAAAAACACTTAAAATAACTTGTCATCGAGCAAAACACTGTTTGGAAACAAGATTTTGAACATCTTTTTGTAAAACTTCTTTAGCACTTTTACAATCAACTCTAATTAAAAACTTTTGATTAAAAAGATCATTTTGGAATTTTGAAACACATAGTATGATAGATAAAATCTCTTTCTTAATAGTGCTAGGTAGCTGACCAAGAGCGAGAATGAAATCTAACAATTTGTTCTTTAGCATCATTTTTTGCTACCTGTTTTAGAATTCCACCATAACCTATGTCAGAAGCATCTGTCTCAACAATTTTGAAAGTATCAGGAAAGGGAATAACAATACAAGGAAGTTGCTTGACATATTTTTTAATCTGTCTAACTATCATAGTATGTCTGTCTGTCCAAGGCGGAGGATTCTTTTCTAATCTTTTAGACAAGGGTCTACAAATTTTTCTTAATCCCCGAAAATAATCTGAAACATAATTTAAACCGCAAAGAAATCTCTGTAATTGATTTTTATCTTTTATCTCATCCGGGAATTTATCTACAAATTGAATAGCTCTGTCAATTGGGCTTAAGGTTCCCTTATAAATATTATGACCTAAGAATCGAATTTTACCTTGAAATAAACTTAGTTTAGAGGGTGAAACAACTAATCCATTTTGTTTGATTACTCTGACAAATATATTTAAATGTTTCCAATGGTCATCTATTGATTTACAAAAGATTAGGACATCATCTATGTAAACAATGGAAAAAACTATGAAAGGTGTAAATATGTCATTCATAATATTTTGAAATTCACTAGGTGCATTCTTCAAACCAAAATGCATAACATTCCATTCATAATGACCGAAAGGAACTGTAAAAGCAGTTTTGTATCTATCTGTCTCATCTATCTCAGATTCCGCCAAAATCCACTTTTCATGTCAAATTTGGAAAATATGGTTGCTTCATGAAGTCTGTCAAGAAGATCTTTCTTATTGGGAATATGATATCTTATCCTTTGTAATGCTTTATTTAAAGGTTTATAGTTTATAACTAATCTTGGAACTCCTCGCTCCAATTCTGCCTATTTATTAACATAAAAAGCAGCACAACTCCAAGGAGACTTGCTCTTTATAATTAATCCCTTAGTTAAAAGATCTTCAATTTCTTTCTTACAATGTTCTAGTAATTCATTATTCATTTGAATTGGCCTAGCTTTAGTAGGTATCTGTCTTTCATTAAAATCTTTTTCATAAGGTAAATGTACTATATGTCGATGCCTGTGCCAAAAAGTAGTAGGGAGATTGGAACAAATCTCTATCTCAATTTGTTGTCCGAATAATTTTATTTTAGTATTTAGTATGGGGTCAGTTAATTGATCAGCAATTCTTTTGTATATTATTTCTGATTTCAAAGATTCCAAATGTCTATTCTTTCTATCAATTCTTTCTTTATCAATTTCCTTTACTATAGTATTAAGTGAATAAATATCTTTTGGAATCGGTGGTAAAACAAATTTAAAAAGTATGTCTTTCCTGTGATTAGTTTTAATACCTTCTTACGTCGTTAAAAAGCGGTAAAGTCATAAAGGGGTTTCCTAGAATGATTTTAGAAGAAAGATCTTTAATTAAAACAAAAACTGTTTCAAAGCAAACTCCATCATTACATATGTGAACACTAGGTATTTTATAATTAATTATTAACTTTTCGCCATTAGCTTGAGTTAATCTTTCAGATGATTTTTCATAATACTTTAAAGGTATTAATCCTTCTTGTATACAATTCATGTCAGCTCCCGAGTCTATCAAAGCTATTTCCGTTAAGAGAACTCTTTATTAATTATGAGAGTGATTTCTGTATGCCATTTTTGAAAAATTACTCTATCAATTAAACTCAAAATTTTTCATTTATTGTTGTCATTATCTAAAGAGGGGCCTATCATGGGTTTAGAAAGTTCTTTTAAATTTATCAACTCTGTAATATTTTGTTCATTTATTTTTGTGGAGTTATCCTCTTTAATATCTTTAATTTCTTGTTTTACCATTTTTGCTTCTATCATTAAATCATGTAAAGTTACTGGCTTTATGTCTATCTTATCCCGTTTCATTTTTGTCTTTTCTTTATTTCTCTCTTTTTCTGTTTCTTTCTTTTTATTAACTTTTTCTTTCTTAACTTTTTCTTTCTTACCACATTCCGTAACATGGTGTCCATATTTTCTACACTTAAGACAAGCGGTAGGTATTTCTATGGAATCTTTTAATTTTATTAAATAGTCATTTTTGTCTTTTAATTGATTAGGTAAATTATCTATCAATTTCATTATTATGTCTTTTTGTTCCCTTTTCCTTTTATTAATTTTAAGTGGGTTGGTTGATTTTAACACTTTCTTTACTTGGTCTATTTCTTTCTGACTAACATTAAATATTTTCATTAATTCATTTATTATATCTTTCTCAAATTCTAATTTACTGATTTGTTTAATGATTTTATTATGTCTATCACATTGTTTTTTAGTATGTCCATATCCTTTGCATTTATGATAAATAGTATTACTAACATGTCTGTCAGTTTTCTCATTATCCGATAACTCAATAGTATTTAAAACCGCTATGTCTCTTTTTCTATCTATCTCTAAAGGTGTATTTAAAATTTTTATCTTTTTAGTTAATTCTGTCAAGCTATCATTTTGGGTATCTCCTATAGATCTTTCAATTAATTTTAGTCTTTCCAAAATTTCCTCTTTTAAATTATTATTTTTATTTTTCCTACCTTTGTTGACTTTTCCTATCTCCTTTGTATCAAATTTCCTACGTAGAGATTCTTTACTATTTTCTTTTGGTTTTAGCATGTCTTTTATGACTTTTCCTATCTCATCTTTTGTGTCTAGCTTTCTACATATCTTTTCACTATTCTGTCTTTCAGTCATTTCTTTTGCTTTGTCTTGTACTATAATATTAGTCCTAAATACAAAACTCAAATACTAAAATACTATTTTTGTGTCACTACCAATCTGGTTCCTACGTTTTAGAAGTAGTGAACTTACGTGTCACGCAACATGCACAATTAGGATGCTTGAAAGTTACTTGGCTAATAAAATAATAATACTTTTTTTATAATAAATATTAAAAAATGTCAGGTTATATTATTACAGTAATAAATATTAAAAATGTCAGGGTAGCATTTAAATCGAAAAAAATTAATTTCTCAATTTTAAAGATAGAAAAAAAAGTACCAAATTTTCTTCATTTTCTTGGCAATCAAACACCAAAACATAAATTAAATTTACCAATCTTGAATTGAAAAATTAATCCAGTAACGAAATCAAATTTAACAAAATTAGACCCAAATTTGAACAAACATAGACAAGCAAATCTAGGTCCAAATTTACCATTCTCTTTCTAGAATAAGAAGAGAAGGAAGCTCTTTGTTCTTTAGATTATCTTAGGTGCAAAGTGGCGTGGGACGAAGTGGAAGAGGTTATCCAAACCAAAGTTGATCTCACACAAGTTGGAGAAACAAGATCCCCTCGAGTCCTTTTGCCAGGACAATCAATGAATGCCTACTCTAGGATAACCGAGACTCATGACAACTTCAAATGTTCAATTCACCATTGATGTTATATGATTCGGTGATTTTGGGGTTGCCATGTCCTAGTCCTTTTTTTTTTTTTTTTTTGTATGCTTTACTACAAACCGGGCAATGATGTCAGATTGCACAATAACTTGTTGTGAGAAATATGTATTGTGATGTTGTTTCCATAGTGTCCACTGTACAATTTTGTATCGTGTACTTGCTTGAATCAAAGATAGAGGAAAAGGGCTTTCTTCAAGCAACAAAGAACAAAGAGCTTCTTCTTTTTTGGTTTTAGAGAGAGAGAGAGAGAGAGAGAGATTGGTAATTTTGGACCTAGATTTACTTGAGTTTGTAATTTTGGTAAATTTGATTAAGTTGCTAGGTTGATTTTTGAGTTGGAGATTGGTAAGTTTGCTTTGTGTTTTGGTATTTGGTTGTCAAGAAAGTGTAATATAAGAAAAACTGATACATATATTTTTTTCTATCTTTGAAATTGTGATTTCTTTTTTTCAACTTAAATGTTGACATTATATTTATTTAAAATATTTATTATTATTTTATTGACTACATAAGCTTCAAGTGCCAACTATGCAAGTCATGCGACACATTTCAAATTTTTCATTAGTAGATTAACGATAGGAAACAAATTTACTGCTATCAAAATGTACAAAATGTAGGGTAATGACCACAAAATGTAAAAACTAAAATGATATTTTTGCCAACCTCAAATTATGTACAAAGACATAATGATTAGAATCAAAGGAGTCATCCCTTAAAACAAATGATTATAATTAAAAGATACATTATTTTAAATAGAGACTACTCATGTTAATAAAATCCATATGCCAAAACTGTGTACAGATGAAATTATGTTTAATAGATTTTATTTAAAAACAATAATATATATATATTATGTTAAACATGCTTTTAAGGTTTTTCATTCTCAATCTTTTTTTTTTTTTTTTTAAATGAATAGAAAATATTTTCATTCTTTATCTTATATTTTCGTGCATATACACTTACATGTAACAATATGCGTACGTCTTGTGAAGAAATTTTTTTTTATTTTTTTTTATAATTAGTGAAATGCAGCGTTTCATATTACATATATTAAGTGTGTGTTAGGCATTGGATTAAAAAGCCAGTTTTTTTTTTTTTTTTTTTTTTTATTTAGCTTATTTTTGTTATTATTTATGGGTTTCATTACACTTTTTTGTACTATTTATGAGTCTCACTATACTATTTCAGCTACCTTTTAGCTTTATTTTCAGTATTTTCAGCAAAAAAATTTCAATATTAGTTTGAGCTAAAACTTATAAATATCAATTAGAATGGTGAAGTGAGGCCTTTCTCGATTTTCTTAAAACAGAATCGCAAATCGCAATGCATGCACTGCGCAGTGCATGTGTAGCTTTTACATCTTCATCGTAGTCGACGGTGCGGTCGGAGCCGGCTCAAGGCCTAGGCAAGTTAGGCCTAGGCCAAAGGCCCCCCAAAAAAAAAAAAAAAAAAAAAAAATTCCTTGAAAAAAAAGGCCCCACTTTTCATAGTTAAAGGCCCAAATTCTTATAAAATTATATATATTTTCTAAAGGTTATACATTTTTTTATTAGTGATGTACTGATTTTACTATTAGCTTACAAATTGTCATGTTATTAATCACAAAAAACGTGATATAAACATTTATTAGTTAAATTGATGAAGTTCATCAATGAGAGACAATATCATATTATATTTTGAACATTTTATAGTACTTTTAATTAGCGCATTTTTCTTTTTCATTTCTATTAAGACTCTCAAAGTATAAGACCAATAGAACCTTAACTCAATTGAAATCCTAAAATATTTCAAAAAGATGTTGCAAATGTGTTGAATCATCAATTATAGATTAATTTCCTCTAATAGTTTAAGACTTTGATTTTTGTAAATTAATATCCTACAAAACCGTACACCAAATAATATCTATCTCTCTCTCTCTCTTAAATAAAAATTAAAAATTAAAAATTAGATTACAACTTTATTTAACTATGCATCGTCTTATATCCAAAATAAAGTATTTTTTTCAATCGTAATATATTTTTATTTCTTTTTATTAATATTTATAATTCAACTATAATATTCAATTCACTATATGAAATTAACATTAGTCCAGTTGGTATTATTTATGTATTTAATGTATCAAATTAACCTTAATTTGATTAGTATTAAATAATTTTGTTTAATTAATATTTACATTTTAAAGACCTCGCATAAATTTTTCGCCTTAGGCCTCAAATTATGTTGGGCCGCCCCTGGGTGCAGTGACTGCATTTGGCAATCGATTTGAGTTGGTTCATGTACGGCCATGCGATAAGAGGAGTTTCTTAAACACCCCTACATCATTGACCCAAAAAACAATAAAACAAAAAACCAACAAAAAGGAAATTTCTGTGTTTTGTAAGGAATGGGCAGATCTAATTGTTTTCATCTTCATCACAAGGATCTTGGGTTCTCTGATGAGACGACCTCCTTATTCCTACACGACTACTAGAACCACCTTCATCATCCTGCTGTGATCGACTTGGACCAGCTCCAACTAAGCCTTTCAAAACATTTCTCCAAAATTTGGACATGAGACGTTGGGCTTGCCAACTGGGCCCTCTATAAGGATAAATGATCTAAGAAAACAACTTCACAAATTGCAAACATGGAATCTACGAAAGACAAAAGAGCAATAACATACCAAAGAGAAGCTTTGAGCCGATTGATAGAAGAATTAAAGAAATTAAAGAAATAGAGCCCGACCGATAGTTTTTGAAGAAACAAATCTTAACGGCTAGTTTCTAGTCAACAGTTATCTCAGTACTTAAAATGGCACCGTTTCTCATTAATACAAACGGTGATGTTTTGTTTAATGAGGATTCTCTTCTCTTATCAGAACTTCAGCAAGACGATGTCGTTTAGTAGAATTGTATTTCTTCTTCTCTCATTTTTCAAAATTTCCTCAATGTTGTTCAAAGTCTCAGATATTTTTTCTGTAACTAGATATTTTTGTTATAGGCATATTATACACGTGCAATTAGATTAATCTGTTAAGCTTATCTCTAGAATCTCTATATAATGAGCTATATATTGTATTATATTAGTTAGAGTTGCAGATATTTTCAATGCGGAAATACACTTTTAGTCCTTACATTTTGACTTTTTTCTATTTTAGTCTCTATATTTTAATTTTATCACTTTTAGCCCCTAAATCAATTAACGCATTCCATTTTGGTCCTTTTCATTAGCCCACCAACGGAAATTGCTTAGGTGGCAAACCGATCTTGTCGACGTGGCCAATTAAAAAATAATAAAAAATTTTAATTAGCATTTAAAAAAATGTCATGTCAGCTTCTAAATATAAAAAAATTTATTAATCAATTTTAACGAAATTAAAAAAGAAAAAACAAAATTAAAAACAATAAAATACATCAATTCGGATCTAATTCATTTTGAACAGGAACACACAAAAACACAATCACAGATTTAAACATCAACACAAGAACATAAAGCACAAACCTAGAATCAAAAAAAAAAAAAAAAAAAAAACACAAACTCAAATTTAAACCTTAACACAAGATCACAAACACAAAGAACACAATAACTCTCTCAAGCGCTCTCTCTCTCTCTCTCTTCAAAAGCAAGTCAGGATCTCTCTCTCTCTAACTTACTCTCTTTCTTTTCCACTCTTACTGGTGGTGGTGGTGGAGTCATTACACGATGAGGAGAGGAATGAGTAGTGGCGGACGGATCGAGTTGCTGTCAACGGATGGACCTCGGTCTGCGTTGGAGGGAGCCGATTAGGTTGGAGGTTGGGTGAAAAAAGAGAGATCGTAGATCTAGGTTTGCTCACCCAAACAAAAATCTCTAAAGATCTCTTTCTTAGACCAAAATCTCCCTCTCTCTTTCATCTTTCTAAAGCTTTAAAGCTCTAAAGTCTCTCTCAGATTGTGGATTTGGAAAAATCTCTAAAGCTCTCTCTCGGATCAATGGTTGTGAAGTGGTAGTTGGTCCGGTGGTCGGTGAGGGTCGGATTGTTGGATTTGACGTTGGTGTGGGTTGCATGGCTTGATGGACTGATCGGTGATAGTGGTGGTGACTGGTGGTTTGATCTGTTCATGTGGGTTTTAGATTGCGGGAGTAGTAGGTTGGTTGGTGAGATCGGTGATCGTTGGTTGGGTTTGTTGTTGGTTTGGGGTTCGGATTGCAAGGTATTTTCTGAGTTTCAATGAGGCGATTGACCAAAAACGCCGAGCACAACAATGTCGAGCTTGGTTTCAAGTTGTTCTTGTGTTTATTTTAAATTTCTGGGTTTTTTTTTTTTCATGTGGATTTTATTATTTTTCTGGGTTTATGGGTTTGATTTGTTGGAGGAGTCGATGGAGGAAAGGAATTTTGAATGAATTTTTGCATGTTTATTTGCTGAGAAAATGTAATAAAAGAAAAGAAAATATTGATTATTTTAATTTTCTGGGCAACCTTCATGTTCTTTCCCGAAGAACATGAAGAACATGTTACTTTGTTCTTCCGAAAATAATGAAAAGAAAAAAAAAAGGAAAAAAATTAATTACTCTTTTTAATTGGTTTATGTTTGTTGTTGTGTTCTTTGTGTTTGTGATCTTGTGTTAATGTTTAAATTTGAGTTTGTGTTTTTTGTGTTTGGTTCGGGGTTTGTGCTTTATGTTCTTGTGTTGATGTTTAAATCTGTGATTGTGTTCTTGTGTGTCCTTGTTCAAAATGAATTAGATTTGAATTGATGTATTTTACTCCCTCCGTCCCACTTTGTTTGTCCTCTATTCCATTTTGAGATGTCCCAAAATATTGTCATGTTTCTAAAAATAAAAGTTATTAATTTACTAATGTTCCTATTATACCCCTATTTTATTAATAATTCAATTTTTTAATAAATTTATTTAAGGGTAGTTTTGAAAACTTATACATATTTAAAAGGTAGACAAGACAATAAATGATGTTCCCTTAAAAAATTTGACTTTTCAAACAGGACAAACAAAATGGGACAGAGGGAGTATTATTTTTGTTTTTTTTTTTTTTTTTTTTTTAATTTTGTTAAAATTGATTAATAAAAATTTTTTAGAAGTTGACATGGCATTTTTTTAAATGCTAATTAAATTTTTTTATTATTTTTTAATTGGCCACGTCAACATCGGTTTACCACCTAAGCAATTTCCGTTGGTGGGCTAACGGAAAGGACCAAAATGGAACACGTTAATTGATTTAGGGACTAAAAGTGGTAAAATTAAAATGTAGGGACTAAAATGAAAAAAAAAAAGCCAAAATGTAGGGACTAAAAATGTGTTTACGCCTATTTTCAATCATACAAATCTCTCTCTCTCTCTCTCTCTCTCTCTCACACACACACTTTCTCTCTCTCTCTTCCACCATTGTTGGATTGCATATTTTCTTGTTTTCTTCATGGTATCAGAGCCAAATACCATGGCTTCCAAACCCGCCACAACTTCCACAAACAACACTAGCACTCCTTCTACTAGCAGCAGTGTTGTACCTTCACAATCACCTTTGCTACTTCTTTCAAACATGTCAAATTTGATGTCTGTTAAGCTTGACTACAGCAATTACATTCCATGGAAGCATCAACTGGTGACTATCCTGGAAGCTTATTTACTGATTGAGCACATCAATGTCCTATCTACTCCAAGCCATTACACAATCTGCTCATTCCTTATGTGCTTTTCACACTTAGGAACCAATAACTAACTGTTGTGGCATCATAGACTAGGCCATCCTAGTGATAAAGTTCTTTCTTCATCTTTGTCTTCTCTTGTTTTCAATAAAACTCCTATTGTAGATGCATCTATTCCAAAGGATTCTGTTGTAACTCATTGTAGACATTGTCTCGGTGGTAAGATGCATCAATTGCCTTTCAGGATTCTAATTTTCATGCTAGTAAACCCTTGGAATTAATTCACAGTGATGTATGGGGTCCTGCTCCAATTACTTCTATCAATGATTGCAAGTATTACTTGGTTTTTGTTGATGATTTCTCTAAATTTACATGGGTTTATCTTCTTAAGTTCAAGTTTGATGTCTTTACTAATTCAAATACTTTAAATCCGCTATTGAAAATCTCTCTGATCATAAAATCAAAATCTTTAGAACTAACTATGGTGGTGAGTTTACTTCTAATGCTTTTAATGATTTTTGCTCCTCACCTGGTATTACACACCAACTCTCCTGTCCATACACACCACAGCAGAATGAAGTGACTGAAAAAAAAAAAAAATAGACACTTAGTTGATTGTTCACTTACCATGCTTTCCCACTCACGTCTTCCTATTTCATATTGGTCTTATGCTGTTTCCACAATTGTCCATATCATAAATAGACTTCCTACACCAACTTTATCCAATAGGTCTCCTTGGGAGGTTCTGCATAGATTAAAACTAGATATCACACACCTTAGGACCTTTGGTTGCACTTGTTTTCCTTTGCTTAGACCTTACAACTCACACAAACTTCAACCTTACACCAAACCATGTATCTTCCTTGGATATCTTGCCTATTCCAAAGGCTATATTTGTCTAGAATCCACTTCCCATAGAATTTTCATCACCAAACATGTATGTTAAACTACCGATTCCCCCAAAAACTTAAACTGTTAGGAAATGGTGAATTTAATCACTTAACCATAAGTCTAACACTCCCCCTCACTTGTGGGCCTAAACTTCCCCTTAATAAGTGGGGGCCCAACAAGTGGTGCTTTGATACCATGTTAAACTACTGATTCTCCCAAAAGCTTAAGCTGTTAGGAAATAGTGAATTTAATCACTTAACCATAAGTCTAACAATGTACTCTGAAATGAACTTGAGTTTTTAGCCTCTTAGACATTTGCCTTGTCCACTGGTTCTTCCACTTCTTCATCTTGGGTTCAATCTCTTTCTCATGTCCGTCGGTCTTTGGATACTTTTGTCTCACACCCTTCACCTCTTCCAAATTCTAACACTCCTCGTACTACTATCACTGACCCTACTTTAACTCTAGCACACTCCTTTCCCATATAGCCCACCTCACAACCTACTCCTGCACCAAATTCCCTTGAACCTCTTATTCCTACGGATACTAGTATTGCTACTTCTACAGATACTAGCAATGCTAATTTCAGAGATTCTAGTGCTCTTGCTTTGCCCACTGTTTCAACCAATACTCATGCTATGACCACCCGATCCAAAAATGGGATCTTTAAACCCAAAGTCAAGGCTTATATTGCTATTTAGGCACTTGTTGCTAAGGTTGACTACACCGAGTTGGAACCCCCTAATTTCAAGACAGCAATTCAATATCCCCAGCAGTCTAAAGTATGGATGAAGAGTTTGAGGCTCTTTAGAGGCAAGGAACCCGGACTTTGGTGTCTCCTCACCCTACACGGAATGTTATGGGCTGCAAATGGGTTTACAAATTGAAGCGTAATAGTGATGGCTCTATTAACCGTTACAAAACTAGGCCTGTTGCAAAGGGTTTCCATCAACAATATGGGGTGGATTTTGATGAAACTTTTAGCCTTGTGATTAAACCTCCCACTATGAGGATTATTCTCTCTCGTGCAGTCCAATTTGATTGGCCTTTGAAACAGCTTGATGTTTGAAATTCCTTCTTTCATGTCTATCTCGGGGTCAGTCTACATGGTTTAGCACTCTGGTTATGTAGACTTCAGATTCCTAATCATGTATGCAAGCTTCAAAAGTCTCTTTATGGTCTTTAACAAGCCCCATGGGCTTGGTTTGAGAGATTTTCAACTCAGCTTCTCCACATGGGGTTTCAATCCTCACATGCTGATTCTTCTTTGTTTATACTTTGCCATGGGAAGCTTCTAGTATATCTTCTTGTCTATGTTGATGACATAATTTTGACGGGCAATTCCCCAGATTTTCTTACCTCACTTGTCAAGCAACTCAGTCAAACTTTTGAATTGAAGGATCTTGGTGATTTGCATTATTTGCTTGTTCTTCACATTCTATGTACTTCCAAGGGTCGTCTCATAAATCAAGTGAAGTAAATCTTTGTTCTCCTTACGAAGCATAGTATGCTTACTTCTAAGCCTGTGAAGACTCCCTACACTCCTCATGTCAGATTAGTCCCCGATGTAGGCACTCTCTTACCCGATCCTTGTGCCTATCATAGTTTTGTTGGTTCTCTTCATTATCTTACCTTTACCAGACCTTATTTGAGTTTTGTTGTTCATCAAGTATGACAGTTTATGTCTTTTCCCACTAATGTTCATCTTGTTGCTGCCAAATGCATTTTGCGTTATCTCAGTAGGACTTAACACTATGGGATTTATCTCCAACCTAGTCCTCTGTCTCTCTCTGCTTTCTCAAACTACGATTGGGCTAGGGATCCCACTAATCGTCGCTCCACTTCTGGTTTTTTGGTGTATTTGGGTTATAATCCTATCACCTAGAGTGCTAAGAAACAAGTTACAATTTCATGATCTTCTATTGAATTTGATCTATCCTCTACTGCCGCTGAGTTATGTTGGCTTCGTCAACTTCTTAAAGATTTGGGCATTTTTCTTTCTGTTCCTCCCAAACTTTGGTGCAATAATGTCTCTGCTCTTGCAATTGCTCCTAATCCTATCTTCCATGCTTGCATAAAGCATATTGAAGTGGATTACCATTTTATTCGGGAACATGTTCCTTGATGTGATCTTCAGGTAAAATATATCTCCACTAATGATCAGCTCGCTGATATCTTCACCAAGAGTCCGCCCACTTATCGAGTTATCGTTTTCGGTTTCTCGGTTCCAAAATCTTGTGCTCTTCGATGCCTAAGGTTTTGAGGGGGGATGATAGAAGAATTAAAGAAATTGAAGAAACAAAGCTCAACGGATAGTTTTTGAAGAAACAAATATTAATGGCTAGTTTCTATTCAACAGTCATCTCAGTACTCAAAATGGCACCATTTCTCATTAATATAAACGATGATGTTTTGTTTAATGAGGATTCTCTTCTCTTATTAGAACTTCAGCAAGACGATGTCGTTTAGCAAAATTGTATTTCTTCTCTTAATTTTTAGAGTTTCCTCAATCTTGTTCAAAGTCTGAGATATTTTTTTATAACTAGATATTTTTGTTATAGGCATATTAAACACATGTAATTAGATTAATCACATGTGTATTTAGAAGATAACTAATTCCTAACTTTACAAAATTGGTTAATCTATTAAGCTTATCTCTAGGCTCTCTATATAAAGAGCTGTGTATTGTATTATATTAGTTAGAGTTGCAGATATTTTCAATCATACATATCTCTCTCTCTCTCTCTCTCTCTCTCACTCTTCCGCCATTGTTGTACTACATATTTTCTTGTTTTCTTCACTGATTTGGCATAAACTATCACACCCCAAACCCAAAAGGGTCCAAAGCATGAGAAAAGCATCTTAAAGGTACCTGTAAAATTTTCTTTTTTGACAATTCAATCCAAATGATTCGTATCAAGTACCAACATCAAGAATTATCATAATAATTTCATTGACAATGCTCCAAAAGTCAGAGCTCTATGCAATAATTACAAGGACTATTAGCTACAAAAGAATGGAGGTCTCAATAAATATAATTACATATCAATAACTTGTCCTATCGGTGGAAATAAAGTTATAACCACAATAATATACAAAAGAATGAGTCAAGTCTTCTCTATGATGTACATCATCTAAATATCTCCATTATAAAAGTTCAGCCTCCATCGGTAGTTAGTCTAACTACGGCTAGCCTCTAAAAAGCTGTCTCAAAATGATTGTTGACTACTTTGAAAAGTTTGTAAAATAATAGGATGAGACAGAGCCTAGTAAGTAGCATAGTTAATGGGGGTGGGGGAAATGCAAGTTCATGAAAATGAGCATTTTACAAACAGTCTACAATTTGGGAATTTCCATTTGAATTTTGCAAAATAAATCTCCTTAACATCATGACAAGGATGATAGACATATTGTAGCACCAAGCTTCCCAAAGTAACTATGAAACTACATATTATTCATTGTGAGCCATAAAATATCCAATACTATTTCAAAACCAAAAACCTTACTCAAGGCCACACGACAAGGTTGTCACATAGACGAGGTCATCACATAGACGGGGTTGTCACACAGACGGGTCGTCACACAAACGGGTTGTCACATAGACAGGGTTGTCACATAGATTGGTTGTCACACAAATGGAGTCATCACCAATATCATGGCACAATGGCATAAACAGATCAAAAGCTCCCAAGTTAATGTATTTGAAATACACAGTTTACTTTCAAGTAGTTTCATAAAATATTTCAATAACCAAATATCCATAATATTCTCAAAGTCCTCAAAACTATTTCTTGTCATATATATTTTGCCATAACTATGTTACGTAAATTTCTGAAATAATACAAGCTAAGATAAAGCATCTTTAGAATGTGCAAATAATGCAATAAATTCGTAGAATCCATTCCCAAGAATTTTAGAAAAGATGCTTATTTTTTCCATGCTAAAAAATCATGCATTTCTCGATATACATTACCAAATATGCTGCCTCACAAATAATCACATACATTAAAGTTACAACATAAAGCTTTCTAGGAAAATATAGTTTCCATAAACAATTTCCCAAAATGTGTTTAACCCAAAAAAAATGCTTTATGCAAAATAGTTTTTTTTTTTTTTTTTTTTTAAATCCCATGAAATAGCTACTTACCTTGCAACCCGCAAAAAGCCTAGTTCCAAAACTCCAAAGGAGATTAGCTAGGACCTAAACATTACCAAACAAACCTATCACGATAAGCATAAGGATTGACATTGTATCTAGCTATGAATTATGAATCGCTAGATAAGAAATTAATTAGGCAAGCCTAAGTTCTTAACCTCAGAAATAACGTATTTCACTTCCAAAGTTTCTCAACAATTTCATTTACAAGGCTTAGACTCCAATTTATAATCATGTCATTCAAAGCCTCTCCTTTACCATAAGAGATCCTAGCACTTTATGAATTTCTTACACAATATATGCAAACCATTTTCAAGAGACCCATGAAACAACATATATAACAATATCCTCCAACACAAACCATTTAAATCTTTTACTAGCTCCAAATAAACTCAATAAAAAAATTATATTCACAATCTATTCCACATTAAAAAAGCCAAAACCTCCAAATTTTCACTACATAGCTAGCCACAGTTATAAAAACTATAAACCTACTCATCAAATAATTTCACCAACACAAAACTCATACGTATAAACACATGAATATCGCTTCCAAAACTCATACATCACGTGGATATCATTATCAAAACTTAGATAAAGAAAACTTCTAGCAAAAGCATATAAAACCCACCAAAAAGATTTTTGTTTTTGTCCTTCTTATTCCTAGGGTTTCTAATCTCTTTCTTTTCAACCTTAGGGGTGCTCCTAAAATAGATATGCCCTTATCTAAGTTCTCACTAGCTATTTCAGTTTTAGATTCATTGTTCTCAAAATTAACATTATCAGCAGGTAAGACAAACACAGTTATACTAGATGAGGCAATATTAGGAGAAGAAAAATCGTACCCTAAACCGATTTTATCGAAGCGACTTTTTGAAAGCTTAGCATCTTATCGAGCTTTGCACTCGAAGTCCTCTCCAATTAAGCTTTGACCTAGAACAGTTCTGCTTCAAGGATGGCAACGGGTCGGGTTCGGGCCGGGTTTTTTGAAACCCGGACCCGACCCGCTAGTCTACTCATGTTACCCGGACCCGACCCGTTTAATAAACGGGTCTTTTTTTTAGCCCCATACCCGGCCCGTCGGGTCTCCGTGGGCCCCGCGGGCCCCGTCCAGCCAGCCACTACTGGGCCTAATCCGTGGCCCAATCTTATATATATATAAAATAAATAAATAAATAAAAACCCAAACACAAACAGCAAAACAAATCAATCAACATTGTTGAAATGAGATTCTTTGACAGAAAATAAATAATAAATAAACACAAAAAATAGAAGAAATAAAACACCATTTATCACATCAAAAAAAAAAAAAAAAAACTCCATTTATGGACCGATTTTTACATTAACACAAACATCAACTCCGATTCACATTTAAACCAACTCAAAATATACACATGCATTACATTCTATACAAATCGAATCCTCAAACAAATACCTAAAAACTACTGAGTGAGGAAATGAACCCAAAACAAAAATGAACCAAAAAAAAAAAAAATGAAGAACTCGGACCACTAAACCGACTAAAGCTCCATCGGCGGTGCTCGATCTAACAACACGACCTCATCTCTCTCTCGATCTAACAATCCCAAGCTCCGATCTATTGATTTCGTGCTCCTCCGTGACAAACGGCAACCACCACGAGATCTTTGCTCCTCCACGAGGGTGAGGGTGGGTCGGAATGAATGAGAGTGACGGTGAGGATTAGATGTGAGTGTGAGTGAGAGTCGGTGAGGGGAGGATGAGATGTGAGTGAGCATGAGAGGGAGAGTCCGAGTCGGTGAGAGTGAGGCGGCTGAGTTGAGAGAGAAATGAGGGAAATGAGTTTTAGGGTTAGAGTTGATGTATATATATAGGTAGGTTTTTTTGTAATTTTAAATATATCTAACCGGGTCGGGTCGGGTCGGGTGCGGGTTCGGGCCGGGTTTTTACCAAAACCCGAACCCGACCCGGACCCGCTTCGGTTTTTTTAAAACCCAAACCCGACCTTATTCTTTATCGGGCCGGGTAAAATCCGACCCATTAGGGTCGGGCCGGACCGGGTACCCGCGGGTCGGGTAGAAATTGCCATCCCTAGTTCTTAACCTCAGAAATAACGTATTTCACTTCCAAAGTTTCTCAACAATTTCATTTACAAGGCTTAGACTCCAATTTATAATCATGTCATTCAAAGCCTCTCCTTTACCATAAGAGATCCTAGCACTTTATGAATTTCTTACACAATATATGCAAACCATTTTCAAGAGACCCATGAAACAACATATATAACAATATCCTCCAACACAAACCATTTAAATCTTTTACTAGCTCCAAATAAACTCAATAAAAAAATTATATTCACAATCTATTCCACATTAAAAAAGCCAAAACCTCCAAATTTTCACTACATAGCTAGTCACAGTTATAAAAACTATAAACCTACTCATCAAATAATTTCACCAACACAAAACTCATACGTATAAACACATGAATATCGCTTCCAAAACTCATACATCACGTGGATATCATTATCAAAACTTAGATAAAGAAAACTTCTAGCAAAAGCATATAAAACCCACCAAAAAGATTTTTGTTTTTGTCCTTCTTATTCCTAGGGTTTCTAATCTCTTTCTTTTCAACCTTAGGGGGTGCTCCTAAAATAGATATGCCCTTATCTAAGTTCTCACTAGCTATTTCAGTTTTAGATTCATTGTTCTCAAAATTAACATTATCAGCAGGTAAGACAAACACAGTTATACTAGATGAGGCAATATTAGGAGAAGAAAAATCGTACCCTAAACCAGTTTTATCAAAAGCAGCTTTTTGAAAGCTTAGCATCTTATCGAGCTTTGCAATCGAAGTCCTCTCCAATTAAGCTTTGACCTAGAACAGTTCTGCTTCAAGCTTCTTTGTCCTTTTAGCAAGGAAGTTGTCCTCGAACTGCAAAGCTCCAATGGTTTGGTTTGCTTCATCAACCTTTGTAGAGAGCTCCTCTTGATTTAGCTCCACATCACTCAGCTTCTTGGTGGCTAGCCTATAAAGTTTCTCATGCTTCTCAGAAACCTTGTACAATTTTGTATAGGCTGTATGGATGTCATCTTGGTCGTCCATTTTCTCAAACTTTGATTCCACCAAGTCCTCTTCATCATCTATTGTTTCTGTAACCCCTTGAGTGGGATCAACTGAAAGTGAGTGAAGGCATTCAAAATTCCCTCATCTTTTCTTGTCTTTCGACTCAATCTCTGGCTCGGTATCACTCAAAGTAGTAGCAAGAGCCTTGCTTTTGCCAATTGGCTTGAGATATGTTGACATTCTTGTTTCATATGTCCAAACCCATAACACTCGAAGCACTTTGGTTTGGAGGGAACAATGTACTAACCGCCATCCTTAGCTTCCTTCTTCCCTTTGTTTTGACCTTTAAACTGTGAATAACTAGATTGCTTACGGTCCGATAGGCCAAGAATGTATTGACCCCTTGTGATGAATTAACCAATTAATTTAGCCAAGTAAATTAATAAATTCAATTAACATGCAATATGTGTGGTAGCACAAACAAATCACCAACTAAGTTAAATGTAGCTGAAAATAAAGTTGACACGGTAATTTGTTTACAAATAAGGAAAACCTTTAAGGTAAAAACCCCACCGGGTGATTTTAAGGTCACCACTCTCGAGAATCCACTATTATCACAGCAAGCGGTTACAAGTAAAGGAATCTCATTATCTTATACCAACCTACAGTTGAACCCTTACCTCAATACCCAATTGGACTTGTTCAAGAGTGACAATCTCTCCTTTTAATGCACGGCTCCCAATACATGACTAACCAATCGATGCACAGATCCGAGTACGTGACTAACCAGGAATTTGAGAAGGATGTTGGTTGCAAAGTTCTTCAATTCATCACATGATGAAGATCACAAAGCTCCTTGGTTACAAAACCCTACGGCATACAAATGCAGTAGCTTCTTGAAGAGGAAGATGAACTAGGGCAACTTAATTTCCGGTCACAATATGCTTGATCAAAAACCTTTGCATCTAGTTGCATCCCATGTGATGGCCCTTAAAATAATCCTTATATATGTTTAGGGTTGTGAGAAAAGAAAGCCCAAACAATTATACACGGATTGGTGTGAAATCAGATTTGAAAAACTGATTTTCATAAATCTCAATAGATAGGTTATCTATCAAGCGTTTGTCGAAACCTTTGGACTAAACTGCCTTTTAAAGCTCGATAGATGCTATCTATCAAGCTTTAAAATTCAAAACTTCTTCACTTGTTTATTGGACAGATTTGCATGACTTTAACACTTGGACTTGAAACTTTGTTCCTTGAAGTATTAAACACATCCTAGATCTACCTAATTACAAGTAAAGTGCGTTTTGTCAAAGGATTAGCCAATTCTAAATGACATATGTTCCTAACATGATTCACATATGTCCTAACACAGTCCTTATCAAATCCTTTCACATTGGCGTTCTTTATGAACTTCTTGAACTATCTAGTGATGTACGACTTCATCACCAGAAGAGTCACCCGTTTCATTACTTTTGGCCTTGAGTGTCATGCTCTTACTTTTACTCCATTTCCCAATTCTAGTCAAACCCAATTCATAGGTTTGCAAGTTGCCAACTAGCTCCGTCAAAAGAATTTTGTCAATGTGTTTTGATTCTTCAATGGCAATGATCTTGGCATGGAATCTCTTAGGCAGAGATTTGAGCACCTTTCTTACAATCTTGGGTTCAGGAATCTATTCTCCAAGAATAAAGTCTGAGTTGACTATGTCCTTTAGCTTGGCATAAAACTCATCAAATGACTCATCCTCCTCCATTTTTATCTCCTCAAAGCTAGTAGTAAGCCTTTGGAGCTTTGAATCCTTAAGAGTCTTAGTCCCTTCATAGGTTGTTTGGAGAATGGTCCATGCTTCCTTAGCAATTTCAATTGAGGATATCTTTTTGAACTCCTCATTGGTCATCGCACTGAATAGGGCTTTCAATGCTCTGCTGTTGAAGTTCATTGCTTTGATCTTGGCCTTATCTCAATCAGCCGACGCTTCCTTTGGCTTAGTCTAGCCAATCTCCACAGCTTGCCAGGCCTTCTCATCTAAAAACTGCAAGAAAACTCTCATGCGTACTTTCCAATATGCATAGTTAGTTCCATCAAATAAAGGAGGTATAGTAAGTGATTGTCCTATATCCTTGACAAACAGGGGTCAATAGATCATACAGCAAAGATTAAACCTAATCAGAGTGTGTCTACTCTGATATCACTTGATAGGCCAAAAATGTATTGACCCCTTTGGTAAATTAATTAATTAATTAATTATCCAAGTCAATTTAATATGCAATAGCATGGTAGCACAAACAAATCACCAAATAACTAGATATAGCGGAAATTAAATTTGACATAGGTGATTTGTTTACGAATGGGGAAACCCACCGAGGCAAAACCTCACCGAGTGAATTTAAGGTCAACACTCCCGAGAATCCACTATTATCAAAACAAGCGGTTACAAGTAAAAGGAATCCAAGTACCTAATACCAATCTATAGCTAAACTCTTACTCCAATACCCAATTGGACTTGTAATGTAGTGACAATCTCTCCGTTCAATGCACGAATCCTAGTACATGACTACACAGATCCCAATACGTGACTAACACACCAACTTGAGAAGGATTGTTAGCTGCAAAGTTCTTCAGTTCATCAACAATGAAGATCAAGAAGCTGCTTGGTCATAAAACCCTTGGCGTAAAGATGCAGTAGCTTTTACAAGGAGAAAGATGAACTAGGGCAAATTTTGTCTCTAGTCACACAATGCATGTAACACCAATTGCAACAACCTTGTGATGGTCCTTAAAATAATCCTTATATATGTCTAGGGTTGTGAGAAAAGAAACCCTACACAAATACTCAAGGATATATGTGTAATCAGATCTAAAATTTTTGATTTCGTAATTCTCAACAGAATACGACTTCTGTCGAGTTTCTGTCGAGCTTCAACATTAAACCTCGATAGAAAGGATTTTGTCGAGACATCTATCGAGCTTTAATGAACAACACTTCTTCACTTGTTTGTTGGTCAGATTTGCATGGCTTCAATACTAAACTTGAATACTTGTTTCTTAAAGTACTAAACCTATCCTAAATCTACCCAATTACAAGTAAAGTGCGTTTTGTCAAAAGATTAGCCAATTACATTAATATTGCCCTAACACGTAACTTCACAAAAATTATACTAGGTATAACTTAAAGGAAAAACAAGTAAAAGGAAAAACAAAGAGGGATTTTTCCCAAACAAAAGGAAAAACAAGTAAAAGACAATAACATACTTTTGAGCATAATTTTTATGATTGCAATGTTGCATAAAAATTTTCTCATAAAAAGCTCAATTTCAAAATTGATAGAATAAATAGTTTTGAGAGAAAATTGAGTATTAAATGGGCTAAACATCTTGCCAACAACAAGCAAATCAAGTTATAAGAGCATTAGTATTGGTGGTGCAAAAAACTAAACTGTTATTTTTAGCACCACCATATACAAAAAGTGTGCAACATTGGTGGTGGTATAGGTAAAAATTTTACCTACTCAGTTATGCATAGCCATGATTGTGCACTGTAACAAAAAGCTAAAAGCAAATAATATTTTTTATTCCCACCTCTCGTTAAAATAATATTTCTTTCTTTCTTTTTTCTATTTCTTTTTTTCCTCTGTTGTTTCACTCATTCTTTCTTTCTCAAAAACAAAACTCTCACCTCTCTCTCAATCTCTCGCTCATCATCGTCCTCATCAAACTCTCACCTTTGATTCATCCATCATCCTCACTGTTTTGGTCGAAATGGCTGAAAAATCTCAGTATGTAAACTAGTACGAGAACCCACTCTGTTCCACCTTGGATAGAATTTCAGCTTATTCCGATGTGTTCAGAGTTATTTTGATTAATTTCGGCTGAAATACAAGTTTCAGCCGGCATGAAGCTTGGTTTTTTTTTTTTTTTTTTTTCTTTTTCCTCTTTCTTTCAATGATGGAAAAGAGAAAGCAAATTGAGGGAGAGAAAGTGAAAGAACTTTTACAAAATGAAGACTATAGACTCACCTGTTTCTACTCTCTAAAAGTGTTGTTGTGTAAGCTTGTAAACTGAAGGAAAGAAAAAAGAAGAATGGTGCGAATCGGGAAGAAGGAAATAAACAACTGAAGAAGAAGAAGAATGAACAAGGAGAGAAGAAGTATATTATATTATTATGGAGTGGAAATTTTTTTAAGGTCTTGTGGTGCATATTAACCATTGGAAAGTGAAGTATTATATTTTAAAAGTGGATGAGGTGAGACATGAGAGTGACGGTTGGCAGGTGAATTAAAAGAAAAATAAAAGAAAAGAAAAAGAAAAATTTTTTAAAATTTTTGTTGAGTTAATATTTTATTAGGGGTGTCAAATGGGTGGGTTTGGGGTGGGCATAATTGGGTTGGGTATATAAAACTCATTTACCCATTAAAACCCATTTAACTAATTGCTTTTAACCCAGATCCAACCCAACCCAACCCAATTATTATGGGTAAACCCCAACTCATCCAATTACCCAATTATCAAAATTACCAAAATGTCATTAAAGTGAAAACTCCAACACTTTCTTGGATTCCCTTTTCCACACTCTCTAGTCTCCATTCTTGAGATTAAAACATTCCACATAAGCACATCCACATCAGCAATTATATTAAAAATCCGAATAAAAAAATAATTTCTTTTCTTTTCTATTTTCTCTCACTTTCTTGGCAACCAAACAATGAATGAACCACCCAAAATTTGGATCTTTTTATTTCTCCCTCACCAAATCACATTAGCTCAGCAAATCAAAACCCAAAAAACGATCAAACCCACCTAATATAAACTAAACTCAGATCAAGAGAGACAGCCTAGATCGAAGAGGACGAAATTGGCGTTACAACTTGCTCCTCGCCGTTCTCCGCCACTAGCCACTATTTGCTTGCTCTCTCCCTTTATCTGTACTTTTTTTGGACTCATCTTGGCCAACGACCCTTCTTGGCCATGTTCTTTCCTGCAAGCAATGCCATAGCTGACCCCAGAGAATGCCCAGCAATCCCTAGCGTTCGGTTTTTGATCACTATTTGGTTGCATCAAAACCCAAAATTGATTATTGGATTGATTGCAGGAGCTAGATGAGATGAAGAAGCGGTTGAAGGAAATGGAAGAAGAAGCTGTCGCTCTCTGTGAAATGCAAGCTAAGGTCAAGAAGGAAATGAGTACTGTTTTAGGTTCTAAAATTCTCTACTTTACTTTTCCGATTTCTATGATTGTTTTTTGAGAAAATAATCCCTAGAAAATAATCGGATTTTTTTTTTATTTTTATGGGAAGGGCTAAGTTGAATTTGAGTATATTGTTTTTAGGTTAAATGGGCCTCAATGGGTTTTTAGTTAAAACCCAATAATCATTGGGTCTAATTGGGTTGATGCCCATTTAACCCAACAAATAATTAGGTAAGTTTGGGTTCAATTAAAGTGGGTGGGTTTGGATGGGCAAATGGGTTTTGGCTTACTTTGCCTGCCCTATATTTTATATAATAAATGTTACCTTTACAATAATTATATAATAAATTTTCAGCTGTTAAGTTATTAGAAATTGTTTTAGGTTGAAAAAAAATTTGTATATGTATATATATAATTTGGGATTAAAAAAAAATATTATTGTTACATTAGACGATTATTTGCTATTATGTGGCGGTGGTGGTGGTGGAGGCGGTGGCGGTGGCATTTGCGGTGGTGGTGGCATGGGCGGTTATGGTTGCGGTGGTTGCGATTGTTGTTTATTATAGTTGATATATTATTATATTGTAGTAGATATATTAATTTATTGTAATGAATATATTATTTTATTGTGTTAAAAGCTAAAATAAAACCACTAAGAGCATTCACAGTAAACCATCTAAAAAATATAGCTTTTAGCAACTCAAAAAGCCACTTTATTTATTTTAATAATCCACTTTACAATACACCCAATATTAAAGATTTTATTTTAGCATTCAACACATTAAAATAATATAAACAACATAATAAAATAATATATTCAATACAATAAACAACTACAACTAACACAAACCATCACCACAAACCACCGCCACAAACCACCATAGAATAGTCATAGTCACCATCATTGGCACCCACAACCTCTACAAATCGAAACCCCCACCTCCCAAAAACCAAATCACAAACTCACCAAACTCACATCACAACTACCACAAATAACAAATCACAAACCATCACAAATCACAAACCCACGTTAGACCCAGCCACAGTGACTCTGAAACTCAGCCACACCGACGACCCGACCACTCTGAAAACCCATAACACAACCACGATAGCAAGCGCCCAGCCACACCAACAAGTGACCCACCCACCACACGAGCTACCCATTGCACCGATCGGCCTACCTGCATATTGGGATGGAAGCACGCAAAGGACTTGGGGCGGATTAGGTTCTTGATCGGTGTGGTGGGTTTGGTGGAGAAGGCTGAGCAGAGAGAGATTAAAGGGAGAAAGGGCAGTGAATTGTGCATGTGAAAGTGAGACAGGGAGATAGTGGAAATGTGTGGGAATAAAAAATAATTTTTTGTTATACCTTCTAGGTACAGTGGGCTGCTAGAGATAGCAGTCCACTGTAGCAATTAGTCCAAAAAAAATTAATTTTACCTTCTTTGCAGTAGTGTATATGTCACACCTCAAACCCGATTCTTGGATCTATGACCATGACCGGCATGCTAATATCAAGCTTAAACCTGATATTAACAATAACAAACTAAACTTTTACAAAAGCTTCCCTCTTTCTTATCATTCTTGTTTCATTACTTTTTGATATAACTTTTCACTTGATATTCAGAATATTTACACTATACTCAAAGAATGACATAATCCACCAGTTATTCAAATTCTGAGTTTCACATAATACATCTCTTAATACTTTAAGGTACACAACTTTCATTAGATCCTAAAATACACAATACCACAAAGCTAAACATCAAATTGCTAATTTGGGATCTATACTTAAAACTAAAACCAGCTCCTTCCAAAACTCAACTAAGGCTTCCTCTGCTCCAAAATAAAACCTATTGACTGAAAGAGTAGAAGGGGTGAGCTACACTCTCGAGAAGGGTAAGATGCATAAGAATTTAATAAAAATGCATGTAAATCAAATCATTTCATTTTATAAATATTCAAATAGGAGAACATCTGTTCATGCATAGTATTTTATATTATTCATAATAATAACTTATACGTTCTTCATAGGAAAATAATTGTTCTCCTTTTTCTTATCAAAATAATATTACCAAAACCTTTCAGATTGAATTTCTTTCATTTCTTACAAAGTCACCAAATATAATATTGATTATTTAAAATCATAAACACACATACATATATATATATATATATATATATATATATATATTCTCATAACAAAATAATCATTTTAACTTAAATTAGATAATCGGTAACTTTGTCTTAAACTAGAAACATCTTGATGAATAAGAAAACTTTTCTTTATAAACTTCTTCTCGTAAAATATTATATCTTTCATAGTCATAAAACCTAACATTTCATAAAGAATAGATATTTGATAACTTTTTAACATAAACTTGTACTTTCATCAGAAGCTTTATCTTTATAGAACACTAAAACTTTTTCATCAAATTCTTTATCTTTAAAGCACAATAGAACTTCAGAAACTTTTATCTTTAAAGAACAACTTTTCTTTTCATCATAAACTTCTTTTCATGAGAGCTTTTAACTTTTCATAATGCATTTAAACAAATCATTCTCTCATGATCAATAAAATAATATAGTTGTTCATAACATATTGGTTAGTCCATATCCGGTAAGTCTATACTTATTTTGTGGTGCATGTGCACGATATTATCTTCTACGAAATGTCACATAGATCATTCCCTCACGATTTTGTTCCTTCGTACGTCACACAGAATATTAGGGAGAAGGCCTCATCACATTTAGGTGCCCTTGTGTGCATGATATTGTCCTCTTTAGGAGGCCTGGTGGCACATCCCCTCAAGGTTTTGTTCCTCCCCACTGTTCGTACACATTAGGGAAGAGGCCTTGTCCAAATTAGAGTTACAGGCACCCCCGTTTCCTCCAACTTTCAATGGCCAAACAGATAACATTTTCCATGGAAAGCCAGTAATTTAACCCCTCTTGGCCGAGTTCAGATAACCAAAGGATATAACACGAAAACATTTCATACTTATAGATCATACTGAAATTCATAGTTTGCATAACATTTCACAATAATAGCATTTCCATTATTTTCTTTAAAATTCATGTTTGTGGAAATTAGTAGTAGCATCAATATGCTTAAATCATATACATAAGGTTTCGAAATCTCACGAACATATCTTTGTTTGAAACATGATTATATGTCATATCTCTAATAAAAAAAACTTTTTAATGCATAATACACTTTGAAATAACCTCATGACTTACCAAATACTCATATAACTTATCCCTTACCTGAAAGCGGAGGAACCGAAAGCCTACAGTCGAAGGAACTTAGACTTGGGTACTAGTAACACCTAAACTAAATATCAAAGCTTATTACTATCAAATATTCATTATCATAAATTTACACATTCATCTCAAAACCTATATCTTAAAATCAAGGAAATCCTAATCTCACCTCAATGAGATTCCCACAAACACAAGATACATTCATCAAACACCATGATGTACCAAATTATAGAGAAACCAACATTCTCACATTAATATCATATTTCTAGAAGAGCCAACTTCATTTCAAAAGGTGCTTTGAGCTTAGGGCAATAATGCATGCATAAACATAAACTCTTTTAAGCATAGTCATATAACTATATACACTCATATGGCAACATGAAAAAGCAGTAGAAATTTTACAGAACAACTCCTATGGATGTTTAGTAGATTCATATCATTTTCAGAGCCAAATCATAAAACCATGATTTACTAAGAATCATACAAGACAAGATACTCAAATCTGTTCTAACAGAATTTCATGCAACTTAGAAATTAAACCAATATCTTTATATTGATCCAAATGCTGTGAGACCACTTCCATTACAACCACAGGTGTCTTAGATTTCATAAAAACTACTCCTAACATCCTAATTTATAGAATATGATTTAATACATAGTTCACCATGCGTAAACACAGAATCTGTCACAGTGATAGCTTTGCAACATTTTCTTGTAAATTCACAAACAATTATCAAACGATGGTATTTTCATATAAAATTTAATACACACATACTAGACATATTATATAACAATCTCTAACAAATCTTTACCCATAGTTGTAATAGAAAAATAAATAATTTATAATAACCAAACAGGTTAATCAATGAGTGCAAGTCTTAACAAGTTCATGAACTAACTCTCAACAAGCTTCTATTAGTGAATCAACTACACATTCAGTACCTCAAATAGCAATTCCATAAAGTTTACCTAGCTATTTTACTCATTTTAACACTTATCCATAACAGATTTTATCTTAGTCTATCACCTATGAGCACATGCAAGCATAAATAATGACTCAATTCATATTCAGGCAATCAACAATCTATAAAATCCAACACACCCATATACAAAATCATATAACCATCACTTAAGTTTAAAATGAATAATAGACTAAAAGAATTATTAGATTTTCCCCTTACCCTAGGCAACGGTTCTTGGAGTAGTAGAGCTAGAATCACTCTAGCTTTAAATTGGGAACAAAAGTTTGAGAAGAATTGAAAGAAAACCTCTTGTTGCTGCTGGACCCGTAGGTGTGAGAGGGAGAAAGTACTTGATTGTTCTAGTTGCTTTGAGAGAGTAGAAAGAAGAATGAAGTGGAGCTTTATCTTTCTTTTGATGTGTGGACCTGTGGGTTTGAGAAAGGGAGAGAGCTTCTTGGATGTTCTAGTTGTTTGAGAAAGTCAAAGAAGAGATGAGGTGGAGTTTGTTTATTGCATGGCCGGCCAAGTGTTGGTCTTTGGGTTTGTCAACATGCATGATGCCTTAGCATTATATATGTTGAATTTCCATTGGTTGCATGTGTGGGTGGAATTTCTACTATAACATCTCATGCATCATTCCTAATTAAAACACCAACAACTATGCATCTAATAACTTAAACCACTTAATATAGTTTTGTACATACTTAGTATATATTTATAATATAAATAGCCATTAGTTATTTATATTCTTTACAATTCTTATTCAATGGCATTATAACATAATATATTTATTAAATACTCTTCTATTAATTATAGAAAGAAAGTAGCTTAAAATAATAATTAACCATTCAAACACTTAGTTTAACTATAAAGTTGGGTCGGGATGTTACAATATATTTTTGATGTTTTGGTTGCTAAAATAACTATTTAGTCATTTTAGCATCCTTATTGTGAATGCTCTAATATTGGATGTTTTGTAAAGTGAGAAAGTAAAATAGATAAAGTAGTTTTTTGGGGTGCCAAATAGCTAAAATTATGGCTCCACCAATGTGGATGCTCTAATATATACATTTATAATTCATCTCCAAATGGTTAGTTTATGGGCCCAACATATGCTAATCCCCTTTAGGGTGGTGGAGTTAGGTTCGAAGGCCCAATACATTTAATTTGTTTAGAGTTATGGGTTTCCTAGGTCAATTTTCATGCAATCTTATGGTCTAATTGCTAAGTCTATGATGAAAAGGTTCAACAATTCATTCAAGAGAGACCAAGTTGGGAATTAACACTTCCTCGAATCTGGCCGAAGAGCCAATGTTCTTATTAATTTCAAGTTTTAGATACAGGGTTATATTACTCAATTTTTTTGTTTCCTTTCAGTTTTTTGTCCCATAATTTGGAGGGGTTTCCTTTCCTTATATAGTCCATTGGATTGCATTCCAGCCATCCACTTATACAACTAAGGGCCTTCCTTTGGCCTTTGGATGCTTGTCCTATCAA
This sequence comes from Quercus dentata, assembly GCA_028216015.1. Lineage (NCBI taxonomy): Eukaryota > Viridiplantae > Streptophyta > Magnoliopsida > Fagales > Fagaceae > Quercus > Quercus dentata. The sequence goes on along the minus strand of CP116452.1, from coordinate 65,494,121 downwards.
GACTGTGCTAAAGGTGGTAAAATGTGCTACAAGCTGTGAGCCTATTGTTCAAGGGTCATTCCTTCATTAATGTGGTCATCTGAGTCGGTACAATGCATTAAATGCGAAGGTGGTGACTACTTTATCTGGATATTTCCTTTCTTCTTTGCTTACACATCTCTTCCACCCTCCTCAATTTCTTGTCTTTTGGTACAAGTGGCTTGCTCAATAATTCCTGAGGAATGTTTACTCCTTGGGCTCCTTGGGAGGTCGGCCTCTTCATCTTTCCTCCTCGAGCTCTAATCCGCATGTTGGACTGGGATTGATAAGCAAATGGGCTTTTTTCCTCCTTGGACTGGGTCCACGGGTTCTATTTCTTACTCGAACTCACTCCTCCTACAATTACATTTTGCCCATATTGAATAAAAGAAATCATTTCTAATAAGGTTCAAATTGAACAAAAGAAAATGAAAATTCCAAATTCATGTTGGGTTATCAATACCCTCAAGATATAAGTTGAGGTGAAGGAAGTGCTAAAGGATGAAATGAAAATCTTCTAAAACACACTTGTATTACAAAAATAACATGTCATGCTATCAATATTCTCAAGATAAATTTTATTTTTATAGAGAACAATTGAAAGATCTTGTAATTTGTTCAAAATTTTCTTTCTTATTGAGAAACAACATCATTATCATAATGATCATCTTATTTGAATTGGAACAACCAAACATTTGTTCCAAATAAACTTTCGAGGTACTCCACGAGTTGACATGCTAGAAATGACTTGATACCATGTCCCTTGTATAACACCAATTACAAATATAGCTCAGCCGAATTTCTTATGAATGAGATTTTCCTCTTTCCAAGCTTGCTAATTTACCACCTCACATATGAAAACAAATTTCACTCACAAGAAAACACTGGCGGCTCCAGCAAGTGCAAGGTGATCATAGGACCACCCTGATTTGGAAAAAAAAATTAATTATTATATGTAAAATTTAAAAATTTATAATTTTTTATCCTTAAAAAATATTTGGGACCACCCTAAATTTTTTTAGGCTCAACATAATTATACTTTGGACAAAATTTAGCAACAAACTTGATTATAGATTAAGACTACAACTCCACTCAAATATTTTTTTATTGGATGTGAATTTTGACAAATCCACCATTGGATTACATTTTTTTCTTAAATCCTGCATACTTGCAAAATTTCAAAAAGATCAAATATCAATAGCTATGTCATCACTCAAATCTTTAAATCTCAAATTTTGTTGTCTAAAATTATACATAAAAAATAAGTTTATAGACTAAATAATAAATAACTTTTGATTGACATCAAATTTGATATGTGTTTTAAGAACATAAAGAACATAGTTAACATACAATTTAACATTTAAATTTTCAAAATATATAACCATGTTAATTTGTTTAGTGAGAATTGTAGCAAAAGCCCAAGAAAATTTTTATGAAACTAAAATTATGAAAAATATATAATTTGGGTCTAATATTGATAATGAGATTATCATGCAAATATTCAAAATAAGAAAATTCAAAAAAGAAATTGTAAGACTTCTTTCTTTGTGTGTGTATGTGTTTTTATTTTTTATGGTCAATATATGAAGTTCTATTTTTATTAAATTTTGTATAATTTAAGTTTCTTAATGACCACCCTGGAAAATATTTAAATATTTCATTGCAAGAAAATTACAAACTCCAACAAATCTAGGTCCAAAATTACCAATCTCTCTCTCTTTCTCTCTAGAAAGGAAAGAAGCTCTATGTTCTTTGTTGCTTCAAGTAAGCCCATTTCCTTTATCTTTGATTCAACCAAGTATACGATACAAAATTGTATAGTAGACACTACGAAAACATCACAATACATATATCTTACAAGAAGTTATTGTGCAATCTGACATCATTGCCGGTTCATAGTAAAGCAAATACCAAAAAAAAAAAAAAAAAAAGGGACTAGGACAAGACAACCCCAAAATTACCGAATCATGTAACATCAACGGTGAATTGAACATTCATGAGTCTCAGTTATCATAGAGTTGGCACTCATTGGTTTTAGATTTTCCTGGAAAAAGGACTTGAGGGGATCTTGTTTCTCAACTTGAGCCTGAGATTGACTTTGGTTTGGATAACGTCTTTTTTTGTCCCACACCACTTTGCACCTGAGGTAATTTGAAGAACAGAGAGCTTCCTTTTCTTCTGATTCTAGAGAGAGAATGGTAACTTTGGACCTAGATTTGCTTGTTTATGTTTGTTAAGATGTGGGTCTAATTTTGTTAAATTTGATTTAGTTAAGTTTTGGTTAATTTTTCAGTTCAAGATTGGTAGATTTAATTTGTGTTTTGGCATTAGATTGCCAAGAAAGTGTAAGAAAATGCAAGAAAAACTGGTACCTTTTTTTTCTATCTTTAAAATTGAGAAATTAATTTAATGTTTTTTTTCTATTTAATTGCTACCATGATTTTTTTTAATATTTATTACTGTAATAATATAACCTGACTTTTTTAATATTTATTTTTAAAAAGCATCATTATTTTATTAGCCATTTTTAACTTTCAAGCATCCTAATTGTGCATGTTGTGTGACACGTAAGTTGACTACTTCTAAAACATAGGAACCAGATTGGTAGTGACAAAAAAATAGTGTTTTGTATTTAGGGAAAAATATGAGTTTTAGTTTATTTGTGGCTACACCTAAATATTACATTTAGGTTGCCTATGAGGATTTTTTTTTTTTTTTTTTTTTTTTTTTGCCCATAGAGCCTTGGTGGGATTGAGTCAATTCTTAGTTCTTAAGTTAAGGTTTTGTTAATTTGTATTTAACTAAAGTCCTCAAAAAAAAAAAAATTTACTCTTCTATGGACTTTCTCTTAATTAAATGGACATTTATGTCAAATACTTGGTGTTTAACTAATTTTTGACTTAATTTTATTTTTGGGTGAAATAATTTATTTAAGGGAAAAATTAACGGATGTCCTAAGAGTATTAGTTTAGGCAAACTTTTTAGAAACTTTTTATGGGGAAAAACAATTTATTTTTTTAGTTTAAAACAGATTTTTGTATTTCTATGATATTAGTATTAAAACTTTCCTAAATTACAAAATGCTTTAAGGATACTTGTTAACAAGCTCCTTTAGCTAATCTCAAGGATGAGTCAAAAACTCATATTTTTAACAAAGTTTCTCTCCAAGACCCTTTATTTTTTAACAGATTTTTGTATTTCTATGATATTAGTATTAAAACTTTCCTAAATTACAAAATGCCTTAAGGATACTTGTTAACAAGACCCTTTAGTTAATCTCAAGGATGAGTCAAAGACCCATATTTTTAACAAAGTTTCTCTTTAAACTAGTTTGAAGAGAAATCCTTCAAACTCCCCATAAATCTTTATTGTGAGTGTAAATTTGATATACATGTTAAGAATATAATCAACATAAAATTCAACGGTTAGATTTCCAAAAATGGGCTAAACATCCAAAAAAAGAGATATGAGAAGTTTGAAAGTTTTCTCACCAACCTAATTCATCTCAAAAAACTTTGTTCCATATTTTTTGAGCAAAAAAATCTTTTCTAAGGCTCGTTTTGAGAAATTAGATGTCCAAGCAAATTTATTTTCATTCTTTTTCTTCTTTGTTGGAACTTTAACAAATAATGATATTTTTATTTTTAGAAATTGGAGGTTCCAAATTTGATTTGAGGAATTGGAAATTCCTTTGATCTAACTTTGGGACCCTCTCACCGATCCTAATTCTAACAACCATGCATGGATTCCAAGCTCAAGCCCAACCTAAAAATGAAACTCATTTGGAAAACCCCATAAGCCCCACAGACAACTAGACATGAGCTAGGCAAACAACCTCAAAAAGTAAGACCTCAATCCAAATGCCATGGGATCTTGGGTCATATTTGCTAAAACAAAGCCCACAAACCCTCCTCTTATTGGGTTAGGGATTTTCCCGATCTTATACCTATAATTACCTATAAAACAAAGCCCACAACCCATGCACTATCTAAAACCCAAAACCCACTGCTCATATAAATCCAAACTTTCAACCCTTGAATTTAAAACCTGAAACTTCCATTTACTAGAAAAATGCAAAAGCCTAACCCTAATAAAACTCCAATGGGGTTAGTATTTTAATGCCTTAGTTTTTAGTTGCCATTTTGGCAATTATAGCCTTGTTATGGGCCTAGAAAGTAAAGAGTTGGGACAACTTTCTTGTGTGCACAAAAGTTATACTAGGTATGACATAAGCCAACTTAAATTTTGAGCAGAATTTTTATGGTTGCATAACAATTTTCTCATAAAAGTTCAGTTTCAAATTTGATGGCATAAATAGTTTTTGCAAATTGATCATAATTGTAGGATTTGAGAAAATTTGAGAATTGAATGGGCTAAACATCTTGCCAGCAAAAAGCAAGTCAAATTATAATATATACATTTAATTCATCTCAAAATGGTTACATTTTGCCCGTATTGAAAAAAAAAGAAATCCTTTCTAAGGTTTGCTAATTTACCACCTCACATATGAAAACAAATCTCATCCTCAAGAAGTTGAATCCTAGATTTCACAAATTGAAATGATGATAAAATAATAGCGCGTTTGGCCCTCACTGCATCAAATGCATGAGCTATTCTTTCAACTTCTACTAAAGATTATAATAATGTAGCAATTAATTAATGTACAAAACGATGAAAGAAACAGAACTCTAAATAGCTTCCGCATCTCCTTCCATATATCTGGATCATGCAATGAATCACGTGATATAGATGATGATAACTATAAAATTGGTAGTCCCAGTAACGATCAAGTTAGCATATAGGTGGAAGGAAGTGTTGCATATTTTCACAAAGGGAGGGAGGGAGGGGTGGATTCCAAAGAACTAGTCCTTAATAGCAGTAACAAAATAAGACGACAATTTCTCTAACCAACATATATAAATTATGCAATTATGAATTATCATACTCAAAAAAGTGCATGTTCCTAATTTTAACAAATGTCAGACTAAAAAAAACGATCCAAGAAACTCTCTTTCTTGAGCTACTAAAAGTCTAAAAGAGAGTATAGATACTTGCTGTTGCATTGGACCCCCTGACTTAGAAACAATAACAATGGTCTTCTCAAAAAAAAATAAAAAAAAAAAAAAACAAAAAGTTTAAAAAAAAAACACAAAAACGAGACAAATTAAGGACAGAGTAAGACAGAAATGTGCGAAGAAGAAGAAGAAATTTGGGAAATAGAACAGAAATCAAGATCCGGAAAAAGAGGATGACAATGAACAATGGCAATGAATAAAGAAGGGAACGAAAGGAGGGAGAGGGACCACTGACCCTTGAAGACGAAGACGAAGACTTTTAGTAACAGCATGAAGAAATGGTAAAATGGACTTGAAAGGGACTTTATATTTTTTTTTTTTTTTTGAGTTGGACTTTGAACTTTGAGAGGGACTTGTGTGGGAAAATGAGTTGAATTTAAGTGGGGGCCAGTAGCATCTTCTGACTCATGATTGAGGAATTTAATATGGTGGAAAGGGAAGAGACTACGATGGGTGAATAGCAAATTTGGAATTATAAAAAAAAAAAAAAAAGCCGGTTCGGGATAATTTAGCAATAGCCTTTTGACCAACGTTCTGACGCCAGGGTGGAATGGTACTGGTAGGCGATTCCACATGTAGAATTTTCCAAATGGTTTCGACAATTTCTTCTATAAATTCTGGCTCTGGCATGCAATTGCAAGAGCACCCACAATTATTTATTATTATTTTTTTTTTAATAAAAAGAATAGAAGTTAGTGATCATAAAATAAAAATAAATGAGCTACGAAAAATGGAATGAAATGCCAAAATACATTTTCTTTTTACATAAGTTAACAAATTAGTAAATTATTTATTGTCTCATTTATTATACGTTAATTATTTTTTCCCCTTTTTGTTGAATATACATACACACATATATTATATATGATTTAAAAAAAATTTGATCATCAAATTATAGATATATCTTAATAAATCAAAGGCTAAAATATTCAAGATTATAATAACAATAGGGAAAAATGAACAAACAAGAGAGAGAGAGAGACAGAGAGAGAGGCGTCAGCTAAAAAATGAACAGAAGCACCAACCAATAATAAAAATCTACTAATTGAAAGACCAAAACTATGTATTATTGACTTATGTCTCTCTAAAATTTGACTCCAGACCATCATTCTATCAAATTCATTCAAAAATCTGCACATGTCAACTTAAATTGCTAAAAGCTATAATGAGTTTTTCGTGTTAGAGCACTGCTGCCGATAAAGATGTTCAGCAAACAAAAAGCATAGTATATTGTGTTTTCCCCTCTCCCCAGCACACTCCAACTGCTACGTTATCAGACATAGCATTCTCCTTCTTTCGATACCACACAGAGAAACAATTCCCACCCACCATGGAGGAATGTATGCTCTACAGAAGAACTAAGGTTTGGTGCTCCCAACACCCAGTCTACAGAGAAAATCTTTTTGCGATGCCGTTTTGACAATTTGGTAATTGAAAAAAGCAGAGTCTGATAAACGTTAATCATGTGTTATGTACTTTGGGGGAAAAAATCAAGAACCAAAGTTACAATGATCAAGTAAAATAGGGAGGAAAAAACAAGAAAATGATGGAAGAGCTAAATTCCATTCAAGGAGAGTATGAAAGGAAAAAGATTTAAAACTAGAGAATAGACCGTTCACAACCCTCAAGGATTCTAGGATTCCATTCTTGCCAAATACACTACATCAAGTAATGCGGCATAAGCCTCCAAATATAGCCATATTGCAATGAGAACTAAACTTACCCTACCGCAAAAATCAAACAACTCGATAACCCAATGCTGCATAATCCAATGAATTCCAAACAAGCAAAACACCAAAGACCACAACTCATAAGCTATAGGGCTATGAAGAAGAAAATGATCCGCCAACTCCCCACACCTTTTGCACACATAACACCAATTGACAACAATAATTTGCTTTTTTTGAAGGTTATCTGTAGTTGTAATCTTATCTAAAGAAGCAGAACATGATGGAAAAAAAAAAAAAAAAAAAAAAACACTATCCTTGGAGAAACCTTCAATTGCCACATCATTTTCCATGGAAAAGATACAACAGTAAGGGGATAAAGAATGATAATATCCTCACACCTCAAAATCTTTACTCTTTGCTGGCTTCCAACAGACTTTATTAGGAACAATACCCCACATAGACGAAGAGTAAACAATTTCCACAAAGAAAGCCAAAGATTCTAGTTCCTGGACGACAAAACTAAGCATCCCAACGGATCCTCCCAAAAAAAAAAACACATAACATCTGCAATTGAGGACTCCCTTGCCTTACTAATACAGTAAAATTCTGGGAATGCCTCCTTAATAGTACAATCCCCACACCATCACATGCTCCCAAAATTTCACTCTAATTTCATCGCCCACATCATATAGTAGGAGTTTTGAAAAAATCAACCAATTACTTCTAATGAATTTCCATAGGCTAACACCACATGTACTTGACATAGATTTTGTGCGCCGACCACCCCTTTCATTAAAAAAATAAATAGCTATAGTATGGATAAGAGTTTTGAGGTTTACTCAAATTAATTGAAGTTCAGTCAAAATTTTATCATCAAATTATAGAAATATCTTAATAAATCACAAATATAATATATTCATAATTATAATAATGATAGTTTATAATCACTCTATCGGCGTCTATCACTTCCACAAACTCAAACATCAGTTTATGCTCCTCTATATCACGGATTTGGAAGCCCTTTCAAGCTCTCCACAAGAGATTAAAAGTCCTCGCTACTGCATCTAAATTCAATGCCCTTCTAGTTATGAAGCAACAATATGCACATTGCATTTTGCTTTCATGGCCAGATCAATTTTACACTCTTCTTTTACCGATAAAGAGAGCTTTGCCAAAATATATAATTTGGTAATCGAAAGAAAAAGAATGATACATGGTAATTGTGTATTTTCTTCTTTAAATTATACAAAATATATAATTTTCATAATACTTTTATTTTCTACGATATATATTTTTTGGATTATATTGTGAAAAGAAAAGAAAAGAAAGGAAGATAGATTATTTTTGAGAACCGGTTTAAGAAACTCAATTGAAAGGCAGAAAAATACTCCCAAAAAAAACTAACAAAAATATATATACATATTTTTTGATAGGTAATAAAACTTTTATTGAATAAAATGAACATTGTGTTCGTGATGATGAACACTCCGGACATGAAAAAAATACAAAAAGCTCAAGAGCTAAAGCTAACAAATTGTAGGAAAGCATAAATTGATATTCATCATGTAAAACCCCAATTACAAACCTACTAAGATAAAGTGCCAAAAAACTACTGAAAATATGGGGGTAAACACCCAAACCAATTGAAATAAGGTAAAAAAGTAAACTAGATCATAAAACACATGTTCAAGATCCCAAACAGTCTCACCTAGCTTCACCCCACTAACAACATTTAAAAAGATTGCCTACAGTAAAAAGTCCCACACAAACAAAAAGAAGGGAACCCCTCTATGTTTGGGGTTAATCACAATTCCCCCTTTATCTTTGAAACAACCAATTTCCCCCTTATATTTGGAAAATGAGCAACCCCCAATCCGATACTATGAAGTTAAATCCAACGGAATCACAATGATTATAAATACAATCCAAGAAAACAACAATGTAATTCTCAACTTTTTCTCTTCCTTATGGTGTATGACTAATAATTTCGTCAAAAAATTACATTGGATTTAACTGAAAAAGTAATGTATTGGGGGTATTTGCTCATTTCCCAAATATAGAGGGAAAAATTGATTGGTTTCACAAATAAGAGGGGGAATTATGAACTAACCCAAACATAAAGGCCAAAAGAAGGAAAGAAAGAAAGAAAGATAGATAGATAGGAGTCAGCTATAAAATGAAGAGAAGCACCATCCAACAATAAAAGTATAGTAATTGAAATAACAAAAATAAGTATTATTGAATTATGACATATTAACTAAATAAGGAAAAAGGATCAATAAGGGGCCAAGTAGGTTCTTAAAATTGCTCAAAACATAACAGAATACAAGGGAACACATTTCAAAATCAATAGTAACTGCAACCTCTGTTATACATCAATCTCTGAATAAAAGGCACCAAAGGACTCAGTATTTTAAAAATTACACCAATGACAACAACAAAGTCACCATAGGGGATTTGCATTAGAAACAAAAAATCATGTGATTGAACACTTCTATTGGCTATCTAGAATATGACATATCTCAAAATTAATTTTTGTATTAATTACAATAGAATCAGCTTTTATACTTAACAAACAAACACCTGAATATATGAGAAATCTTAGTTAACAATAACATTCAAATTATTTTGGAAGAACTTAAAAATATGGTATGCCATTTAAAATTTTAAACACATTACTATTTACTAGAGATTAATCCATACACAGAAAGATCCTGATAAGCCCTACTTGTCCCCCACTCATACCTGACTTCCATGACATACATGGCTGATCTAAGCGAATAGCGCATTAAAAGAGTTAAAGACTTTGTAAAATTTGACACTAGACCATTATTTTAACAAATTCATTCAAAAATCTGCACAGCAGCTTAAACTGCTAAAAGCTATAATGATTTTTCATATTTAGAGTACTGCTGCCAATAAAGATGTCCAGCACACTAAAAGCATATTGTGTTCCCGCCCTTTCCCCTTTTGCCAATATCTCTGATGAGGATAAAAATAAGTGGACAAAAGTGACGGGACAAGTTTTGGACATGGGTGACGGGGTGGTTTTTACCGTCAGCATTCCTGAAGGGCTGACGGTAAAATAGAGTGAAGAAACTACACATGTAAAGTGCCGTGACGCTGGACATCCCCGAAGGCCGACGGTGCCGGACCTGACGAAACAACGATATCTTGTGGCGTCGGCCATGGAATGCGTGATCGCCACGTTTGCGTGTATAAATAAACAACTTGCTCCCCACGCCTCACGAAATCTGAGGACTCCTATATGGAAAGAATCCCACAAAATACGCCCAAGAGGACTCCTATAAGGAAAAGACTTCTACTCCAAGGAAAAGAGGGGCAGCCCTCGCTACTATAAAAACCCAAGCACCTTTACAAACCAAGGTACGCATAATTTACCCTCTCTAGCACTCTAGAGCAGTGAGAATAGTTCTAACTTGACCTTCGGAGAGTGTTTGGCCGGTACCACACCGATTCTCTCTGCTAGGTTATTCCTTTTCTTTGTGCAGGTGCCATTTGCGATCGTACGAGGAACGTGTAACTCACTGGTGGTATTATTTTCGGCATCATCGGTTGGTGCCGTCTGTGGGAATCGTAGCACATTCTCGCTTCCTAGACAAAAGAGTTATATGGTACTCACTCGCTCAATGGCGACAACCAACGACGTTCAAGAAGAAGAGGCCCCTATGACTGCGCTTGAAAGACAGGTAAGGACACTCACCACTGCGGTGGAGCGCCTCACCAAACAAAACCACGACCTAGAAGAGCAACTGAAACAGAAAAATGCAGCTCCCAACAACCAAGGAGCAGATCAAGAGGGAACCAGCGCCGACAGAAGAAACCAAGAAGGACCCCAGGCCAGCAACGCCCCGAGCAAGCGAACAATGTAACACAAGCATCCCCTCCTCGCAGAAACCACTCCGCCACTTGTTATCGCGGAGATGCAAGCCATGAAGGAACAAATGGAGATTATGATGAATGCTCTCAAGGGACGAGTATCAAGCGACCTTGACGACCTTGTCAACCGAATCGACTCGCCGTTCACCGCCACCGTCAACTCCTACCCTTTACCAAGTAAGTTCCGCATGCCACAGATAGACAGTTATGACGGGGTCAAGGACCCACTGGAACACCTGGAGACCTTCAAGACCCTAATGCACCTTCAAGGAGTAGCGGACGCCATCATGTGTAGGGCCTTCCCTACAACGCTGAAGGGCGCAGCGAGAATTTGGTTCAGCCGATCGACACCAAACTCCATCAGCACCTTCAAAGAACTCGGCGCTCAGTTTACCGCACACTTCATTGGAGGCCATCGATACAAGAAGTCTCTGACTTGCTTGATGAGTATGAAGCAAGCGAGAAGATGAAACTTTAAGAGCCTACATCTCCCGCTTCAACAAAGAGGCACTCTCAATCGACGAAGCCGACGATAAGATACTTGTTGCGGCATTCACGAATGGCTTGAAGAAGGGCAAGTTTCTGTTTTCCCTATACAAAAAGACCCAAAGACTATGTCGGAAGTACTTTATCGCGCCACAAAGTATATGAACGCTGAAGATGCGCTGTTAGCTCGGGAAGAGAGGCTCGGGAAAAGGGAAAGGCAGGAAGACAATCGGCAGGACCAAGGCCGAAAGAAGGCAAGAGAACAGAGACCGAAGGGACGAAGGCGCCCTAAGCCCCCGGGGGAAGGTTCACGAGCTTCACTCCGCTAACAGCCCCGATAGATCAAGTCCTTATGCAAATTAAGGACGAAGAGGCTCTGACGTTCCCGGGAAAGCTGAAAAGTGACCCCAACAAACGTTCCCGGGACAAGTATTGCCGATTCCACCGCGACCACGGCCACGACACGGCTGATTGCTATGACCTCAAGCAGCAGATTGAGGCCCTTATCAGACAAGGAAAGTTGCAGAGATTCGTTAGCAAGGAGAAAGCGGATCCCCGCACAAGACCAACACCCCGACGGGACAATGAGCGACCGAGGCCCCCGATCGGGGATATAAGGATGATCGTAGGAAGAACGGCTGCCGCCGGGTCATCCAAGAAGGCCCGCAAGACCTATCTTCGGATGGTACAAAATGTTCAGGTGACGGGAGTCGCGCCGAAGATAGCACGGAGAGAAGGTCCTGTAATCGGATTCTCAGAAGAAGACGCGCGACGCCTTCACCATCCACATGATGATGTACTCGTCGTCAACTTGCGTGTAGGAGACTACAATATGCACCGGGTGCTGATCGACAATGGCGATTCAAGAGATGTCTTGTACTACACAGCGTTCCAGCAGATGAGGATCGACAGGGAGCGATCGATCCCAACAAATGCCCCGCTTGTTGGCTTTGGCGGGAGCCGAGTATTCCCACCGGGCGCGGTCACATTATCCATAATTGTGGGTGATTACCCTCAACAGATAGCCAGGGACGTGACATTCTTGGTAGTTGATTGCTTGTCAGCCCACAACGCTATCCTCGGGCGACCCACGCTCAACTCATGGAAGGCGGTAACTTCCACCTACCACCTGATGATAAAATTCCCAACCGACTACGGAGTAGGGGAGCTGCACGGGAGTCAGATGGTCGCGCGCGAATGCTACATAGCCATGATGGAAATGGAGGATCAGGTTCAGGCCTTGAGTATAGAAGAGCACCGGACGGTAACAAAGCCGGTTGAGAAGCTAGAAGAGATACCCCTTGACAGTTCCGATCCTGGCCGGACGACCAAAATTGGAACGCTCGCTAACCCCACGATCGTCAGAGCTCATAACCTTCCTCAGAAGCAATCGAGACGTATTTGCATGAAGTCATGAAGATATGCCGGGAATAGATCATTCAGTCATGGTGCACAGGTTGAATGTATCGCCCGCCTTTCCACCTATCAGACAAAAGAAGAGGGTGTTTGCCCCGAGCGAGACCGAGCCCAGCAGAGGAAGTCGAAAGCTACAGAAGCGAGCTTCATTAGGAAAGTATACTATCCCGACTGGTTAGCAAATGTAGTAATGGTCAAAAAGCGAGCGGGAAATGGCGGATGTGTGTGGACTTCACCGACCTTAACAAGGCCTGCCCCAAGGATAGCTACCCCCTCCCGAGGGTTGATGTCCTAGTAGACTCTATGGCCCGACACCGATTCTTGCCGAGCTTCATGGACGCTTTCTCGGGGTACAACCAAATCCGAATGCACAAAGCCGACCAGGAGAAAACGTCGTTCGTGACCAGCCAAGGCCTCTTCTGTTACAAGGTCATGCCCTTCGGCCTGAAGAACGCAGGCGCAACGTATCAAAGGCTCATGAACAAAATGTTCGCGCAACAGATTGGGAGGAATGTCCAGGTCTACGTGGACGACATGCTGGTCAAAAGCCGGAGGGAGGAAGATCATCTAGGAGATCTCAAAGAAACATTCGACACACTTCGCTCCTACAACATGAAGCTCAATCCAGGAAAATGTGCCTTTGGAGTAATAGCAGGAAAATTATTGGGATTCATGGTATCTCAAAGGGGAATCGAGGCAAACTCGGACAAGATCCGGGCCATTATGGATATGGCACCACCAAGAAATGTGAAGGAGGTGCAAAGCCTCAATGGAAAGATAGCGGCACTGAATAGGTTCGTGTCAAGGGCGACGGACAAATGTTTGCCCTTCTTCCGAACATTGAAGAAATCCTTCGAGTGGACTGGCGAATGCCAGCAAGCCTTCGAAGAATTGAAGACTTACCTCTCCTCCCCACCATTGCCGAGCCCGTCGCAGCCAGGAGAAGAGCTTTTTCTCTATCTAGCCGTCTCCCCCGCAGCCGTTAGCACGGCCTTGGTCGAAGAAGAAGAGAAAGTGCAAAAACCCGTGTACTACGCAAGCCGAGCGCTTCACGGTGCCGAAGAAAGATACCCGCCCATGGAAAAACTTGCCTTCGCATTAGTTACGGTAGCCCGTAAGCTCAAACCGTACTTCCAAGCTCATACGGTAAACGTCCTGACTTACAAGCCCTTACGGCGGGCAATAAGCAGCCCCGAGGCCGCGGGACGATTGGCGTTATGGGCAATAAAGCTGAGCGAATTTGACATTCAGTATCGCCCGCGGACCGCCATCAAGGGACAGATCGTCGCCGACTTTATAGCTGAATTCACTCATGACGAAGACAAGGGGGCATCAGAGTCCCCTCAATGGAGCATATATACGGACAGATCGTCCAACAGGCAAGCCGCAAGGGCCGGCATTATGCTACTATCGCCCGAAGGAGACACCATTGAATGTATGGTCCGTCTCGACTTCCCCGCCACCAACAATGAATCAGAGTATGAGGCTCTGATAGCGGGGCTCGACCTCGCCAAAGCAGCAGGAGCCACGAGGGTAGTCATCTCATGCGATTCACAGGTCATCACTAACCAAATAAATGGAGACTACGAGTGCAAGGGTGAAAAGATGAAGAGGTACCTTGATGAAGTAAGGGCGAGAGTGGGTGACCTAGAAGCCAAAGTCGTCCAAATCCCCAGAGAAGAAAACGAGCGAGCAGATCGTCTCGCGAAGGCCGCTTCAGCTGAACAAATGGTCATCCCTGGTAATGTACTCTCTTTCGCATGACTTTCCCCGCTAATAGATCTCAACAACATGCAGGAAATATGCTCCAACAAAGAGCTGGACAATGCCGTTAGTTTCATACCTAAAAAATGGGGTCTTACCAGACGAAAAGGAAGCCGCAAGGAAACTTAAAGTCCGGCGGCGAGGTTCGTCCCGATAAAAGACGCCTTGTATAAAAGAGGTTTCTCCCGACCATATCTGAGATGTTTGGGTACGGAAGAGGCAGATTACGTCATGAGAGAGGTACATGAAGGAATCTGCGGAAACCACTCAGGGTCTAGATCGTTGGTACACAAGCTTGTGCGAGCAGGGTACTATTGGCCCACCATGCAGAAGGACGCCGAAGCCTATGTCGTGGCCTGCGACAAATGCCAAAGGTTCAGCAATATTATTAGACAACCAATCGAAGAGCTGACCCCAATGACGGCCCCATGGCCGTTCGCACGATGGGGATTAGATATTATGGGACCATTCCCTCTGACCGCATTTGACACCTGAAATTCCTGGTAGTAGGCATCGACTATTTCACAAAATGGGTGGAAGCTCAAGCTTTGGCAACGATTACAGAAAAGAACGTGCGGAACTTTGTCCGGAGATACATATATGCAGGTTTGGCATTCCTAGAGTCTTTATCTCGGATAACGGGAGATAATTCGACAACGATCCCTTCCGGGATTTTTGCTCACGATTAGGAATAAAGAACCACTACTCCTCCCCCGCCCACCTTCAAGCTAATGGACAGGTCGAAGTCACGAACCGATCCTTGCTCAAGATTATCAAGACTCGGCTCGAGGGGGCAAAGGGTATATGGCCCGAAGAATTGCCAAGTATACTATGGGCATACAGGACGACGGCAAGAACACCCACAGGAGAGACACCGTTCCGACCGACGTACGGAGGCGAAGCGATCATCCCGGCCGAAGTTGGACTCATAAGCTACAAGGTGCACAACCATGATGAAAACAAAAACGACGAGGCTATGCGACTACAGCTCGACCTAGTGGACGAGATCAGAGCAGCAGGAGAACAAAGGCTCGCTAGGTACCAGGACCGCATGGCCAAACACTACAACTCTCGAGTTCAACATAGAGACTTCCAAGTTGGAGACCTTGTTCTTAGAAAGGTCATGGGCACCGTTAGGGACCCTACTCAAGGGAAACTCGGCCCCAATTGGGAAGGACCTTACAGAGTTACGTCCCGGCAGAGAAAATGTACTTACCACCCGGAAACATTGGAAGGACAGAAGCTACCACACCCATGGAACACCGAGCACCTACGAAAGTATTACCGTGAGGAGCGGCGGCATGAAGACCAACCTATTTTTTATTCCAGCAAACTTTAGTTTTACTCCTCAGATTTATCATTTACTTTAGTTTTTTTGCAACAAATACTTTTTAGCCCGAAGGGTAGGATTTGGTTTTAATTACTTTTATTTAAATGCTTGGCAATAAGAGAAGTTTATTCAGAAATTGCTGGAGTATCTATTTTTTCTACTGTCCACTAAGTTCACATCCCAAAACGACTAAGTCCATAACACACGGACTAAAACCGACGGACCAAAAAAGGTGTCAAAGACATCAAGGCTAAGGCCGAGAAAATGACGGTCCGAAAGGGCTAAAAGCTAAAAGTCGACGGTCCAATAAGATGAAGCAACCATCATATGGACAAGGTCCTCAAAATCGACGGACCAACAAAGATGTCAAAGACATCAACGCCTAAAAACCGACGGACCAAAAAAGGTGTCAAAGACATCAAGGCTAAGGCCGAGAAAATGACGGTCCGAAAAGGCTAAAAGCTAAAAAGCTGACGGTCCAATAAGATGAAGCAACCATCATATGGACAAGATCCTCAAAACTGACGGACCAACAAAGATGTCAAAGACATCAACGCCTAAGAGCATTAGCATTGGAAAATTCCAATGCTATTCTATTTTACCATTCTAAAACACCACTTTATCAATATACCATGCCATTTTACAATTCCTCCACATCCCAAAACTCTATTTTTATTAAAATATTATTTTTTTACCTTTTTTTATTATTTTGTTTCCAACCGTTTTCCTAGGCTTTCCTAGGCTTTCCAACAACAATTTTTATTCCTCTCTCTCAACCTTTAGCACCGGTTCAACACACAACACGCACACACCCATGATACACCGATCATCCTACCCAAACCCATCACCACACCCACACACACAAACACAAACACAAACACAAACATCAAACCAGCAACAAAGTGCCCCACACAAACATCAAACCAGCAACAAAGAGCCATACACAAACACAAACCATCAACAGAGCCACACTCACAAACCATCAAACCAGTCCACCAATCAGCAAACCCAAGCCACCGATTTGAAACCCACGCCGCCGATTTAAAACCCAGGCCACCGATCAAAAAAATCATCACCGGAGTAAGCCCATTCAAACCCATTCAAAAAAAATCATCACCGGAGCAAACCCATTCAAAAAAAATAATCTCCCGAGCAAACCCATTCAAAAAAAATCATCACTGGAGCCACCGGATCAAACCCATTCAAAAAAAATCATCACCGGAGCAAACCCATTCAAACCCATTCAAAAAAATCACCGGAGCCACTGGAGCAAACCCATTCAAAAAAAATATCACCGAGCCACCGGAGCAAACCCATTCAAAAAAATGAGAGAGCAGATGGAGAGCAAATGGAGAAGCAGAAACAGAAGAGAGAGAAGAGAACAGAAAAAATGAGAGAGATGAGAGACAGAGGAGAGAGAGTAGAGATACCGGAGCCTCCGGAGCAAACCCATTAAAAAAAAATCATCACCGGAGAGCATAGAGAAGCAGATGGAGAGTAGAGCAAACCCATTCAAAAAAATGAGAGAGATGAGAGAGCAGATGGAGAGTAGAGCCGAGAGAGCATAGAGAAGCAGAGACGGAAGAGAGAGAAGAGATCGGGAAAAAGTGAGAAAGATGAGAGACAGAGGAGAGAGAGTAGAGATAAAATATTAATTTTTTTTAGAATATGCTACAAAGTGCAATTCTAAAGATAGAATTGCATCAGTAGCAAGTATTGGAAAAATTTTACAATAGTTGCTTTTAGAATTTTCTGATGCAGATGATTTTAAGTCTACAAATGCTAAATTTTCCTTAGATATAGCATTAGCATTCTCCAATGCTAATGCTCTAAAAACCGCCGGACCAAAAAAGGTGTCGAAGACATCAAGGCTAAGGCCGAGAAAATGACGGTCCGAAAAGGCTAAAAGCCAAAAAGCCGACGGTCCCACAGATGAGGCTTTCATCGTAGAAACGAGGTCCTAAAACCAACAGACCCACTACGATAACAAGGTCAACAAAAGCTTAGGCCGAAACCCCGACGGTCCTACAGATGAAGCTACCATCAAGGCCAAAACTAAAAAAAAAAAAAAAAAAGAACTGATGGTCTCAAGAGATTGACGACTTTAAAAAAGTTGCGACCAACCAAGAGCTATAAACCGACGGTCACCAAGCCGACGGGGCTCGGAGACGAGGCACGATGTCATGCCAACGGGGTTTCCAACAGTTCAAAGAAGCGACGTATTCCAAGCAGACGTAAATTTTTACCAAAATTTCTTCTAGGGTCATCATCAATAGAGAGATATAAAAGCTACGGAAATTAAACACATACGCAACTGTACATAAATGAAGAAAACCAAAAGGGCACTTAAGCATTGTTTAAAATTACAACTGTTTAAAATTACAACTATTTTCCAAATATTTAAAAAGCAACTGTTTTGTACATAGCTACAATGCAAAGATAACAACTAAGCAGCAGAACGTCGCCAGGGTCGCCGTCACTGATGGTCTTCAACATCCACAATCACGGCTGGAGAATCAGAAGCTGCAGGATTAGCAGCAGGATTAGCAGCAGGCCGTGCCAGGACTACACCGCCGTCATGCTCCGGAGTAGGGTCGGGCCGAGGAGAGCCGTCGTCTCCATCATCCATGGTAATCCCTGACAAGTCCAGCTCCCGGGAAGGCCGACGCGACTGCCGAAGGCAATCATCGAACCCAGTGCCGTAATATTGAGCACATGAGTCAATAAAAGATCGCGACGCTTTGAAGTCTCTAATCGCGTCAATCTCTGCCGTCAGAACTTCTCCCCGTAACCGTCACCTCTCCCTGGAGCTTGTCATTCGACCGCTGACCTCCGTCACTTTTTCCTTAACCTCCTGCAGCTCCTTGTTGAGGATACGGACGGCTTCCTTGTATTGAGCTTGCTGATTCAACAAGTTCGTATTATGCTTACGAACTCGGGTGACGACCCCCTCCTTCGCCACACAACGGTCGCGAAGGGCCTTGACGCGCACCAAGGCCTAAAAGAACATATCCGTCGGTCAAAAAGTATACCAAAACAAGATAAAGCTTGTTCAACCAAAAAATGTGATAAACATACCCTGGAGAGATCGAAGAGGGCCGACGCCCCTAAATCCTCCGTCCCTACCTGGTCACAGGGCTCTATGTCTGTCGGTTTTATCAGGGATTCAACCTCCCCGACGGCGTATTCCTTGTGGGTTAGGAGACGGCGGGGACCCTCGTTGACGGGACCAAGAGAAGTCATCACCCCCTTGCCCGCGCCATGGCTAAACTTAGAAGGGGATTTCTCCTTCAGCGGTTCGTCCCCAGGGGTGACGGCAGACTTTTTTGCGGGCCGGCTATCGTTCCCGTCGGGCTTCCTCTTCGTCACCTTAGCGACGGCCTTTGGGGTTGACGAGGCCTCCCCTCCTGCCTCCTTATTTTTTCTCTCGTCCTTCTAACGGGCTGCGGCAGCCCTTATCCTTTGCTTCACAGAGTCCATTTCTACAAAACAAAGAACACTGTTAGGGCAAGTAACGGAGGAATAAAACTGACGGGATTAATAAAAGTTTACTCACGTCGGCGTGCAAATTGCTCCAACCTTCGGGCTGCCATCGACGGTTCTGGACCCCCACAATATAAATGAAGCGTGTCGAGGGTGATCAAATCCCTGCACTTACGATCTTCCAAAGGGATTTCCAGAATCCGTTGGATGAACTCCTCTTGCTCGTCGATTCACGCACGGACGGGTATAAGCTGAAAGAAACAAAAAGTAGTGTTAATGACGTCACCTCAAAAATAAACAAAAAGAGCATAATCGACGGGTCAACCTGAGTCCTTGACAAAGGCCCAGGTGTTGTCAAAATAGCCGCAAGGCATCGTCACCCACTCTTCCCGACGGCAAACCCAATCCGTCCCTTCAACAAAAAAGTACCTACTCTTCCAGTTCCTATTTGAATCTGGCATGTCTGATACAAGCCGTAACCCTTTCTCCCTGGCGTTGAAATGGTATGTCCCCTTGGACGAGGCAATATGATGGGGCCTGTAGCAATAAAAGAATTCGTCTAGCGTAAGGTGACGGTGTCCTCCACTAAGATTGCCCTATAGGATTTCAGCTCCTATGAAAGTCCTCTAGGCGTTAGGGGCAATTTGGGTGACAGATATGCCTAGGAAGTCTGCAAGTTGACGGTGTAGGGCCGTCAATGGTAGCCTAAGTCCCGCAGCGAACATGGCATCATACATGCCAACGTCCACTGTCCTCCCAGAGTAACACCTCTCGCCTTCTCGAAGGAAACGGATTGGGATGTGGTGCGGGATTTGATAACGAACCCGTAACTCCCTGAAAACTTTACCACTCATCCTAGGCACAAATTTGTTGACGGCCCAATCCTCGGGAAGAATGAAGGGATGGTTATCTCCGATACCCTCCGAGGCTCCTTCACCGGATCCCTCATCCCCGTCGCTCTCCTCTCCGTCAACATCCGTTCCATCCCCTCTCTCCTCATCCTTATCCCCCTCAGCCAAACTCTCATCAACGTCAAGAGATTGTGTCGACGTCTCTCTCTCTGACGAAAGGGAAAAGTCTGACTCATCTCCAGAACCATAGGTCTCGTCGTAGCCCGCTCCTTCGCGGGCCGACGACTCCTCACAAGACGCGTCACTTGACATCTGACTACCTACAAGTGACGGATCCAATCTAAGTACCTAGACCGACGTTCTCACTAATGAGGCAGAAATAAAAAAGAGAGAAGAAAGAAGTGGAGATGAAAACTTACCAGTATGGTGACTTTCTAGATGGCTCACGATGTGAGTGGCGTTTGAGCTAACGGACTAGAAACCGACGGGATGTGAGTGACGGTCTCTCTCTTTCCAGAAGATCAGCAGGGTTGAAATAGTGGAAATGAAGGGGAGATGCTGTTTATATATGGGAAAAAATGGCACGGAAGACGAAGCGACGCCTCGATAGAAGCAGAGCCAATAGGAACGAGCCACCTGTCCAAAGCATTAAATACAGATCCAGGTGAACGATATCCCCGCCTCTTTGGAAAACAACTCCATAACCCGTCAGTATTAATACTAACGGAGGTATGGAGTAGGGGGCAAGTGATGAGGATAAAAATAAGTGGACAAAAGTGACGGGACAAGTTTTGGACATGGGTGACGGGGTGGTTTTTACTATCAGCATTCCTGAAGGGCCGACGGTAAAATAGAGTGAAGAAACTACACATGTAAAGTGCCGTGACACTGGACATCCTGGCCGACGACGGTGTCGGACTGTGAAACAACGATATCTTGTGGCGTCAGCCATGGAATACGTGATCGCCACGTTTGCGTGTATAAATAAACAACTTGCTCCCCATGCCTCACGAAATTTGAGGACTCCTATATGGAAAGAATCCTGCAAAATATGCCCAAGAAGACTCCTATAAGGAAAAGACTTCTACTCCAAGGAAAAGAGGGGCAGCCCTCGCTACTATAAAAACCCAAGCACCCTCACAAACCAAGGTACGCATAATTTACCCTCTCTAGCACTCTAGAGCAGTGAGAATAGTTCTAACTTGACCTTCGGAGAGTGTTTGGCCGGTACCACACCGGTACTCTCTGCTAGGTTATTCCTTTTCTTTGTGCAGGTGCCATTTGCGATCGTACGAGGAACGTGTGACTCACTGGTGGTATTATTTTCGGCATCATCAATCTCTATACCAACACACCCCACTGACCCACTCCAACCGAGGACACTACTTAGCTCCAGTTACCCCTCCAACTGATACGTTATCGGACATATCCCACCCACCAAGAAGGAATGTAGGTTCTACAGAAGCCTAAGTTTTGGTGCCGCCAACACCTAGTCTACAAAGAAACTCTTCTTATGATGTCGTTTTGAAAATTTGGTAATTAAAAAAAAAAAAAAAAACACTGATAAATGTTAGTCATGTATTATGTACTTTAAGTTATACAAGACTAGTTGCTAATATGAAATTTGATGATTATGATAGTTATTAATAGACATTTATTATGATTGCATTTGTATATAAAAGTATAAAACTAAATTTTAATGTGGCAACATTTCATAAGGTTAATCAAAAGTTAATTTGCTTCGGTTTTATATAAATTAAAAAAGTATATTTTAAAATATTTTAATTTTTATTTATCATATGTAATATAATATTACCTATGTGGTTCCAAATGCAAGCCTGCCAAGTTTGCAGCCTCCTTGAGTGCAGTTCTCCAATTGTTCACCTTGTCTATGGGGCCATTCAAGAGTTCCTCCGCAAAAATTCCCTATGTTCTAACACCACGGATTGAGACACATCATAGAAAATAGGCATCACGGTTTGATTTAATGACCTTTTGCATTCCATGATCTTCACCAGCTCATCAAGGCACCAACTAGAAGTAGCATAGTTTTTTGAGAACACAACAAACGCAATCCTTGATGTCTCAATTGCCTTCATTATCTCGGCTTCAATCTCTCCCCCTCTAGGGAGGTCTACGTCATCTCTATAAGCACGAATCCCTTTACGCTTGAAAGCGGCTAAGAGATAGGCGGTAAAGTTTGGGCGGGTATCATTCCCACGAAAACTAACGAAGACATCATATTCGTGTGTCAATGTTGGGGTCGATAAAGATGTATCAAAGTTTTCTTGGCCCTTGGAATGAGTCATGGTTGCAGCACACAGACCTAATTGAGCTAAGACGATCAAAGTAGCAAGGACCAATAAGGATAGAGCAAAGGAACGAGCCATGGTTGCAACACACGGAGGAGCCATGGTTGTTTCTTTTTTCTGTTTATGCAAGAAAGTAGTGTAAATTTAACTTTGTCCATAAACAATGGATGGGTAAAAACACACAAGGTTACCCAAAAATGAAGACCCAAATCCGTAAACAATTAATCAGTCAAAAAATCAGAAAGCTTACCCAAAATCAAGACCAAAATCCGCAAGTCAAGATCGAAATCAACACAGGGCCGATCCGCCTTGTGACGGAGGTGGATGGCGGCCGGAGGGAGGACAAGCGCGGGCGTCGTATGGTTTTCTCTCCGGGTCTTATTGATTTGATCAAAGTGGTTCTCTCTCTGCTGTGACAATGGATTAAAGGAGAGGCAGAGAATGGGTTGAAGGGAGAGGCAGAGAGCGGCAGCTGCGCAGGGGAGAGAGGGAGAAAAAAAAATTTGAGTTTATGAAAAGTTGGGGCTGAAACTGAAACAGTGGGCGGGTGAAAATTTTTAAGGGCAAAATAGTCTTTTTGTTTTCTGGTGAGGTGTCAAAGATTTAAGCCATTAGATTAAATCTATGGCTGAGATTATAAGTATTGCACCCGTGCAATACCTCCGTTCTCTCTCTGTGTCGGGAGCAATTCACCCAATCCTCTCACAACTTTTTTTTACCTTTATTTTTTTACTTTTACTCATTTTTTATATTTAACCGTTGGGATTTAAAGTTGCTTTTTGTAACTTTAAATCTCAACAATTCATACCAATTACATCAGATGTAACTTGATCTCAATTCAAGAAAGTGATTATTGATAGAATAAAAATAATTAAATGGGTTAATTATCATTGTGCTCCCTAACCTTTGAAATTCCCCTCTCCCTCTAAAATTTAATTATTATTATTTTGGGTAAATTCCACTTATATACCCTGAGATTTGGGTTAATACCAATTGGGTCCAAAACATTTCAAAATTGACCAATTTGATCCATAAAGACTATTTAGTCCCTAAACACCACTAAACAACATTAACTTCCATTAGTTTCTCTATCTTCTCTCAGTCCTTCTCTGTTACTCTTCTCTCTTCACTCCTCCCTCACTCTCTCTCCCCTCAAATTAGCCACAACCACTCCTCAAATTAGCCATAACCACTTAGATTAACTACACTAACAGCCACAACACAATTTTACTACCCATACCAAAACCCAACCAAATCTACCACAACAAATTCCAAATCCTCCAACACATAGAAAACTCAACACCACATCAAAACCCAAAACCACCTCCACTGCAAATTCATTCCATATTGGAACCCACCACCACCATCACTGGCCACTAAACCTAGCAACCACCTCTGGCCACAAAACCCAACGACCACCACCAGCAACAAAACCCAACCAAACCCATATTAATAAAACCCAAATTCAAAAATTTTAATCACCACTTCGTAACCCACAACCACCTCATTGCAAATCCACCCTAGATTGAAACCCACAACCACCTCCATTTCAAATCCACCCCAAATCAAACCCACCACCACCACCTTAAACAACCACTAACCACAATACCCAAAAAAAAAAAAAAAACTCAAACCCACAACAAACCCACCATAGATTGGAATCCACCACCACCAAAAAACCCACAACAAACCAGAACCCATCACTGGCAACCAACAACCACCATAACCACAATCCACAACCAACCTAGACCACTAAACCCATGCACCACTACTGTTGCCGGAGAGAAGAAAGAGATAAATGAAAAGGGTGAGTCGGAGAGAGGAGATTAGGTAAGGTTGGAGAGAGAGACCTAAGGGAAAAGAAGAGTAGAGAGGTCAGAGGGAGAGAAGAACGAAAGAGGTAGAGAGTAGGGATGGCAATGGGGGGGGGACGGGCAGGTCCGAAAGATGGGGCCTTCGCCCCCGCCCCGTATGACGGGGGAAATTCTCTTGCCCCATCCCCACCCCTTGGGGCCTTGCAAAACCCCGCCCCACCCTGTAAAACGCTACTTCTTGTTAATTTTCCCATAACTATTACAATTATTTTTAATAAAACCTATTTTATTAATAAAAATATACTTGAAATTACAAATAAATTTATCCCATCAAATCAAACTAATTTTTAGCAAAAATTGAATAATATTATTTGATAGTTCGTTGGATATCAATAGGTTGATAAGTCTCGAACGCTGATGATCTTTGGGCTATATCCTGTAAACAAGAAAGAATCAGAGGAGACCAGTGGGAACCGATCAAAAGTCCTTCGATGGTGAAGTTAGTGAACTTAGAATTCTTTGTAAAAAGGAAGTAATTTCTTGAATAAAAAATGTCTGAATCCCTTACCTTCTCATCGAAGAATCCTTATATAGTATGTGTGGAACAGTTATCTGTTTAATAACCGTTCCTAATGTCGAGGAGTCCGGAAAATTGGGGGTAACTTCCATAATCGCTATGGAAGTTACCTCAGTTGGACGGCTTGTTCCATAATGGTTAATGGAGAATTTGGCACTTAGTAGTTTAATCTAGTGAACTCGTCCTTCTTTCATTAAGGACGGACGAGACTACCCAGGACGGCTCGTCCTTGTCCATATGATTAAGAATGGAGTAAGATTCCCATGGGATCTTGTCCGTCCAAAGACGAACGAGGTTAGCAAGGACGTTTAGGACGATCACTTTGCTTATCTGGTTCGCCCCTAGTTTGGTCTTTCATTGGACGAGCCATATGGATGAATTCAGGAGTAGATGTTTTTTATGACACCATCATTTGCCCCCTTGTCCATGTGGGTCGTCCAACGAGTTGGGTGAGCTGCCGACACGTCCCTGGACGTATATAATTGGTTAATAAATCAATGCGCCACATGTCATTTTTTTATTGGCGATCGATCTCGTCGATTTAGTTTTCCGAGGTAGATGCCGCGTGTCATTTTCGTATTGGCGGTGTCGTTTCACATGCCCAGGTCAGCATCCTATAACTAGTGGAATGCCTCCCTTAACCCTTTTCATTTCAGAAATTTTCTTCCTTGACATCCATCGTCTAGAGCCTCGTCTAGGAGTTTCTCTGCTTCTAGAGTCCTTTTCCGTCTAGAGCTAGGTATTCTTTTTCTCTCCATCTTTAGGTTCTGAGTTTCTTTTGTCAAAAATGTCATTTGCTTCTTCGTCCACCGATAGCCTTGATAAGGCTATAGACGAGTATTATGAGGAAGTACAGACGGTAGTGAAGGAAGTACAGACGAGAATTATTCTTCTCGGGGCCCCGGGTTCCCTATTAAAGTCGTCCAGGAGCAACTTAGGAGAGCTTCTGGCTCTCAAGCTAGCTCCCCGTCCAGTGTCCCTCCGTCTAATTCGACGGACGAGGAGGAGACCATCTTTAGTTGTGCAAGAGGCGTTCATTCTAAGACGGATGAATAGAGATTAAATAATCTTAGATCTTGGTATCAAATTCCGGACGAGTTTAACCCTAGGCTGCTCGTCCATGAAGAGTGGTGTTGTAATCCTCGCTTTGAAATAGGCGTCTATGAAGCTTATTTCCCGGGTGACCTTAAGTTTCCATTAAATGCCTTTGCTAGAGAGTTGTTGGTCAAGTTAGGTTTAGGTGTTTGTCAATTTAACCCTAATGCGTGGAGATTAGTTATCTCCATGTAAATTTTATGGAGGGAAGTTTTTGGTGGGGATCATCCTCTCACTTTGGACGAGTTCCTTTATTGTTATAAACCTTCCGAAATAAGTCGGTTTGAAGGTTTTTACCAGTTCACCGCTAGGGGGAATGATTGTAGGTTAATCAAGTCCCTAGCTTCGTCTGATAGAAAATGGAAGACGAAATTCATCTTTGTCTCTAATTTCTAGGCAGGGAACCCTATGGATGTTGGCGGGGATCCCTTTCCTCCTTATATCGGGGACTTAGGGAACTTTCGCCCAGAAGGTACGTCCCTTCCCCTTGTTTATTTTTATCTTTCTCTTTCTATTTTGTCTGTTTACAATTTCTAACATTTGTTTACTCATTGTGTTGTAGCCACCAAGCATCCGTCTTTAAGCAAATTTCATCGTGACCGCGTCCACAGGGCTCGTCTTCACACAGACAGGAGCTTTCGTTCTCTTGTCACTCTTAGACATCTTGCCAAGTGGGGTTTGGGTCCTGAGCCATCAGACAAAGCTATTGCACACGAGGTTACCGTGCGCAAAAGTAAGTTTTAAGCTAAGGATTTTTTGTTTGTTTTTTTTTTTTTTTTTGAAAGTTCTATGTCATAAATTTCTGATCTGTTTATTATCTCATTTTAGGAATGTCAACAACGAAAGAAAACAAAGGGAAATAAGTTGTGGGTGAGGGAAAACGTCCTAAGGCTCGGTCCCAGGATCGCCCCGAGCTTCAAGTACAAGTTCGTCCTACGACTGGGGATAAGAGAAAGTACCAAAAAACATTGATTTAGAAGGGCTCCCCAGCCGTCGAGACAAAAGAGTGAAGCACGGTTCGTCCAAGGTGGTTAAGTCTAAACCTCCACAGTCTCAACCTTCCATCCAGATAGTTGACGTGGACTCGTCCACTCCGATTGAGTCCACACCGTCTAAGACTCCTTCGTCCAAGTCAAGTGTGCCTGGCTCGTCCCAGCCCTCTACAAACATCATTGAAAATAAAGATCTAGTTTGGGAGTGTTTTCGGATGGCTGTCTTGGACGAAGACATAAACATGTGTTATAACATGGGCTTAAAGGAGTTTGAGCATTCTGGTGTC
Source organism: Quercus dentata (assembly GCA_028216015.1). Classification (NCBI taxonomy): domain Eukaryota; kingdom Viridiplantae; phylum Streptophyta; class Magnoliopsida; order Fagales; family Fagaceae; genus Quercus; species Quercus dentata. Next base: position 65,467,051 of record CP116452.1, on the reverse strand, counting down.
CATGACCTCTTTAAGGTATGTTAATATTCATTTCTCGTCCTTGTTCATTTAACTTTTATTCATTTAACCATCCTATGTTTTTTACCTATTTATAGGCCATGTCAAAGTTTATGGTAGCGTCCAGACAGGTAACAGAACTGGACAAGACGAGGGTCTTGTTGGAGACGAGGATTCAAGAAGCGAATGCCGATCGCAAAAAATGGGTTGGGGGCTTCTTTGAAAAACCTAAGGAGGAAGTCATTGAGCATAAAAAGCTGATCGATGAGCTAAGGACTGATGCACTCGAGAGAGATACTCATATTGACCATTTGTAGAAGATGAACGACGAGCTAAGTGCTCGTCTCTCCAAGGCAAAAGAGGACGCCGTGGCTGAATTCAAGTCGTCCAAAGTGTACATGGACACCCTGGATCGTAATTATGCAGCTGGTTTTGAGGATTTCAGAATGGATGCTATTGAGAACTTCCCTGAAGTTGACTTTAGCTCAATCAAACTTAACCTTGCTGCTGCCACCAGCTCTTTTATTCAGACCGGCTCCGATGACGTCGGTGTGGAGGACGACGCCAAAGACTTTCACCACCCCAAGACGACCCCAATGCCCATGCCCCCTCTTCTTAAGGACGAGACTTTCATACTTGGACAATCTTTGTGTTTGTTTTTTCTTTTATTTGGTTTTTCTTTGGTCCTCTGTTTTAGGACCTTCTTATGTAACCAAAGTACACTTGCCTCGTCCATGGTTTTAGGACGGGGTTTTTAAACAATCATTTAAGTTTTTTGACTTAACAAGGGCTTTTGGACGTAGGACGTCCATCCTTTGAATGAATGAAGGCTCATTTTCTTTGCATGGACGAGTGTTGTTATGTTGCTATTTATATCAACTCCAGCTTTGGCTCGTCCATGGCGAAAATATATATATTCTTCATATTATTTGTTAGTCTAACTCGTCTTTGCAGGTAGTATTTTTATTCAGCTTTATTCGTCTTAAGACCTACAAGCCGATTTTACATACCATCTAACTTATTTTGCCTAACTTTTCTCTCGGCCCGTCAGGCTGGACTGTTTGAGTTGGCTTTTGATTCTCGCCTTTAAATTGGACGAAAATGCTCTATAAGGCTTTTCCTTGTCCATGAGTTGGACGAGTGTACCTAAGGTTTTTTCCTTGTTTTACTCAGGAAAATTTAGACGTTACATCTCTGCGCCCAGAGAATTATTCGTCTTGATTCTTTTAGTCCCCTTGTGGGTTGGCTTGGACGAAAATAGCATGGAGATGTAAAATTCACACAACATTTTGTACATAACATAAATATCGTTTTATGAGATAAGGCACATGCATACTAATGCCTTTTTATTTAATAAGTACAAACTTCATAACTTCGTCCATAATCATGACACAACATAATAAATAATAAGGTAGTAGTTTCAAACACAAACAACATCAAACATAAATAGTATCAAACAAAAACAACATCAATATTAGTAGAACGTAAGGAGATGGATAAGGTCCAAGCTCGTCCATAGGTTCACTTTTACCGATAATACCTCCTCAGGTGCTCCACATTCCAATGATGTTCCAATTTTCTCCCGTTCAGGGCCTCCAAGTAGTAGGATCCTTGCCTTTTACAATTGATAACTCTATAGGGTCCTTCCCAATTTGGGCCCAACTTCCCATGTGCTGGGTTTTTGGTTGACAAAGAGACCTTTCTTAAGATGAGATCTCCTATGTTGAAACGTCTTGGCTTCACCATCGCATCACCGCTGCCTAGCCATGAGGTTCTTGTACTTTGTTGCCCTGTGTTCTCAAGGCCCCGCCCTTACCTCGTCTATCGGATCGAGGTTCAAACGGAGTTGCTCCTCATTATCCTTGTCTTGATACATCATCACCCCGTGATTGGCCATATGTATTTCTGCAGATATGACTGCGTTGCTTCCATAGACTAGCTTGAAAGGAGTCTCCCCGTAGGGGTTCTCACTGTGGTCCTGTACGCCCATAAAACTCCCGGTAACTCGTCTGGCCGTACTCCTTTGCCCCCTCAAGCCGAGTCTTGATGATTTTCAATAAGGATCAGTTTGCAACTTCAGCTTGGCCGTTGGCTTGGGAGTGTGCAGGTGAGGAATAATGGTTTTGAATTCCAAAGTGTAAGCAAAAGTCCCTGAAAAGTGCATTGTCAAATTGTCGTCCGTTATCAGACACCAATACCTTTGGTACTCCAAATCTGCACACAATATTCTTCCACAAGAAATTTTTTACATTCTGTTGTGTGATATTTGCTAATGGTTCAGCTTCCACTCATTTAGTGAAATAATCGATGCCCACGACTAGAAACTTCATCCGCCTTGTGCCCAAAGGGAAAGGACCCAAAATGTCTAGTCCCCATTATGCAAAGGGCCACGGCGCCACCATCGGGGTGAGGTACTCTAATGGTTGTCTGGGGATGTTACTAAACCGTTGGCATTGGTTGTAGACCTTAACTTATGCTTTAGCATCAGCTTGCATATTTGGCCAATAATACCCTGTAAGGATGACCTTGTGGACAAATAACCTGGCTCCCGAGTGATTGCCACATGCTCCTTCATGAACTTCTCTCAAGACGTAGTTTGCTTCGTATGGAGCCAAGCACCTAAGATAAGGTTGAGAAAAGCCTCTCTTGTATAGTACTTCGTCCATAAGAACGTGCCTAGCCGATCTCACCCTCAACTTCCCGGCTTCGTCCTTCTCTTCTGGTAGTCGTCCGTCTTTCAAGTATGATATAATCAGGGTCATCCAATTTCCTCTACTATCCACATGTTGTACTTCTGGGATGTCTATACTTGGCATATACTGAACTTCATCAAATTCATCCATTGATTCATTCGCCGAGGCTTCTTTTGCTATGGTGTCGGCTTCCACATTCTCCTCCCTCGGGATTTGAACGAAGTCAGCTTTTTCAAATCTTTTCATAAGGCACATCACCCTACTAAGGTATTTCCTCATCCGTTCTTCCTTCGCTTCATATATCTCATTTACTTGCCCCATGATCAATCGAGAATCCCTCAAGACGAGTATAGACTTGACTTCCACAGACTTAGCCAATTCTAGCCCTTTGAGAAGGGCTTCATACTCGACTTCATTGTTAGTTGCTTGGTACTGTAGACGAATCTTATGTTTAAGTTTGTCTCCTTCCGGGGATTGTAGGACCACACCAATTCCACCCGCATGCCGGGTAGACAAACCATCCACATGGACGACCCATCTCTTACTGTCTTCTGTCTCATCATGACTTGGGGTAAACTCCGCAATGAAATCTGCTAGTGCTTGAGCTTTTATGGCATGCCTTGGTTGATATCTAATGTCAAACTCACTGAATCAATCGTCCTGCAGCTTCCAATCTATTCATTGCCTTCTTGAGCGGATGATCTGTCATGACATTAATGACATGTGCTTGGAAATAAAGCCTCGGCTTCCCGGAAGCGGTGATCAATACGAAGGCTAATTTCTCCATTTGTGGACATCGTCCTTCCGTTCCCCTCAATGCCTTACTCGTATAGTACACGTGTCTTTGCACATTATTTTCTTCTCTTATCAATGCCGAGCTCACGGCATGCGGGGTTACTGCTAAGTATAAATATAATTCATCTCCCACCACTAACGGACTCAGAAACGGAGCCATGGTAAGGTATGCCTTCAGATCTTCGAAAGCTCTTTGACACTCATCGGTCCATTCGAATGCTTTTCTAAGAACCTTAAAAAACGGCAAACATTTGTCGGTGGCTTTAGAGACAAACCTGTTAAGTGCAACAACTCGTCCGAGAAGGGATTGTATTTCTTTGGTATTTTGCGGAGGCTTCATGTCCAGTATTGCTTGAATTTTATTAGGATTCGCTTCAATTCCCCTGTGGGAGACCATAAAGCCAAGGAATTTCCCCGATGATACTCCAAAAGCACATTTGCTAGGATTTAGCTTCATGTGATCTTGTCTCAAAGTGTGTCAAATGTCTCCCGCAAGTTGTCTAGATGCTTTCCCTCGTCCCGACTCTTCACCAGCATGTCATCTATATAGACTTCCACATTCCGCCCAATCTGCGGACGAAACATGTGGTTTACCAATCTCTGATATGTCGCCTCTGCGTTTTTTAAGCCAAATGGCATCACCTTATAACAGAATAAGCCTTTACCGGTGACAAAAGATGTTTTCTCTTGATCTGCCTCGTCCATCCTTATCTGATTGTATCCAGAAAAAGCATCCATGAAACTAAGCAACTTGTGGCCCGCAGTTGAGTCTACCAACTGGTCAATGTGTGGCAGCGGATAACTATCCTTGGGGCAAGCCTTGTTTAAGTCGGTGAAATCTACGCACATTCTCCACTTGCCGTTTGCCTTTTTGACCATTACTACATTGGCCAACCAATTCGAGTAGTACAATTCCCGAATAAACTTCGCCACCATCAACTTTTGAACCTCGTCTTTGATAGCATCATCTCTCTCAAGGGCAAACATCCTCTTCTTTTGCCGGACTGGCTTGGAGGAAGGACATACATTCAGACGGTGGGTAATGACACTAGGGTCTATACCCGGCATGTCCTCATGACTCCACGCAAACACATCAATATTTTTCTTCAAAAATTAGACGAGGTCCTTCTTAATCTTCTCTTCTAGATCTGCTCCAACCCCGGTACACCTCGCAGGGTTGTCTTCATCCAAGGAAATATCTTCCAATGCTTCGGTAGGCTCTGCTACAACTCTCTTTTCTTCAATATTCATGGCTTGAACTTGTTCATCCATGGCCAACATGGCCAGGTAACATTCTCTTGCTACTAGTTGGTCCCCTTGTACCGCCCCTACTCCGTGTTCTGTTGGAAACTTGAGTGATAGGTGGTAAGTAGAGGTAACAGATCTTCCAACTATTCAAAGTTGGTCTTCCAATTATGGCATTGTAGGAGGATGGACAATCTACCACAAGGAAGTTCACATCCTTGGTGATTTGTCGTGAGTATGCCCCCACTACCACCGATAAGGAAATAGTACCCACGGGTTACACCTTCATTCCACCAAAACCTACTAGGGGGGAGTTTAATGGACGGAGTCGGTCTCGTCCTAACCTCATCTGCTAAAAAGCTGAATAATATAAAATGTCTACCAAGCTTCCGTTGTCCACAAGCACTCTTTTAGTTGTATAGTCAGCAATTAATAAGGTGATGATGAGAGCATCATCATGGGGGTGATGAATTCTCTCGACGTCTTCGTCCGTGAAGGTGATTGCTTGTTCGTCCGAGGACCTTGCTCTCGGTGACCGCCCAGAAAGTTGGACGCTCCGCACTACCTTCAAGTATGCTTTCTTGGACTTGGACGACCGGCCTGTTGAACTTCCCCCTATAATGACTCTTATTTCTTCCGTCCGTCCCTTCTTTGGACGAGGGCCTTGCTCGGGATGGCGATTGGGGTTTGCGTCTACTCTCTCGGACCTTTTCCTCTTCTTAGCAATGATCGCGTCTTCTGCATTCATAAAATTTTGAGCCGAATGGACAAGTTCGGCCATGGATCGGGGCTCTTTTTCATAGAGTTTATGTATAAACAAATCTGAATTCACCCCATTATGGAAGGCCGCCAATAGGAGCTTATCATCCGCTTCGTCCACACTCAGGGCTTCTCTGTTGAAACGGGTGATGAATGACCGCAGGCTCTCGTTCTCCCCCTGCTCTATGGTCAACAAGCTGGACGAGGAACGCTTATGCCTTTGTCCCCCAATGAAATTGTTAACGAACAACTTGCTCAACTCTTCAAAAGAACTTACCGAATTCGGGGTATTTTGCTGAACCAAACTCGTGTTGGGCCCTTGAGGGTGGTAGGGAAGGCTCTACACATTATTTCGTCAGGCACCCCTTGAAGATGCATGGTGGTCTTAAAGGTGGCGATGTGATCAAACGGGTCGCATGTTCCATCATACGAATCCAGAGAAGGCAATTTGAACTTTGATGGTAGAGGGTGACTATTGATGGAAGCCGTGAAGGGGGAATCAGTTCTGTGAACCAAATCTTCTATCGGATTCGCCCTCCTCATATTCTCTTTCATTTCCTCCATGACTTTCTTCATTTGGTCCATTTCTTCTTTCAAGTGTGATACCGTTTGTGAAGTGGTGCCCTCGAACCGACTTCCAATTTCAGTATTCTCTCTATCACCATGACTCTGTGTTTGTCCTCCTTCTTCACGTTCTTCACGTGTCCGCCTCCTCATATTAATCTCCATTCTTAACTTTTGGTTTTGGCACTTAGTAGTTTAATCTAGTGAACTCGTCCATCTTTCATTAAGGACGGACGAGACTACCAGAGATGGCTCGTCCTTGTCCAAATGATTAAGAATGGATAAGATTCCCATGGGATCTCATTCGTCCAAAGACGGACGAAGTTAGCAAGGACGTTTGGGACGATCACTTCGCTTGTCTGGTTCGCCCTAGCTGGTCTTTCATTGGACGAGCCATATGGACGAGTTCAGGAGTAGATGTTTTTTGTGACACCATCATTATTAAAGTGGTTAACAAGACAATATCATAACAAAAACGAAAATCTCATAATACAAAATTAATGAGTCAATAGTATATAAATTTGTTTATATTAAAGACAAAAACAAATGTTAAAATTGGTACCTTATTTCCAACCTTGTTAGAAAAAAAAAAAAAAAAAAAAGAGGCAGAAAGCCTTGTTGGTTAGAATAAAATAAGTCGATGATATGTTTATTTAAATAATAGGGTTTTAAGGCATGAAAATTTTACAATTTAACCCTTATCAATGCGGGGCGGGACGAGGATGGGTCTAAAAAGTCTAAACCCATCCCCGCTTCGTCTTGTGGTGCGGGGCTAAAATCTTGCCCCATCCCCGCCCCACCACCTTTGCAGGGCGAGGAAAACTCATGTGGGACGAAGTGGGGAGAGACAGGTCAAGCAAGGCAAGACAGGGCAAAATTGCCATCCCTAGTAGAAAGAGAGCAGAGACCCATTACGTTTGAGAAAAAAAAAAAGAAAGTAAAATGACTAACGATGTAGGTTAGGGATTAAAATGTCTTTTGGGATTAAATTTGCCCATGTGCATTCTTGTTATGTTGAGTTCATGTGATATCTAGGAATGGCAAGCACAGTAGCGAGAAAATACAGAGGATCTGCATAGAAGACGTCAATGGGAAGAGGAAGAAGAGAAAGAAAGGTTAAAGAGTATTGTGAAATTGCACACACTTGAAAGGGTATCAAAAAAAAAAAAAATGCCACAGAGACTGGTTTCCAGCTTCATCAGAGCTACTAGAGATTGGAGAAGTGGTGAAGGTAATCAGAATGTACAGTATCAAAGCCATTAGCTCATAAATTGCTTAATCTGTCAAGAGATTGAGGCTTTAAAATAAAGAGAATGTGTTCATTTCTAAAGAGTGTTTTCAGTATATATAGATTGATAGAAATCCTTCTGAAAAGTAAAAGCCATTTCCTTATTCTTTTTTGGTTGCTTTTCTTTTTATTACCTAGGGAATATTTATGTCTTATATCTAAGGACATCCCATTTCGTTGTTGTCCATTGCCATACATCCTTTGTAGCATGTAGCATGTTCCATAAGTGGTAATCTGAGTCAAACTGTTCTTGTAGGATAATTGTAACTATTGATTAATATAACTATTGATTAATATTCTTACATGTAGGAAATTAGGAAAGCTGCTGAGAAAAGAGAACTCAATGGGCTTGTTTTAATGGTCATATGGAATAGCCCTAATCTTGCTAGACGTAATGTAAGTTGGTCTTTTGTTGTCTCTCACTTTTGTGTGGCATCTTTGCTTCTAATGCAATGTTGCTGTAGTGTAATATTTTGCAAACCTTTTTTTTTTCAATGTGCCAATGTAAATTCTTGCAATCACTGATTACTACAATGTTCAAATTTGATGGCTGCTATTATAAATTTCTCTATAGGTGTATGAGCATATATGCTTTTCAACATTAGTTGCACAAGTCTCAAGGATTTGTACTAAATAACTATACTACCACCTTTTTTTAAAATAAAGTTTGTTTTTAACACCAGAGTTTGAAGAAAACAGTATGAATGAATCTGGAATTTATGAGTAAATTGTTGACTAAATAAATCTCATGAAAGAAAATTGAATAAGTGAAGAAGTGCCACACAAAACAGAATAGTAATTGAGTCCTTTAAACTATAGAAGCTGGTAATTTTAGCTATTTCTAATGAGCAAGGCATCCTTATCGATTATGGACTCCAGTGACCAAAGTTACTCTCAATTGCATATTATTATTTTGAGGATTCTAGGAGGTTTCTCTCACTTAGAAAAGAATAAAGTATCAAAGAAACAGAGAAATAAAATACTGTTAAACCTTCATTTTCAATTTGATACATAACACAATACCTGTAACTCTGGGAACTTCATGCTCATATTGGTCATGGGTTGAGAACGGGGATTGAAATCTATGATATCTTATCTCACTGTTCCTCAGTAGCTCAGTGGTAAAGCAGTTGGCTGTTAATTGACTGGTCATAGGTTTTACTAAATATGTCTAACAAAATTTACTTAAGACCTCTTCATTTGTAATTTTGTTTTAAAGGAAGAATTGGGAACTCCTTTGTCCTTTCAAAGATGGCTTTCCCTTGTTTTTTAATTTGTTCCTTGTAAATCTTACCACTATAGTTTGAGTTCAACAGAATTCGATGCAATGCAATCTCTTTTATCTATCTCTAGTGTTGATTCAGAATTTTATCTCATTTTTCTAGGATGAAGTGGATGTTGTGAGAAGTCTTGATATGTTATACAGAAAGTCTGAGGTATACACTTCTGTTCACTATTAGTTCCTGGCATAAAGCTGTTAGTTTAAATAAGCTGATGGTTTTTAACTTTCAAAACCAAATGCTGAACTTTATTGAATCTTGTCTGAAATCATGCTGATTTTTAGTGGAGTTCCTTATATAATTATTCTATCCTAGCACATCTTGCACTATAATTACTCCTTCAGGCCCCTTCTTTTCATTCTCTAGTTTCATTTCTTCTTTGGCGTCCATGGGGGAAAGAAGAATTATAAGATTTATATTTTACTTTTAAAAAGTTAAATAAAAAGATTTATATTTTACTTAACTGAGATTTTGAAATGGGAGGCTACTTCTGCCAGATGGTGCTCAACAACCTTTTGAATATGTATAAAGGTTTGATGATGAAGGCTAGTTTGAGGAATGCAAAAACACGCATGGTTGGCACCTTTCCATGAGAGGATCTATTTAGCGTTCTTGTTCCAGCAGGATTTGAAATTAACAAGGCATGCTTCAGATATACAAATTATATGTCCTATGGCTAGTTGAACTACATAATAGCCACAACTAGTGTGTTTCTTGTAGAACTCAATGATATTTTGTAACAGCCCTGCTCCCTCTTTTTCTTGAATATCTGGATGTTAGGTTTTAGTCTCAACTCTATGAGAATGGACCTAGGTGGGGGCCTGGGCCCAAAAAAAAAAAAAAAATTAGTAGCTGAAATTTTCAAAAAAAAAAAAGAAAAGAAAAGAAAAAAAGACTTGGGCCCCCTTATCAAAATGACTTCCCCTATCCCAGCCGGCCAGCCCAATCAAGACTCAAGAGCCCATGTCAATCTAAAAAAAAAAAAAAAAACTAATCACGCAAGAGTCTTGCGTGATTAGTTTTTATGACAATGGCCCAAATCAAAGAGACATTGAAGTTGTTGGAAACTACAAGCTTCCTTTTATTATAACACATCATGCAAAATAATGCTTCCTATTCTTCTTTTCTTTTTCTTATTTACTTTTTAATTAATTTTTTTTTATACAAGCAATAATGTGAAAATAGAATGGAGTTACTTAGGCTTAGCTCAGCTTTAGAACATCGAGAGGCATTAAAATCTTTCAGAAGTAGTGATCTTTGTTTGTTGGTAAAGAATTTCTATCCACAAGATTTCTCAGATTATGACAAACAAGTGTTGGAGAAGGAGCTTTATTATTTTGAGCATAATGTAGTCCAGGATCCAGAGTTCAAAAAATTGAACAGTTTATCCGAGTTGTGTCAATGGTTAGTGAGAAATGGAAACTCAGAACACTACAAACTTGTTTATAGAATGGTGAGACTTGTGCTTACTCTTCCAGCTTTTCTCTTGCTACTACAAAGCGAACATTTTCAACTATGAAAGTTGTCAAAACTAATCTTTGAAACAAAATGGAAAATGACTTTTTGACGGACCCTTTGATGTTATACATTGAAAAGGATATAGCTTCGACATTTAGTTTGGATTCAATCATAGATGATTTTGAAGATTTGAAAAAGCGTTGAATTCCCTTTTCATAGATGATTGTATTAAGAAACAATAGTGTTTTGTGTCTTTTGTTTTTGTTGGTAGATGATTTTATTTTAATATATTAAGAAACAATGATTTTTGGGTATTTGTCTTGGTTGATAGTTTATTAATACTATAGGGATGCATATTTGAATTTTTTTTTTTTTTGCTTATCTCCGGCCCCCCGGACTTGAAATCTTGGGTCCATCCCTATGATGTTAGGTTTTTAGAGAAAACTCTATGGTGCCTTTTCATTAAGTCTCTTGTATATCCATGCTTCAGTCTTGATTTACCTGGAGTAGATTGTTAACGTATATAGTGTTGTGGGCTTTAGGCCCAACTAGATTACTTATATAGCACACATTCTTGTACTACACTCTTACTTGTACTGCACACATATGCCTCCTATATAAAGGCATTCATGTATATTCTATTGTTTTTCGAGAAATACAATACACTTATTCAATATTTCTAACATGGTATCGTAGTCATTGCTCTAATTTTATTGTGTCTTTGAGTCTTGCCTTTGTCGGTATTTTTATTTGCCTCAACTTCTACGGTCAATAAGCCCTTTCAGTGCCCTTTCTCAACTACTCCGTTGCTGTCAAAGGTCCTCAGGGTTGAATCTCCACGCGAAGCTCCTTCTCTGCCGCCAAGACCACTGCCATTGTCGGATCTGTCACCTCTGACCTCCGATTACAACACAAGATATAGCATCGTGTAGATCGCCAACCGATCTACTCAACTCTACTAAAAACTTCCACATCCGAGCCTCCACATGCTCTCAAGCGCCACTTAAAGTTTTGGCGAGACGAACCACGTGCTCGATCTAGGCCTCACGACGTCATCGATCACGTCATCTACGCCATGTCAGCCCTAGGTGGTGTCATCAACGCCATGTCATTAGCTGATGTCACTACAACGTCATCGCTTATGTCATCCTAAAGTCAGCCACTTACGTCATCCACAGGTCAGCCGCTTACGTCATCTTTGACCTACTGCCGTTGGCCTTGACCAGCATTGACTTTACCTGTTGACTTTGACTCGCATTGACCGTTGACTTTTTCCCAAAGTTAACTTTTTGCGATCCAGTGCTCCTTACTTAGTTTTTCACATAGATTTCATTTTTGTAGTCCATTTTTGTATATTCTGCTTCTAAATGAAGAATAATGACAAGTCTTCTTCTTGTTGCAATAATCGTCTCTGACAATCTAGCAAACATTTTTGCAATTTTTGCAAATGTTTTGGCCACAATATTGAGACTTGCTATCATCGCAACAAATTAGTTGTTTCAATTTCTCATTCTTGTTTCTAACACCGAGAATGTCCAATCAATGGCTCCCGTCTCTGCACAGTCTAAGTCTTGAAGATGCATTTTCACCATGTCCATAGATGACCTTAAAAACATCATTACTAATGTCATTCATATGGTTGGTAATGCATCTTATTCCTCTTCTCTTTTAGCTCCATCTAGTATGTCTCCTTCCTTTTGGCTTATGGATTCTGCTTGTTGCAATCACATGACACCTCACTCGTCCTTATTTTCTGAACGTAAACTTGCACCACACCCTTTCAATATTCACACAGCAAATGGTTCCACAATGTCTAGTCATAATATAGGTTCTATTTCGACCTCCAACATCTCGATTCCTGGGATCTTTAATGTTCCCGATCTTTCTTACAATGTATTTTCTGTGGGACAATTAGCTAAGTTGGGTTATCACATTATTTTTTATTATTCTGAGTGTATTGTGTAGGATCCGAGGATGGGACGGGAGCTTGGGACCGGTCCCAGAGCTTAGCGTATGTTTCCCGTGGACAACCTTTGTCTTCCATTTGTTGCTCCTGCTTTTCATTGCTGCAGCTGCTACAGTTTCTTCAATTACTTCCCTTGCACTTTGGCATGTTCGACTTAGTCACGCATCTTCCTCTCAAGTACAACAATTGGCTTCTAGAGGTTTGTTAGGTTCAGTGTCTATAGAAAATTTTGATTGTGTTTCATGTTAGTTAGGAAAACAACCAACTTTGCCTTTCAATACTAGTGAATCAATATTCACCGATATCTTTGATCTTATTCATTCTGATATTTGGGGGCCTTCTTCTGTCTCTAATATTGGTAGGTCTCGATATTTTGTTGTCTTTGTTGATGATTACTCTCGCTATAGTTGGATTTTTAATATGCAACATCATTCTGAATTATTACAAGTATATTCTAATTTTGCAAAAATGGTTGAAACTTAGTTTTCCAAACGCATCAAAATTTTTCAATCTGATAATGCTCTTGAATACACTCAATATGCTTTTCAAGCTGTTTTGCATTCTTATAGCACTGTTCATCAACTAACTTGTCCAGGTACCTCTCAGCAAAATGGTAGAGCCGAACGAAAACTTCGTCATATTCTTGACACTGTTCGTGCTCTCCTTCTCTCTGCCAAAGCTCCTGCTCCTTTTTGGGTCGAAGTTGCTCTTCATGCTATTAATCGCATTCCAAGTCCTGTTATCCAAAATCAAACTCCATATGAGCCCCTTTTTAGGACACCTCTAGACTATCACCACCTTCACTCCTTTGGTTCTGCTTGTTTCATTCTTCTTCAACCACATGAGCATAACAAACTTAAGCCTCGATCAAGACTTTGTTATTTTCTTGACCTTGGCGAAACACAAAAGGGGTATCGATGTTATGATCCTGTCTCTCATCGTCTTCATATCTTCCGCAATGTTGTCTTTTGGGAACATTGCTCCTTTGTCGAGCTATCTCACTTCCATGCCTCCTTATCTTCCTCCTCTGTCTTAGATCTTTTTTAAGATGAGGCACATAGTCCTTCTGTAGCTACTTTCGATCCTCCCGTAGCTGCTCTTGATTCTCCCGTAGACTTCTCTATCCAACCACCAAATATCCTTGATTCCTTTCCTAGTTCACCATTTAATGAATAGGTCGAAGATGAACAGGTCGAAGACAAGCTACCCAACCCTGAGCTTGGGTCCTCTGCTCCTACTTTGCCTGAAGATCTTGCACAAAACATTCAACCTTGTCACTCAACTCAGGTAAGATCCATTCCCGCACATTTACTCAACTATCATTGTTACACTGCCCTTGCTACACCGCACAAGCCTCACACCTATCGTGAAACTTTCACTGACCCTTTATGGCAGATTGCAATGAAAGAGGAACTTGATGTATTATCTAAAAACTATACTTGGGATTTGGTGACTCTCCCCCTTGGAAATCTGTGGTTGGTTGTAAGTGGATCTACAAGATTAAGACTTACTCCGACGGGTCCATTGAGTGCTACAAAACTCGTCTTGTTGTAAAAAGTTTTACACAGAAGTATGGGATTGATTAGAAGAGACCTTTACTCCGGTTGCTCGTATCTCATCTGTTCGTGCCCTCTTAGCTGTTGCTACACGCCAATAAATGAGACCTTTTTCGGATGAATGTAAAAAATGCATTCCTTAATGGGGATTTAATCAAGAAGTTTATATGCAACCTCCTCCTGGTCTCTTTGTTGAATCAAACAAAATTTGTCACCTTCGATGTGCACTTTATGGTCTTAAACAAGCTCCACGAGCTTGGTTTGCCAAATTCAGCTCTACCATATCTTGCTTGGGTTACATGGCCAGTTATTATGATTCTGCCTTACTTCTTCGTCATGACCGACAAAGGCATTATTTTACTTCTCCCGTATGTGGATGATATGATCATAATCGGTGATGACCTCGGTGGCATTCAAGAACTCAAGGATTTTCTTAGTTAGCAGTTTGAGATGAAAGATCTTGGACATCTCGGCTACTTCTTGGGTCTTGAAATCACTAATTCTATAGATGGACTTTATATTACTCAAGCCAAGTACGCCTTTGAACTCTTGTCTCGAGTGGACTTTTCGATAGCAAGATTGTTGACACTCCAGTTGAGCTTAATGCGCATCTGATTCCTCAGGAGGGAAACCATTGTCTAATCCCTCTCTTTACGGACGCTTGGTTGGCAACCTAGTTTATTATACTTTTGTTCTTCTAGTAGTATTATTGAACTACAATTATTGTTGCAGGTTTAGTAATGGTTTTGTAGACTGTTATGGTACCACATGGCTAGGGGTGGCAAATGGGCGAATTGGGTCATAAATGGGTTGGATGTGTAATTACCCATTTATCCATTTATGACCCGTTTATATATAAATTAATTATCCATTACCAACTCAACCCATTTAATTAGTAACCCACCCATTTAACCTAATATGACCCAAATACCTTTAAAATTATTTGAATACCCTCTTGACCTCCAGAATTACCAAAATACCTTTTAAATACCTAAAATGACCCAAATACCCCTACACTTCCAAAATGCCAATATACCCTTGGACATCCAAAATTATCTCCAAAATCTAAAAAATGAGCAAAATACCTATGAAACCTTTAAAATGACCAAAATACCCCCGATATCTCTAAAATTACCAAATATGCTCAAAAACTATAAAAATGACCAAAATATCCCCAAAATATCTAAAATGACCAAAATACCCATAAAACCTCAAAAATAACCAAAATACCCCTGATATCTCTAAAATCACCAAATATACTAAAAAACCACTAAAATGACCAAAATACCTCCAAAATCTCTAAAATTAGCAAAATACCCCCAAAACCTCTAAAATGTCCAAAATATCCCCAAAACCTAAAAAATTACAAAAATACCCCCAAAGCCTAATAATGACCAAAATACCCTCTAAACCTAAAAAATGACTGAAATAATCCCTCTAAACATAAAAATTACCAAAATACCCCTGAAATTTAAAAGATGACCAAAATACCCCTGAAATATAAAAAAATTACCAAATTACCCTATAACCTAAAATAAACCTAAAAAATGACCGAAATACCCTGAAACCTAAAAAATGACTAAATTACCCTTGAAATCTATAAAATGACCAGAATACTCTCAAAACCTCTAAAATGACCAAAATACCCTTAAAACCTAAAAAAAATTATTGAAATACCCCCGAAACCAAAAAATTACCAAAATACCCCATAAACCTAAAAATGACCAAACCCCCCCAAAACCTAAAAATTACCAAAATACCCCTGAAATCTAAAAGATGACCAAAATATCCCCGAAACCTAAAAAGTTACCAAATTACCTCGTAACCTAAAAAATTATCGAAATACCCTAAAACCTAAAAAATGATCGAAATACCCACGAAACTTTAAAATTACCAAAATACCCCCTAAACCTAAAAAATAATTTAAATACCCTTGAAACCAAAAAATTACTAAAATACCCCCTAAATAAAAAAAATGACTGAAATACCTCCAAAACCTTTAAAAAAAAAATGTCTGAAATACCTCTGAAACCTAAAAAATGATCAAAATACCTTGAAACCTAAAAGAAGATTAAAATACCTCTCAAACCTAAAAAATGACTAAAATACCTTTGTAACTTAAAAAATCACTGATAAATACCCTTGAAACCTAAAAAATTTCCAAAATACCCCTAAACATTTAATATGACCAAAATACACCTGAAACATCTAAAATTACCAAAATAGAGGTTTGTGATATTTTGGAGGTTTCAAGGATACAAATTAAAGGTTCTAAGAGTATTTCTATCATTTTATAGGTTTCGAGGAATTTCGATAATTTTTTAGGTTTCGGGGTTATTTTGGTCATTTTTTAAGATTCTAAGGGTATTTTGGTCATTTTTAGATTTTTGGGCTATTTCGGTAAATTTCTAGGTTTTAGAGGTACTTTGGTAATTTTTATATTTTGGGCGATTTTAGTAAGTTTATAGGTTTCAGAGGTATTTTGGTAATTTTTAAGTTTTGGGAGTATTTCGGTAATTTTTAGGTTTAGGGGGTATTTTGTCCTGGTCATATTTTAGGTTTCGGGGGTATTTTGGTAATTTTTTGGTTGCGGAGGTATTTCGGTCATTTTTAAGGTTTTGGGGGTATTTTGGTCATTTTAAGGTTTTGGAGGTATTTTGGTCATTTTATTGGTTTTGGGGTATTTTCGGTCATTTTATAGGTTTTGGGGCTATTTTGGTAATTTTTAGGTTTGGGGGGGTGGTAATTTTGGTCATTGTTAGGTTTTGGGGATATTTTGGTCATTTTTTTTTAGGTTTTTGGGGTATTTTGGTTATTTATTAGGTTTAGGAGTGTTTCGATCTTTTCTTTTTTTTTTAAATGTTTACAAGGTATTTTGATAATTTTTAGGTTTCGAGGGTGTTTTGGTCTTTTTATAGGTTTCAGAGGTATTCCGTTTCTCTTTTAAGTTTAGGGGGTATTTTGGTCATTTTTAGGTTTCAGGGGTATTTGGTCATTTTTTAGGCTTTGGGGGTACTTCGGTCATTTTTTAGGTTTTGGGGGTATTTCGGTCCTTTTTTAGGTTTTGGAGGTATTTTGGTAATTTTTAGGTTTCGGGAGTATTTTGGTAATTTTATAGGTTTTTGAGGTATTCCGATCATCTTTTAGGTTTATGGAGTATTTTGGTAATTTTTAGGTTTTGGGGGTATTTTGGTCATTTTTTAGGTTTCTGGGATATTTCGGTCATTTTTTAGGTTTTGGAGGTATTTTGGTAATTTTATGTTTCAAGGGTATTTTGGTCATTTTATAGATTTCGAAGATATTCCGGTCATCTTTTAGGTTTAGGGGGCATTTTGGTAATTTTAGGTTTTAGGGTTATTTTGGTCATTTTCAAGTTTTTGGGGTATTTTGGTAATTTTTTAGGTTAAGGGGGTATTTTGGTAATTTTTAGATTTCATGAGTATTTTAGTCATTTTTTAAGTTTCAAGGGTATTTTGGTCATTTTTAGGTTTCATGGGGTATTTTGGTTATTTTTTAAGTTTTATGGGTATTTTGGTCATTTTTTAGAAGTTTAGATTTTATGTTGTTTATTTAAATTTTAAATGGGTTTTAGTGGGTATTAGTGGGTTTAACCATTAAGACCCATATAAGTAAATAACATAATGGGTCTTTACCCATTTAACCCAAATATTCAAATGGGTTGGGTTATGATTTATCCAAATTAGGTGGATAATTGGTGAGTTCATGGATATAGATAAAAATTGCCACCCCTACACATGGCACAATACATTTTTAGCTTTACAGATTGTAGCTCTACGGCTAGTAAAAAGGTTAGGAATTGATTTGTAAAGAAATCATGCTTACCTTTAACCATTTATTTATTCTTTTTATTGGAAATAAAATTATTAGGGGAAGAGACCAAAAAAAACTAATTAAAGTCTCTTTTTCTTCTTGTTTTGGGGGTTGGGGTTATACTCTCCACATGGCTTGTACATATGTCGCATAAATTTGTAAAGAAAAGAAACGATTATCCAACTTCAAGCCATTGTACTGTCTTAATTAAACTTTCCTAGGTATTCTTGAAAAAAATTTTGGTTTTGAATACGATTCCTCTGTAAGAAATTAAAAATTCTTATAGTCTAGTAATCTAATTCATGTAACATATATTGTATAATAATTTATCCCATAAAAAAGCATATATTGTATAACTAATACTTGAAATATGAATGGAGAATAAGCAAGAGACCTGCTTACTTATTAATTAAAGGAAAATGTTGAGAACTGATAACTTTAGCTATTTGGGAACCCTCATGCTATAGAAATTAAGTTTTTTTATTTTTAGGAATGCTAGACGCTCGAAAATGAGTTTGCAATCCTATTTTGATTCTTTAATGGGAAGTGCCTTTGTTAACCTTCTAGAAGTGCGGAATTGTGTTGTTCTTGTCGATTTTATACCGAGTGATCTTTTCATAATTCTTTCACTAGAGTGGTTCATATTCCATGGTGCCTAAAACAAATTTATATCTCAAACGCTAAACTATTATAATTTCACAAAGACACATATCTGCTGGAGCTCATCCCAAACTTCAGCTTTTGCCAACTGTGAGACCAATTTTTACTATATTTTGAAGGTAGATTTAGAGACTAGAATGCAGTTGGGTCTCAGGAAGAATCATTCTGAAGATTCCTCTGTGGTTCTATATAACTTCTGTTTCTAGATATTTACATTGATCTGCCTTTGTCTTTCCTCTTTTTAGGAGAGGGATCTGTGTGAGGGTCCTATGCCTCACCTAGATACATGTTTGTTCATGTTATTTCCCATTACAACACTTGTGGTTGCTAATATTATTGTGGAAGAAGAATGTGAACTTATTCATGAAAGTGAACACAGCCCATAAATTAAAGGATAGTAAAAACAGGTTCTGGGAAAGCTTGACAAGGAGTTAGTTTCCAGCATACAGTTATTGGGCGATTATAAGGGCTTGTCGACACCACTTGTCTGTATTTCTGTAGCCAATCAGGTTGCTTCCAGGGACGGACCTACACTATGCAAGAGGGGGGCCATTCCCCCCCCAATTAAAAAAAAAAAAAAACTAGTATAAAAAAATTAAGATTTGCCCTTTTATATATATATATATATATATATATTTGTCTCTCCTCCTCTAAAATATTTAGATATTGACCTACAAGAAAATAAATAAATAAATAAATTCATACCCCTTTAACTACAAAACCAAAATAAAAATAAATAAATATGGACTAAACAAAAATCGCACACAAAATAAGAAACACTTATTTTGTATGTTATACTTTGTTGATGTGTTTTATAATATGAAATGTTTAAGAAATACTTATTTTGTAGGTAGTATTTTCTTGAATATGAAATAGATGTTAGTTTTTATTTTCATAATTTTTTTTTGGTTTTAAGCTTTGGCCCCCAGGTATGAATCCTGGTTCCGTCCCTGGTTGCTTCTAAAGCAATAATGTTCATTTCAAACCTTCAAGTCAATAATGGATGCTACAAATGTGTAAGCTAACTGTAGTAAGTACTTATTACTTTTCAGCATCAAAATTTGTATATTGTAGAGGCTTTTTGTTTAGAAAGAAGTAATAGATGTAAAGTTGATACATATTCTGTTATTCCTTGATGAGCCTAATTTTTATTTATAAAATAATCTTTCTAGATGGTCCACCTTTGCATTTGTTTAATTGCAAATCCACCTAATTATTGATTTCTGGATTCTTTCTTGGAGTTTCCTGTAGAGTTAAGTCTTTTTAAACAAAAAGATCAAGTTGATCATGCTGAGTTGGGTCACTTCATTTGGACCTGAAAAAAATGACGTCTCTCTCTAATTTTGTGTTAATCTTAGATCAACTTAAAGGGCTTATATGTTATTTTCATTATTGCTTTTTACTGTCTATCTTCCATGCAAATTTGGTTATCTAATTAGAGCTCCTCCCTTATATTCCTGATGAGTCTTGATATTTGTCTATGTGATATTCTTGTTAGGCTTTTTATCTTCCAGTTTGTTTGTTTGTTTTTCCTTTCTCTTTTTCATTCAGTTAGAAACATGTGACATCTGATTGTTGAGGCTTTAATCACAAGGAATCTGATGGACATTTTTTTTCTTTTTTTTTGGGTAAATTTTAATGGAGACATTAGTATATTATTGGCCACATGGAGGATAAATATGATTCTGAATTAGATACTTACAAAACGAAAGGTAATTAATTTGATGATGTACTTATGGATATTATGACATTTTGTAAAATTCATTGTTATTGGAAATTTGAAGTCCTTGCTCTTTAGAGATATCACATTCACTTACAAATTTCCAATATCGTTTTAGGATTTTTGTGGATGCTTTATAAATAAGACAAGTTATACACCTCACTTTAGTCATTTAAAACGTTGTAAAGGAATATTGTTGATACAAGTATTAAAAGAGAGAGTAACATGAAAAGCTTGGCACAATACATTTGGTTTGAAAAGAAATATATTATTAATACAAACCTAGGAAAATGAATAATACTTGTAGGGTTTGTTAATGAATATTGTTGATATGAGTATTAAAAGTTTAAAATTACCTTGGAATAATATATGTGGTTTGAGATGAAATATACTTATGTTAATACAAACATATGGTAATGACTAATACTTGTAGGGTCGTAAGTGAATATTATTGATATGAGTATTAGAATTTCAAAATTAGTTTATTTTATTTTATTTTGAACACAAGTTGAACTTGAACACATAACCAATTGGTCCAATTTGGATTTCATATACAAATTTTGATCCAAAAACAACTTTCATTTTTTGAATTCATTGTCAACGAAATAAAAAACGAAAAAAAAAAAAAAAAAAAAAAAAAAAAAAAAAGAAAGGTGTTTCCTTACTTTAAGAGTTTTAAAAGAAAGATGATCAAAGTCGTTATATTTCTAAAAATAAAAACAAAAGAACTCTAAAATAAATATATTATTATTTGGATTAAAAAATATAATTTTTTTAAAAGAAAATTCTTAATTTTTAATCATGATTCAAATTCTTGCATTTGTCAAAGATATCAAAGACCCACATTATAGGAGGAAAGAACTCAAAGATCCACAATAAGGAGAATGGATACCTCAAATGTTCGTAATAATGGATACCATAATTTGTAGCAAAATTTTGATTGAAAAAACATATGGCTTCAAAGAAAAGGAAATGCAAAAATATATCCAATATATATATATATATATATATATATTACAGATTTGGAAGAAAAAAAAATCTAATATATAAAACACATCAAAAAATTAGAAAATATATTTAAAGTAAGTATATAAAATAAAATAAAAAGTATGTTTTTATGCTTAAAAAAAAAACATTTTGGCTAGTGTGTTTGACAAAAATTAAAAAGTCAACTTATTTTACTATTCAAATTTTATTTTTACTATTATTCATAGGTTCCACCGCACTTTTTGATATTACTCATAGGTTCCACTATACTATTTCAACTAACTTTTACTTTTATCTACAATATTTTCAGTAAAAAAATTTCAATTTCAGTAAAATAAACAGATCATAATCAGACCTTTAGTGTATATTTAGCTTCAAATTATAAAGTTAGTTTATTTTACTATTTAAATTTTTTTTCATTAAGTACTACGGCACTGTTTCAGCTGCATCAAAATAAAAAGTCGGTCAATCCCACAAAAAAAAAAAAAAAAAAAAAAAAAAAAAGAAAAAAGAAGAAGACATCGTTCAACCATTTCTCTCTCTCTAACAAATACTAGATGGTATGAATTGTCTCTCCTAATTCTCAGCCAATATATTCTTCTTCTTCATCTTCTTTGTCTTGGTCGGCTCCAACTCCGACTCCGATGACGACATCGACGTCGATGACCGAGACGGTGAATGGGTCCCACCTGTTCAACATCTCAGGGTACTCGCTCTTGAAAGGTTTTGGGGTCGGAAATTGCGTGGCGTCCAATACTTTCACCGCCGGCGGGTACTCTTGGAAAATTTATTTTTACCCGGACGGCAAGAATGAGCAGGACAATGCTACGTATGTTTCGCTGTTTATAGCTTTGGCGAGCGAAGGCACTGATGTGAGAGCGCTTTTTGAACTGAAGCTTTTGGATCAGAGTGGGAAAGAGAGGCATAAGGTTCATAACCAGTTCGATAGTGGGCCTTACACGATCAGAAGTCTTGGTAGCATGTGGTAATTGATAATTCTTTCTAAATTTGGGTCTTTTTTTTTTTTTTTTTTGGTGATCTTGGTTATAATTGCTATGATTATGATAGTGTTTGTTATGTTTATGTTGTGGGTTATTTATTTATTTTTGCTTAGTGTGTTTATGTTAATTATCATGATTGTTATTTCTTTGCTAAGTTCATTCTTAGTTGTTGATGAATTATAATTGCTATGAACATGACCCAATAAAACAATTTTTTGAAATGGGTCATGTTAACGGGAAATTTGAAAAAGCTGTGAAAAATTAATTACATTTTTTTCTTTTCTCTTAAAATTTTTTTTTAAAATGGTTCACTAACTTTTCCCTTAATTAAATTCAAACACATGATTATTTTGAAATTATATAGTCATTGGAAGAGATAAATTAAAAAAAGCTGTCAAAGAATTAATTACTTTTTTTCCCTTAATTAAATTCAAACATATGATTATTTTGAATTATATGGTCATGGGAAAATAATCAAAAGATAGAATTGTTTGTGCTTTAGTGGACAATGTTATTCAATTGGGGAACCTAATGTACTGTATGACTGTATCTAAGGTACTGTATATAAGTTCTCTCTAGAAGGGTTCTTTGTTGGATGATGTTTGTTTGAAAATAGTACCCCCATGTGGCCATGCTTGCATTTGTTACTTCATTTTGAATGATTTAATGACTCATGAAAAATTATCATGTTTATTTTTTTAAATTAAACGCATACCATTTACGAAGTTTCTTTAGTATAAGACACAGGGAGTAATTGCTTATATGATGCTAGCCCTGTACAAAACACAATTACGCACAATGTTACCGTTTTTATTGTTATCGTTAATAGTAATTTGATTCAGTATAAGAGCAATTGCATGAATTGTGGACAGAAACCAATAGCAAGATTAGGAATTTTTGAAGTAATAGCAAGTGGCACTTCTTCTTTTTTTGTTGTTGTTGTGGAACTGGAAGTTTTGAAAGAGGTTGATATGTACAAGTGGATGGTGGTGTGCTTGTTGAATTTGATAGGTAATGGTTTTCTGGGCTTGAATTTTAGAGCTGAGCTAGGATTGTTAATATGAGAACCCCTTCTTGTTTATGTAAAGACGTAATTTCCTGGCAAACACTGTTCAAAATTTGTGTGTATTACTTTAATCAATAAAGCCTTTATTCCATATAATGTTAGCTTGCTGGATGAGTAACGTTCTCGACTAGTAGGGGTCTGCTACATGGACTCTTTTCCGCCTCCTAGCTATATGACATAAGAAAGCCAAATAATGTATAAAATATATTTTTTGATAGGTACAAAGGATGTATAAAATAAGAGGCAACAAGCTTCTATTGTTAGACTCATAATTTTCTAGAGAGCTTAGCAACAAACAATGTTACAACAAACATATCCGTGAGATTAAATTGAGATCAGTAGAATAATCTTATTATTCCATATCGCATTAGAAATAGATGGAACCAGGCAGATGGTGTTTTTCTAATTCATGAACTCTTTTTGAGTACTTGTAAGGAGTTTTGAACTCTCTTATAGTTTTGTTTGTTGGATGTTGTAGGGGTTACAGCCATTTTTTCCAAAGAACTGATCTAGACACATCTGACTACCTCAAAGATGATTGTCTCAAGGTTTACTGTAGAGTAGGCGTTGTGAGATCATACACCGAGGGTCCTGAGATCCACTCTATTGCAGTACCACCTTCTAATGTAGGTCGGAATTTGGGGCATCGATTTGAAACTGGAAAGGGAACAGCTGTGAATTTTGAAGTTGATGGGGAAACTTTTGCTGCTCATTCTGAAGGGCATAGTTCTGGTCCCTCACAGCAGGATAATGAAGGAGGTTCTAGGAGTCGTGGTTGGAGGTCATCTTGGCAGGATAATGGAGGAGGTTCTGGGAGTCGTGGTACCAGGTTGTCTCATCGAAGGACCTCAACGTTGTCTTGTCGGAGAACCAAAGGTCCTTCGACTCCTTCCAATGAAGATGAAAACAATCAGCGCGGCCAATTCTTTGCAGAACAAAGAAAATTTCTTCTCGGTGTATTTTTCTTTTTTCTTAGTCTTTTTTTGTTTTTTTGTCTTTTTGTTTTTTTGTTTTTTTGGTAAGTGATGTAGGGGTGTTTAAAAAACTGCTCTGATGCTGCATCACACCAGCGGCCAAAGATTCTTGAGGCCCACTTTTATTTATTTATTTTTTGTTGCTAAAACCAACTTTATCATTTGATATGAGCAATGAGGTATTCCTAAGTATTGGTGATGATCCTGATTTCTTTCCGGGCATTTTATCATTTGATATGAGTAAAACCAACTTCTATTAAACAGAAGAAACACAAAAACAGTCTTTCCTCCAAGCATCACAAACTTCAGCTGGAAGGAGTTCCTATAGCATGGTAAACCGTTAATATCACATGTACACTTTGCAAGATAATGTGCTACAAAATTAAGCTCTCTCTTAACCCAGGAGAAAGAGTAACTACAAATCTTAACCAAAAAAAGAAAAAGAAAGAGTAACTACAAAAAGATACATTCACATGTACACACGTACAATTTGAATTAGTAACTACAAAATGAGTGGTTGCTTAAAGATACTTTAAGCACGTGTACACACGTACACTTTGAATGAGTAACTACAAAATGAGTGGTTGCTTAAAGATACTTTAAGCAACCACTCATTCAACTCATCTTTGTACTGAGCTTTCAATCTCCAGTTTCTGGTCTCTTTCATTTGGATTTTTCTAATTTTCTCGATCAACCTAGCAATTTTGATATTACTAAAACCAAACACCTCTGTATTCCACTTCTTTAATGCTTTACGGGTTACTTCTTGTTTCTCGCACGGTTTAAAGGCATCCGATCCTTTGAGTTCGCTAGACCAAGCTTGATTTATCACCTCAAAGTTTCTCAATTTCATCTCCCAGGTTGCTTCAAATCTGAAAGGTCTTGGAGCACAAAAATTACTTGGATTATCTAACAACAAGGGACAATGATCTGAGTTAACAGCACCAAGGTGGTTAATAGTAGCTTTTGGGAAAATGCCTCTTCAACTTATGCCACCAATGCCTCTGTCTATAACCTTTGTCTAATGCAACTTTTACCCCATCTCTCATCAGTCCATGTGAAAGACTACCGTTGGCCCCCAGGTCAAACATCAATTCCTTGAGAAAATAAATTTGGCGCTCAAGTTCTAGCTCTCCTACTCTTATCTTTTTCTTGATCATCTATTACCAGATTGAAATCCCCTAGGCAAACCCAAGGCTCCTCTATAACTAATAACATAGCTCCCAAGTTCTCCCAAGCCTTTCTTCTTTTAGTAAAGGAAGACCATAAAACCCAATCAATGCCCGTTGACATGCACCATCATTAATCTTGACAGCCACAACATTTTTATTAAAATCTGCTACATCTACTTTGAAGTCATTTTTCCACATCATTCAAAATCCCCCGATCTACCAAAGACCGCCTAAAACAATCTTTTCTCGCAAAACCGATGGCATTCATGACCCTTTCCATCGTTTCTTCACCAGCCTTAGTCTAACTTAAAAACTCTTGGAGGTTTGTCTCTTAACTAGTGCCCTAAGAGCATCCGTATTAGTGGATGTAAATTTTTTTATATTTTGCAAAAAAAAAAACTTACTTTTTTCTAGTTTACATTCTAACTTTTACAAAACATCCACATCTAGACACTCTTTTATTTAAATAATATTTTTTCTCAATTTTTTTTATTATTTCACACTTACCCATGGCCCACCAACTTTAACACTAGCCAAGATATAAATAAAAGAGTTTAGATCTAAAGGGAGAGAGAGAGAGAGAGAGAGATCAAATTTGTGGAGAGAGAAAAAAATAATAAAATATAAAATGTAAATGAACAAGAATCGTGTAAATATACATGGTTATTGTAGCAACTTTGGATATTTAGACAATTTTGACTTGACTGATGTTGAAGATTTTTGGAGTAAAATGTGTAAAATTTGTTACTTTTTGAATTTTGTAAAGTTTTACAAAGGCTAGTGAAATTGCTCGAAGGGAGCGAACTATTGAGGCTTCTACTTTGAAGTCATTTTTCCACATCATTCAAAATCCCCCTGATCTACCAGCATTGCCTAAAACAATCTTTTCTACAAAACCTATGGCATTCATGACCTTTTCAATCGTTTCTTCACCAGCCTTAGTCTCACTTAAAAACAATACTTGGAGGTTTATCTCTTAACGAGTGCCCTAAGAGCATCCGTATCGGTGGATGTAAATTTTTTGTATATTTTGCAAAATAAAAAACATACTTTTTTTCTATTTTACACACTTACTTTTACAAAACATTCTATCGGTTTGTCTATTCTACACACTCTTTTATTTAAATAATATTTTTCTCAAATTTTTTTATTATTTCACACTTACCCATGGCCCACCAACTTTAACACACGCCAAGATATAAATAAAAAGAGTTTAGAGAGAGAGAGAGAGAGAGAGAGAGAGAGAGAGAGAGAGAGAATAAAATATAAAATGCAAATGAACAAGAACCGTGTAAATATACATGGTTATTGTAGCATCTTTGGATATTTAGACAATTTTGACTTGACTAATGTGGAAGATTTTTGGAGCAAAATGGGTAAAATTTGTTACTTTTTGTATTTTGTAAAGTTTTACAAAGGCTGGTGTGATTGCTCGAAGGGAGCGAACTATTGAGGCTTTGCAAATGCCTTATCAAAAAAAAAAAAAAAGGGTACTTATGAAAATCTTCAAAATTCAAAAGCACTGATTAATTACTAAAAGAACTTGTCGTAATATTCTCAAGATATAATTTTATTTTTACACAAAATAATTGAAAATTCTTGTAATTTGTCCAAATTTGCCTTCATAGTGAGCGACCACATCACTATCATCATTATCAACTTATTTGGATTGGAACATCAACAACCAAAAACATTTGTGCCAAACATATCCCCTTCCAAGGTACTCCATGAGTTAGCTCAACTAGTTTGAGTTTTTTAAGAAGGAAAAAAAAAAAAATGCACTGCATTTTGCTTTCATGGCTTGATCAATTTTACATACTTCTCTTTTAAGATAAAAAGAGCTTTTCCTTCTCCTACTAACAATTCCTACACACCAAGGGGAATGTAAGTTCTACAGAACTCTAGGGTTTGGTGCTGCTAGCACCTAGTCTAGAGAGAAACACTTCCTGTGATGTCCTTTTGACAATTTTGTAATTGGAAAAACAAAGAATGATAAATGTTAATTATGTATTGTGCACATTAAATTATACAAAACTAGTCATCTAATATGAAATTCAATCAAAATATATATTATATATGCATAAACAAGAGTTTATGTAATATAATATTACCGATATGCTTCAAATGCAAGCGTGCCAAGTTTGCAGCCTCTATCAATGCATCTCTCCAATTGTTCATCTTGTCTATAGGCCCATATAGGAGCGCATCCGCAAAAATTCCCTTATGTTCTAGCACCTCAGATTGAGACACATCATAGAAAATAGGCAACACCCTTTGATTTAAAAGTCTTTTGCATTCCACAATCTTCACCAGCTCATCAAGGCACTAGTCCGAAGTAGCATTGTTTTTGGAGAACACAACAACTTCAATCCTTGAAGTCTCAATTGCCTTCAACAACTCAGATCCAATCTCTCAGGTGGGATCTCTCCAGTTGCCTCTGGAATTCTCTACTTAAGAGTGCATCGGTCTATCAGAGATGTTATGTTCATGACAGAAGAAATTGTCTCTATTCTAATTCTTTATGTTAGAGATATTGCAAGTAGTGGGTTGCCTAAAGATAAAGTAGAGAAATTGAAGAAGACCAAGTATGGGATGAGACATGGGTAGGTTTCTCTTGCTGCAGCAATGAAAACTTGGAGCTTCACTTGGGTAGGGCCGGCCCAAGGCCTAGGCATAAGGCCCCACAATAACCAAAAGGAAAAAATCCCTACTAAAAAAAGGCACCATCTCCCTCCGTAAAAGGTCCAAAATTTTATATAAATATAACATTTTTTAAATAATTGGTACTTTTTTAAAAAAAGTGATGCTAAAGATATCACAAATTTTACTATAGGTTTAACTGACATGTCACCAATCACATAAAAATGTAATTCAAACACAAATAAATTAAGTTGTTGAAATTCATTAATTACAGTCATTATCACATTATATTGTGAACATTTTGTAGTATCTTTAGTATTTTTCTTTTTCATTTCTAACAAGGCTTCCAAAATAGGACACCAATAAAAATTTAAACCAATTGAAACCCTAAAATGTTTCAAAAAAAATGCTGCAAATGTGATAAAAGATGACTAATCTCCTCTAATAGTTTGAGATCTTAATTTTTGTAAACTAATCTCCTACTAAGCCACACACCAAATAATATCTATCTATCTCTTTCTCTTAAAAAGAATATATAAAATTAAAATTTAGATTACAACTATACTTAACTATGCATAGTTATATATCCCGATTAAAGTAAGTTTTTTTTTTTTAAAAAAAAAAAAAAAAATATATATATATATATATATAGTTCTTTTTGTTTAAATTTATTGTTCAACTATGATATTTAATCTTCTATATGAAATTAACCTTAGTTTAGTTAGTATTATTCATCAATTTCTGTATTTACATCAAATTAGTCTTAATTTAATTAGTATTATATAATTTTATTTAACTAATGTTTACATATAAAAATGTCTCATATAAAATTTTGGCCTTAAGCCCCAAATATTGTTGGGCCGACCCTGCACTTGGGGCATCATTAGTTTGGATATTTGGTGGATCAAGTTTGGTTCAATCTTTGATCAACGAAACTCTTCCTCCCTTTGAATTGGGGCAGTTTTTGATATTTAGGGGCTAGGGGAACGACATTGTTCCCCTAAGTCCTTTAAAAAAAAAAAAATCCAAAACAACATTGATTTGGTAAGTAGACGGTAGTACTTAATAGAAAACTAATGGAAGATTGAATTGACTATACTTAAAACTTAGAGAATTGAAATGACAAAACTCAAATTTAGTGAACGTTTGGATGCACGTCTAGCGTCCACGTTTTGTGTTTCTTCTTCTTCTTTTTTTGACCAGCGCCTCTTGCACTGTTCATGGGACATGAACAGTGCATCAAGGTAAATGAATAGTATTTTGTGAGTGTGAACAATAATTTTTTTTTTTTTTTTTTATTGTTTTCAGTTTTCAGCAACATAAGCAGTATCTAAACACACCCTTAGAAGATCGAAATGACAAAAGGTGAAACCTAGAGGTGTGTTTTGCATTTTGGCCCAAAAAACTTAGAGGATTGAAAGCAAAAATTTTGGGTTTTCAGAACTTACCCAAATCCATATTGGCCGGAGTTGCCTCCTGAAGTGGCAAAGTGGAGCCACCGAGTAGACCCTAGCCCGACAAAATGGAGCCATCGTGAAATCTCTCGTCTCTCTCTCGGACTCTCTTCCCCTTCTCCTAGTCTCTCCCTCCCTCTTCTAATCTTTCAGTCTCTCTCTTTCCCCCTCTTGGTCTCTCATTCTCTCTCTTTCCCCCTCTCGATCTCTCACTCTCTCTTTTTCGCCCTCTTTCTTTCTGCCTCAATCCCTCAAATTTCTCAGTTAATTAGGGTTTTAGGGTATGGGGGTGGGGCAATTTTTGATATTCAAGGGTTAGGGGAATGACGCTGTTCCCGTGAGTCCTTTTTGAAAAAAAAAAAAAAAAATCCAAAACAGCGTTGTTTTGGTAAGTAGACGGTAGTACCTAAGAGAAAACTAATGGAAGACTGAATTGACTATAATTATAACTTAGAGGATTGAAATGGCAAAACTCAAATTTAGAAGACTAAAATGACAAAAGGTGAAACCTAGGATGTGTTTTGCATTTTGGCCCAAAAAAATTACATGTAAGCAAACCTCACCACACTTTATATTTGAAGAAGAAGTATTCTCCTCTGACTCCCATCGCCTTGAGTTTGCCATTGTCTATAGTTCCTCCATTAGCTCCAAGCAGTACTTCATCTCCCTCCTCCTCCGGGTCGAAACTACCAACAACCTAATAAAACTCAACCTCCATAAAAAGCAACAATTTCCATGAATGAGATGTAACCCGATCCAATCAACAAACCATAGTCCTTAACAACAAAGCTACAATATAAACCTTAGTCCCTAAACAACAACAAAGCCACATATAGAAACCAACCCCCATCCAAAATGCCTCGTGCCCATCAAACTCGAAAATCCCACTCACCAAACCCATATCAAAGATTCAAAGTCAAACTCGCCTACCTAAGAACACATTTCTTTTGGGATTTGTAATTCAAACTTAGATATTGGACCAATCTTTGTCAAATATGGATTTGATATTGGAATTTGGGTTTACCCATTTGGAAAATTTGTTGCCTTTTTTATTTTCATTTTTATGGAGGGTAAGTTATTCCTCCGAGGCCGCTACCTCTATCAACGAAAAGGAGGGGTTGGGGAGTAGAGTCGAAGAGGAGGCAGATGAAGTATGGCCGGAGCACTGGAGCCAGTGGTGGTGCTAGAAGCAATGGTAGACTTGAGGTTGTGGATGTGAGAGCTTGGAATGTAGAGGGAGGTGGGGTTTGCTCACATGCAATTTGTTCATAATAAAACACTTGCCATCATTGAACAAATGATACATCATTATTCCGTTAGACATATAAGCGAAAAAACTAATGAAAGTTGACATAAGGACTAATAGTACTCTTAAAAAAAAAAAAAAAAAAAAAAAAAAAAAAAAAAAACTTTGGGGACTAATATTGCTTACTTGAAACTTAAAGGACCCAAAGTGCTTAGGCCTTAGCAGGTAAATTTTAGGGACTAATATTGTATTTTTACCAAAATTTAAAGTTTTGGCCTTGAAAACCAGGGGTAACTCTAGGATTATATATTTTTTTTTTTTGACCGCCCTAAAATAAAAATTTGAACACCTTGACTCTAGATTTTTTTTTTTAAGCTCAATAGAAATAAGCTTGAATATGATCCTCTTAACAATATCTTAGCATTCTTAAACACAAAAAAAAAGTCCAATAAAAAACTAATTTGATCTAAAATCTGGAAAAATAAAATAAAAACCCCAACAACAAAAAGTAGAAATTTGTTAATCTTAAACCTTAGAAAAACTCATTTAGATCTTAAAAAATTTGAAATAAATCTATCAAATGGGAGATTAGTGGATGAATGATTACTTGGCTAGGTATAGATGTAGCTCTTAGAATTGATAATGAGGATATCTTGCAACGATTTCAAAATATGAAATCTCGTTGAAGCCAATTGTTAAACTTCATGTATTTGGGTTTTTTTTTTTTTTTTTTTAATGGTGTCAATATATTCAAGTTCTCGTTTATTTTAAATTTTGTATAGTTTATGTTTTTTTATTGACCCTCCCTAGAAAATAATCCTAAAGCCGCCACTGAAGAAAAATCAAATGTCACCCTTAAAAAAAAAAAAAAAAAGGATTTATGTTATAGAATTTTAATTTATCTTATGAAAAAACACTATATTTATTTTATATTTAAATAAATAGAGGATAAATATGTATTTTTCTTATTAAAAAAACTACATATATTATATAATATTTACATAGAGGTTAAATATGAACAAGTTCCTATAACTTCTTACACTATTCTTATTAAAACAAAAACCATTTGCACTAAATTTGACCATAAACCCCTAAACCATCCAAAACTAGTCTTGTTCCGTACGGGTTTTCCCTGCCTCAAAGAAAGAACATGACAATAATAGGACACCCCTAATCTGATCTTGTCTCGTTGTCATCCTTACTTTTCTCACATAGAGGTTAATGTACAATTAAGCTAATAGAAATTATAGCTTGGGCTAATTGACATCTACTTTCATTTCCATTTGAACTAATTTTTTTTTTATGGGTTATTGTCTTGGACAGAAGAAAAGGCCCATATATGAATTTTAATGGAAACTCAAAAGGGCTTCAATTCTCCAATTTTTCAAAAAAGGATACACTTTTTGGGTTTTCCGTGTAGTTTTTCACACTATCGTAGGCCCAGTTTTACAGTATACAAAGTGCTTTTGGAAACCTTATCCTCTCTTCGCCTCCACTGGTAGTCTCTCTCTGAAAATTAGATCTGAGAGAAAATCAGAGTTTTGTTTGATTATTCGATTGTTCTATGCTCTGTAAAGTAAAGTTATGTTTGTTTGCTTGGAAAAGCTGAAAAAAGAAAAGTATGACTTTTTGGATTGAATATAAATTCCATTTTTTCAGTGTTAGTCAAATTTATGTGCGATTTTTGATTCACGAATCAAATTTTCTTCTTTGTTAGTTCAGATAATTTAATTATTTAGTGTTTGACACACACAAAAAAGAAAAGCCAAAAGATGCAGAACGAAGAGACTGTTACCACTGAGCCTAACACGCTCAAAAACCGCTTTAACAAGTGGTAATCGATTATTCTTTTTAAATTTCGGTCGTTTTTTTTTTTTTTTTGGTGATCTTGATTATAATTGTTATGATTATGATTAGTGTTTGTTATGTTTATGTAGTGGGTTATTTATTTATTTTTGCTTCGTGTTTTAATGTTAATTATCATGATTGTTGTTTCTTTGCTAAGTCCAACCTGTGGGGCACCTGTTAATGCTGGGGGAACTTTTGCTACTCATTCTGAAGGGCATAGTTTTGGTCCCTCACAGCGGGACAATGAAGGAGGTTCTGGCCCTTCTGGGAGTCGTGGTACGAGGTCATCTTGGTGGGATGATTTAATCAATTGGCTCAGCCGATTCCTTGCAAATCCAATAAACCTTTTCTTTGTATTTTTGCTTGTGTTCGTGTTATTGTTTTTTCTTTTTCTTTTTGTGTTTTCGTTTTATGTCAAGTGATGTAGGGGCTAGTTGAACTACATAATAGCCAGAACTAGTGTGTTTCTTGTAGAACTCAATGATATTTTGTAACAGCCCTGCTCCCCCTTTTTCTTGAATATTTGGATGTTAGGCTTTAGTCTCAACTCTAAGATATTAGGTTCTTAGAGTAAACTCTATGATGCCTTTTCGTTTAGTCTCTTGTATATCCATGCTTCAGTCTTGATTTTACCTGGAGTGGATGATACTTTTGTTCTTCTAGCAGTATTATGGAACTACAATTATTGTTGCAGGTTTAGTAATGGTTCTGTAGACTATTATGGTACCCACATGGCACAATACATTTTTAGCTTTATGGATTGCAGCTCTACGGCTAGTACAAAGGTTAGGAATTGATTTGTAAAGAAATCATGCTGACCTTTAACCATTGATTTATTCTTTTTATTGGAAATAAAATTATTAAGGGAAGAGACCAAAAAAAACTAATTAAAGTCCCTTCTTCTTCTTGTTTCGAGGGTTGGGGTTATACTCTCCACATGGCTTGTACATATGTTGCATAAATTTGAAAAGAAAAAGAAACAATTATCCAACTTCAAGCCATTGTAATGTCTTTAATTAAACTTTCCCAGGTATTCTTGGAAAATTTATTGGTTTTGAATACGATTATTCTGTAAGAAATTAAAAATTCTCATAGTCTAGTAATCTAATTCGTGTAACATATATTGTATAATAATTTATCCAAAAAAAGCATATATTGTATAACTAATATTTGAAATAGGAATGGAGAATAAGCAAGAGACCTACTTATTAATTAAAGGGAAATGTTGAGAACTGATAATGTTGGCTATTTGGAAAGAACTTTCATGCAATAGAAATTAGGTTTTTTTATTTTTAGGACACTTCTTCTATGGTAATTAGGAATGCTGGGACTCTCAAATATGAGTTTGCAAACCTATTTTGATTCTTTAATGGGAAGTGCCTTTGTTAACCTTCTAGAAGTTCAGAATTGTGAAGGAATTGTGTTGTTCCTGTCCATTTTATACCAAGGGAATCTTTTCATAATTCTTTCACTAGAATGGTCCATATTCCATGGTGCCTAAAACAAATTTATATCTCCAATGCTAAACTTTTATAATATCACAAATACATGTATCTGCTGGATCCCGTCTCAAAATTTAGCTTTTGCCAACTGTGAGACCAATTTCTACCATATTCTGAAGGTAGATTCAGTGTTGGTTTGGATGGCACTTAAACGTTCTGCGTCTGCATTTTAATGCGTTTTTTATTTTTTCTTTTTCTTTTTGTTTTCAGCCGCAAGTGTTGATCCAGTCTTTTGTGAATAGTGTATTTATACACTGTTTATGAGTCTCACAAACTTCACTTTTTATCAATTTTTTCATTAAAAATAGATCTCACGGTATTATTTGCACATTTAAAAATTATTTTGTTACAATGATTTCAATTTTCAATTTTAACAAAATAAATTCTATCCAAACTTCTATCCAAACAGACCTGAAGGATACTAGAATGCGGTTGGGTTGTTCAAACTAAAAAAATTACTTTATAAAAAGTGTTGCATCAGCACGGCAGCTAGGATTAAACAATAGCATAGGTTCAAAAAAGTGTGGTCATGTATGGTCGGCATCGAGCCAACACTACCAAAAAAAAAGGGAAAAAGAAGTATAATAATAATAATAATAATATGAGCCACGTTCATAGCCTGCTGCCCGGTACAAAAGCAAACGACAGACACAAATCAAGTAAAAAAAAAAAACTGAAAAGTGAATAAGGAAGTGGCACCACCAGAAAGTAAGGAACACGGTTTGGGGAAAGTGGACCTGAAAAGCTAAAAAGTGGGTCACGGCTTAACATGAAATTAGGAGTTGTGGGGGGAAAAACTGACAAAAACTGCTCCATGATCTGACAAAAACTGCTCCATGATCTGACCAGTTGAGAGAATAAAAAGGGAACAGCTCCTTTGGATTCTCATTATAAATATAGAGAGGCACGCATAAGAAAAAAAAAAGAAAGAAAAGGGAGGCATAAACACAAAAAAGAGAAGCGCGCACACACAGAAAAAAAAAAAAAAGAAAAGAAAAAGAAAGAGAGAGACAGGTAGAGACAGAGAGCAACAAGCAAATGAGGAACATGCAGCATTAGGTAGGGATTTTATCAGTCCCGTTTCTTCTCTAAAGGTCTTCCTCTTCTTCTTTTTCAAATCTGAATTTTTGTTTGGTAAAACAATAGGGTTGGGTTTCATGATGAGTTCCTAACTCCATGTATGAAACTTTAGGTACGAGTCCCTAACTCGTAAATCCTATTTGAACATTACCAAATAAAAATTCTTTTAAGCTTTGGTTCAGTGTTTTCTTAGTTAAAATTCTTGACTCTACAAAATCAAATTCATCAATGGAGTCCTTGACTCTACCCAATTAATGGAGTCTTTGACTCTACCCTATCAGTGGAGTTCTTGACTTTACCCCATCAATGGAGTCCTTAACTCTACTAAATTAATGGAGTCATTGACTCTCCCAAATTAATGTAGTCCTTGACTCTACCAAATTAATTGGAATCCTTGATTCTAACAAATTAATGGAGTCCTTGACTCTATCTCATCAATGGAATTTTTGACTCTACTCCATCAATGGAGTTCTTAACTCTAATAAATTAATAGAGTCCTTGACTCTACCCCATTAATGGAGTTCTTAACTTTAATAAATTAATAGAGTCCTTGACTCTATCATTTTAATGGAGTCCTTGACTCTACTCCACCATCAAATTAATGGAAGCATTAACTCTACCAAATTAATTGTGACTAATTCTTTGGGATTATTAATTCTTTAAACAAGATTAGAGTTAATAATTCTTAAAATAAAATGACCATAAAATTGGGTTGGAGAAAATTTTCAATTCCAAAAATGTTCACAATGATTAAATTGCTTCAAAGGAGCTTTCTTTCCCTTAATTAAATTTGGGAATTTCAATCAAAATATTATTAAAATTCCGACAAAGAAGCAAACGAAAGAGAGTGAAATTTGCTTAGACATTCGACTTCTTAAAAAAGAATTATTAGTTCGGTTGTCATAAAAGCATGGTCCTTGAGACTAAAATCAATTATCTCACCCAAATACAAAATTATGCCAATACTTAATTAAACGCCAAGTATTGACTTAAATATCCATCATTTAAAATTGGACAAAACCATATTTGAGAATTTAAATCTAAAACCTAAAATTAAGGACTACGAATTGGCTTGATCCCCGCCAAGGGTACGTAGGCAACCTAAAAAAATTATTAGATGCAGGCACAAATAAATAAAAAACACATATCCCCTTAAACATGAAAATAAATAAACTCATGTACAAAGACAACGTGGTTGGAGTCAAAGGGTTTTCCCTTGAAATAATGGGTTGTAATTCAAAGATACATTATCTTGAATGGGCACTACTCAGATCAATAAAACTCATACGCCAAAAGGCCTATAGATGAAATTATGTATGATGAATTAGACATAATTTAACAAATTAGGAATAAGTTGATTCATGTTCCTTGATGAGCCTAATTTTTATTTATAAAAGAATCTTTCTAGAAGGTCCACCTTTGCATTTGTTTAAACGTAAATCCACCTAATTGTTGATTTCTGCATTCTTTCTTGGAGTTTCCTATAGAGGTAAGTATTTTTAAACAAAAAGACAGAGTTGATCATGCTGAGTTGGGTCACTTCAATTGGACTTGAAAAAAATGATGTCTCTCTCTAAATTTTTGTTAATCTTAGATTTTTTTTTTTCAATTATTTTTTGTTTTCTCTTTTAGATCAGCTTAAAGTGCTTATATGTTATTTTCATTATTGCTTTTTACTGTCTATCTTCCATGCAAATTTGGATATCTAGTTAGAGCTCCTCCCTTATATTCCTGATGGGACCTGATATTTGCCTATGTGATATTCTTGTTAGGCTTCTTATCTTCCAGTTTGTTTGTTTGTTTGTTTTTCCTTTTTCTTTTTCTTTCTGCTAGAAACATTTGACATTTGATTGTTGAGGCTTTAATCGCAAGGAATTTGATGGACATTTTTTTTTCCTTTTTTAGGTAAATTCTAATGGAGACATTGGTATACTATTGGCCACGTGGAGGATGAATATAATTCTATATTAAATACTTACAAAACGAAGGGTAATTAATTTGATGATGTACTAATGGATATTATGACATTTTGTAAAATTCATTATTATTGGAAATTTGAAGTCCTTGCTCTTTAGAGATATCACATTCACTTCCAAATTTCCAATATCGTTCTAGGATTTTTGTGGATGTCTTATAAATAAAACAAGTTATACAACTCACTTTAGTAATTTAAAACGTTGTAAACAAATATTGTTGAAACAAGTATTAAAAGAGAGAGTAACATGAAAACCTTGGCGCAATACATTTGGTTTGAAAAGAAATATATTATTAATACAAACCTAGGGAAATGAATAATACTTGTAGGGTTTGTTAACGAATATTGTTGATACGAGTATTAAAAATTTGAAATTACCTTGGAATAATATATGTGGTTTGAGATGAAATATACTTATGTTAATACAAACATATGGTAACGAATAATACTTGTAGGGTTGTAAGCGAATATTATTGATATGAGTATTAGAATTTCAAAATTAGTTTATTTTATTTTAATTTGAACACGAGTTGAACTTGAACGCATAACCAATTTGGATTTCATATACAAATTTTGATCCAAAAACAACTTTCATTTTTTGAATTCATTGTCAAAGAACTAAAAAAAGAAAAGAAAAAAAAGAAAGAAAGGTGTTTTATTGCTTTAAGAGTTTTAAAAGAAAGATGATCAAAGTTGTTATATTTCTAAAATAAATATATTATTATTTTGATTAAAAAATATAATTTTTTTAAAAAGAAAATTCTTAATTCTTAATCCTTGTACGGCACCACGGTACCAAGGCCCATACTGTCCTTGGGCCCAGAACCATCTAGGCCCCGGGCCCAAGCCCATGCCGGCCTCGGTTCGATTCTGGCCCAAATGGAAAATTCCGATTACTTTATGCCCTTCATGAGATCGCGCCTTAGAGAATAAACAAGTTTTTGGGTATTGAGTTCCCAGATTTGGCCGGTGATCCTTCCCGGAATAGCGCATGAGTCACGTCCGGGAGAACGTGATAGGCACGGAACGTGAGTCGCCGAACATGACCGGAGAAAATGGAGCCAAGTTCCAAGATCATAAATGCTTTGCACCGCCCTTTCACCTAAACAACCACTTAGGCCGATCACACTGGACCTTCAATAGCACTAACGGTGATTGTAATCATGATCCCCCACTAACCTTGACTATAAATAATAGAAGGTTGGGAGAAGAAGGGGTTCAGAAAAATGGAGGGAAAATAGTCAAGGAGAGAGTGATTTCAGATTGAGTATTGCTCGAGTCTCTCCGCCGAGGACGACCCGTTGTAGGAAATCCTTAAACCCACTACAAATAAATTGTAAGCCCAAGTGATATAAGGCCCAGAATCCTTGTACCTGGTTCCTACAATTGGCGCCCACCGTGGGGCAAATCCTACGAAGTCGTGGTTCGAGTGAGACTCAAAGCAAAGAAGATGTCCGAGGGGCGTTCAAGAGGGCACGTTCCGAGCAATTCAAGCAGATCCTCCCGGGATCGACGTGGAGGGAACGAAGGCGAAGCGGCTGGAGGATAGAGAGCATTCAAGAGGAGAGGAAGAGTCCGGATTGGGAGAAGGATCGCCTGCACACACCGGACCATTTCAAATGCCTCAAAGACACCGGCAACACGATGATAGAGACCGGGAGTTGGAGCGGTTGCGCAGATTGGTAATGGACCCGGAGCGGAGGCAAGGGATCGGCGCCACGAAAGGAACCGCAACGTCCAACCCAGGAGGAACCATGGCGAAGAGAGTTCCAGCCGAGCTGTTACACAACAACACCGAGACCGATCCCGGTCTCAAGAGTCACGTCGTCACTCCCGGGATGCTCACCGTAGACGGGATCGTTCCCGGTCACTTGGATATGATGACCAAGGATCGAGTCGCCAGAGGAGCGGCAGCACCACAACGCCGCGATGGACGCCATGAGCAAGGCCTTGCGGATGGCGGCCCGGTCCCCATTTTCTCGATGAGATTGAACGGGCACCCATGCCGACCAGGTTCACGCGCCCACCATTTAATTCATATGAGGGGAGGACAGACCCGTGGAGCATGTCGGTCATTACATCCACATGATGTCGTTGCATGCGCACAACGATGCATTGATGTGTAAAGTATTCCCCTCTAGCCTCGGCTCTACCGCACCGAGATGGTTTAATGGGTTGCGGAAAGGTTCTATACACAGCTTCGCCGAGCTGATTCAGGAGTTCGGCAGCAGGTTCGTAACATGCAGCCGAGTGCAACAACCGGTCGACGCGTTGCTTTCTATGAAGATGAGGGTCGGGGAAACCCTTCGGAGTTATGCCACCGATCACGGGAGCTCTACAATGAGATTGGTGGGGGAAACGAGAAAATTGCGGCTAGCACCTTCGGATGGGGCTCCCCGAGGATTTCGAACTACGGAGTCGCCGACGAGAAGACCCCCGGAAGATATGAGGCAACCGATGAGACGCATAGAGGAGTATAAACGCCTGGAGGATGATCGGCTGCAGAGCAGAGGGAAAGCCCCTTTTTCGGGGAGATCTCGGCAAAGCATCTTGCCGCCAAAGCCGAAAAGGGATTTTAACGCAGGAACCAGAGGTGCAGATCGAAGGGGTAAATGTGTTGTTTAAAGAGCCCGTGCACAAGATACTGGAACGGATAAGAAACGAGCCATTCTTCGATGGCCGAACAAAATGGGGGCGACCCATCTCGGAGGAACCAAAGCCTATACCGCACTTATCACAGAGACAAGGGGCACACCACCGAGCGGTGTAGGGTATTGAAAGATCATCTCGGGCGATTAGTGAAGGCGGGGCACCGAAGGAGTTTGTAGCAGATTCCACCGACCGGGAACCGAGCAAGGCGCCCGCAAAGAAGGAATCCCCTTCCACCACCCCCGGGGTAATCAACGTCATACACGCCGCACCGAGAGGGGCATCGGCGGCGAAGATGGTGATGGCGGTGGCTTGCGCAGAGGGGGAATCATCCAAGAAGCGAAGGAGAGTTGGACGGCTAGACATCTCGTTCGGGGAAGATGATTTCGAGGGAACCATCCAACCTCACGACGACGCTTTGGTAGTGACAGCCCGGATAGGCGGATTCCTGGTGAAGAGGGTGATGATTGATCAGGGTAGCGGGGCTGATGTCATGTACCCGGACCTTTTCGAAGGGCTCGGGTTAAAAACCCAGGATTTGGTGAAGTATAACACGCCGTTGGTCTCGTTCGACGGGAGAATGGTGATTCCCGAGGGGCAAATCTCACTCCCGGTGGACATGGAGGGCAAGGAAGTTGTAGTTACGTTCATAGTGGTCCGATCATTCGCACCTTACACCGCAATCCTAGGGAGGCCGTGGATTCACGCCATGGGGGCTGTTCCGTCCACCCTTCACGTAAAAGTAAAATTTCCTACCGAGTACGGAGTTGTAGAGGTAAGGGGGAATCAGCAAGTGGCGAAGCAATGCCTCGTGGCCGTGGTCCAGTGGGAGAAGGAACAGCTCGGTCAAGCCGATCATGCCGAGAAAGAGACTCGCATAGCAATTACAGATACCCCAGGCAAATGGGGCGGACGAGCCGAGGAGGTATCAAGGTAAGAATTCTCCCGGATGACGCCAAATACTTCCAGATAGGTACGAGCATGAATGACCGGGAAAGGGTAGAGATGTTGTTGTTCTGTTGCAGAACATAGATGTCTTTGCGTGGAACCCGTATGAAGTGCCCCCGTGAGACCCCGAGTTCATTGTTCACAAACTCAATGTGGACCCATTATTTCCGCCTAAAAAGCAGAAGCCGAGAAGGGCATCGAAGGAGCACGTCGATGCAAAGAAACCCGGAGGTCCGGGGCCGATCAAGGAAGCCGGGGCCATAAAAGAAATATTCTTCCCGAGATGGCTGGCAAACATCGTTGTAGTGAAAAAGAAAAGTGGTAAATGGAGAGTTTGCGTGGACTTCACCGATTTAAACAGAGCGTGCCCCAAGGATCCGTTCCCGATGCCCAAGATTGATCGGTGGTGGATGCCACGATGGGCACCCGAGAATGAGCTTCCCGGACGCCTTCCAAGGCTACCACCAGATTGCATTAGCACCGAGGACCGAGAGAAGACAGCGTTTATATCCCCGAACGCGAACTATCACTACGAGGTCATGCCGTTTGGATTGAAGAATGCCGGGCCACACGCCGTATGATGACAAGAATCGCCAGTGAGAATCTAAGGACGTAAACTCGACCCTCGGCTCGATCTATATCGCCGAAGCGGTGAAAACCTTACAAATAAATCCTAAGGACGAAACTCGACCCTCGGCTCGATCTATATCGCCGAAAGCGGTGAAAACCTTACAAATAAATCCTAAGGACGTAAACCTCGACCCTCACTCGATCTATATCGCCGAAAGCGGTGAAAACCTTACAAATAAATCCTAAGGACGAAACCGACCCTCGGCTCGATCTATATCGCCGAAAGGTGTGAAAACCTTACAAATAAATCCTAAGGACGAAACCGACCCTCGGCTCGATCTATATCGCCGAAAGCGGTGAAAACCTTACAAATAAATCCTAAGGACGAAACTCGACCCTCGGCTCGATCTATATCGCCGAAAGCGGTGAAAACCTTACAAATAAATCCTAAGGACGAAACCTCGACCCTCGGCTCGATCTATATCGCCGAGCGGTGAAAACCTTACAAATAAATCCTAAGGACGGAAACCCGACCCTCGGCTCGTTCTATATCGCCGAAAGCGGTGAAAACTCGACGAATAAATTTGAAGGGCAGGAGCCCGACCCACAAAATCACCGAGCATGTATGAACCTTGCAAAGTCAAATCTATGAAGACAAAAACTTGGTTCCCGGTTAAAAAAAAAAAAAGATATATATATCCGGACAAACGGGGACTTTGCGGGCAAAAAGCTCAAGAACGGAAACTCAATTTTCGGTAAGACCGTGACCGATAAAAACCTAACCCTTTTTACAAAAACAAGTCCAAATAGCACTCACAAAACTACTCACAACACCGCGCAACGGGTTCCCGGGGATACATTCTATTAAACAGACCATAGCACTCGGTATAATTCAAGCAAAGCGAATGATATAACTTCATTCAACAAATGGATACAGAAAAGAAAACGGACTACAAATTAAAAAACAATAGTTCAATCACCACATCCCGGTGACGTGGGCAAACAAAACCAATAAATTTAAGCGACGGTTCAGTCACCACATCCCGGTGACATAGGCAGATAAAAATAAAAATAAAAATAAAAATAAAAATAAGTCAAGTAAAATCAGTTAGAAGGCCGAGTCGGTGGTGGCACTTCCGCTGGACGATCGGGAGAAGGGTTGGGTCCTGGTCAAGAAGTTCCCGCACGGTAGGTACACTCGTGGCCTCCCGATCCTCGGGCTCGGCATGAGAATCGATCCGCTCAACCAACTCCCCTGTCTTTGGCCGTCTCCTCCTCATCAAGAGTCGGGGCTTCCCCGGCCGGCAGGTTCGGGATTGGAAATGGAATCTGGTGGGGTCCTCACGGCGAGTCTTCGGAACTTCCATTGCCTCAAGAGCAGAAACCACCCCGGCCTCGAAACCCGCACGCCGAGCCCTGGGCCACCACCTCTCGGGAGTTCTCGGCATCGCAAAGCCTACATCATACCATTTTTGCTCGCGGCCGCCAAGCCGGCCCCGAGATCGGCTATCTCGTCAAGATGAGAAGTGTTGAGGCCGAGGGCTTCGGCCGCCTTGAGTTCCAACTCATTTTGCCACGACCAGGAGGTCTGCGCATCTTTTCAGTGATGCTCGGAACTTCTCCACGGTAGCAGCCTTCTTCTCAGCCTTCAAAGAATCTTGGCCTTTTCCTTAGCCGTTTTTCTGCGGCCTCCCGCGCCCCTTCTCGCGCTCATTCTCCTCATCAAGCTCCGCGCCCGGCGGCCACGATATGAGCCAGTTGAGCGGCCCTGTCAAGCACGGGGTTAACAAAGAAACCAAAGGAAATATGTATATATACGAAAGTACAGAGATAAAAGAATTACCGCAATGGCGTGCCATTCCAACCGGCGCCCACGGACTCCTCGAGACCCATCCTCGAAGGCATGCACGTCCTCGGGAGTTGAAGAGCTCAGCCAAAGTCCGGGCGTCACGGCCGCCTCGCCCTTATCCCAAATCCGAACAGAGGCGGTGGAGGGCGGTGGCTTGCCGTCCAACAGAACTTAGGCTCCCATGCCGGAGCCACTTGGGAGGAGGACG
Organism: Quercus dentata; assembly: GCA_028216015.1. Taxonomy (NCBI): domain Eukaryota; kingdom Viridiplantae; phylum Streptophyta; class Magnoliopsida; order Fagales; family Fagaceae; genus Quercus; species Quercus dentata. The sequence goes on along the minus strand of CP116452.1, from coordinate 65,424,070 downwards.
CGCCCGTGATAGCTTCGGTTGGCGGCTCACGGATGATAATTCCACCAGATGGACGGGGGGTTCGAGCTACGGCATCCCCGGCCCGTGGAAGGTTGCTCGATACCTTCTCGCTTCTTGCGGGCCCGTCCGGATCTGCGGAGGAGGAGGAGGTTGGGACGCCGGACCCCGACCTTGAGTAGGCGGGGCTGGTCGGTCGGCCGGGCACCAGTGCACGAACCTCTCAAGTGTCATAACTCTCCTTGCCACCATTCTTGCTCTTGGTTGGATTGCTTCGGCTAGTAAGTTAGCCGCTTCTACTACTTGTGTTGATGCTCGGCGGGTGGATCCTCGGAGGGGGCTGCGCTTCGCTTGATCCCCTTGTTGAATGGCTTCGTGAGCTCTCTCTCTAAGGCGCCGAGAAACCGCTCCGCAGAATCGCGTCACGAAGGGGGAGCTAGTTCGTCCGCAGCCGTAAACCGTGGACCAAACTCCTCGCCTCCCGGTTGTAAGCTTCGGCGGCAAGAAATTTGCGTCATCGAACGTCTATGTACGACAATAGAGGGTCACAATCGTCAACGCCCGCTTGAAAGGCCGCCAGGTAGAATAGACCGGTTCCACGCCGAGGATCGGTGTGAGGCCGGAGTTGCCCGTCCCAATGCACGTAGATCTCGGAACGGAGGACGAAGTTTAAGTCCCCTGGTATGGACTGCTCCGATGTCCTGAGTAAACACTTTGCCGCCTCGCAAAAGAACAGTGACGCATTAGCTTTTGCCAATATAAAAATAAAAGTGAAAATAAAATTTTTACTTAAACAATTTTAGGAGGGGGATGGTACGAACCCACTTCACGCTTTGTGAGGGGGGGGTGGATCTCCCGGCAAGCCAATTGCCGCAAGACCCGACGAACTCCCCGGCGGAGTTTCTGTTCAATCGGGTAGGCACGATATCAGCCTGCGTCCGAGCATCCCTCGTCTTTAAATAATAATTTGCGGATTTGCTCCCCACAGACTGTACATGTGGTTAATATCATGTTGGTCTAATTGTAAGTTAAAGGTTTGGTTCAATCGGTGACACAACTAACTACCCGGTAAAAGTTGGGAGGAAGGCTGGTGTGGGCACTGACCCATAGTAGGAGAGTGTGTTTATCGGGAGGGGATCTACCGGGAACCTAACCCCACCTTCTAAAATGGACATCAACGGAAAGAAGGCCGTACGCCCTCGGTGGAATTCCGTATCACTCTCATGGCGTAAGCCACGTCCACGTCATTGGGGATACTAAATTTACTCCTAAAGGTGGCCAACGCAAGGGGTATCTAGAAGGTAAGAATAACCCATCTACAGAGCCTAAAACTACAAGAATGAACTCAAAGAAACAAAGTCAAGGAACAGGAAAGGTTAGAAAGACTTACTTTGGGTGCTAAGGAGGAAAAGAACGCCGAGCGAGCAAGCACACACAAATATGGTCGGCAGAGAGTAGGCACTAAAAGATCGGAGGCGAAGGAAAAATGAGATGATGTGTGGGGAAGGACTATTTATAGAGCCAAAAGAAACGGAGGTAGAGGAAACGTTCAATCAAACAATAAATGGGCACAGCCTACAAGCGACCCAACGAATGCCAAGCGTAACTAACTTGCGCGACGCTTCGGTTCACGAACCGTCAGGCAATAATGACGACGACTGGCGCGCGGTACGGCGCGTCTTTTGAGATAAGTATTAATGAGAAGTGATGTTTTTAAGTCCGGGCCAGAGGATTCCCGGAATCAAAAGGCCTGGCGGCTCCTTGATTCTCCTCGGCAACCGAGTATGAATCAAGGGGGCTATTGTACGGCACCACGGTACCAAGGCCCATATTGTCCTTGGGCCCAGAACCATCTAGGCCCCGGGCCCAAGCCCATGCCGGCCTCGGTTCTTCTGGCCCAAATGAAAATTCCAGATTACTTTATGCCCTTCATGAGATCGCTTTAGAGAATAAACAAGTTTTTGGGTATTGAGTTCCCAGATTTGGCGGTGATCCTTCCGGAATAGCGCATGAGTCACGTCCGGGAGAACGTGATAGGCACGGGAACGTGAGTCGCCGAACATGACCGGAGAAAATGGAGCCAAGTTCCAAGATCATAAATGCCGCACCGCCCTTTCACCTAAACAACCACTTAGGCCGATCACACTGGACCTTCAATAGCACTAACGGTGATTGTAATCATGATCCCCCACTAACCTTGACTATAAATAATAGAAGGTTGGGAGAAGAAGGGGTTCGAGAAAAATGGAGGGAAAATAGTCAAGGAGAGAGTGATTTCAGATTGAGTATTGCTCGAGTCTCTCTCGCCGAGGACGACCCGTTGTAGGAAATCCTTAAACCCACTACAAATAAATTGTAAGCCCAAGTGATATAAGGGCCAGAATCCTTGTACCTGGTTCCTACAATCCCGATTCAAATTCTTGCATTTGTTGAAAATATCAAAGATCCACATCACAGGAGGAAAGAACTCAAAGATCCACAACAAAGAGGATGGATACCTCATTTGTTCATAATAATGGATACCATAATTTGTAGCAAAATTTAGATTGAAAAAATATATGGCTTCAAAGAAAAGGAAATACAAAAATACCTCAAAAAAAAAAAATATATATATATATATATATATAAATATATATTTTACAGATTCGGAAGAAAAAAAAAATCCGATATAAAACACGTCAAAAAATTAGAAAATATATTTAAAGTAAGTATATAAAATAAAATAAAAAGTATGTTTTTATGCTTAAAAAGAAAAAGAAAAAGAAAAAAAAAAAGCGCAGTGAAAAAAATTTACACTGAAAATACACAGTGAAAAAAAAATTTAAAAAAACATTTTGGCCACTTAATTGGTCAATCCATTTCTCTCTCTAACAATTGACCAAATACTAGATTTTCTCACGAACCAAACATCGAAACTTTTATCCCTACCCCGATCCTCGCTATAAATGGTACGAATTGTGTCTCCTAATTCTCAGCCGATGTTTTCTTCTTCATCATCATCATCATCTTTGTCTTGGTCGACTCCGACGACGACATCAACGTCGATGACCGAGACGGTGAATGGGTCCCACCTGTTCAACATCGCAGGGTACTCGCTCTTGGAAGGTATAGGGATCGGAAACTACGTGGCGTCTGATACTTTCACCGCCGGTGGGTACTCTTGGGCAATCTATTTTTACCCGGATGGCAAGAAAGTGCAGTACGATGCTCCGTATGCTTCGTTGTTTATAGTTTTGGCGAGCGAAGGCACTGATGTGAGAGCGCTTTTTGAACTGAAGCTTTTGGATCAGAGTGGGAAAGGGAGGCATAAGGTTCATACCCAGTTCGATAGTGGGCCTTACACGATCAGAAATCGCTGTAGCATGTGGTAATAGATTATTCTTTCTAAATTTGGGTCCTTTTTTTTTTTTTTTTTTTTCGTGATCTTGATTATAATTGTTATGATTATGATAGTGTTTGTTATGATTATAATTTGGGTTATTTTGATTATAAGTGTGTTAATGTTAATTATCATGATTGTTGTTTCTTTGCTAAGTTCATTCTTAGTTGTTGATGAATTAAATCCTGTAGGGCACTTGTTAATGAGTGTTACCAAGAACATGACCCAATAAACATAACAATTTTTTGAAATGGGTCATGTTAACGGGGAAAATGAAAAAGCTGTGGAAAAATTAACTGCTTTTTTCTTTTCTTTTCTTATAAAAACTTTCTTAAAATGCTTCACTAACTTTTCCCTTAATTAAATTCAAACACATGATTATTTTGAAATTATATGATCATTGAAATAGATAAATTGAAAAAACTGTCAAAGTATTAATTACTTTTTTTTTCTTTTCCCTTGATTAAATTCAAACATATGATTATTTTGAATTATATGGTCATGGGAAAAGAATCAAAAGATAGAATTGTTTGTGTTTTAGTGGACAATGCTATTCAATTGGGGAACCTAAGGTACCGTATATAGGTTCTCTCTAAAAGGGTTCTTTGTTGGATGATGTTTGTTTGAAAATAGTACCCCCATGAGGTCATGCCTGCATCTGTTACTTCATTTTTGAATGACTTAAATGACTCATGAAAAATTATCGTGTTTATTTTTTTAAATTAAACGCATACAATTTACAAAGTTTCTTTAGTATAAGACAGGGAGTAATTGCTTATACTATCCTGTACAAAACACAATTACGCACAATGTTACTGTTTTTATTGTTATAGTTAATAATAATTTGATTCAATATAAGAGCAATTGCATGAATTGTGGACAGAAACCAATGGCAAGATTAGGAATTTTTGAAGTAATAGTAAGTGGCACTCATCTTTTTTGTTGTTGTTGTGGAACTGGAAGTTTTGAAAGAGGATGATATGTACAAGTGGGTGGTGGTATGCTTGTTGAATTTGATAGGTAATGGTTTTCTGGGCTTGAATTTTAGAGCTGAGCCAGGATTGTTAATATGAGAACCCCTTCTTGTTCATGTAAAGACGTAATTTCCGGGCAAACACTGTTCAAAATTTGTGTGTATTACTTTAATCAATAAAGCCTTTATTCCATATAATGTTAGCTTGCTGGATGAGTAACTTTCTGGACTAGTAGGGGTCTGCTACATGAACTCTTTTCCGCCTCCTAGCTATATGACATAAGAAAGCCAAATAATGTATAAAATATATTTTTTGATAGGTACAAATGATGTATAAAATATGAGGCAACAAGCACCTATTGTTAGACTCATAAATTTTTAGAGAGCTTAGCAACAAACAATGTTACAACAAACATGTCCATGAGATTAAATTGAGATCAGTAGAATAATCTTATTATTCCATATCGCATTAGGATTAGATGGAACCAGACAGATGGTGTTTTTCTAATTCATGAACTCTTTTTGAGTACTTGTAAGGAGTTTTGATTCAATGACTACTATGTGCATCTTGTGGGCGTAATGTTTTTATGCTATCATGTTATACTTATGACCTACATGCAATCATTTTTCATTGAATACCTTTGCTCCATTTTTCATTTAATGTAATCAAGTGGCAAATGTGGTATAATAGTTTTGTTAGTTGGATGTCGTAGGGGTTGCGAGCGATTATTCAAAAGAACTGATCTAGAGAAATCTGACTACCTCAAAGATGATTGCCTCAAGGTTCACTGTAGTGTAGGTGTTGTGAGATCATACACCAAGGTTCCTAGGATCTACTCTATTGCAGAACCACCTTCTAACCTTGGTCAGAATTTGGGGCAGCTATTTGAAACTGGAAAGGGAACAGATGTGAATTTAGAAGTTGATGGGGAAACTTTTGCTGCTCATTGTGAAGGGCATAGTTCTGATTATGAAGGTTCATCACCCGAAAGGACTGCGTCTCAACCCTCTAGTCATGTTGAAGACCCTAGTGGTTCTTTCTCGGAGAGGTACCCTCAGTTTCCTCCATGGTCATGCCAAGTGAAGAATCAAGATGGGTCTATCGGATGTATGCAACATGAAAGGCCGAAACAAGCTCCGAATGTTCCATGGACCTGCCCGGTATGTTTTTCATTCACCAAGTGCTTTCCACTTTTGGTGCATACCTTATAGTTCTCTTCATGCATATTGAGGCTGATCTTTTTGCTGAGTGCATGTTGATGATTGAATCTCTAAAACAAGCTGTTTATACCCAATTGGACCAAAAGGTCTCTTCGGTGTGTTCTTGCTCTTTATCTTTTGTAGATTCCATGTTTGCAATTTGTGAAGTTGGGTTCTAAGATCATATATCCTTGCAGAGGGCCCAGTTGGCAGAGTCTCTTATTCAAACTTTGGAGAAATGGTTTGAAGGGCTTGGAGTTGGTCCCTCACAGCGGGATAATGAAGGAGGTTCTAAGAGTCGTGGTACGAGGTCATCTAGGCGGGATAATGGAGGAGGTTCTGGGAGTCGTGGTATGAGGTTGTCTCGTCAAAGGACCTTGAAGTCGTCTCGTCGGAGAACCCGAGGTCCTTTGACACCTTCCAATGAAGATGAAAACAATCAGCTCGGCCAATTCCTTACAAAACAAAGAAACTTGCTTTTCCTTGTATTTTTGTTTATGTTTATGTTTATGTTTTTTCTTTTTCTTTTTTTGTTTTTTTGTCTTTTTGTTTTTTTGTTTTTTGTTAAGTGATGTAGGGGTGTTTAAAAAACTGCTCTGATCACACGGCTCCATCACACCGGCGGCCAAAGATTCTTGAGGCCCACTTTTATTTATTTACTTTTTGTTGCTAAAACCCACTTCTATTAAACAGACGAAACAATCAAACAGTCTTTCCTCCAAGCATCACAAACTTCAGTTGGGAGGAAGGAGTTCCTATAGCATAGTACACTGTTAATATCACATGTACACTTTGCAAGATAATGTGCTACAAAATTAAGCTCTCTTAACCCAGGAGAAAAGAGTAGCTACAAAAAGATACATTCACATGTACACACGTACACTTTGAATGAGTAACTACAAAATGAGTGGTTGCTTAAAGTCAACTCATCTTTGTACTGAGCTTTCAATCTCCAGTTTCTGGTCTCTTTCATTTGGATTTTTCTAATTTTCTCAGTCAACCTAGCAATTTTGATATTACTAAAAGTCTAAAACCAAACACCTCAGTATTCCCCTTCTTTAATGCATCACAGTTACTTCTTGTTTTCTGCACGGTTTAAAGGCATCCGATCCTTTGAATTCGCTAGACCAAGTTTGATTTATCACCTCAAAGCTTCTCAAATCCCTCTCCCACGTTGCTTCAAATCTGAAAGGTCTTGGGGCACAAAAATTACTTGGATTATCTAAAAACAGAGGGCAATGATCCGAGTTAAAAAGCACCAAGGTGGTAAATAGTAGCTTTTGGGAAAATGCCTCTTCAACTTATGCCACCAATGCCTCTTTCTATAACCTTTGTCTAATGCAACTTTTACCCCATCTCTTATCAGTCCATGTGAAAGACTACCGTTGGCCCCTGTGTCAAACATCAGTTCCTTGAGAAAATAAATTTGGCGCTCAAGCTCTAGCTCTTCTACCTCTATCTTTTTCTTGATCATCTATTTCTAGATTGAAATCCCCTAGGCAAACCCAAGGCTCCTCTATAACTAATAACATAGCTCCCAAGTTCTTCCAAGCCTTTCTTCTCTTAGTAGAGTAAGGAAGACCATAAAATCCAATCAATGCCCGTTGACATGCACCATCATTAATCTTGACAGCCACAACATTTTTATTAAAATCAGCTACATCTACTTTGAAGTCATTTTTCCACATCATTCAAATTCCCCCGATCTACCAAAGATTTGCCTAAAACAATCTTTTTCGCAAAACCTATGGCTTTCATGACCCTTTCCATCCTTTCTTCATCAGCCTTAGTCTCACTTAAAAACAATACTTGGAGGTTTGTCTCTCTTAACGAGTGCCCTAAGGGAGCAAAATATTGAGGCTTTGCAAATGCCTTAGCAATTCCAACCAATGCACCTCGTGGAAGCAATGCCAGCTCTATATGTAAAGCAACCGATGTAGCCGTCTAAGGCTCCAAGTAGAAAAAAGGCCTCCAAATTTTAATCAATAGGTTTTTTTTTTTTTTTTTTTTAAATATTATAATAGTATTAATTAAGTCTAAATATTAGCCAATGAATAAAATAATATTTTTTATCAAAAGAAAAACAAGAAGAAAAAAAAAATGTTACGTCCATAACATTTTTCACAACACTTTTAAAATAAATCCTAAGAAATAGATTGTTACAGGGTATTATTGATGATAAAAATTAATTTCAGTGATAAGTTCAAATTAGAACCAGTAACAAATTAACACCTAAGATTTGTTATAAAAATATTATGAATGTAGAACTTCTAAAAAAAGAAAGAGCAATACAAAAAAAAAATATTCACAACATTTTTCACAAGTTGAGTTGACAAATTTTTACTAGTTTTTATTTAAATTCACCACTTACATCAATTTTTTACTTACCACTATCAAATTATTAATTTGTCACGTCAACAGATGTGAAAAGTTTTGTCAAATTTTTTGTTAATAGACTTTCCAAAAAAAAAAAAAAAAATCTACATGGTTCATGTTAATTAGTAGTTGTAGGGACTGGGTTTGAACACTATTCCTAAGGGATAAGTGAATTCAAGCCCAGAGAGCCCAATACAATAAAGCTGTAGAGAATGGATAAAAGAACTGGGCTTTAATGAGTGTAACAACAGTTGAAGATGATTTAAAGAATGAATAAGTAAAACAAATATGGACTTGAGCAGGCAATTCAATCCTCGGCACTAGTTCGAGGAGCTTCAACTTATTATTTCTTGAGTGACAGTGACAATGGTTACAAAGTTAGTCAAGATTGCTACAGTGTTTTCTCCGGTAAAATCTCCTATCCTTTTTCTCAGAGCTCTTTCTTCCTTATATACTACTTTCCTCTTTCATCTCCACCATATATACACGTGCAGGTCAGATCTCCTATTGTTGGTCTTTGTCACATCAACCTCCTCCTAAAGCTCTTAGGTAGTAGTTATGAGTCTAAAAAGCCACCGCTTAGGTATTATTTTCACATTAATGCGGCCAGAGTGTTAGTTGTGGAGCATTTAATGTGGAGGCAGCAACTTTTTTTGGAATTGCTCTACCGCCATGCTCTAGTGTGCTTACTTGCCGTACTTATCTTTTTCTTTGGAATGCTTTGGAAAATTGTCTTTGCCGGTAAATCACTTTTCTTCTACCTCGGCTTTGGCTAGCCAAGGACAAAGTTGTCCTCGGCACGGTTTCCTGGGTTGCCATGATCACCACTATCTTCTTCATACACAATTATGGGCCTCGGACCCAATACAAAAGGTGGGTGCATATCACCGGGTTCTATGACCCCATAGTAGTAATTTTGCATCTAAAACAAGATAATTGAATTTAAGTAATATTTAAATTTTTAAAAATCATATTTAAATATATAAAATGTCTCAATTTCAGTTTTCACCCTAGGCCCTCAAATACATTAAGCCACCCTTGCATGGAAGGAAAATTTTAACCCACGTAACACAATACCACGGAAACCAACTCCACCGACTTTGGGCCACAGCTACAGCCAAGTATGAGGAGAAATGATGTCTTCTATGTCAAAGTTGGGAATCAAATCTTAGAGCCCAAGATTTCCAATCCTCATATGAAAATGAAACTTTCAAGCTTGTTTGAGATCCAATTAGCACTGAGCCGCTCAATTAGTAGTATTTCTTTTTAACCCTAACACATATAATTGTTACCCATTGCTTTAAGGTGAATAAAATCATTTGCTTACTAGACTTGCAAGAAATTTATTGCAACTCATGTACTTATTTGATTTGAATAAAGTACTTATGAATCTTATCAAAAAAAAAAAAAAGAGTACTTATGAAAATATTTAAAATTCAAAAGCACTCATTAATGGCTAAATGAACTTGTCGTGCTATCAATATTCTCAGATACAATTTTATTTTTACACAGAATAATTGAAAGATCTTGTAATTTGTCCAAATTTGCCTTCGTAGTGAGCAACCACATCACTATCATTATTATCAACTTAATTATTTGGATTGGAACATCAACAAAAACAGTATTTGAAAAGAAAATGAGTATGCTGACCTTCGGTACAAAAAAAATAGAGACTATACTAGTGGAGGATACGGTGGTTTGATGGTGGCAAAGGCCCGATTGTCTTCTCAGATTTTTCTCTCTCCACCATCTATGACAGACTAAATCTCTCTCCATTGTTCTCTTTCTCGATTCTCCTTGTCTTTTTGCAACGTATGTCTCTTTAAACGGTATTTTGGGTTTTTATGTTTTTTTTCCCCCTTATATGGTGTAGTGGGCTATCAATCCATGTAACGATCAGTCTTTCAAACCTTTTAAACTGTATACGTGTTAGTTTTTTAGATGGGCTTTTTTCCTACATGGCAACACCTCCTTAATTGCAGGAAAAAGTTTCTGTTATTATATATAGTATATGATATGATATTGATTGATAATACAAAGTTTAAACTTAAAATTAATCAAACTCTAACTAGAGAAATTATATTTTCTATCATAACTAAAAATGAGATGTTTTTCAGTAATTCAAAAATTATATTAGAAATAAAGTTGGAAAATTTATAATCTCATTTTTTGATATTTCATTTAACCTTATATATAATTATAATCTTCATACACCATGACTTTAAAAAATCTAATGAATAGTTTTACATTTTATTTAAAGTCTACAATTATAATCTTTAGGGATAATTACAGTAAACCCACCTGTGGTATGACCCGTTTTCACTTTGCCTACCCGTGGTTTAAAACTTTACACTTTGCCCACCCGAACTTCAATCCATTACCCATCTGTTACCCACCTCTGTTAAAATCAAGGGTAAAAATTATTTTCACTTTTATGTCTCTCTCCTCTAAAAACAAAAAATAATAGAAAAAACTGAAACAAACAAGATTAGAGAGGGGGTTTTGTAGCTTGGGTTCAAGAACACACCACCTCTTGGTATGAACAGTCTTGAGCTAATCAATCCAAATAAAATTTTCATATTCGCACAAATCCTAAAAAACATTTACAAAAATCCTACACTTGAAAGTGCTCTACTCTAATTTCACAAAAATCCTATTAGACACTTTCAGTCATTCACAAAAATCATACACGGCTACACCTTAATTCTCTCTCAAATCTCTAACCAAAGCCAAAGCAAACCCCTCTTCAAAACCCGGACCCACCACATCTAGCAACACAGACATAGACCCACTACACCCACAGCAAAGAAAATAAGATAGCAAAGAGAGAGAGGCGGATCGAAGTCACAGTCGGAGCCAAACTCAACGCGAAGGAACCCATGGCCAAAGCTAGAACTTGCCTTCGGTGTAATGGTTCTTTCACCGCCACCATTAACGACCATGGTTCTTTCTCTCGCCTTTCTGGAACTCATTTGAAACCCTTTGATTCTCTCCCGCTACTTTCAATCTGAGAATGAGATTGGGTTTTATGTTGGGTTTGGTTTTGGGAGTTTGTTAATTTATTGCAATTTGATTGGATTTAAATCAATGGGCCTCATGTATTCATTATTTTATCTAACTTGCCTTTGGTGGATGGAGATTTTTGTTTCTTTTTGCCCTTTGGCCCCCTCGGATGTTAAGAATAAACATATGGGTTTGATTTCATGAGTTAGTGGTTGTATAGATTACAGTAGATGTGCTTTTGGTTGCCGCTGGGATACAGTTCCATGTTTGAGTTTTCTGTCTGGAAATGTTAAAAGAGTGTCATAACCAGAATCATGTTAGTGGGGTCCAATGTAGTATATTAGATTATAACAGAGTTCTTTGATTCTGGAAGCTATTGGATTTTATTATTATTTATATTTGATTTGTATTCCTCCACTTTGTTCTTGTAGAAGTTCTTAAGCAATCAAAATCCTAGCTTTTTAATTCTTGTTATATTTGTTTTTGACTAAAAATGTGTTTTTTTAACGGCAAACGGAGAGGTGGGTTACGGAAGGCTAACTGAAGTTACTTCAAGTGGGCAAAGTATAAAGTTTTAAACCACAGATAGACAAAGTGAAAACGGATCATATCACAAGTGGGTTTATTGTAATTATCCCTAATCTTTATACACCATAACTTTAAAAAATCTAATGAACAATTCTACCTCTTATTTAATATCTATGTTATGCAAATCATCAACCAGTAAATATATGATAATGACAAGATTATGAAAAATATGATAAAACTTTTTTTTTTTTTTAATCTTTACAAAGTTTATGGATTAAAATAGTATTTTACGTAAAAAAATTATCATGCACAACGTACGGATCTGCAACTAGTTGTTATAGAAGATGACTCATTTAATTAGTTAGGTTAAGTAAATTATATACATTATTCGTGATAATGAAAAATTTTATATTTCTTTTGAGGGTTGAAGCTAAAACTCAAATAATGCTCGAGTTAAAAAAAAAAAAAATCCAATTTTTTTTTTTTGATATCTAGTTTTTTTTTTTTTTTTTTTTTTTTTTTTTTGGAGAAGATTTTATGATATTTAGTTAAATTATTGATATATTAGCATTTTCTTTCAATCGGCAATAAAGGGGGCAAGGACAAAGATAGCATCACATCCAGGAAAATATTACTAAATACCGACAAAAGTGTCTCATGATGAACTCCACGTGGGTCCGCCTTTAACGTTTCTTTTCCATTCTCTCTTAACTCAGAAACTCCACTCTTCCGTCCTTCCTCTCTCCGTGACACACAAATTGAATTCTTTGCCATCCAAAGAGAATTACGACATGGGCAGATAAAGCATTGAAGGAGAGCTATCAACTCCTATAGTTGCCAAAGATGAACAGCATCAAGTATATGGCAGTGGTACTAGTAGTGGTGACCATGTTTGTGCCGACAGTATTGGTTGTGATGGTGGTGATGAGAGACAGAGTGGATCTTTTTCAGCCACAAGTATGGTTGTGCTTAGCACTTTGGTTGCTGTCTCTGGTTCCTATGTTTTTGGCACAACTGTAAAGCTGTAAGTCATCTTACTTTTGCATAGAGTGGTCCACACTCTCTAGTCCACATGGTATTTTGATGCGTTTATGCATGATGAATATCAAATTTTGCAAATCTGTAGAGAACTCAAATTCTATGATATCTAACTAGATTCATTTGAAAATTGAAATGGAGAGAAACTATTGTAACTCGAATCTTTTTTTTCTTTTTTCTTTCAGAAACTAGCTCAAATAATTGGAATTAATTAACACTTTAAGAATTATTAAAGCATTTATTAATTCCAATGATTTGAAGTGTCACAATGTTTTCTATGCTACTAGAGCTAGCCTACTAGGCCATGATAGAACATATATTAGTTGAATCACCAAATTTTGGTAGGGATTTTACATACAAATGCATCTAAATGTTTGGGTTGTAGATTTGTCAATGGATTGCAAGCTTAGTCTTTTGTAACATTGGAGAGAATAATTGAATAAGACAATAATGGGATGGGTATCTCTATGTGGGATGCCTAGACGTTTGATATGCTGACTACTGAACTGAAAATGTTGTATAATTGATTTTCTAGGTGGGATATTCATCACCTGCTCAGAATGGAATCATGGATGACCTGGGTCTTACAGTGGCTGAGGTGGGTGTAAAACTATAAAGTGCATTTTTACTTTTGGCAAATGATATTATCACTTTAGAACACTTTTAAGCACTTGAACTATCTTGCTCTGGAAACATCTTTTGCTATGAATATAACATTTGTATTATTTTAACCATTTTTCCATTTATATATTAATTTCATTGACATTTTGAATAAATTTCAGTATTTATGCTTCTATTGTCTGGGATTATGGTGATCTATGACAACAAATCTTCATGTGAAGATACCACTATTCAAGCTCTACTACATGGAAAAAGAAGAAAGGTTATATTTGGAAAATCATATCCACATGGCAAGATCACAGACACAGTTCATCACCTAGCTTGTATTTTTTTGATCAGATTGGAATAAAATTTGACTATGATTTTGAGAAATGTTAGATACAATTAAAAGGCATACAACATTTAGGATGAATGACATTTCAAAGTTTGAATGCTGAGAATAATTAGTTGGTAGTAAGGACTATATGACTTGGAGATATTGATTTGACCTTCATAGAGAAGTCACTGTTTGAGCTTTCAAAATGAAGTGAAATGTTGTATCGTGTTGCTTTATGCAAAATCCATTTTGCTGCATTGTTTTGTAAACTATCTTTTGCTTGCCTTATACATTTTTGTATATGATTTTCTCAACATCTTTTGGTTATACTGCAGTACTCACTTTTTGGTTCAATATTGACAATTGGAGCAATGATGGGTGCAATAGTGAGTGGCCAAATAGCAGATTACATAGGTAGAAGAGGTGTAAGTACTTCACCCTGAAATCATCACCGGTGGTATTATTAAGGTTCAAGCTCCACAGCTCATCAGTTTTTCAATTTTTTTGTTGTTTTGCAAGGCAGACAATGGGCTTTTTGGAGATATTCTGCCTGGCAGGGTGGCTAGCCATAGCATTCTCAAAGGTTTTGAATCCCATCTCTCTGTTTTATGCAGTTCCAAACATCAATGTTAATGTTACATGCATGACAACCCCTACATTTTATCTAAAAAGATGTTTACATAAGGATAATGGAAATCATTGAGGCAACATCACAATTTTGTAGTTGCTCTTACATAAAACTAAAGTTTAGATGATCATCCATGATGAGGAACAACTATGTCACAAAATTGTTTCAGGAATTAATTTGTCGTAAGTGGATATGTTATCTTAGCTTCACTTCATAATGTCAAATACTTGGTGCTTGTTGAAAGGGTGCTTGGTGGCTTGACCTTGGGAGACTGTTGGTAGGTTGTGGGATGGGACTCCTTTCCTATGTGGTAAGTTGTTAGATTACAATTTCAATGATTTATCTTTCATGTAAACAGTAAAATTAATTGTGTTCCCGATAGCAATTAGGTACCTATATATATATAGCAGAAATAACACCTAAGAATCTTCGGGGAGGGTTTACAACTGTTCATCAGGTAAGGCAAAATCCTCATGAATATGGAAACCATGTAAGTCATTGCCCCGTTCACCTATTAATTACCACTCATACAGTTGATGATTTGTTGTGGAGTATCGTTAACATATTTAATTGGAGCTTTTGTGAAATGGCAAACTTTGGCTCTGATTGATAAGCTTCCCTGCTCTTGTCCTGTATTCTTGTCATTTGAAGGTAGTTTCATAATAAGGCTTCTTCTTTTTTTCTTTAATTTAGGAACTATACTATGTCTAGTACAACTTCTTGGTCTATTCTTTAGTCTAGAATCTCCAAGATGGCTGGTGAGTTATTCAAAATTTTATTAGAAGATGCTTTTGGAAGGTGTTGGGAAAATAACACATTGGGAAGACTCCAATTGAGGAGTTAATATAACATATCACGACACCAATCAACCCAAAATCTTGAGGTAATGGGTTTAGGCTTAATTATATTATATTTAATCACTCACTTTTGTCATTATTATCCAATATGAGACTTTACTACTTTTAATTGAACAATTTACAACTAACCACACCACTCCATTGTAAATATTCTAACAAAAGGTGCTCTTTGGATAATGCATTTGAAAACTAGAAAAAACAAAGAGTTAAAGTTTTGCTAATCATTGCCTTTTCCATTATTCTTTTTTTTAGCCAAGTACATGTGATTTGACTAAGATGTCTAGATGCTATAAAGTGGCAAAGCAAATTCAAGCATTGATTGACATGTTTATATGATTTTTTTTAGGCAAAAATTGGTCAAAAGAAAGAGTGTGAAGCTGCTATATAGCACCTTAGGGGGCAGAATGCTGATATAACTCTTTGTTTCCTCTTTAACTAGAAAAATTACATACTAGTCTTGAATATTTTCCAACAATTTCACTTAGAAACAAGTATTGACATGGTTTTTAAATCATTTTATGGGAGTACACAGAAACCCTTCAACAGTTTTTTGAAGCTAGAATTCTTGACTTATTTCAATGGAAATATGCTCATTCACTTATTGTAAGCTTTTGTATCATAATCTTTGTAGCACGTTTTTTAATTTTTTAGATAGGTTTGATCTTTTTGGCTAACATAAAAGTGGGTTTGGTAAGAGTTGGCCTGATGGTACTACGACAATTTGGAGGAGTCAATGAAATTGCATTTTATGCAAGTTCTATATTCATAACAGCTAGTAGAAAAAGGATTGTCGTTTTTCTTTTTCCCATTTTTTTTTCTCTTGTTTAATGCTACTTATAGTTAACAAGAAATGGAAGCTGAATAGAGGAATACTTTGTCAATGACAGGGTTTTCGGGTAGTATTGGGACCATAGCAATTGTCATTGTTCAAGTTCTTGACTCTCTTTGCGGAATTCCAACATTTGCTTATGCTTAATGCTTTTTAAGTGATTTACATGAATTTGTACAGATTCCAATGACAGCATTAGGGGTAATTTTGATGGATAAATCTGGAAGGCGGCCACTTCTATTGATAAGAAGGTTAAGAAATCTCTACGTATAATGGAGTTGAACGAAAATAATTTTGAACTCCAATATATTCACAGGTTTCTGCAGCTGGAACATGCTTGGGTTGCTTGCTTGTGGGATTGTCATTCTTCTTGCAGGTATTTTCTACAGAAAAATCTATTTTTCTTGAAAACTAGTTTCATCGGTTTTGTTGAATATTTCTCAATAGAATAAAGATTTAATTATGCAAGATCTTCAAACATGGACCAAGACAACGCCAATTTTAGTACTTGTTGGTGTACTGGTATTACAATTATTCCAAGGACAATTTTTTGTTCTTATAAAACATCCAAAGAAAGAACAACCTGTGAAAAATGTGATTTTGCTTTTATCTCCAACTTTCGTCATTTTATCCATCACCCGAGTACTTTTGAGAGTGGAAATCCTATTAAGTTTAAAAGCTCATAAAATGAATGTTGTTTAATACCATTACCATTGGTTGTATTTAACCAGTTAGTAGCGATCTGGAAATACTTTTTGCTGCTTTGAAAGCATGAGTATTTCAGAAGGTCTTGCATAAAGTTGTGGATTTTTATGATATGATTTTGGTCATCTATTACAGCTCTCAATCTATATTCATGGTGCAATTGGCTTGAGGGTCACAATTCCAACATTGTACACCAGTTGATGTTAATTGTTGGTTTGAGCAAAATTCTTAGTGGTTTAAAGATTCGTTAAGTTGAATTTATCTGTTTGGCTTGAGGGTCACAATTCCAACATTGTACACCACTTTTAAGCTTACCCAAAATCAAGATCAAAATCCGCAAGTCAAGATCGAAATCAACACAAGGCCAATCTGCCTTGTGATGGAATGGAGGACTGGCTGGAGGGATGAGGAAGACGACGGGGCGCTGGAGGGAGGACAAGCGCGCGCGTCATTGATGACTCGATGTGGTTCTCTCTCTGTCTCGGGTCTGTGGCTGGGGTTTTTGGGAGAAGAAAGTGATTACTGACAGAATAAAAATAATTAAATGGGTCAATTATCATTTTGCTCCCTAACCTTTGAAATTTCTCTCTCCCTCTAAAATTTAATTATTATTATTTTTCTTGTCTTCTTCCAGTTTTCAATGTAGTAGGTAGAGTGAATTTGACTTTAGGCACGCGGTAGCAAGCACATGGCAAATTCACTTTTCTGATTATAGCTTTTTGGTTTAGATTATGATCTATCCTCATTGAATGGATCACTAGCTAGCTTTATAGTCCATGTCCTAATTTATGAGTATAGACCATTTGCATTCTTTATATAACAATATGTTACCTGAATATAAAACCAACAATCTTGTTATGTTGAGTTCATGTGATATCTAGGAATGGCAAGCACAGTAACGGGAAGATATAGAGGAGCTGCATAGAAGACGTCAACAGGAAGAGGAAGAAGAGAAAGGAAAGGTTAAAGAGTATTGTGAAATTGCACACACTTGAAAGGGTATCCAGAAAAAAAAAAAGCCACAGAGACTGGTTTCTAGCTTCATCAGAGCTGCTAGAGATTGGAGAAGTGGTGAAGGTAATCAGAATGTACAATATCAAAGCCATTAGCTCATAAATTGCTTAAAATGTCAAGAGATTGAGGCTTTAAAATAAAGAGAATGTGTTCATTTCTAAAGAGTGTTTTCTGTATATACAGATTGATAGAAATCCTTCTGAAAAGTAAAAGCCCTTTCCTTATTCTTTTTTGGCTGCTTTTCTTTTTATTACTTAGGGAATATTTATGTCTTATATCTAAGGACATCCCATTTCGTTGCTATCCATTGTCATACATCCTTTATAGCATGTAGCATGTTCCATAAGTGGTAATCTAAGTCAAACTGTTCTTATAGGATAATTGTAACTATTGATTAATATTCTTACACGCAGGAAATTGGGGAAGCTGCTGAGAAAGGAGAACTCAATGGGCTTGTTTTAATGGTCATATGGAATAGCCCTGATCTTGCTAGACGTAATGTAACTTGGTCTTTTGTTGTCTCTCACTTTTGTGTGGCATCTTTGCTTCTAATGCAAAGTTGTTGTAGTGTAATATTTTGCAAACCTTTTTTTTTTTCAGTGTGCCAATGTAAATTCTTGCAATCACTGATTACTGCAATGTTCAAATTTGATGGCTGCTGTTATAAATTTCTCTATAGGTGTAGGAGCATATTTGATTTTCAGCATTAGTTTCATAAATCTCAAGGATTTGTACTAAATATCTATACTGCTACCTTTTTTAAAAATAAAGTTTGTATTTTACACCAGAGTTTGAAGAAAACAGTATGTATGAATCTGGAATTTATGAGTAAATTGTTGACTAAATAAATCTCATGAAAGAAAATTGAATAAGTGAAGAAGTGCTACACAAAACAGAATAGTAATTGAGTCTTTTAAACTATAGAAGCTCGTAAGTTTAGCTATTTCTAATGGGCAAGGCATCCTTATCGATTATGGACTCCGGTGACCAAAGTTACTCTCAATTGCATATTATTATTTTGAGGAGGAGAGAGTTATAGTTCTTCTTCTAGGAGGTTTCTCTCACTTACAAAAGAATAAGGTATCAAACAAACAGAGAAATAAAATACTGTTAAACCTTCATATTCAATCTGATATATAACACAATACCTGTAACTCTGGGAACCTCATGCTCATATTGGTCATGGGTTGAGAACGGGGATTGAAATCTATGATATCTAATCTCACTGTTCCACAGTAGGTCAGTGGTAAAGCAGTTGGCTATTAATTGACTGGTCATAGGTTTTACTAGATATGTCTAACAAAATTTACTTAAGACCTCTTAATTTGTAATTTTGTTATAAAGCAAGAATTGGGAACTCCTTTGTCTTTTCAGCATATGGCTTTCCCTTGGTTTTTTTATTTGTTCCTTGTAAATCTTACCACTATAGTTTGAGTTCAACAAAATTCGATGCAATGCAGTCTCTTTTATTTCTCTCTTGTGTTGATTCATAATTTTATCTCATTTTTCCAGGATGAAATGGATGTTGTGAGAAGTCTTGATCTGTTATACAGAAAGGCTGAGGTATACACTTTTTTTTTTTATTCGGATAGGATTTATGTTGGCTTCGTCGGGAGGCTCGCGTAGTTTGTTACATCAGCTCCAAAAGGATAAGTTGCGTTGGAATCGAGAAAGTTCTGTGGAGTTCATAATTGCATAAAAGGAGTCAAACAAAGTAGTGGCTGCGCGCGCGTCGAGGCACTTCTTCGATGGTCCCGTCCGCCCGGCCAGCCGCCCATTCTGAAGAATTAATGGGCCGGCTGGCGGGTGAGACAGAATGGGCGGGCACTACTAACCAAGCCAAGCCTAGTTCTCGTCGATAGGCGCTGGTAGCTTGCTTCCAAGCCTTGCCTTATATAATAGTTGTGGCCATGGCCCGAAGGAGCCTTAAGCACTTGTACAATGCGCAAGTCAAGGCTCCACTCCATCCTACTCGTTGCCCAGAGCCTTGACTTTCTATTATATTAGTAAAGCGTGCCATATATCTTGAGGGAAGGGAAAAGGGGGTCTCTTTCCTCGCCCGATGGTAGAGGTCGATCCCTTATCACCTTCGGTGCCTCCTTGTGGTCCTTCTCTTTAGCTTTTCCTCGGCCTTTAGAGCTAGTTGATAGGCCACTTTCCACGTCCCGATGCATCGAGATTTCATCTTGGATTTATAACCTCAAGCCCTATCAAGCAAGGGATTCTTCGTCGGATTCGTTCAAGCCATTTCGAATAAACAATTGGTAGAACTCCGCAACTTGTTAGGAGTAGGGGCTTTCTTGTACGCTTCTCTCCCCTATCCCTTAAAGCGAAGTGAAACCTTTGGAACAAGCTTTGGGTCTAATCGAGGGTAGAAATTTCTCCCGCAACCTCGATCGCATCTTGTCTCATGTACTTCTCTTTGCCTTTCCGCTTACGCCTTGCTTGGACTTGATCCCACCAAATTGAGGCATGACCCGTGCTCAGAATTTCACCTTCGTACACCTCGGATAGTTCTTTCCAATCAAAGAACTTCTCCGCGCTACTTAACCAACCAAGAAAGTCCTCGGGATGCAATCAGCCATGGAAATCGGGAACGTCCACTTTGATCTCACGATCTCCTAGATCTCGATGCCCTTATAAGATAAGGCCCGGATCAAGCGCTTCCTTATCATTAAAAAAATAGAAATAGGCTGGAACTTCTTCTTCTTTATGAATAGTTTTTTGATCATGTGATCGGATTTGAATCGGAGGTCTTGAACTCGAGTTTGTGGGATACTCTTGCCGCCGCCCTAGCTCTTTAATTTAAGCCCATTTATTGTCCTAAAAAAAGAAAAAGAAGACCCGGCTTCTTCTTTTCTTTCTTTTTCCGAATCCGGCAAGCTAAAATCCTTTCTTCTCTTGAGTGATTGCTTGAGTTAAGCCTTCTTGACTAGTTTTTGAGTCCCGATTTTCAGTCCTTGGATGATCTTTCGGGTCTTAGTACAATGGATTCCATAGGCTTTTCCCGTGCTCTTCCGAAAGAAGCATCTGGAAATGACTTGTCATGGGCTTATGTGATGAAGAATGATTTGCTCGGGAAAAAAATCTTGTGCTTATGTTAGTTTAAATAAGCTGATGGGTTCTAACTTTCAAAACCAAATGCTGAACTTTATTGAATCTTGTCCGAAATAGTGCTGATTTTTAGTAGAGTTCCTTATATAATTATTCTATCCTAGCACATCTTGCACTATAATTACTCCCTCAAGCCCCTTTTTTTCATTCTCTAGTTTCGTTTCTTCTTTAGCTTCCATGGGGGAAAAAAGAATTATGAAAGTTCAAAAACGTGTACAAAAACACTTTTGAACGTTTAGACCCCCAAAAACCAACTTAACCAACACAAGCAATATGTCAAACAACTAGTGTGCGGAAACTTAACATATGCTATAACTGAATTGGTTAAACAACTATCTAAGCCATAACAAAATAAACCACAGCAGAGATAATGTAAAGGCAGAGATAGAGAGAAAGGAAGATGCAAACACAGAGATAACACCAGATATGTTATCGAAGAGGAAACCAAGACCTCGGCGAAAAACCTCTCCGCCGCCCTCCAAGCGGTAATCAATCCACTAGAAAATACGGTTGGGATACAAGGAAAGCAATAGACCCTCCAAGCCTAATCTACCCAATGCACCTAAACCCTCCAAGCTTCTTGCTCCAACGAGGTTGCGCCGAACCTTTTTCTTTTCTAGCTTTCCGGATTCCGCTACTACACCGTAGCATCAACCAATGAATATTGGCTCCTTCCTAATCTGTTTCCTTAACTCCAAACGATCGACTCACAGAGATGATAATGGTGAGAACCAGGTTTGGTTATAATGCCTCTCAAGGATTTGACAATGGAGAGGAAGAGAGTGAGGGAATTTGATGAGACTCTAAGGTAGAGATTGTGGGTGAAACAATCTGGTTTTTCTTTAGGTTTCTCTCTCAAATTTCTCTCTCGAAGCTCTCTTTCAATCGTGGGTTAAAAGGGTATTTATTTGGAGTGGAGAGGAATGCGAAACGTCCAGGTTTTTCCAAAACAGGGGTGGCTCGCGGCTTGACCTCGCGGCTTGACTAAGTCGCGAGTTCCGAGCCGCGAGATAACCGTATGGCCGCTTGTCCTGTTTTGTCTGTAGTGCTCCAGCTAGCATGACTGTTCATCTTCCAAAGATGCTTGGCACGTGTGCATCTTCGGCGGGTTGAAGCCGCGAGTCCAGCCGCGAGTCCTAGCCGCGACACTCTATTTTCTTGCACACTCTTGAGCAATCTTCACTCTATCTCACTCACTACCCTTACAACAATCCCACCTAAATACGGGGTTACTAAATGCTGAATTACAAGCAAATTTGGCACGGAATAAAGCCAATAAGATGGTTGAATAAATTCAACCTTACAATCTCCCCTTTGGCTATTCCGTGACAAAACCCTAAAACAGACTCTAGACTTAACATGTGAGTTGGGAACAGTTGAACAAAACTCACTCACACCTAATTCTAGAAGTGTGAAGCACTTGAATCATATGAACAATATACTCCCGAAACACAACAATACACTATGATTATTGTAAGCAGAAAATTATAGATGCATATGAAACAAAAGAGAATGTGATCAAGCAAAGATGGAGTAATATACAACCCATGGCTTGATCAACCAAGTGACCACCTCAAGGTAGTGATCACAGTGTTCATTCACACTTGGAATGAACACAAGGACATACAAGTTAGCAAGCACAAGGCAAGATACTTGTATGCTCAACACTCAACCAATGCATAGCACACAAGGCATATGCATCTAGGAACAATCCTACAAGGGCACAAGAGTGACAGTACATAAACCAAAATGCAAAACATTTAGATTAAAGTACTGATTTCAACATAGCATAAAGGCTGCACTTAAGCATGGTACAAACCACAAGGCCTACAAATATGCTTAAAAACATAACCCTAATAGCTTACAAAAGCAAATGGGTACAAACCAGAATTTCCTGAATAGCATCATCAAAATGTATTAAAGATTAAACCAAGAGTATATGAAAAGAGTTAGAAACAGTTATACACCAAAACACAGTGTATCAAAACCATAAAAACCACTAAGAGTACTCAAAACATAAACATATATAACCACAGTTTCTGTTTTTAGCAGCTCCCCCTCAACTAATTACTCCCCCTTCATCAATGAACTTCTCCCCCTTTTGACAGGAATTGCCAAAGGGTCACTTGTCATCCGAGTTGTGAAGTGTCAAGTGTAGCCGCCAAGACATCAAACTGGTCTTGCATGGCTCTCATCCCTGTCGAGTGCTCGATTTGAACCGCCCGATCCCATCAAGCCTTTCCGAATGATCCGGAAAGCATCCGGAGGTGCATCTGCAGAAGTTGAAGCTCTGGACCTTTTGCCACTCCTCCCGGGTGTTGAGGTGGATGCAGGCCCGCCGCCTCGCATCGTCTCCATTGGGACTTCCTCTCCTTCATCACCTTCATCTTCTTCTCCCGGAAGCCTAACACCGATCCTTTTGCGGGTAAGTTTGTTGATTGCAGAGGGTGTGGACATGTGACTTATGTCTTGAGGAATTGGAACACCTTTACTCCTAAAAATCCTCATTAGCAAACTTGGAAAGATCAATTTAGGTCTAGATGTTGTTCTTGTCTCATCCACAATGATGTCAAAGATGTGGGAACTTATATCTATGAAGTTCTTCTCTTTGAGATCCATCAGAAAAATTGCTCTAGCACAATTGATTGTGGTCAACTTCTTAATAGGATAGAGGTTAAACATCATGATTATGGTTAGAACTCTCATGTCCACTTTGGAAAGGCAAGTGGTATTCAAACACTTCCCTTCTCTCCGCCCCACCTATCCTTTGTTGAACTGTTTCAATAGAGACACTCCTATCCTTGAAATTGATGAACTCCTCATCATCCAAACCTTCAAGCCCTAGTACTTCATCTATGACATGTGCATCCAAGACAAATTCTTTACCCCTCACCCAAAGAACTCAATTCATTATCCTTTATCAGCATTTGAGTAAAATTCCCTAATTAAGGGTTCACACACACAGTGGAAACCACCCAAAAGCTTTTCCCATCCTCTTCCTTCAAAACAACTGGGAATAAAAGTTTGCCTTAAGTCCTCCAAATCCACAAATCTCTCTTGAATGATTCCTGCATTCAAGAAGTTATCCTTGTATCTCTCAAAGTGGTGAACTGACCTAAACAATCTAGGATCCATCTTTAATCTCTTGTCAGCCTTCTTTGCAAGAGATTTCTTCTTCTCGAGGTGAGGGAGCCATCTGTGAACAATCGAAAAGGCCACAACAACATATAGCAATATATGTGCATAAACAGTCAAGATATCATGTAATAAACAGAGAGAGATATCAACCATACAAATGAGCTTCAAGACTTAAACAACAAGCTACTTAGTTCAAACATATGGACATATCAAGTCTAGGATAGGAAACACATGAACAACATGGTGAAACTTTCCCAAAGGCAGATAACCGACATTGAGACAGATAATGGAAAAATGATATGACACTCAAACAATATATTGATCCTAACAGGAGCTTCCCACAGATTAACACACTAAAAACATACAAATCTAGCACAAGAAAGCTCACATCCTCAGACCGAACTAATAGAAATCACTCAACAGCTCAAAGATCAGATTGAAATAGAATAAACACTTAGCTAAACACAAGATGAAGAGCAATAAGCATATGACAATCATTTAACACAAACTATAGCAACAGCATCCACAAGCTAAGAAAGAACAAGGAGCAGAGACCGAACCACAAACCCATTTCAAAAACACAATCATATGCGAAAAATCAAGGGTAAAAACACAAAATCAAGTAGAAAAGAGTGTAAAAAACAGAAAACCCATACCAGAACTTGACGATTTTGAGCTACAAGAGTGCAACACAAGAGATTTGAAAAGGGAGCACGGAGTGTTTGGGAGGGAGAGAGTTTAGAGAGAAGATGAACAATCACAAAAATTCGAGGGAAAAACTGAAAAAGTTTAAAACGCTCCTGTTTTCGCAAAACACGCGATTTTCGCGACTTGATCGAGTCGCCACACACATCGCCAGACTCAAGCCGCGAGAAAACACAAGAACAAAGTTTTGAAAAATTTTTCTAAGTGTTTTTCGCGACTGGAAGGTCTACCCATGAGTGAGTCGCGAGTGAGCCGCGAAAATCTCGAGTGAACTCGCGATTGGACCTTCTACTCGCGAACAAGTCGCCAAAAATGACCAGCGAAGATGCGATCGAGGCCCGCGACTTGACACACCGCGATCGAGCCGCCAAAACAGGGCAAAACTGTATTTTTGAAATTTTCAGATTTTTCAACCAAAATACTTTCCAAAAACACCTAAAACGCTCAAAAATCTTTTTGTGCTTGAAATAACAAAGATTGAGCATGTGAAAACATATTTCATCAAGTACAATCACACAAATGAATATGGCATTTAGTGAACATAAACTTGTGTGTTGTGTGTGGATACCAACAATGAGATAGTCCTTTGTCTAATGTGAAGCTTCAATGATCAATTCAACCAAGGCATACACAATTAGCACTAGATCATGTGACCAATCTCAATTATAGAAATATGAATATATGACCTCCCACACAACTTGGTAACATAACTTGGAGCTTTTCATTTGACTCCACTTTTTGACATAACATTTGATCTTTTTAGGCAATCATCTCTCATTGTGAGAGGGATAAATAACATTTCTCTTTGAAGAACAGACCTTTGGCCTTTTTGAAAGAAATTTCACTTTTAACATAAGGTCGCTTACCCTTTTTCCTAGTCAAATACTAGAATGTGCGACAGGCTTTTACAGCTCAATATCTCTTTTCATTTGGAGATTTACATTTGGTGAGCTCTTTTTAGCAAAAACATAGAATAAATAGTGGGAAAAGATATAGACACAAGTCTATGCATGTCTCAAGATCAACATAATCATTCACTAATCATTCATGACAAGTTTGAAGATCTATTTACAACAATCACATAGATTTCAAGATTTTTCCCACAGAGATATAGGTGCATGAAAACAAGCAATGCTCGAAAATGCACAAAGCCATTTGCACAAAGGTACAAGGCAAAACGAGTTTTAAGACAAAACTCAACAAAGTCAATCAAGCTTTTTGATTTTCAAATTTTTATGTAATTTTTGGATTTTTGACTCAAGAAACAAAAAGATTGATAAAACACAATTAAGAAATATTCACAAGAAGACAAGCAAACCACCAAAAACAAAAACAACAAGCATACCACACAAACATAGTCACAAAGCATAGGAAGTATTAATGCATGGACATGTTGTAATGCTTATGCATGAGTACCCCCTTTTCACCCACACGTCACTTGCGTTTGGGGTGATTTCCTTAAAGGATTGGGTACGGGAGTTAGGGCTTTCAAACCTTCGTGAGAAGCTTTCCAAGCAGTTGGTGAATGCACCAATCATCTTCATCACGTTCATCATTCCGGGATCTCCATGTTGCTCTCTAGGTTGATCACCCGCCCAAGTTCTCCTATCAATTCTTGGTCCTCCCGACCTTTGAGGAGTTGCACTGTTCTTTGCTCTCAACTTTTGGCAATTTGGTCGAGTGTGCCCTTGAAGTCCGCAATAATGACACACATACATTCCTCTAGGACCTCTTTGTGGTCGTGGACGTGACTTGGCACGAGATTGAGACCTGCCCACAGATCGATTACGGGAATTCAGCATCCGTTGGTTCACCAAATTCTTCTTCTCCTCCAGCTCGAGCTTCTCACCAGTATGTTCATCTACAACTGGATCTTTTGCCTTCACAAACTTCACTTCTTTAGTGATATTTACAGATGAACTACTTCCTCCGGTATACCCCAGTCCGGATTTGTCCGAGAAGCTCTTTTGAGATGATATAACATCATCTAGCTTCTTGGTGGTGACCCTCTCTATCTTAGCATTCACTTGCACAACTTCATTCTCAAGAAATCTCACTTTAGTGTAAGCTTCGGACAGCTCACCATTCAGAGTTTCAATCTCGCATTTGGCCTCCCTATACCGGATTAGGAGACTTTTGTAGTCCTCCTCGGCCTTCTTCATCTTTCTCACAAAGCAGCCTTGGCTACCCTTGTGTATTCACCCGACTTCTCCAAGAGTGAGTTGTAATTTTCTTGAAGAGTTTCTTTGTGCTTTCTTCTTCTTTGACTTCCGATTCTTCAACAATTCCTAGTGAGTCATCATCACTATGTTCTCCAAGGTCTTGAACAAGCAAATTTAACTCATCCGAAGACTCAACATGAGCAATAGTCATGAAAGCTGAATAGTTCCCTTCTCCATCACAGACTTTCTTGATTCTCGAGTCGGACGAGTCTGAATCACTCAAGGTCGTGGCATACACCTTGCCTTTCGATTTCAAATAATTAGGACATTCCTTCTTGAAGTGTCCATGCCCGTTGCATTCAAAACAAGTGACACCTTGTGTGGATTGGGATTCTTTTCCATCTTTCTTTTTGAAATCCCTCTTCTCCCTTCCAGAATTTTGGAATTTTCTCTTATCATCAAATTTTCCATTGTTTTTGAATTTCAAAAACTTTCTGAAATTTTTAACAAGATAGGCTACATCTTTGTCAACCCCATCTTCTCCCGATGAGTCTTGATCTTCCACCTTCTCATTAATGGTCTTTGAGCAAGAGATTTACTCTTCCGTTGATTAGGCGGCGACATCTCATACGTCTGCAGAGAACCAACCAGCTCCCGCACCTTGATGTCATCAAGGTCCTTGCTCTCTTCAATGGTCTGTCACCTTTGCACGAAAACTTTCCGGCAATGATCGAAGGATCTTCCTTACAATCTTTGAGTCCTCCATTTTCTCCCCCAAGTTAAACTTATCGACAACCACCTCATTTAGCTTCCCATAGAAGGAGTCGAAAGACTCATCCTCACTCATCTTGAGCTCCTCAAACCGAGTGGTCGCATTTGTAACTTGGTATCCTTCACTTTCTTCGTGCCTTCATAAGTGGTTTCCAGAATCTCCCATGCTTCTTTGGCAATGGTAATGTGAGAAATCTGTGAAATTCATCCGGAGACACACCACGAGAAAATAGCATTTAGTGCTTTCTTTGTTAGCATTAGATGCAGCAAGTGTCGCCTTATCCCATGTGGATTTGGCTGCCTCGGTTTGGTCCAACCAATCTCAACAAAGATCCCACACGGATTCATCAATAGAGCATAGAAAAGCTCTCATACGAACCTTCCAAAACGCATAATTACTTCCATCAAAATATGGAGGTGCATTAAGGGATTGAGACCTATCCATCTCAAAAAGGGAGTCAAGGATCACACAATGGTAATGAAACCAAACAGTTGTGTACCCGCTCGATACCAATTGAAAGTTCAAAAACGTGTACAAAAACACTTTTGAACGTTTAGACCCCCAAAACCAACTTAACCAACACAAGCAATATGTCAAACAACTAGTGTGCGGAAACTTAACATATGCTATAAACTGAATTGGTTAAAACAACTATCTAAGCCATAACAAAATAAACCACAAAGCAGATAATGTAAAGGCAGAGATAAAGAGAAAGGAAGATGCAAACACAGAGATAACACCAGATATGTTATCGAAGAGGAAACCAAGACCTCGGCGAAAAACCTCTCTCCGCCGCCCTCCAAGCGGTAATCAATCCACTAGAAAATACAGTTGGGATACAAGGACAAAGCAATAGACCCTCCAAGCCTAATCTACCCAATGCACCTAAGCCCTCCAAGCTTCTTGCTCCAACGAGGTTGCGCCGAACCTTTTTCTTTTCTAGCTTTCCGGATTCCGCTACTACACCGTAGCATCAACCAATGAATATTGGCTCCTTCCTAATCGCTTCCTTAACTCCAAACGATCGACTCACGAGAGATGATAATGGTGAGAACCAGGTTTGGTTATAATGCCTCTCAAGGATTTGACAATGGAGAGGAAGAGAGTGAGGGAATTTGATGAGACTCTAAGGTAGAGATTGTGGGTGAAACAATCTGGTTTTTCTTTAGGGTTTCTCTCTCAAATTTTCTCTCGGAAGCTCTCTTTCAATCGTGGGTTAAAAGGGTATTTATCTTTGGAGTGGAGAGGAATGCGAAACGTCAGTTTTTCCAAAACAGGGGTGGCTCGCGGCTTGACCTCGCGGCTTGACTAAGTCGCGAGTTCCGATCGCGAGATAACCGTATGGCCGATTGTCCTGTTTTGTCCTGTAGTGCTCCAGCTAGCATGACTGTTCATCTTCCAAAGATGCTTGGCACGTGTGCATCTTCCTCGGCGGGTTGAAGCCGCGAGTCGATCGCGAGTCCCAGCCGCGACACTGTTTTCTTGCACACTCTTGAGCAATCTTCACTCTATCTCACTCACTACCCTTACAACAATCCCACCTAAATACAAGGTTACTAAATGCTGAATTACAAGCAAATTTGGCACGGAATAAAGCCAATAAGATGGTTGAATAAATTCAACCTTACAAATTATAAGATTTATATTTTACTTTTAAAAAGTTAAATAAAAATATTTATATTTTACTTAATATTCTATACTGAAATTTTGAAATGGGGGGCTATTTCGCTTGATGATCTTTGCTCAACAACCTTTTGAATATGTATGATAGGTTTGATGATGAAGGTTGGCTGAAGGAATGCAAAAAAACACGCATGGTTGGCACCTTTCCATGAGAGGATCCATTTAGTGTTCTTGTTCCAACAGGATTTGAAATTAACAAGGTATGCTTCAGATATACAAATTATATGTCCTATGGCTAGCTGAACTACATAATAGCCACAACTAGAGTGTTTCCTGTAGAACTAAATGATATTTTGTAACAGCCCTGATCCCCCTTTTTCTTGAATATCTAGATGTTAGGCTTTAGTCTCAACTCTATGATGTTAGGTTTTTAGAGTAAACTCTATGGTGCCTTTTCGTTTAGTCTCTTGTATATCTATGCTTCAGTCTTGATTTACCTGGAGTAGATGATACTTTTGTTCTTCTAGCAGTATTATTGAACTACAATTATTGTTGCAGGTTTAGTAATGGTTTTGTAGGCTATTATGGTACCACATGGCACAATACATTTTTAGCTTTACTGATTGCAGCTCTACGACTAGTACAAAGGTTAGGAATTGATTTGTAAAGAAATCATGCTTACCTTTAACCATTGATTTGTTCTTTTTATTGGAAATAAAATTATTAAGGGAAGAGACCAAAAAAAAACTAATTAAAGTCTCTTCTTCTTGTTTTGGGGGTTAAGGTTATACTCTCCACATGGCTTGTACATATGTTGCATAAATTTGAAAAGAAAAAGAAACAATTATCCAACTTCAAGCCATTGTAATGTCGTAATTAAACTTTCCCAGGTATTCTTGGAAAATTTATTGGTTTTGAATACGATTCCTCTGTAAGAAATTAAAAATTCTTATAGTCTAGTAATCTAATTCGTGTAACATATATTGTATAATAATTTATCCAAAAAAAAAGCATATATTGTATAACTAATACTTGAAATAGGAATGGAAAATAAGCAAGAGACATGCTTACTTATTAATTAAAGGAAAATGTTGAGAACTAACACCATTGGATATTTGGAAAGAACTTTCATGCAATAGAAATTAAGTTATTTGATTTTTAGGACACTTCTTCTATGGTAATTAGGAATGCTGGACACTCGAAAATGAGTTTGCAAACCTATTTTGATCCTTTAATGGGAAGTGCCTTTGTTAACCTTCTAGAAGTGCATAATTGTCAAGGAATTGTGTTGCTCTTGTCAATTTTATACCAAATGAATCTTTTCATAATTCTTTCACTAGAACGGTTCATATTCCATGGTGCCTAAAACAAATTTATATTTCAAATGCTAAACTATTATAATTTCTCAAAGACACGTATCTGCAGGAGCCCATCCCAAAATTCAGCTTTTGCCAACTGCGAGACCAATTTTTACTATATTTTGAAAGTAGATTCAGAGGCTAGAATGCAGTTGGGTCTCAAGAAGAATCATTCTAAAGATTCTCCTGTGGTTCTATAAGTTAGGATTAGTGCCCTTAAATCCTATTGTATGATGCTATGTATGACATTATGTATGACTTAATGTTGTGATTAATAAATTTGTTTTACTATTATCTAAAATAATAGTAATATGAATATTTGGACATTATCATATAGTACATGAGATGCATAGACCACAAGTTCTTTGTAAACTCAAAATTTTAATTTGTAGCTGGTGATGAAATTGGACATTTCATCTGTGAAGACTATAACATATCAACTAAAATGATTTGTCTTGATCATGGAAGTGGAGATTTCTAGTTAATATGTTGATATGTTTTAAGAGTTAAGACATATTGAACTGGATAGTTGTGAGATTTATTATTCTCCTAACAACTGTCAAATGAATAATAAATCTCACGACTTCTATTTACATGAATTTTTAATCCTAAGAGAATAATGGACCTGATCATGAAGTGTAGGTTACTTTAATATATCAGGAGTGAGATCTAAAGTCACGATCAAAACCTTAATATGTTGGGTAGCCGCATTTAGTGTTGATGAAACATATATTCTTAAGATAGAATTCATAATCTCTTAACAAAAATATAAAATATTCTCTTGAGATAAGTTTAATGGATTTGATTATTCAGAGTATTTGGCCTAACCACTTTAGTAAGGAGTTACTAAAGTATATATTTATAAAATTGGATTTCATAAATATATGATAAATAATTTAAAGGATTAAACCAGGTACTAAAAGACTAAGATGTAGTAATCTTCAAAGTAGCAGTCTACATTCATGACTTTGTATTACTATGAATATTTTATGAAGGAGTTGCATGTATAATAAAGTCTTGGAATATAATCTATTAATAAGGCCTAGAGTGCAATTCTATTTATATAATGGTACTAAATATAATTAATAGTAACTTTAAACTTCTTAAGAGTTGACAGAAAAGCCCAAGGCCCATTGGAGCTAGAGTCTTATCTGTTCCCTTTTGGTCTCACTCCAAACCACATACTAAAGACCATTTGGAATGACTCAAAAGGCTAACCTAATTAGATAATCAGTTAAATATAAGGAGAGAAACATACAAAATTTTGGGTTAGACAAAATGGTGTGTATGTGAATGTAAGTCACTCTCTTATTCTCCCTTGGAAACTAATTGAAAGACCACACTTCTTGGGTATTAAGTGGAATTGAAGTGAAGATTAAAAGTGTTCCCAAGTACTTCTAATCTTTGGTTTTTGAATTTCACCGCATCATGGTACTCTCTCTTATTCTTGAATTCTGAAATTTACATAATACATGTTATCAATAGCGAATGAAGTAGATCCGTTAATTTTTCCGCTGCTTATGTTTTGTATGTGATACAAACATGTATTTTTCCAACACCATATAATTTCTATTTCTAGATATTTACATTGATCTGCCTTTATCTTACCTCTTTTTAGAAGAGGGATATGTGTGAGGGTCCTATGCCTTGCCTAGATATGTGTTTGTTCATCTTATTCCCATTACAACACTTGTGGTTGCTAATACTATTGTGGAAGAAGAATGTGAACTTATTCATGAAAGTCAACACAACCCACCAATTAAAGGAGGGTGTTTTGTTTCATGGTACTACAAGTTTAAACACAATAAGGGAGATGAAATGTGGCTACATATGATTCTAGATAATGGTGTATACTAGACTAAGTGTAATGTTAACCTTCCAAAGGAGCTGTGTCATTATTTACTTAAAGGCCAAACTTAATACGGCATATTATTATTGTTTGATAAGAGTTATCATAATAGCACTAATAATAAGAATATTTCGCAATCAATCATAGTGTTTATAATATACTTGCTATCAAGGAATTATAGACATGAGATTGGGTTGTCGTTTCTTATTTTATATTATGGTTTTATTAAGGTTCCATAATATATTTATATGCTAAATTGATAATGTCTGGTTTACTTATTATATTCATGTTTGTTATTTTCAGATTTAAATCATGGCATCTTTTAGCCCACTTGTTGCTATTCTTAATCAAAACAGACTAACTGGATCTAACTATGTTGACTAGAAATGAAATTTGGAAATTTTTCTAACTGCTGAAGAGCATAAGTATATGCTTAGTCGACCTTGTCCTAACTTTCCATCATTAGATACTCCTCTTGAGGAAAAATAGCAGTATGATCGTTGGAAGAAATCTAATGAGATGACCAAGGGCTATATCCTAGCATCTATTTCAAATGTTTTACAACATCAAATGCAAGATGTAGAACTAGTTTCGGACATAATGCTAAGTCCGAAGGAGATGTTTGGTGAGCAAGGCCGTTTCGCAAGGCAAAAAACTATGAGGCAAATTTATAATACCAAAATGGCTGAAGGTACTTTGGTGAGGGAGCATTGTCTTAGGATGATCTCTCATCCGAATACATTGGAAGTTTTGGGTGCCAATATTGATAGAAAATTCCAAGTGGATATAATACTCCGGTGACTACGAGAATCATTCAAGGAATTCGGACTTAATTATAACATGAACAAAAAGATTTATACATTGTTTGAATTAATGAATGAGTTGGTGGCGATGGAAGGCATTCTCGGTACATTCAGTATTAATGCTAATATGGCTGAAGCTTCTACTTCTCAACCTAAGTCGAAAGGCAAGGGTTAGAAGAAGAAGAAGAAGAATGACTTCATCAAGCAAGATGGTAAACAAATTGCCTTAGGAGTTGCCAACAAGGGAAAGAAAAAGGACTATGCCAAAGGAAAGTGTTTCCATTGTGGCGAGAAAAGTCATTGGAAAAGAAATTGTCCAATATTCAGAGTTGCCAAGAATAAGGGTATGAAAAGTACATTCCTTCTTGAAACATGTTTAGTATAGAATCCCATGGATTCCTGGTGTGTGAATTCAGGTTGTATTAATCATATCTGCAATTCTTTGTTGGGGTTCCAGGAGACCAGAAAGCTAAATGAAGGGGAAATGTTTCTTACCTTGGTTGATGGGAGTAGAATTCTAGTTGTAGCTGTTGGAGTGTTTAATTTATGTTTTGAATCTAAAGTTTTAATATTGGAAGACTGTCTGTATGTACCTAATGTTCGTAGGAATTTAATTTCTACAACTTATTTAGGTAAACATGGATATTATGTTATCCTGAAAGACAATATTGTAATAAAGAAGGATAAAGTGTTTATCCATTTCGCAATATTGTTAATGGTCTTTGTATTTTAACTCCTAATAAGTATGAATTATACAATTCTGAATTAGATAATAACACTCATGTAAAATCATTAAAGAGAAAGTTTCCTTCTACTAATGATGCATATCTTTAGCACTTGCGTTTAGGTCATATTAATTCAAACAGAATTCAAAGATTGATCAAAGATGGACTCTTAGAGCCATTGGACTTTGATGGATTTTCAGTTCGTGAATCTTGTTAGGAGGGGTAAAATAACCAAACAACCTTTTAATGCAAAAGGTAGAAGAGCCCGAAAGTTGCTTTAATCAGTTCATACGGATGTATGTGGTCCTATGTCAACCCAAACAAAAGGAGGTTATGAGTACTTCATCACTTTTACCGATGATTACTCAAGATATGGTTATGTGTACCTAATGAGACAGAAGTTCAAAGCTTTTAAAAATTTCAAAGAGTTTAGGGCTGAAGTTGAGAATCAATTAGGTAAACGCATAAAGGTCATTCGATTTGATCGAGGTGGCGAATATCTTCTTGGGGATTTCAATGACTATTTAACTCAAAATGAGATTGTATCCTAATTGATCGCATCTGAAACTCCCCAACAAAATGGTGTAGCAGAGAGAATAGGATTCTTTTAGAAATGGTTAAGTTCATGATGAGTTACTAATACCAATTTTCTTTCGAGGATATGCACTAAAAACTGCAATGCATATTTTGAATTTAGTTCCATCAAAATCAGTTCCTAACACACCTAAGGAATTGTAGAGTGAGTGTAAGCCTAGTATGAGATACCTCCACATTTGGGGATGTCCAGCACATGTGTTGAAAGGGAAGTCTGATAAGTTGGAAGCAAAAACAAAAGTATACATGTTTTTAGGGTATTCAAAGGAAACTAAGGGTTATTTATTCTATAATCATAAAGATAACAAAGTGTTTGTTAGTACCAATGCCAAATTTTTGGAGGATAATTATGTGAATAATTTTAATCCTAGGAGTAAAGTTGTCTTGGCTGAAATAGATGAACTTGTAATTGAACAACCAATGGGTGAAACTAAGGATGATGTGGCTGTTTTAGATACACCACAAGATATTACTCATGAGATGACTAGTACATAGGAGCCTCGTCGTAATGGGAGAATTGTTTGGCCACCTATAAGATTTATAGTTTTGGGAGAAACTTATGAAGCTATGCCAGAAGAGGTTGAATCTGATCCTTACACTTATAAAGAGACAATGAATGATATAGATGCACATCATTGGGTCAAAGCTATGAAATCTAAATTGGATTCTATATATTCCAATCAAGTATGGGATCTTGTAAAAGTATCTAATGGCATTAAACCTGTTGGTTGCAAATAGGTTTACGAGAGGAAGAAAGGGATAGATGGAAAGGTTGAAACCTTTAAAGCAAGACTAGTAGCAAAAAGGTATACACAAAAAAAGAAGGTATTGACTTTGAGGAAACTTTTTCACTAGTAGCTATGCTTAAATCTATCAGAATTCTCTTATCCATTGCTACTCATTATGATTATGAGATTTGGCAAATGAATGTCAAGACTGCATTTCTTAATGGCAATCTTGAAGAAGAAATCTATATGATGCAACCAGAAGGTTTCATAGCAAAGAACCAAGAGGATATGGTATGCAAGTTAAAAAGGTCCATTTATGGACTTAAGCAAGCATCTAGATCATGGAACATCAAATTTGATCAAGCAATCAAGTCATTTGATTTTGAACAAAATCTTGATGAACCATGTGTGTACAAAAAACATTGAGATAAAGTAGTAATGTTTTTAGTGCTTTATGTTGATGATATTCTACGAATGACGTAGGGGTTATGTCATTGTGAGAGACCACGCCACCGGCCTATTTTTATGATGTTGGGCCAAATGAATGTCAAGACTGCATTTCTTAATGGCAATCTTGAAGAAGAAATCTATATGATGCAACCAGAAGGTTTCATAGCAAAGAACCAAGAGGATATGGTATGCAAGTTAAAAAGGTCCATTTATGGACTTAAGCAAGCATCTAGATCATGGAACATCAAATTTGATCAAGCAATCAAGTCATTTGATTTTGAACAAAATCTTGATGAACCATGTGTGTACAAAAAACATTGAGATAAAGTAGTAATGTTTTTAGTGCTTTATGTTTATGATATTCTACTCATTAGGAATGACGTAGGGTTATGTCATTGTGAGAGACCATGCCACCGGCCTATTTTTATGATGTTGGGCCAAATTTATGTGAATAGGTGGAGTCGTGTTATTGCCTCTCAAAATGGAGGTTCAACTAGTTATATTTTCTCCTTTAAATTAAGGGTTTTACAATTGAGTCGCTACT
Organism: Quercus dentata; assembly: GCA_028216015.1. Lineage (NCBI taxonomy): Eukaryota > Viridiplantae > Streptophyta > Magnoliopsida > Fagales > Fagaceae > Quercus > Quercus dentata. Next base: position 65,388,041 of record CP116452.1, on the reverse strand, counting down.
TATTTAATTACTGGGATAAATAAGAAAACCAAAATTGAAAATTTCCTCATTTTATTAATTTTCAATTGAATTTACATTGATCATAGGAAAATTACATGGTTTTGGTCCTAGATACAATCTAAGATAAAATACATAGCTTTGTTTTTTAGTTACAATCTAAAAATTGAAAATTACAAGGATAAACATTGGTCTATCAACCCTTGATCTAAGTTCGGAGACAATGTTATAAGGTGGGAAGGTGTTAGACACCCATCTTGCCTAGTGAAATCGGTCTTCTAAACTATGGTGGCCAATATTCATATCACATCATCCAATATGTTATCAATCAATTTGCGTGTTGAATTTAAAGTGTGTGCATATAATAAACCCTAATTCAATTTATTAAGCATTTTATTTGAATTGAAAAATAAATTCTAGTGAATGTGTGTGGATGGTGTATCATAGATTCAAGCATTTAAAAGAATTATTAAACAAATATCTTTTTTATATTTTTGATGTGGATTTAAGATCAAAACTAGTTTCATGCATGACCATTTGATGAACAACCAAGAACATATGAATAACATATAAGAACATTTGAGAACATTCAAATATATTCAAGAGAATTTAAATAGTTACTATCTTGATTTAATCCTAAATTTTCATCATGGAAACACAAAAAACAAGATAGGGAAATAAATTATTCCTTCATGCAAGATCCATATGGTGGAGGAGGAGACTCTTGGTAGAGGTCCTAAGGGTGGAGGAAAAAAAGAGTTAGGAGAGGAAGAATGAATCTCACTTAATACATTGATTCTTAAGAATACCAAGATATAACAAGACTACTCAATTTCATTAGAATTCAAGAGAGGGGAAGAGAGGAGTTTTTTTTTTTTTTTTTTTTTTTTTTTTTTTTTTTTTTTTTTTGTCTTGGAATAGAGGAGATGAGGGTTTATATAGTCGTGGTGGAGAAAATTTGAATGAAAGGTCATTTAATAAGGGTTAACAAAAGATCATGAACCTAGACCTTATTTTAGCCTTTGGGGAAATCGAGTGCATTAAATTTAGAGATTGGTGGGAGTAAAGAGCAAGCAAATTCGATTTTCCCGTAGCTACTATAGCAGCCTGTAGAACCAAATTCAAAAAATCATATTTTCCTCAATTATGATCGGAATTGTCTCGTTCTTGTACTCAAATTGAAGCCCCGGATGTCTAGTTTCTGGAAAAATTAACCTCATTCACAGATTCAAAATATTCCGAGAGATATCAACGAAATGGTGAAGCAGAGGTTATTTGTTAGAAAATAATTTCAGTACAATTGACATTAATAAATCCCAAATTAGTTTCCAATTAACATTAATAGGCTCCAATCACTTCCATTTCAGATTTAATTAGTTTTAAATTTACCCTAATTAAAAGATAATTACACAAATTACTCATTGAATAATTAATGTTTAACTATCTAATTAATTAGGTGTGTGTAACCCTATCATAAAATGTAGTCCTAACCAATCAAATTATGATACATCATTGATCTCAAATTGATTATATTTATAACCAATTGAAATCAATTATTCATAATCACATATAGTCAGACTCAATTTGTGATAATGCATCTCAACCATTAAAATTTGATTTGATGATAACTTTCAATCTGGTGGTTCGATTAGGGCTTAAGACCAGTCAATTTGATCATTACAACATCAAGATCATTTTAGTGAAATGAGATTAAGGATATAATGACTAGAATCAAGATGCATATTTTCAAGGCAAAATTACCCTTTTACCCTCCAAGTGAGGTTAACTGCTGGTTGCAAAATGAGGTGTCAACAGTCATCAGTAAAGGTTTGGTTGTCAAGTCAATTTGATATGAAGGCCTTGGGCGAAGCTAACTTTATTCTAGGGATCAAGCTTTGGTGAGATTGAAAGAATAGGATGTTAGGTTTGTCACAAGCTAGATATATAGATAAGGTTCTAGAACATTTTAGCATGCAAAACTCCAAGAAAGGATTACTTCCTTTTAGACATGGAGTTCCTCTATCTAATGACCAAAGGCATAAGACTCTTGAGGAAGAAAATATGATAAGACAAGTTCCTTATGCTTCTGCAATGGGAAGTCTCATGTATGCCATGCTATGTACTAGACCAGATATCTGTTATTCAATTGGCATGGTCAACCGATATCAATCAAATTCAGGACTTAAACATTGGCAAGTTGTAAAGCATATTCTTAAGTATCTAAGGAGAACGAGAGATTATATGCTTTTTTACCATAGTGAGGATTTGATTCCCATTGGTTATCTGATTGATTTTTAGTTAGATCTTGATTTCAGAAAGTCCACTTCAAGTTGTGTGTTCACCATGGAGGTGGAGCCATAAATTGGAGGAGTGTTAAGCAATCTTGTATTGTTGACTCCACCATGGAAGCTAAATATGTTGCTACTTGTGAAGTAGCAAAGGAAGCTGTTTGGCTCAAGAAATTCCTTTCTGATCTTGGTGTTGTTGTTCTGTGACAATAGTGAAGTGGTTGCACAATCCAAGGATTGAAGGAATCACAAAAAAAGGAAAGCACATAGAAAGAAAGTACCACATCATTCGAGACATTGTTGCTCGAGGAGATGTAGTAGTAGCAAAGATTGATAGTGCAAGTAATCGAGCAGATCCCTTTATCAAAGCCTTACCCCAAAGGACTTTTGAGTCACATTTTGAGGTAATGGGAGTTAGATTAGTGCATAATAGTCTTTAGGGCAAGTGAGAGATTGTTAGGATTAGTGTCCTTAAATCCTATTGTATGATGCTATGTATGACATTATGTATGACTTAATGTTGTGATTAATAAAGTTGTTTTATTATTATCTAAAATAATGGTAACATAAATATTTGGACATTATCATATAGTCCATGAGATGCATAGTATGTGATTTATGTGACTTAGTCACAAAAGATATAGATCACAAGTTCTTTGTAAACTTAGAATTTTAGTTTGCAGTTAGTAATGAAATTGGACATTTTATCTGCGAAGACTATAACATATCAATTAAGATGATTTGTCTTGATCATGGAAGTGGAGACTTCTAGTTAATATGTTGATATGTTTTAAGAGTTAAGACATATTGAATGAACATTTGTGAGATTTATTATTTTCCTAACGATTGTCAAATGAATAATAAATCTCACGATTTCTATTTACATGAACTCTTAATCCCGAGAGAACAATGGACCTAATCATGAAGTGTAAGTTGCCTTGATATATCAAGAGTGAAATCTAAAGTCACGATCAAAATCTCAATATATTGGGCAGTCACATTTAGTGTTGATGGAACATATATTCTTAAGATGGAATTCGTAATCTCTTAACGAAGATATAAAATATTCTCTTGAGATAAGTTTAATGAGTTTGGTTATTCAGAGTGTTAGGTCTAACCACTTTAGTAAGGAGTTACTAAAGTATATATTTATGAAATTGGATTTCATAAATATATGATGAATAACTTAAAGGATTAAACTGGGTACTCAAGGATTAAGATGTAATAATCTTCAAAGTGGCAGTTTACATTCATGACTTTGTATTACTACGAATATTTTATAAAGAAGTTGCATGTATAATAAAATCTTGGGATATAATATATTAATAAGGCCTAGAGTGAAATTATATTTATATAGTGGTACTAAATATAATTAATGGTAACTTTGGACTTGTTAAGTGTTGACTGAAAAGCCCAAAGCCCAAGGCCCATTGGAGTTAGAGTCTTATTTGTTCTCTTTTGGTCCCATTCCAAGCCACATACTAAAGCCCATTTAGAATAGCTCAAAAAGCTAGCCCAATTAGATAATCAGTTAGATATAAAGAGAGAAACATATATAATTTTGGGTTAGATGAAATGGTGTGTATGTGAATGTAAGTCACTCTCTTATTCTCCCTTGGAAACCGATTGAGAGACCACACTTCTTGGGCATTAATTGGAATTGGAATGAAGATTAAAAGTGTTCTCAAATACTTCTAATCTTTAGTTTTTGAATTTCACCGCATTAAGGTACGCTCTCTTATTCTTGAATTTTGAAATTTACATAGTACATGTTATCAATAGAGAATGAAGTAGATCCGTAAATTTTTTATTTGCCTATGTTTTGTATGCGATACAAACATGTATTTTTCCAACACTTTATAATTTTTGTTTCTAGATATTTACATTAATCTGCCTTTGTCTTACCTCTTTTTAGGAGAGGGATCTATGTGAGAGTCCTATGCCTTGCCTAGATATGTGTTTGTTCATCTTATTTCCCATTACAACACTTGTGGTTGCTAATATTATTGTGGAAGAAGAATGTGAACTTATTCATGAAAGTAAACACAGCCCACCAATTAAAGGATAGTAAAAACTGGTTCTAGGAAAGCGTGGCAAGGAGTTAGTTTCCAGCTTACAGTTATTGGGTGATTATTAGGGCTTGTCGACACCACATGTCTGTTATTTTCGTAGCCAATCAGGCTGCTTCCAAAGCAATAATGTTCATTTCAAACCTTCAAGTCAGTAATGGATTCTACGTGGGTGTTTGGCTCTAAATTAAAAAAAAAAAAAACTAGTTTATTTTATTATTTAGCTTATTTTTGCTACTATTCATAGGCCCCATTGCACTTTTTGATACTATTCATGGGTCCCAATGTACTATTTCAATTAACTTTTACCTTTATCTATAATACTTTCAGCAAAATAAGCAGATTCCAAATAGATCCTACGAATGTGTAAGCTAATTGTTGTAAGTACTTATTACTTTTCAGCATCAAAATTTGTATATTGTAGAGGCTTTTTGTTTAGAAAGAAGTAATAGATGTAAAGTTGATACATATTCCTTGATGAGCCTAATTTTTATTTATAAAAGAATCTCTCTAGATGGTCCACCTTTGTATTTGTTTAATTGTAAATCCACCTAATTGTTGATTTCTGCATTCTTTCTTGGAGTTTCCTGTAGAGGTAAGTCTTTTTAAACAAAAAGATCGAGTTGATCATGCTGAGTTGGGTCACTTCAGTTGGACCTGAAAAAATGATGTCTCTCTCTAATTTTGTGTTAATCTTAGATTTTTTTTTTTTTTTTTTTTTCAGTAATTTTTTGTTTTCTCTTTTAGATCAGCTTAAAGCCTTAAAGGGCTTATATGTTATTTTCATTATTGCTTTTTACTATCTATCTTCCATGCAAATTTGGTTATCTGGTTAGAGCTCCTCCCTTATATTCCTGATGGGTCTTGATATTTGTCTATGTGATATTCTTGTTAGGCTTCTTATCTTCCAATTTGTTTTTTTGTTTTTCCTTTTCTATTTCTTTCAGCTAGAAACATGTGACATCTGATTGTTGAGGCTTTAATTGCAAGGAATCTGAAGGCTTTTTTTTTTTTTTTTTTTTGCGTAAATTCTAATGGAGACATTGGTATATTATTGGCCACATGGAGGATGAATATGATTTTGTATTAGATACTTACAAAACGAAGGGTAATTAATTTGATGATGTCGTGATGGATATTATGACATTTTGTAAAATTCATTGTTATTGGAAATTTGCAGTCCTTGCTCCTTAGAGATATCACATTCACTTCCAAATATTCAATATCGTTCTAGGATTTTTGTGGATGTCTTATAAATAAGAAAAGTTATACACCTCACTTTAGTCATTTAAAATGTTGTAAACGAATATTGTTGATACGAGTATTAAAAGAGAGAGTAACATGAAAACCTTGGCACAATACATTTGGCTTGAAAAGAAATATATTATTCATACAAACCTAGGAAAATGAATGATACTTGTAGGGTTTGTTACCAAATATTGTTGATACGAGTATTAAAATTTTTAAATTACCTTGGAATAATATATGTGGTTTAAGATGAAATATACTTACGTTAATACAAACATATGGTAATGAATAATACTTGTAGGGTTGTAAACGAATATTATTGATATGAGTATTAGAATTTCAAAATTAGTTTATTTTATTTTATTTTATTTTGAACATGAGTTGAACTTGAACACATAACCAATTTAGATTTCATATACAAATTTTGATCCAAAAACAACTTTCATATTTTGAATTCATTTTCAAAGAACTAAAAAAAATGAAAAGAAAAAAAGAAAGGTGTTTCCTTGCTTTAAGAGTTTTAAAAGAAAGATTATCAAAGTCGTTATATTTCTAAAATAAAAATAAAAGAACTCTAAAATAAATATATTATTATTCGGATTAAAAAATATAATTTTTTTAAAAGAAAAATTTTAATTCTTAATCATGATTCAAATTCTTGCATTTGTCGAAAATGTCAAAGACCCACTTCATAGGAGGAAAGAACTCAAAGATCCACAACAAAGAGAATGGATACCACATATGTTCGTAATAATGGATACCATAATTTGTAGCAAAATTTAGATTGAAAAAAATATATGGCTTCAAAGAAAAGGAAATGCAAAAATATATCATATATATATATATATATATATTTTACAAATTTGGAACGGAAAAAAATCTGATATATAAAACACATCAAAAAATTAGAAAATATATTTAAATATATAAAATAAAATAAAAAGTATGTTTTTATGCTAAAAAGGAAAAAGGAAAAAAAACACAGTGAAAAAAAAAAGAAAAAAAACATTTGTGTTTGATAGAGTAGTTTAAGATGAGATTTTTGTAGTTTTTTTTAAATACGTGTAAGTGAAAAAGTGTGTGTAAGTGTGTTTGAAATGTGAAAATTGTTGCTCAAACAGATATACCAAACAAGCCACATTTCACTTTTTTTTTTTTTTTTTTTTTTAAGAAATGACATGTGCACACAATTTTTACAATATTTTTACAACAAATTTTAAGTGGCAGGTTGTTATTGTTGGATTAAAAAAGTAATCTCAGTGTTAAATTCAAATTTTAACTAATAATAACTAATTACCTGTGATTTGTTGTGAAAATGTTGTAAAATTATTGTAAAAATTGTGTGCACATGTCATTTCTTAAAAAAAAAAAAAAAAAAAAAAAAGTGAAATGTGGCTTGTTTGGTATACCCAGTTTGGGAGGCCACCGGATTGTGGGCCTTACACGATCGGCAATCGCGGTATAAAGTGGTAATCGATTATTCTTTTTCAATTTGGGTCTTTTTTTTTTTTTTTTTTGGGTGATCTTGATTATAATTGTTATGATTATGATAGTGTTTGTTATGTTTTTATGTAGTGGGTTATTTATTTATTTTTGCTAAGTGTGTTAATCTGTATATGTCTCTGTATATGAAGAGGAATCAGCCAAGTGTGTTAATCTGTATATTTCGCTATATATGAAGAGGAATCAGAAAGTGTGTTATTTTTTTTTTTGTCCTTGTCAAAAATACTTTTAAATTAATTAATTAACAACTTAAAAATAAAGTTAAAATAGTAAATTGGGAAAAGAAAGTTATTTATTACTTTTTTTTACTGTCAAAAATACCCTATTTAAAACTTAAAAATAGAGTTAAAATAGTAAATTGACAAAAATAATAAATTCCTACTTTTATGGTGACCCTTCCTATTTCTAATAAACTTCTATTTTTATGTTGATTTTGAATTCCTACTTTTACTCACTAACTCCCTACAAAATAAGATTAATCTTTTGTTAGTTTTAAGGCTCCTCCAATTTACAAAACTCACCCCATGTATTCTCTCTTTTTCTTTTTTTGGTGGTTGGAAAAAGTAAAAATCTCAAATTATAATAAATACAAATTAGCTAGTGTTAATTATCATGATTGAGGCTAGTGTTAATTATCATGATTGTTGTTTCTTTTCTAAGTTCATTCTTAGTTGTTGATGAATTAAATCCTGTAGGGCACTTGTTAATGAGTGTTACATGACCCAATAAACATAACAATTTTTTGAAATGGGTCATGTTAATGGGAAAATTGAAAAGCGTGGAAAAATTAACTACTTTTTTTTCCTCATAAAAACTTTCTTAAAATGGTTTACTAACTTTAAGTTGTGCTCGATGTCGTTCATCACACTCCCCAACAACTTCAAAAAGTGCTCCCTAGCAGAATGGCCAAGACAGAATCCTTGCATGAAGTCACCACGGCTGCTATAGATTGCCTCCAAGTGAGAAGCACAATCCTCGGGAACTCTGAAGCCATGAAAGTCAACATAGGGAGGCCCAGAACCCTAGAAGTCCACGGGATCGAGGTCATTAACCTCAGGCTGATCAAAACGAGTAAAGAAGGGTGTGGCCTCACTCACAAGGTCCGGAATTGTGGCAGAATTGCTACCCACCTCAAACCGAGAAGGGGCGGTGAGAATCGGACCTGGTAGGGAACATGAAACGTGGTGTAAGAATCTCTCTAGATGGTCCACCTTTGTATTTGTTTAATTGTAAATCCACCTAATTGCTGATTTCTACATTCTTTCTTGGAGTTTCCTGTAGAGGTAAGTCTTTTTAAACAAAAAGATCGGGTTGATCATGCTGAGTTGGATCACTTCAGTTGGACCTGAAAAAATGATGTCTCTCTCTAATTTTTTGTTAATCTTAGAATCTTTTTTTTTTCAGTAATTTTTTGTTTTCTCTTTTAGATTAGCTTAAAGAGCTTATATGTTATTTTCATTATTGCTTTTTACTGTCTATGTTCCATGCACATTTGGTTATCTGGTTAGAGCTCCTCCCTTATATTCATGATGGGTCTTGATATTTGTCTATGTGATATTCTTGTTAGGCTTCTTATCTTCCAATTTGTTTGTTTGTTTCTCCTTTTTCTTTTTCTTTCAACTAGAAACATGTGACATCTAATTGTTGAGGCTTTAATCGCAAGGAATCTAGTGAACATTTTTCTTTTTTTCTTTTTTTTGGTAAATTCTAATGGAGACATTGGTATATTAATTTGATGATGTACTGATGGATATTATGACATTTTGTAAAATTCACTGTTATTGGAAATTTGCAGTCCTTGCTCTTTAGAGATATCACATTCACTTCCAAATTTCCAATATCGTTCTAGGATTTTTGTGGATGTCTTATAAATAAGAAAAGTTATACACCTCACTTTAGTCATTTAAAACGTTGTAAACAAATATTGTTGATACAAGTATTAAAAGAGAGAGTAACATGAAAACTGTGGCACAATACATTTGGTTTGAAAAGAAATATATTATTCATACAAACATAGGAAAATGAATAATACTTGTAGGGTTTGTTAACCAATATTGTTGATACGAGTATTAAAAATTTTAAATTACCTTGGAATAATATCTGTGGTTTGAGATGAAATATACTTATGTTAATACAAACATATCGTAATGAATCATACTTGTAGGGTTGTAAGCGAATATTATTGATATGACTATTAGAATTTCAAAATTAGTTTATTTTATTTTATTTTGAACATGAGTTGAACTTGAACGCATAACCAATTTGGATTTCATATACAAATTTTGATCTGAAAACAACTTTCATATTTTGAATTCATTGTCAAAGAACTAAAAACATGAAAAGAAAAAAAAGAAAGGTGCTTCCTTACTTTAAGAGTTTTAAAGAAAGATGATCAAAGTCGATATATTTCTAAAATAAAAATAATAGAACTCTAAAATAAAAATATTCTTATTTGGATTAAAAAATATAATATTTTTAAAAGAAAATTCTTAATTCTTAATCATGATTCAAATTCTTGCATTTGTCGAAAATATCAAAGACCCACTTCATAGGAGGAAAGAACTCAAAGATCCACAACAAAGAGAATGGATACCTCGTATGTTCGTAATAATGGATACCATAATTTGTAGCAAAATTTAGATTGAAAAAATGTATGGCTTCAAAGAAAAGGAAATGCAAAAATACATCAAATATATATATATATATATATATATATATATATATATTTTACAGAATTGGAAGGAAAAAAATATGATATATAAAACACATCAAAAAATTAGAAAATATATTTAAAGTATATAAAATAAAATAAAAAGTATGTTTTTATGCTTAAAAAAGAAAAAGAAAAAAAACACAGTGAAAAAAATTTACGGTGAAAATGCAGAGTGAAAAAAAATAAATAAATAAATAAAACATTTTGGCCACTTGAGCTTGTTTGAATAGTCCAAAAACGAAGTGATATCACTCAGTTTTCATCATCCATCATCTAAAATTTGTAGGTCCCATGAATGATGTAGTGTTTGGCTTAATTTTAAATGTTTGGTTCCATCACTCAAAAATTCAAATTTTTTAGTTTGGATGATGGAAACTGAAAACACAATTTGGATAATTAGACCTATGCACAAAGTAGTGGCACAAACATGTCCTTCACACGAACTTAATGAACTCTACTGTGGAGGACATTCAACGGATCAATCTCGGGGACACACACACCAAGGATGAACTACCCTGGAAGGAAAATAAGAAAGGCATTTTCTCGGTTAAAACGGCGTACCAAGTCGCGGTCCGCCAACAACAACAGGAACAAGGGGAGCATTCATCAACTCGGGATGATAGGAAAATGTGGAATCATATATGGCGGCTACACATACCCCGTAAGGCACGGAATTTTGTTTGGCGGGCATGCTCTGATATACTCCCTACCCGCACAAATCTCTGTCGTAGAAAGGTGCCATTGGACCCGATCTGTGGAATATGTCGAAATGAGAATGAGACAGTGGCCCATGCACTTTGGAGTTGTCCTATGGCTAGGAATGTGTGGGCGCTGGTGGCAGGCAAACTACAGAAGCGTAGCTCGGAGGCGGAGGACATCTACGTTCTGGTGCGAGAATTGATGGCTGTGCTCTCGACCAAAGAACTGGAGGTATGGGCTACAGTTTCCTGGTCCATATGGAAGGCTAGAAACAGGTGCCTTTTTGACAAAAAACAAGCTCAACCTTGCCAGATCCTGAGAGGTGCGATGACCCTATTACAAGACTACCAGCGACTCTGTCAATGACTGCGTATAATGAAGAAACAATGCCTACGGAAATGTCCTGGAGTTTAGATAAGTACTTTAAGCCTAAATTGTGTTTGTTGAGGTCTGCACGTGACCATGGTGTGTTTTGTTTAGTCGGGGACATGCAGCTGCATGCATTGCCCCACGTATCTCCCACTAGTGTACTCTGGTGGTGGTTATGTAATACCTATACTATTAGCTTTGAATAAAATTCTACCTTTTACGTTTAAAAAAATTAAACGATGAGCATAATGAGAAAATGCTAAAAAAAAATCAAATTTGTTGGACTTATCTTCTGACTATCACTGTCAAGTAACAGTATCCTACTATTTTTTTTTATCTTTTTTTGCTTTTCTTTTTTTCTATTTCTTTTTTCTTTCTTCTTCGTACCCACTTTACAACCAACAACAATTTTTTTTTTTCTTTTTCTTCATTCTCTCTTTTTCTTTTTTTCTTTCTTTTTCTACTGAGTTCCACCATTTCTCTGGTCAATTCCACAGTTCAAAGTCATCGTCCAACCATTTCTCTCTCCAACAATTGACCAAATACTAGATTTTCTCACCAACCAAACATCCAAATTTTTATCTCTACCCAGATCCTTGCTATAAATGCGACGAATTGTCTCTCCTAATTCTCAGCCGATGTTTTCTTCTTCTTCTTCTTCTTCTTCTTTGTCTTGGTCGACTCCAACTCCGACTCCGACGACGACATCGACGTCGATGACCGAGACGGTGTATGGGTCCCACCTGTTCAACATCTCAGGGTACTCGCTCTCGAAAGGTATGGGGATCGGAAACTGCGTGGCGTCCGATACTTTCACCGCCGGCGGGTACTCTTGGACAATTTGTTTTTACCCGGACGGCAAGAATGTGCAGGACAATGCTACGTATGTTTCGCTGTTTATAGGTTTGGCGAGCGAAGGCACTGATGTGAGAGCGCGTTTTGAACTGAAGTTTTTGGATCAGAGTGGGAAAGAGAGGCATAACGTTCTGGATGGGAAAGAGAGGCCTTACACGTTCAGTAATCGCGGTAAAATGTGGTAATCGATTATTCTTTCTAAATTTGGGTCTTTTTTTTTTTTTTTTTTTTGGTGATCTTGATTATAATTGTTATGATTATGATAGTGTTTGTTATGTTTATGTAGTGGGTTATTTATTTATTTTTGCCAAGTGTGTTAATGTTAATTATCATGATTGTTGTTTCTTTGCTAAGTTCATTCTTAGTTGTTGATGAATTAAATCCTGTAGGGCACTTGTTAATGAGTGTTACATGACCCAATAAACATAATAATTTTTTGAAATGGGTCATGTTAACGGGAAAATTGAAAATCTGTAGAAAAATTAACTACTTTTTTTTTTTCCTCAGAAAAACTTTCTTAAAATGATTTACTAACTTTTTCCTTAATTAAATTCAAACACATGATTTATTTTAAATTATATGGTTATTGAAAAAACTGTCAAAGTATTAATTACTTCTTCTTTTTTTCCCATAAAAACTTTAAAAATTATCTTAAAATAGTTCACTAACTTTTCCCTTAATTAAATTCATACATATGATTATTTTGAATTATATGGTAATGGGAAAAGAATCAAAAGATAGAATTGTTTGTGCTTTAGTGGACAATGCTATTCAATTGGGGAACCTAATGTACTGTATGACTGCACCTAAAGTATGGTATATAAGTTCTCTCTAAAAGGATTCTTTGTTGGATGATGTTTGTTTGAAAATAGTATGCAGCCATGCTTGCATTTGCTACTTCATTTTGAATGACTTAATGACTCATGAAAAATTATCATGTTTATTTTTTTAAATTAAACGCATGCCATTTACAAAGTTTCTTTAGTATAAGACACGGAGTAATTGCTTCTATGATGCTAGCCCTGTACAAAACACAATTACGCACAATGTTACCGTTTTTATTGTTATAGTTAATAATAATTTGATTCAGTATAAGAGCAATTGCATGAATTGTGGACAGAAACCAATGGCAAGATTAGGAATTTTTGAAGTAATAGTAAGTGGCACTTCTTTTTTTTGTTGTTGTTGTGGAACTGGAAGTTTTGAAAGAGGTTGATATGTACAAGTGGGTGGTGGTATGCTTGTTGAATTTGATAGGTAATGGTTTTCTGGGCTTGAATTTTAGAGCTGAGCTAGGATTGTTAATATGAGAACCCCTTCTTCTTTATGTAAAGACGTAATTTCCTGGCAAAAACTGTTCAAAATTTGTGTGTATTACTTTAATCAATAAAGCCTTTATTCCATATAATGTTAGCTTGCTGGATGAGTAACTTTCTCGACTAGTAGGGATCTGCTACATGAACTCTTTACCGCCTCCTAGCTATATGACATAAGAAAGCCAAATAATGTATAAAATATATTGGTGCGGGCACCACATGATAGCACATCTGTGGAGATTATTTTTTATCATTTATGTTATCTTTATTTGGGTTTATTTTTAGAATTGGATTAGTATTTAAGATTGTTAGGATTATCATATTAGTATTTGAGATTGTTGAGGATTTGTTTAGGAGAGTTTATCCTTATCATTGTGATTCCTGGAAGCTATATATAAAGCTCCGGATGATTTCTTTTGTATTTTACAGACTATTATTATTATTATTGAGATTATTTGCAGAGAGTGCATTGTGTTTGTTTGGTGGTGATTCCAAACACCTTAGGTGGGAAGCCTAAGGTCTACGGTAGGACTAATCTAGGTGGGAAGCCTAGGTTGTCCTACATATATTTTTTGATAGGTACAAATGATGTATAAAATATGAGGCAACAAGCATCTATTGTTAGACTCATAAATTCCAAGAGAGCTTAGCAACAAACAATGTTGCAACAAACATATCCATGAGATTAAATTGAGATCAGTAGAATAATCTTATTATTCCATATCGCATTAGAATTAGATGGAACCAGGCAGATGGTGTTTTTCTAATTCATGAACTCTTTTTGAGTACTTGTAAGGAGTTTTGAACTCTCTTATATGTAATTCTTTGGCTAGATATATATAATTTCATAGACGAATACTTTGAAAATGTAGTGGCGTTAATGTTTATTTATTGTGTATGGTTTCATTTTGAGCTATTGAAGAGATTAATAGAAGCAAGATGTAATATTTGTGACATCTAATTAGTTCACCATATATTGTGTTGTCAAAACAAAATCTTGTTGATTAGGCGTGATACCCGCCATGGACTTTTCAGGTGACAACTATATTTGATTCAATGACTACTATGTGCATCTTGTGGGCGTAATGTTTTTATGCTATCATGTTATACTTATGACCTACATGCAATCATTTTCAGTTGTATACCTTTGCTCCATTTCTCATTTAATGTAATCAAGTGGCAAATGTGGTATAATAGTTTAGTTTGTTGGATGTTGTAGGGGTTACGAGAAATTTTTCAAAAGAACTGATCTAGAGACATCTGACTACCTCAAAGATGATTGTATCAAGGTTCACTGTAGTGTAGGTGTTGTGAGATCATACACCAAGGGTCCTAAGATCTACTCTATTGCAGTACCACCTTCTAACATTGGTCGAATTTTGGCGACTATTTGAAACTGGAAAGGGAACAGGATGTGAATTTTGAAGTTGATGGGAAAACTTTTGTTGTTCATTCCGAAGGGCATAGTTCTGATTATGAAGGTTCATTGCTTGAAAGGACTGCTTCTCAACCCTCTAGTCATGTTGAAGACCCTAGTGGTTCTTTTCTGGAGAGGTACCCTCGGTTTCCTCCGTGGTCATGCCAAGTGAAGAATCAAGATGGATCTATCGGATGTATGCAACTTGAAAGGCCGAAGCAAGCTCCAAACGTTCCATGGACCGGCCCGGTATGTTTTGCATTCACCAAGTGCTTTCCACTTTTGGTGCATTCCTTATAGTTCTCTTCATGCAGATTGGGGCTGATCTTTTTGATGAGTGCATGTTGATGATTGAATCTCTAAAACAAGCTGTTTATACCCAATCGGACCAAAAGGTCTCTTCGGTGTGTTCTTGCTCTTTTATCTTTTGTAGATTCTATGTTTGCAATTTGTGAAGTTGGGTTCTAAGATCATATATCCTTGCAGAGGGCCCAGTTGGCAGAGTCTTTTATTCAAACTTTGGAGAAATGTTTTGAAGGGCTTAGAGTTGGAGTTGGTCTCTCACGGCGGGATAACGAAGGAGGTTCCAGGAGTCGTGGTACGAGGTCATCTAGACGGGATAATGGAGGAGGTTCTGGGAGTCGTGGTACGAGGTTGTCTCGTCGAAGGACCTTGAAGTTGTCTCGTCGAAGAACCCGAGGTCCTTCGACACCTTCCAATGAAGATGAAAACAATCAGCTCGGCCAATTCCTTGCAAAACAAAGAAACTTGCTTTTCCTTGTGTTTTTGTTTATGTTTATGTTTTTGTTTTTTCTTTTTGTTTTTTTGTTTTTTGGTAAGTGATGTAGGGGTGTTTAAAAACTGCTCTGATCACACGGCTGCATCACACCAGCGGGTGAAGATTCTTGAGGCCCACTTTTATTTATTTATTTCTTGTTGCTAAAACCAACTTCTATTAAGCAGTCTTTCCTCCAAGCATCACAAACTTCAGGTGGGAGGAAGGAGTTCCTATAGCATAGTACACTGTTAATATCCCATGTACACTTTACAAGATAATGTGCTATAAAATTAAGCTCTCTCTTAACCCGGGAGAAATAGTAACTACAAAAAGATACATTCACATGTAAACACGTACACTTTGAATGAGTAACTACAAAATGAGCGGTTGCTTAAAGATATTTTAAGCAACCACTCTTTCAACTCATCTTTGTCTTGAGCTTTCAATCTCCGAGTTCTGGTCTCTTTCATTTGGATATTTCTAATTTTCTCAGTCAACCTAGCAATTTTGATATTACTAAAACCAAACACCTCTGTATTCCACTTCTTTAATGCATCACAGGTTACTTCTTGTTTCCCGCATAGTTTAAAGGCATCTGATCCTTTGAATTCGCTAGACCAAGCTTGATTTATCACCTCAAAGCTTCTCAAATCCCTCACCCAAGTTGCTTCAAATCTGAGAGGTCTTTGAGCACAAAAATTACTTGGAATATTATCTAACAACGAAGGACAATGATCCGAGTTAACAACACCAAGGTGGTAAATAGTAGCTTTTGGGAAAATGCCTCTTCAACTTATGCCGCCGATGCCTCCGCCCATAACCTTTGTCTAATGCAACTTTTACCCCATCTCTTTTCAATCCATGTGAAAGACTACCGTTGGCCCCCACGTCAAACATTAGTTCCTTGAGAAAATTTGGCGCTGAAGTTCTAGCTCTCCTACCTCTATCTTTTTCTTGATCATCTATTACTAGATTGAAATCCCCTAGGCAAACCCAAGGCTCCTCTATAACTAATAACATAGCTCCCAAGTTCTCCCAAGCCTTTCTTCTTTTAGTAGAGTAAGGAAGACCATAATACCCAATCAATGCCCGTTGACATGCACCATCATTAATCTTGTGACCACAACATTTTTATTAAAATCAGCTACATCTACTTTGAAGTTATTTTTCCAAGTCATTCAAAATCCCCCGATCTACCAAGCACTACCTAAAACAATCTTTTCTGCAAAACCTATGGCTTTCATGACCCTTTCCATCATTTCTTCACCAGCCTTAGTCTCACTTAAAAACAATACTTGGAGGTTTGTCTCTTAAGGAGTGCCCTAAGGGAGCGAACTATTGAGGCTTTGCAAATGCCTTAGCAATTCCAACCAATGCACCTCATGGAAAGGAAAGTATTCACCCACAAAACAGAGTACCACAGAAACCAACTCCACTCACTTTGGGCCACAACTACAGCCAAGTATGAGGAGAAATGATGTCTTCCGTGTCGAAGTTGGGAATCAAATCTTAGAGCCCAAGATTTCCAATCCTCATATGAAAATGAAACTTCCGAGCTTGTTTGAGACCCAATTAGAACTAAGCCGCACAATGAGTAGTATTTCTTTTTTAACCCTAACACATATAATTGTTACCCATTGGTTTAAGGTGAATAAAATCATTTGCTTACTAGACTTGTAAGAAATTTTTTGCAACTCGTGATTATTTGATTTGAATAAAGCACTTATTAATCTTATCAAAAAAAATTTTAAAAAAGTACTTATGAAAATCTTCAAAATTCAAAAGCACTCATTTATGACTAAAAGAACTTGTCGTGCTATCAATATTCTCAAGATATAATTTTATTTTTACACAGTATAATTGAAAGATCTTGTAATTTGTCCAAATTTGCCTTCATAGTAAGTGACCACATCACTATCATCATTATCAACTTATTTGGATTGGAACATCAACAACCAAAAACATTTGTGCCAAATATATCCCCTTCCAAGGTACTCCACGAGTTAGCTCAACTAGTTTGAGTTTTTAAAGAATGATAAAGAAAAGGGAAAAAAAAAAAAACCTAGCCTAAGTCAAAAAGAAAAATTATTTTTAGTTTTTAACTGTATATTGTGGAATCAGGAATGTTACATGGAATGATGTTGGGTCTTATGAACTGCAAAAAATGCACCTTGCATTTTGCTTTCATGGCTTGATCAATTTTACACACTTCTCTTTTAAGATAAAAAGAGCTTTTCCTTCTCCTACTAACAATCCTACACACCAAGGGGAACGTAAGTTCTACAGAAGTCTAGGGTTTGGTGCTGCTAGCACCTAGTCTAGAGAGAAACACTTCCTGTGATGTCCTTTTGACAATTTGGTAATTGGAAAAACAAAGAATGATAAATGTTAAGGTAAACTACATATTTGGTCTCTAACCTTTACAATGAATGTCAATTTGGTCCCTAACGTTTCAGATGTATCAGTTTAGTTCCTAACCTTTTGGTATTGTGTCAAAATAATCATTGTTGTTAAGTAGTGGACGGAAAATGCTGACAAGACTAATAGACATATTAAAATATTATTATTTTTGCCAAGTAAGTTGCCACGTGTCTTTAATTAAAAACAGAAAAACAAAAAACCCTCGGCCTAATAATTTGGGAACTGAATCCATTGTGAGAAAGGAACGAAGGGGAGGGGGGAAGAGAGATTGGAGACTTTATGAGTGCTCAATCAACAGCGATGGCAACCCACCCGTCTACAGCAAAACTAATACAGCCACTGGGAATCTGGGAATCAAAATTTTTTCTCAGAAAATCCCGAGAAACTAAAACAAAGGTCCCGAATCCATTTTATATTTTCATAATTTATTTTAAAAATAAAAACAACGATTACAAAATTAACAAACAATCCAAATGAAAACTATTGTAAATTAGAATTAAACAAATAAAATAATCCTCAAGATGCATTTCAAACGAGAATAACAACTAGATATACCACTTTATATGAAAAAATCAAAAATTAAAAAATTCAAAATCAAAACACGATCTAATAAAATAGAAATTTTGTGAAAGGCATAACAGTTGTTGGCTTATATGGAGGACACAGTCACATAGACATGATCTAGTAATATATTACTGAATGAGTCTTCAGGCGCTTGATGAGTTGATTGAGTTTGTTGATGCGGATGATGAGATGAGTGACGGAACAAAGGAGCATTGTGCTGAAGCGGTTAATGAACATAGAAGACAAGGATGGCAGCGATGAGGAGAGCATTGCACTAACTTCGTGATGGGTAGGTCGTCGATCTCCACTCAGTCGGGCCTCTCCATTAGCTATATCAGCTTCGTCGTGGATGGGTGGGTCACCGTCACTGTCGCCGTAGATTGAGCACTCTCAGACTCTCAGACTCTCCGATCTCTCTTCCCTCTTCCCCTTTGTTCTCCTTTCACAGTGGATTATGTTCCCAAATCAATTGGCTTTCTTTTTTCTTTTTTTAGTTGAAGGACACGTGACAACTTACTTGGTAAAAATAATAATATTTTAATATATTTGTTAGTCATGTCAGTATTTTCCATCCATCACTTAGCTGCAATGTATTTTGACACAATATCAAAATTTTAGGGACTAAACTGACACTTTTGAAACATTAGGGACCAAATTGACATTCACTGCAAATGTTAAGGACCAAATATGTAGTTTACCCTAAATGTTAATTATGTATTGTGCACATTAAATTATACAAAACTAGTCATTTAATATGAAATTCAATAAAAATATAAATTATATATATGCATAAACAAGAGTTTATGTAATATAATATTACCGATATGCTTCCAAATGCAAGTGTGCCAAGTTTGCGGCCTCTATCAATGCATCTCTCCAATTGTTCATCTTGTCTATAGGCCCATTTAGGAGCACCTCTGCAAAAATTCCCTTATGTTCTAGCACCTTAGATTGAGACACATCATAGAAAATAGGCAACACCCTTTGATTTAAAAGTCTTTTGCAGTCCACAATCTTCACCAGCTCATCAAGGCACCAGTCCCAAGTAGCATAGTTTTTGGAGAACACAACAACCGCAATCCTTGAAGTCTCAATTGCCTTCAACAACTCGGGTCCAATCTCTCGGGTGGGATCTCTCCAGTTGCCTCTGGAATTCTCTACTTAAGAGTGCATCGGTCTATCAGAGATGTTATGTTCATGACAGAAGAAATTGTCTCTATTCTAATTCTTTATGTTAGAGATATTGCAAGTAGTGGGTTGCCTAAAGATAAAGTAGAGAAATTGAAGAAAACCAAGTATGGGATGAGATATGGGTAGGTTTTTCTTGCTACAACAATGACACGTGTCAAACTCGCAACTTCACTTGGGCGGGGCCGGCCCAAGGCCTAGGCCTAAGGCCCCATAACAACAACAACAAAAATTTCCAACTAAAAAAAGGCTTCATCTCTCTCAGTAAAATGCCAAAAATTTTATTTAACAATTTTTAAATAATTAGTACTTTTTTTTAAGAGTGATGCTAAAGATATCACAAATTTTACTATAGGTTTAATTGACGTGTCACCAATCACATAAAAATGTAATTCAAACACAAATAAATAAAGTTGTTGAAATTCATTAATTACAATCATTATCATATTATATTGTGAACATTTTGTAGTATTTTTAGTATTTTTCTTTTTCATTTCTAACAAGGCTTCCAAAATAGGAGACCAATAAAAATTTAAACCAATTGAAACCTAAAATGTTTCAAAAAAAAAAATCTTGCAAATGTGATAAATCATCAATGATGACTAATCTCCTCTAATAGTTTGAGATCTTAATTTTTGTAAACTAATCTCCTACTAAGCTACACACCAAATAATATCTATCTCTTTCCTTTAAAAAGAATATATAAAATTAAAATTTAGATTACAACTATACTTAACTACGCATAGTTATATATCCCAGTTAAAGTAAGTTTCTTTAAATATATATATATATATTAGTTCTTTTTGTTTAAATTTATGGTTCAACTATGATATTCAATCTTCTATATGAAATTTACCTTAGTTTAATTAGTATTATTCATCAAATTCTGTATTTACATCAAATTAGTCTTAATTTAGTTAGTATTATATAATTTTATTTAATTAATGTTTACATATAAAAAGGCCTCATATAAAATTTTTCCCTTAAGCCCCAAATTTTGTTGGGCCGACCCTGCATTTGGGGCATCATTAGTTTGGATATCTGGTGGATCAAGTTTGGTTCAATCTTTGATCAAAGAAACTTTTCCTCCCTTTGAACTAGGGCCATTTTTGATATTCAGGGGCTAGGGGAACGATGTCGTTCCCCGAGTCCTTAAAAAAAAAAAAAAAAAAAAAAAAAAAAAATCCAAAACAGCATTGATTTGGTAACTAGACGATAGTACCTAACAAAAAACTAATGGAAGACCGAATTCACTATACTTAAAATTTAGAGAACTTAAATGACAAAACTCAAATTTAGAAGACTGAAATGTCAAAAGGTGAAACCTAGAGGTGTGTTTTGCATTTTGGCCCAAAAAACTTGGAGGACTGAAAGCAAAAATTTTGGGTTTTCTGAACTTACCCAAATCCATGTTGACCGGAGTTGCCTCCTGAAGTGGCAAAGTGGAGCCACTAAGTAGACCCTAGCCCGACAAAGTGCGGTTGCCATGAAATCTCTCTTCTCCCTCTCGGTCTCTCTTCCCCTTCTCCCGATCTCTCTTTCTCTCTCGGTCCCTCCCTTTTTTGATCTCTCGGTCTCTCTCTTTCCCCTTCTAGGTCTCTCTTTCTCTCTCTTTCCCCCTCTCGATTTCTCACTCTCTCTTTTTCCCCCTCTTTCTTTCTCCCTCAATCCCTTAAATTTCTTAGTTAATTAGGGTTCTAGGGTATGGGGGTGGGGCAATTTTTGATATTCAAGGGCTAGGGGAACGACGCCATTCCCTTGAGTCCTTTTTTTTTTAAAATCCAAAACAGCGTTGTTTTGGTAAGTAGACAGTAGTACCTAAGAGAAAAGTAATGGAAGACTGAATTAACTATACTTAAAACTTAGAGGATTGAAATGACAAAAATCAAATTTAGAAGACTGAAATGACAAAAGGTGAAACCTAGGGTGTGTTTTGCATTTTGGCCCAAAAAAATTACATGTAAGCAAACCTCACCACACTCTAGATTTGAAGAAGAAGTATTCTCCTCCGACTCCCACCGCCTTGAGTCCGCCATTGTCTATAGTTCCTCCATTAGCTCCAAGCAGTACTTCATCTCCCTTCTCCTCCTGGTCGAAACTAGCAACAACCTAATAAAACTCAACCTCCATAAAAAGCAACAATTTCCATGAATGAGATGTAACCCGATCCAATCAACAAACCATAGTCCTTAACAACAAAACTACAATATAGACTTTAGTCCTTAAACAACAAAGCCACATACAGAAACCAACACCCATCCAAAATGCCTCATGCCCATCAAACTCAAAAATCCCACACACCAAACCCATATCAAAGATTCAAAGTCAAACTCACCTACCTAAGATCACATTTCTTTTGGGATTTGTAATTCAAACTTAGATATTGGACCAATCTTTGTCAAATATGAATTTGATATTGGAATTTGGGTTTACCCATTTGGAAAATTTGTTGCCTTTTTTTTTTTTCATTTTTATGGAGGCTAAGTTATTCCTCTAAGGTTGTTGCCTGTGTTAGCGAAGAGGAGGGGTTGGGGAGCGAGGCTAAAAAGGAGGCAGATGAAGTATGGCTGGAGTCCCGGCTTGAGTGGTGGGGTTGGAAACAATGGTAGACTTAAGGTTGTGGATGTGAAAGAGCTTAGAATGGAAAGGGTGGTGGGGTTTGCTCATATGCAATTTGTTCATAATAAAGCACTTGCCATCATTGAACTAATGATACATCATTATTCCGTTAGACACATAAGTCAAAAAACTAATGAAAGTTGACATAAGGACTAATAGTACTCTTTAAAAAAAATTAAAAAAAAAAAAAAAAAAAAA
Organism: Quercus dentata; assembly: GCA_028216015.1. Classification (NCBI taxonomy): domain Eukaryota; kingdom Viridiplantae; phylum Streptophyta; class Magnoliopsida; order Fagales; family Fagaceae; genus Quercus; species Quercus dentata. Next base: position 65,365,799 of record CP116452.1, on the reverse strand, counting down.
AAAAAAAACTGGGGACTAATATTGCTCACTTGAAACTTAAAGGACCAAAAGTGCTTAGTCCTTAGCAGGTAAATTTTAGGGACCAATATTGTATTTTTACCAAAATTTAAAGTTTTGGCCTTGAAAACCAAGGGCGACTCTAGGATTATATAATATTTTTTATTTTGTTTTGACCGCCCTAAAATAAAAATTTAAACACCTTGACTCTAGATTTTTTTTTTTTTTTTTAAGCTCAATAGAAATAAGCTTGAATATGATCATCTTAACAATATCTTAGCATTCTTAAACACAAAAAAAGTCCAATAAAAAACCAATTTGATCTAAAATCTGGAAAAATAAAATAAAAAGCCCAACAAAAAAAAAAAAGTAGAAATTTGTTAATCTTAAACCTTAGAAAAAACTCATTTAGATCTAAAAAAATTTGAAATAAATCTATCAAATGGGAGATTAGTGGATGAATGATTACTTAGCTATGTACAAATGTAGCTCTTAGAATTGATAATGAGGATATCATACAACGATTTCAAAATATGAAATCTCGTAGAAGCCAATTGTAAAACTTTATGTATTTGGTTTTTTTTTTTTTTTTTTGATGATGTCAATATATTCAAGTCTTCGTTTATTTTAAATTTTGTATAGTTTATGTTTTTTTATTGACCCTCCCTAGAAAATAATCCTAAAGCCACCACTGTTGAAAACTCAAATGTCACCCTCAAAAAAAAAAAAAAGATTTATATAATAGAATTTTAATTTATCTTATTAAAAAACACTATATTTATTTTATACTATTTAAATAAATAGAAGATATATATGTATTTTTCTTACTAAAAAAACTACATATATTATATACTATTTAAATAGAAGTTAAATATGAATAAGTTCGTATAACTTCTTACACTATTCTGATTAAAACAGAAAACCATTTGCGCTAAATTTGACCAAAAACCCCTAAACCGTCCAAAACTGGTCTTGTTTCGTGGGGGGTTTTCCCTGCCTCAAAGAAAGAACATGACAAGAATAGGACACCCCTAATCTGACCCATCCTGTGTAGTTGCCATTCTTACTTTTTTCGCATAGAGGTTAGAGTACAATTAAGCTAATAGAATGGGCTTAATTAACATCTACTTTCATTTCTATTTGAACTAATTTTTTTATGGGTTATTGTCTTGGACAGAAGAAAAGGCCCATATATGAATTTTAATGGAAACTCAAATGGGCTTCAATTCTCCAATTTTTCAAAAAGGAGACACTTTTTGGGTTTTCTATGTAGCTTTTCATATTGCTATATCGTAGGCCCAGTTTTACAGTACAAATACAAAATTCGGGTTTAACTTTGTCTCTTCGCCAGTGCTTTTGGAAACCCTAGCTATCGTCTTCGCCTCCACTGGTAATCTCTCTCTCTCTCTTTGTGAAAATTAGATCTGAGAGAAAATTAGGGTTTTGTTTGATTATTCGATTGTTCTATGCTCTGTAAAGTATAAAGTCATGTTTGTTTGCTTGGAAAACCTGAAAACAGAAAAGTATGAAATTTTGGATTGAATATAAATTCCATTTTTTTAAATGTTAGTCAAATTTTTGTGCGATTTTTGATTCATGTATCAATTTTTCTTCTTTGTTGGTTCAGATTATTAATTATTTAGTGTTTGACACACAAAAAAAAGAAAAGCCAAAGGATGCAGAACGAAGAGGGTGTTATCACTGAGCTTTACATTCCCAGGAAATGGTATTGTTGTATTAAAAATTCATTACTTTTTTTGTATTTTGTGTATGTGGGTATGTGTGTTTTTTTGCTGAAATAGTAATGGTGAATTTGACATTTGTGGAATGGGATTAAATGTGAATGCAGCTCGGCCACGAACAGGCTGATTACCGCAAAGGATCACGCATCTGTTCAGATTAATGTAGGGCATTTGGATGAGAATGGCGTCTACAATGGCCATTTCTCCACCTTTGCTCTCTGCGGATTCGTCCGTGCTCAGGTATGTTTTTATTACTTGTCATAACTATTTTTGTGTGTAGTTTGTATCATGTATGACTTCAGTTTAGTTTGTAAAAGAGTTTTGGATGGAATTGCTTTGCTTAGCTTGTTTTACGTTGATGAATGCATTGCTGATAATTTCATTTGGGTTAAATTCAAACTTCCCTGAACTTTGAGAAATAGCCAAAATGTGTTGCTAAGTAGGAGATAGAAATTTCCTATTTTATGTTTCTTTTGTGAATGAAGTCTGTACGTGACTTTGGTGTGGTTAAAATTCATAGACCATTGTTTTCTTTTGGAAAGTACCCTTTGGAGCCTAGAAGGGAATACTTCATCTCTTCCTTTTGTTTAGAACACTTGGGTACAGGGTGATGTGTATGGTGTTACTCACATCATTCTAATAACTACTTCATGTTTTTTTTAATTGTCCAATTAAAACATGCTTTATAAGAACAGTACTGCCAATGAGCTCCAGGTCAACTGGCACCCTTGCCAGTGTTAGGTGGAAGGTGAGGTCATGGGTTTAAGACCAATAAAAAAAGAGAGAATATTGAAGCAGTGAAATCAACTATTCATATGAATGCATCCGAATTAAGTTTGAAAATGATCGAGTGAAATCAGAAATTTTTGCATGTGCTTAGTTAATATTAGTCACTAAGTAGTTTACATAACCGGATATGGATGCGTTGGTGATGATTAGTAGGCAATGTGTTTCTTTGTCTCCCAGTGTGATAATTTGTTGATGTTTGATTAGAGGAAGTGATTCCTAAGGCTTGTGCATAGTTTTTCTTGAAAGTTAATGTTTGTTTGTCCTTTTTGGTCTTTCCCATTAATTGTGGTAGATATTACTCTAGTGTTATGCGTCCATTACTCTATGGTTCACTTCTGATGGTGACTCTTGAAGTCTGTCTTTGATTGATCGTTTTTGGGTAAAATTGCACTGACCTTCCCTGAGTTTTCTAAAATTGCATTCACATTCCCTTGTTTTGAATTGTACACAAGACTACCCTAACTTTTCAAATAAGCTACACTCAATTCACTTGCAGCTTAACTCTGTTAAAACTCATTAACACAATTGGATAGATTTATGCTTTTTACCTCACAAATTAAAATTCCTATTTATCACAAAGTAAATGATACTGAGTTATTGGTGTGTGTGTGTATGCATGTGCATGCGTTTGGCTTTTTCTGAAGCAAATAGTAGGAAGTGAAGAAAGCAAGGTACAGCTTCTTGATTGGATCTTGATTAGCTAGTGCGACAATCCAGTCAAATTATTTACAAAACTTGCAATATTCAACTCGCCAGTATCACTCGCCTGAACTTGACCTTGTTTCTGATAGTTCAGACCCTTTTACTACTGGCACATCCTTTTTATTTTAAAGAGATTTTCATTTGGGTTATATTATTTTTATTTCTCTGGTTTGTGAAATATGATTTGAGTAATGTATTTGTTATGTTAGCAAACGCACTCTGTCCCTAAACTGTCTTTTTGATGAATGTTTTGAGGCAATTTCTTCGTTTGCGATATTAACAATGAAATTCTAGTATATGTCTTTTTATATGCTAGAATTTCCCAACTTACTCGACCAATGGTCTTCTTTTGTCTGACCTTATGGCACATTAGTTGGGTACATCATTCAATACTATCACAAATAAGTGTGTGGGGTGTGTGGTACTATCAAATTATGTGTCACACTATGGCTGTAATATGAAAAGATTATAATAGGATGATTTGCAGACCAAATAAATTGGTTCAATTTAGGGTTGAAAAACTAGAGAATTGGGAATTGGTTCTTAAGAATTTTCATCTTAAGTTTTAATGAATTGAATCAATCAAGGGAGGGTAAAATTGGAATTTTCATCTTCTGTCAATTTTTCTTTTTCTGTGTTTAACCTTGTTAAACTGCAAGGGAGGTGAGTGTAGATTATCTTGAAAAGGGAGGCCTGTACAATTCGAATTTTGGGGGAGGTTAGTTTAAATTTACTAAACCTCAAGAGAGGTGTGTGCAATTTTCCCTTTTTCTTTTATTCTTGCTTTGAAAGTATTTTGTGACTGATATGGTTGGTTGTGTGGTGAGCTTTTTAAAAAAAAATACTTATTGCTAACATATGTATTAATAGATGCATAGAACTTGTATTTTTATTTTGCTTTTACCTGTTTATTTAGCTTGGTTTTTCTAATTCTAGTTTGGCTTTTGCATGAACTCTGCTTTCAAGAATTGCTTTTAGTAATCCATACGTTTTGCATTCATTATGAATTCATATAGATTTGGGTATTTCACTCTTCTGATTTCTTTTATTTTCTTTTGCAGGGAGATGCTGACAGTGGACTGGATCGTCTCTGGCAGAAAAAGAAAGCCGAAGTCCGACAGCAGTAGACAGAGAAAGAGAGGGAGTAAATTTTTGTTTCTAAAATTCTGTCATAGGAAAAAGACAATGTGGTCCAAGGACAAACAATTTGATCAGTTCTGTTGTGTTGTTTAGAATGTGGTTCAACTTGAGATGTTTATTGTACTGTTTTAAGGTACATTTTTACATATCTTGCTTTGCTCATTAAACAATTGCTGCAGGTTGTGACCAGTTGTGTTTTATTTGTGAATTGTATGGAGGATCTAATTAATGTAGTTAAGAATACTTGTGCTTTATTCTGGAAAAAAGAGAGATACAGGTGCTTTAAATAATTATCTGAGAGAAGTTACATCGTATTTGTGACCTGCATTGATCTTAGGTCTGAGATTTTGTTGAAATCCTTAGATTGTTATGAATAATGTTGCAGTGAGGTTGGACTTTTGAAGGGATACATGTATCGGTGATAAGGTTCAATCTTGGATATTTGTGTGAGAAATGTGTGGATGATTACCATGGTTATATGACTAAGGGTGAGTTTGGTTCAGCTTTTAGATATTGTGCTTTTTAAAAAAGTAGGAGTTTTAATAAGTGCGGTATGAAACTAAGCTGAGTGTTTGGTAAAAGTTGTTAAAAAATGTTTTTTGAAAAAATTGAGTGTTTAGTTTGCATTTATAAAAGTGACAGTTTGAGAATCACTCATAAATCATCGTCATTATCATCATCATCATCAAAATCAGTAACTGTCATTATCACTATCACTACTCTCATCATCATCATTGTTATCACCATCATTATTATTGTCAACATTGTAATAATTGCCATCATTCAAGTTGCCACCGTCATGATCATCACAGTAATTCCTGTAATCTACTTCATGATTATCACAATAATTTCTATAATCCACTTCCATTAACAGTTCCATATAGCTATTCTCATAATTACCATTATAATCATTTATATTTGTGTAGCCTATACAACAAAGTAACAAATAATCAACCATTGCTAATACTACTTTAATACAAATCAACATAATAATTAACAAAGTAAGAAAAAGCAACAATCACACTTTAATGCAAATTTCAAATGTGTTTACGTTACACATATATTAGTCCAAATCTAATACTAAATATCACATTACTTAGTTTAAAGTTAACACAACATAGCTAATACAATATAAAGCTAATATTAGTCCTAAACTAATACGACATAATGTTAATATTAGTCCTAAGCTAGTATAGAGTATCACATAAGGTTGGTCACTTCTTTTGGTTCCAAATCATTCCTTGGAGCCACTGCAGCTGTGACTCTGGCTCCTTGAAATTTAAAAACATCTCCCTACGTGGCCTTTTAAGACATAGGAAGCTTCAATAGCAAATTTATTGTCCACTCCAAGAAGTGCTCTCACAATCTCCATGATATTATCAATTGAACTTACTGTCCTTCAAAACGTTTTTCTCAAATCGTCGACAAATGACAAAGGCATGAGAGACTTTTACCCGCAACAAAGACGAAGAGGCTTGTTCTATAGCGGAGCAGAGAGATAAGAGGAATCTGGCATGAGGTGAGCTCTAGAGAGGTGTTATCCTTTGATTTATCAAAGGGTAAAATTGGGTTTTCAATAAAGTATTTGGGCAATTTGGTAATTGAACACCGCATTCAACGATAATATTTATGAAACACATATTGGCTTTTGCAAAAGGCTTTGAAGAGCTGTCCAGTGTTAAAGTGGACTTCCTTCACATTTCAAAATGTAGCTTTTTAGAAAAAACAACTTTTAAAACTTTACCAAATGCACATCTTATTTTTTTGGTTTCAAAAAGTGCTTTTTGCCGTCTGAAAGTGCAAACAAACGGGCACTAAATTTCTCTCGAATTTTATGAACACCATGAGCAATACAATTAGGTTCTAGTAATAATGGTTTTGAATTTGCTGGAAGGTCTCTATCAATATTCCACATGAATATTGGGTCTGGCTCCAGTTATGTTACAGTAGGCTGTGACTTGTAAGACATGTAGCACGCGAACATAGTTGCTGTGTGAATGCATTTGGACTTTAACCGCAGCATAGTTTTGCATCTCTTGCTGGACAGACAGTACACCTTGTACGGTGAAGTTGAGGAAACAATTCTGGCTGTTCGTGGTGCCACCATGTTAATTTACTAAATTGATATGCTTCAAGATGTGATTTGTTGTTCCAATTATATGATTGTCTTACGAGAAGTTTCTGTGGTTGTGATCTTAAAATATTTGAAACATGTCACACTGCAACCTTTTAGTTTTAGTGCATCCTTATAGTTTTATTGGACTCATGCCTTAAATGAAGTGATTGTGATATGATGTTGTAACTTGTATCTCTTATTTGATATGAGTAATTCTAAGACCACAATTTCTACCATATCTTATTTTATAATTCTATGTCTACAACCTCTACTACATCTTTTTTATAACTATTTTACATGGCAAATTTTGATAGAATGTCTTTCACTTTCACAAGATTCCATATTTTTTTTTCTCCATCACTCATAGTTTGTCACATTCAAGTGGTGACAAAGTTGTGGCACAAAAGCGTGTGGTCCTAGATATTTTTTCAATAGACAACACGAAAGATCAAACACAGGGTTGCATTTTTAATTTGTTATCTATCGCCTTCATTATATTATAACACAGTTATAGGTCATGGCTTGGCCTGGTGTTGTAGCATTAAGATCATTTTACTAATTAAATCAATGCCTGGAATTAGTAAGATTTAGTTTAACAAATGTGAATGCTTAAACATCAATGTTCCATTAGACACAAGGTTGCATTGCGGTAGGCAACTCACGTAGATATTTTAGATGTTCAAAATGTTTTTTTTTTTTTTTTTTTTAAGAAGATAAATAAAAATTACTGTTTATTCAGTTACAAGAAATATTTTCTTACTATTGGTTCATGCCTTTCATGTAAAACATGTTTGTTAGAAACTGCTCGATTTTAATAATCAAACCCTTGTTAATGGGATCATCTTTGAGTTTCGAATTTGTGGGTGAGTTATCTTAAGTTATTAACCTTTACAAAGTGGACTCCCCCCCTCCCCGGTCCGACTTTCGCCTCTCCTCTTGAACGATTACATGAGGCTTATAATTCCCTTCAATTGATACGTTCATATAATTCTATTTCTCAACTAGTAACCATAATCCAAATATATTGAGTCCACAGCTGTGGCCTTCATAGTAAACCTGTATATGAGGAAGTACATGAATAGTATGGGGCCTATGGGCTCAATTAATTTGCTTATTGTTCAAAGCAAGAATGCAAACCACAAATGATAAAGTAAGCACAATCATGAGAGAGAAAGAGAGGTTAATTTCTTTTTTCGACGGGGCCGAAGTCCATTAATTACAATGAAGACTTATTGTTACCAAGAGAACCATGTTTCGCAGCCTATTAATGGCTTGACCGAAATGTTAATAGGACAATCGATTTTTATTATTTAAAAGTCACCATCCTCTCTCTCTCTCTCTCTCTCTCTCTCTCCAAAGGAAGCTAGTAAAGGCAAAATTAAGTACAAAATAGTTTGGGCCCTCTGGGGTAAGTAATTCTCCAAAAATAATAGGCCTTGCATATAACACAAAATCCTCACTACTGTTTAATTCCCACCTTAGCTAGCAATGCTGCATGGTGATCTTCTTCACTACAGTTATGATAGACCTGACTTTTGAGGCACCATAAAATGTTGAAATAGCAACCTACTGCCAAAATTCAGGGTATTGCATGGGTGGCATTTTAAAACACAAACTTAGTGTACATGAGGTGAGAAGATCCACAACAAATTTAGTATTTAATTTAACGGGTTGTGTTACGGTGCCCGTTAACAACAACTTTTGTGCAGCTTTTTGTAACTTATCCTTTTTGGCAATTTTTTAACAATTTTTTTTATCCTTTTTGACAATCCTTTTAATAATTTTTTTCCCTTTTTATTAATTGAGACTCATATAGAGAAATCTTAACAAGCACCGCACAGTGCTGTTAACATTTCCCTAATTTAATTTGAATTTTAAAATTCTAGAATTGAGTGCTAGAGTGAGTCCATTTCCATCTCTAAAGACACAATTCTGCCAAAAGAGAATTTGTGCGACCAATATTTGTAGGGACTCATTTCAACAGCAAGCCCTAGGTTTCCCAAAACAGATCCAAGTGTTTAGTTTATGGAAACCTGTCGAAGCTTGTTCCCAACCAATGAGCTTAAGACAATTTTGGTAAATGCTCCCCTTGGGAGGTAGCAAGTTTCGGATGAGTCGGAATTCAATGGTTAGTAATAGTATTCCGGCTTTTTCAAAGATGGCTCTTTCCTAAAAAGTTGCCCTCAAAAAACATTGTGGTTAGGGGCTGTCCAAATTTGCGACAAGATTATGGGAAAAATATCTTTCTACTTGACTTGAGGTACGTAAGAATTTGAGCACTGTTTTATCAAATAAAATACATGTTGGATAGAAAAATTTGGGGGTCCAAACCAACCCAATCATTTCCCAAAGCTTCAGAATCGAGTTGCATTCTATAACTCTTAGAATGTGAAGGATAGAAAAACTATAGGAAAAGGGTATTTAATTAAATAGAATCAAAGTTACAAAGTCTTGGGTAAGAAATACCCCCAGCGTCCGAAAATAACTGATACAAAAAAGGGGTTCACTGCTAGCAGATCCTCCCTTAGCCCAAAGATCCACGCATTTGTTTCCTTTGAGGTAGGTGGAGCAGTCTCTCTCATTGTGGTATTTTAACCGCCTTTTTTTTGTGTGTGTGTGTGTGTGTGTGTAGAAATGCTTAAAAAAAACATTTTAGTGAAAACCTATTTTATCTTTTCTATATTTATAGACTTAGGAAACTTTTTAGTTTCCATTTCATATCAAGCTAGAAATAAAAATATCACAAACACGATTGGAAGCACAGTTAAATTAAGGAAAGAAATAAATCCAGGATAACTCAGTGATGATTGATGAGACCACAGATAATCAAGGAGAAGCAAAATGACGCTCACCAATCAATGAGAGAAGTTTAATACAAAAAGCCAACTTTTGCAGACTAAAGGCAGCCATTAATTTGGGACCAAGATGAGCAGAAACAAAATATACAAGCACAAGAAATATATTACTTGAATCCTAAAGAACAATGAAAAAACAAACACATCAGGCCTGAGGTTTCAGTAGGAGCATTTCATCCATTTGAGACGTTCTGTTTGATGCACTACCACACACAACTTATCTCATGATTCAATGGTGCACACATCAAGGTCAAGGGCTACATTTCCTCACTTGGGAAATCAAACAGCTCAAACTATAAGAAACTAAAAAGTTTGACACATAAGCTATATCTGCAAAAATAAATTATGAATCGAACAAAAAAGAATCCCATATCAAGAATCTTGATTCAAGATGACCTAAAGCCATTGCCTAACCATATTGTCATTCCCATATAGGAGCCAAGCTCCAAAAATAACTGCTAAAAATAGGTGACCCACAACACACCAATGCAGCTGGACAATGGGTACTAATTACTAGTATACCGAATAGAGTTTTTGAATGATTATCACCCATGAGTGACCAATTAAAAAAAAAAAAAAAAAAAACCTAAAGCAAAGTTCATGTAGCTCATCTGAAAAAGATCCAATCACTTGATAAAGCACCAGACTTCAGAAAAATGTAAAAATCTTCTAGCTGATATCTTCCTCACAAAGCTATGGTATCTTAGGCAGTAGCAGGTATCCGAGGTGCAGTAGTTCTGGCTGTTCCGTTAACAGTCAATCCACCAGCACGATTTGCTCGGCCACCGTTGCCACCTGCATGATCAGCCCGCTGATATCCATCACCTCTGCGGCTTGAAAATCCTTCTCGGTTGCCACCCCTGCTTCCAAACTCAGCCCTGCCATTAAAGTCACCCCGACCATAGCCCCTGCCACCTCCATAGTTTCCATTTCCACGCCCTCCTCTGCCTCCTTCATTCCTATATCCATTCCCCCTTCCAGACGAAAATCGTCCCTTACCGTTCCCTGGAGATTAAAAAAGCAGTCACTATTAGATGTCATGGAATCAAGGTGGCACCTAACCTAATAAACATACGATGAATATCCATTACCATTCATCCAATTAGTTGCACGTCTGCTAAGATTTGTAAAAAGAAATAATTCATGAGATGAAAGCTACATTCATTCAATCAAGAATGCCCTTTTACCCTTGTGACAAAATGGGTCCATCAGAAAAAATTGTGAGACCTGCACGTTCCTCCCCCTAACCCCATAGTTATGTACCCTAGGCTAACTCCCACAGTAAAGACCTCCTGTGTCTAACATGAACCACTTAGAAAGAGGAACATTCTCTTCCAATGTTTTTCCTAATAAGCAAATCCAAGATCACCTGATCTAATGTCCAAAAGAACACAACTTGGCCAACATCCAAACAAATTCTTTGTTATTTACATTTAATATTTTCAATCTAGAAACCTAAAACTCCCACCACCCCCCAAAAAAAAAAAAAAATTCTTTGAATGGGTAAAATTCATCTACAAAACCCGACTTACCTCGACTGGTAGACCTCTTTTCCTCTACAACAGCCTGGCGTCCACCGATGTCGATGGGCGACTCCTAAACATCAACAGAAATATTATTTCATGCAATAATTCAAAATAAAATTAAGTAGCTAACTGATGCAACAATCGATTGAAAGGATCTAATACAAATAATGCAATCAAAACCATACTCATTAGCAATAGAAGCTGCTGAAACATCATACAACATATATGAATAGTAGACTAATAGTACCCTCATGTTAAAATAAAAAAAAATAATAAAAAAAAATTTGAAAAAAAAAAAGATCTTAACGCATCAATATTGTAAACAAAAGATTTTTTTTTTAAGTAAACAATTGCAACATCCTTTCATAATTTTCTAAATAACATATTTTGAGGAGTAATAATTGCAAATTAAACTTAGTTACCATGTGTAATTTGGGAACAATCATCATTAAAGAACACTGATAAGATTTTTTTTGGTTTAAAATCCATAAAAACTAATAAAATTAAACACTAAACCTCCCCACTGCAGGGGAGAGAACTCTACATTTATTGAATATCATCCTGTATTTATAACCTGATGGATAGGAAAGAAAAAACCAAGGAAAAGAGGATAATCAGCAACACAAAGGCATACAATGCTGACTGGCAAGTGAGTCCTCATCAAAGCAGATGGAGTATGGAGAAAACAAAACCAGAGGAGTGGCATAGCCTTTGAAGCCAAATCCAGAGAGGGGAAGAAGATTTATGTTAAATGCTATAGCACCAAATTTTCAAATTGTCAATCAGATAGATGGGTAGCTGCAGTGAGGCTGCGTTGAGGGCAATGGAGATGGGTTTCACAAGAATTATTAAACTGGTAAGTCATAAGCTGAAACAAGTCTGGGAACAAAATTGGCAGCCACCACGGAATATATCAGCACCAATAGATGACATCAGGAAAGCACAACAGGGTCACCAGCTCACTCTTCAAGCAATACAATTAACCATAATAGCCCGAGTTAAACTTGCTACCAACTACCCTATGCATCACTTTTGGACAAACTGCTAATTTAGACCAGTTTCCAACAATAGCTATTATTGTATCAACTACTGTTGCAATTTTACTGATGATGACATACTGCAAAACAAAATCTCATCGGCAGCAACAGCTAATTGCCCAAGTAGGTTTTAAAATTGCATTTAGAATACAACCAAAGAACCAATATAACAAAAAAAAAATAATAAGAATTATAGCAGCATATCCCATTTAACTAATGAAACAAGTTATGGTGCATCCATCTACTCCATCATGTAAAACATAACAGGAGAGGTAAAAGGTAAAGGAAAAAGGAAGAACATATCACCAAGGCAAAATCGATGAACAACAGCACAACAGAATTGCACCTTCCAGAGAACTTGCTCAATTAAACCAAAAACTCAGAAATATAAACAGCATATCCCAGTCATAACAAAGCCCCATAAATTATTAAACAGCCTTAGATTTAGTGTGTAAATGAGTATAAACTCATATTTACACCAACAGGATCTAAGAAGTCCTAAAGTCAACCAATGAAAGAAGCTATGGCCCATTCATCTGCTCAATCATATCAAGAATAACATAGAAACAGAAAACAGATCAGCCCAGAATAACAGATGTATACCTTGATTGCACTTTGCACAGCACTTGCCACCTCAAATTCCACAAAGCCAAAACAAAATCCCTGTTGTATTGACACATGGAGAATAATTATGTGCTCAGGGAACAGCTAACAATGAACAACATAAATTTGATTAACATATGACATACCTTTTGGCTTCTAACTTGAATACCGCCATTCTTAATAGGTCCAAACTTCTTGAACTCATTCTCTAGTAGGGAAGGTGTGGCATTCAAAGGGAGGCCCTTTATGTAGATGGAGTAACCTTCGGCTGGTCATAAAACGCAAAGTATACGTATTAACTAGATTAATACACCCATACAGAGTAAACAACAACAACCATGATGCAGATAATAATGTGAGTTAACTAGCAGAAATAAAAGTCAACAATAACAAACTGCACACCTTCAGAATCCTTATTACTACTGTTTTCATTAGCATTTGTGCTGGAAACCGGTGTTTCAGACACCAGAGGAGGAGGAGGAGGTCCAGCAATTACTGGCTGCTCTTGGCTCTTGGAAACAGACCTCCGAGGAGCATAAGTTGGAGCAGCTGGACTCTCCTTCATAACCTTAACCTGCAACAACAAATTGAAGTAAAAGATATAACTTCTGCCCACATCCAAGACATAGAAATTACAAGAACTGTAGCTGCCAATGAAACCACACACTTGATGAATAAGCAAGCTAAAAGGATAGAATTTTGATTGACGAATGCTTACAATATAGGCATATGACTTTTTGGAACTTCTTCAGTTTTAGAGTTGGATTCAGCCACCATCTGCCATTCATCTGAAACTTCATCAACTACCTCAGAAACTGGCACTTCCTCTTCTTCAATTGAAGCCTGTCCATTTTCAGGAGGGTTGTATACTTCTCCATCAACAACCTCTGACAATTCAGCTGCTGTCTCAGAAACATGATTCTCCTCAACAGGAGTAGGCTCTGAAACAAAATTATCCTAAAAATCAGTTAAAGAAGAACAAAAGGCTTTACTTTGAATTGTAAAATGTGTTTCACATTACCAGGGTCAGGAGTAAGGGGCACTTCAACATCATTCACGAAACTTTGACTCCCATCGTCAACATATCTAAACACATCATTTAAAACAAAGTAGCCTTTGTCTTGAGGTGCTAGGAAGAAACTCTGAGTAAATTTGCGCCTCAAACTGTCCTTTCCAGTCAAATATCCAGTCACAAGAACAAGGACTCCTCCGTTGAAAGAATCTTGTGCATCCACAGTTAAGATTTGTGCACTGAGTTCACCATAATGAAGTGAGAGTATCTTCTCATTGATTGCCTGATCAATGAAAATCAATCAAAATATATAGAGGGATCAAGATTTCAACTCTCCTGATTTCCAATTCAACATTATACATACAAAAGAACTTTTTTTTTTTTTTTTTTTGATAAGTACATACAAAAGAACTTGTAGGCTACAACTAATACCAAAATGTTACTCAAAACTATCCCTTTTTCCACTCTAAAATATTATGTTTGAATGATAAATTCAAAAAAAACTTTTCAAACCCATGGGATTCAAATTGATGTGAATCTCAAACCCATCAAATCAATTTTTTATTGGTTAGACGAACACACAAGCATCCAATTTTACAAGGGGGCAAGGTGCCATTTGAGTTAGAACCTATTGGCTAGAGTATTGTAGCAGTTACAACAATGATGACAATGACAGTGCAAATCATTTGGTGGCGATGGTAGTATGGTATCATGGTATTGTTGTTGATGGTGGTGTTTATGCAGCTGATGGGGGTGATAGTAGTGGCATTGACAACAATGAGGACAGTGTTGGTGGTAGTGATGGCGGCGTCAGAAGTAGTAGTGGTGGTGGTGGTGGTGGCAGTAGTGGTAGTGTGAAGAGTGGTAAAGGTAGGGTTGAATAAGAATAGTAACATTGGTAGAATTTGGAAATGTTATCTTCCTCCTGAATTTGATCCTGGGATTTCAGTGCTTATAAATTCCAAGTTCAAATTCCATTCAATCTTTTTTTAACTCATTTTTTTTTCTGAAAAAGGGAAAATTAACATTGAAATTTACACCTCAAAATTTCTCATCCAAACATGAGTTACAGGACATGAATTTCAAATCTTTTGGAATGCTCTCTACTACAAAGTCATGGAGAAATTAATTGAAAACAAATCAGATTTTCTGAATCCTTTTTTTTTTTTTTTTTTCAATCATATGGTTAGCAACCGAACAATTATTTTCTGCATTCTTCTGCCATATTAATAGCAACCAGAGATAAATTATGGTCACATAGAGCAAACAGGTAAAGTACAAAGCAAGTTCGAACATGTAGGCCATTGCCCATTAGGCTTCAGAAAGTATAAAAGATATTTCAAAAAGGAATGTTTTTATAGATTTGAACCTAAATCATGTCCATTATAATTACACTGTATCATCAAACCAAGACACCAAGTGTGAATTGCATAATCAAACTACATTTTTTTCCCAACTACACCTTTTTAAATCTTCATTTTTTCGTAGGTATAGCTTTCTCAAACAACCCCATTTTCAAAAAGCTTAAAATTAGGTTTTTGGTGTATGCAAGATTCGAACCCGTGTCTAGATTTTATCAATTAAACTAGCTGAAACCCATGATATTTCAACTAAGAATCATACAATCCACAACATGTAAACAATTAAGCTTCTAAACAAAAACACAAAAATTATACACACAAAGATAGGAGCTCACTTGCATAGAGGTTGTGATACTCATGGTCCCATTCTCTTCCATACGACCAATCTTACTAACATCCTGGTAAAACCGATGAACAAGTTCTGGCGATTGATGCAATATAAGGTAGTATTGGTGAACAAAAGCATTGCCCACCTACATTTCACCGCAAAAGTTTAACCAAAAACCAATCAAAACCCACAAAACAAAACACAGCACACTAACTGTTGATAACATTCTATATACATCAACAACAACACATACAACATCAGCACCCGGAGTCGCGGCCACAGCCACGGCCACAGCTACCTCCGCCTGCTCGACGAAAGCCGCCATTGAAAAAAATTGATCTCTGGAAATCAAATCATTTCAAATCAAATCAAATCAAACAAAAAACAGTAAAAAATTTATTAAAAAAATATATTTACTTTTTTTAAAACACTAACTTGAATTCACATACATTTTATATGCCAAAATTCAAACCCTACAACAGCTAAAATACACAAAAAAAAATTTACAAAAATTAGGGTTTTGAAAATGAGTAAAGGCGATCTTGATTGTTGAAGTGAAATGAAGAGAAAAGAGTACCTGAAACGAAGAGAAAAGGATCGGAGAAAGTGAGTGAGTGAGAGAAATTTGGGTATTTCTCTGTGCTTTGCTCTCTCTCACACCTCGCTTTCTCTCTCTTCTTCTTCTTTTTTTTTTTTTTTTTTTTTTTTGAGTTTTGGGTTTTGTTTTTTAGGGTTTTTATTAGGGTTTGGTTATGGTGAAGAGGCGCGAGTGTGAAATGTGAAAGAGAATTCGGGTTCAATTGAGAGTATTTATAATACTGAGCCGCACTTCAAACTTTTTGGACTCTTTTTCGAGCACATCTCTCCATCCACAACTTTCACATTTGAGTGAAATTGAAAATGCTTTTTTTTTTTTTTTTTTTTGACAAAGTAGCTGTAGATAACATCTTTTTCTTATATCTACTATACTTGCAAAAATTTAAAAAAAATTAAAGATTAATAGTTATATCGTTAATAAATTGTTTAAATTATTACAATTTTTAATAGTTTAAAATTATACATAATTTGACATGTGTATTAAGAATGTAAAGAACATACAATTAAACGGTTAGATTTTTAAAATATATAATAATATATATTTTATTAAGTAATGTTATAATCTTAGACTATAACTAGGTAAACTTTGTCCTTTAAAAAAAAAAAAATTAATGAGTTTATAGTTTCCTTATGGAATAAAAATAATAATAGAGTGACAATATAATTCAAAACAAATGTTAACACAGTCCAAAATGACAAGATATTAATGGTGGAATATAAAGTTGTGTGAGTAATTGGTCCGATAATCAATAATAAGTTAATAATTTACCAATTTAACAATTGTGAACTGTTGTGAAAAACTTGATGTTAATAGCATTACTCTTTCAGTTAAGTGACTTGTAACTCAATTAGCATCTCTTAGTGTTTTCAACGAAGATTTTCAAGATTCAAATTCTCTTACCCCAACTACCCGGATATATACATATAAAAAGTACTCTTTCATTTGTCAAATCCAAAGTTAGATTTAATCATAAGTTTTTAGGTCAAACAAATCTAGGATCACATCATTTTGTGCCACAATTTTGCCACAACTATGATGTAGCAGGTTGTGAGTGATGAATAAAAAGTTATGGGTTTATGTGAAAGTAACAAGTAACCAGTTATAGTCTGTCACTAGATTTATTCTTTCCCATCACCATCAAGGTGTAGTTTGTGATTTGTTTTAGTTTGTTGGACCATTTTAATATGAAAAAAAAAAAATTTAATGAAATAATTTAATAATAAGCTAGCAATTTTTGTAAATTAAGGAAAAATTTAGGAAGGAAAACTTAGGCTATGTTTGTTTAAACATAAAATGGTTTCCAAAAAACAAGTTCATTGCTTTTAGGTCTTTGGTGCACGCATAAAATACTGATAAAAAAAAAATGTACATTTTCAACTTTCAACCCTTTACAAGGTCCGCATCAAACAACTATAAAATGACGGGTTTGGTTTACCTCTGGTACCTTTTTAACTGGACATCTCCTGTTATTTTAAATATACTTTAGCAAATGATTGTGGGTTTTAATCTCCACTTTTTATTTAGTTAATAAGTAATGTAGCAATTTCTCATTAAAATAAAATACTCGAAACATCTAAAATGAAATACTGGAGATAAGCCAAACCCTAAAAATGACTAAAATACTCTTGAAACATCTAAAAATAACCAAAATACTTAGAGCTTTCAAAATACCCCGGAGCCCTTCAAATAACAAAAATATCCCAAACACTCGAAAATGACGAAATATCCATTGAAAAGCACCAAAATACCCTCGATACATGTTTAAAGTTAGAAAATTCCTTGACAATGTCACAGTCAAATGTGTTTTAATCAATTCATTACAATCAAGTTCAAGACTTTTTGTACAAAAAGTAGCATAATAAAGGAATTTATGAATATTTGACTACTCTTCAATTGACGTATAATTGATTGAAGCTCAATTATCCCTTGATTGAGGCTTGATCAACTGAGAATCAAGATTGATGAGTTATATATATAAAATTAAAGTCAAAGTTGAGAGAAAATCCAATTAGATTCTAATTGTTGTCTAATTTTGCACCATGTGTTTCATCTAATCTAAGTTTTAAAATTTTTGTGCAAAATGAGTTAATTCAATGTAAAAATTAGATTTCAATTAGAGTTTAATTTTGCACTCGTGTCCCATCTAATCTAAATTTTTTAATTTTTGTGCCAAATGAGTTAATTCAATGTAGAAAATGAAAATGCTAATATAAATAAATTATAAAAATGACCCTTAGGGCATATATTAATTATCCATTTATGAAATTTTTATGAAGAAATTGTCAAAAAAGTTAGTCACTTTTTCTTTTTCCCATAAAAAGTTTCTTACAATGATTTACTATTATATGCCCGGAGGGCATATGTTAGTAAAACTCATCGATCATAAAAAAACTAATCATATATCTAACTCTATAAATAAAATTAGAGGAAGAGAGATTTTGAATAATTTATATTTATAAGCAATTTTTTGTGTAACTAATAAATAAATAAATAAATATATATATATATATATATATATAAAGAAAAAACTTAGAGAAAATCTAATTAATTAAAATTGGATTTTGCTTTTTTTAGGTTATGTTTGGCAATAGTTTTTGTTTTCTATTTTCAAAAACTTGTTTTGGGGAATATAAAGAAAAAACAATTTTCTTGCATTTTTGAAATCAAAAACATGTTTGGTTAGTTGAAATTAAAAAAAAAATAGTTTTTTGAAGGAAAAAAAATAGAAAATACTATAATATGTTGTTTCTAGAATTTGAACTTTAATGCTAACTTATTAAATGAGACAAATTCATTAAATTAAATGTGTATTTTCATTGACTTTTGAAAATTAGAAACTGAAAACAAGATTGAGTTTTGAGAATAGTTTTGTTTTCTGTCCATTTTGGGTTGCCAAACAAGATTTTTAGTTTTAAAAATAAAAAATTATTTTTAAAAACAAAAAATAAGAAGAAAAAACAGTTACCAAACATACCCATAGCTTTCCATACAAATTAGATTGTTTATATTTTTCCTGTTATTTTTTTTCTAAACTAATAAGCATATTTTTTTTTTTATTGTTTCTATTCGTATATTTTGTATGCAAAGATCTTGGACATTATGACTGTAATTGAGTTGAATGATCTCATGCACTTATCCCCATTCAATTTAGAATATACTATTAGACCAATTTATTCTTTTATTTTGTGTTGTATTCAGTAGAATTTCACTAACAATGATTGTGAATTGATATTGTATATGTAGTATCTAATAGTGATTTTTTAAAATTATATATTTTTAAAATTATATACGTAATAGCGAAAGTATAATTAGAAACTTGACGTAACTAATATCATAAAAATTGCAAAGAAAAATCATTTTAGTACCTTTAAATGTTTTAGTCAAACTAATGTCCTATATATTTAATAATTCAAGCTAACATTAATAGCACCACTACAATTTACTATCCTTGTGCATAAATACGGGTTACATATTAGTTAATTACTAAAGTCAACTGTTTGTTCAAAATTTCATGCCTTACCTATTTAAGTATAAAAGTAATTGTTATACTCGACTTCAAAAGATTGGAGAAGCACTTTTCTATGAACCATATTGAGGAATCATCCAAAACAAATCCTGTACACCTTGCAAATTCAAAGATTGAAAATTAAATACTGCGTTGGTGTATTTGAGTTAATCAAAGTTGAGATTTAGAAGCCCAGTAAATTACTACGGTGAAGAAACTTTTCAAGAGGTTTTGGAGTCAGTAGGAGTATTCAGCTGTGAAGTGCAAGCAAGTCATTTGTGAAGGCATCCATATAAGGGAGATATCAAAAGTTTTGAAGTTGTAGAAGGTTTTTATAGTAAGTTTATCTAGCAAGTAGAGTAAGTATAAAAGTTTTATACTGCATTGTTAAACTTCTCTTATTATCGTGAATTCCTTTGTTGGTCATGTTAGGTTACCGTGTAGTGATTTTTCTCTTGGAAATGTTTTCCATGGTATTTTTTTATTTCTTCACCATATTGCTTGTTCATTGTTTGATTTGTTTACAATTTTGTATATAACATGGTATAAAATCGTGCATAAAAAGGAATGGATGTATAAAATTATTTATTTTTTCATATGTTTAAGATCAAGTTTATGTTTAGATAAATGTTATGTTTACAACAAATTTTATTACATTCATTAAAGATTTACAAATAATTAAAACAAGTTGATAGCTTGTAAGTTAATGTTACATGTAAAAGATTTTTAAACTCTTTGGAGTTTTGTTGTAATAATTGTATTAAAAATAGTATTCAATGATTTTTATTTTGAATTAAGGTTTTTTTTTTTTTTTTTTTAATGTATGGATTTAGTAAGTGTTAGGGATTAGGGTTCTAATATATGTATAATGCATTGTGTATTTATAAAAATAAAAAATAAAGAAATAAAAAAATATAGATGAAAATAAAATTGTTAATAATAGGATGTTGAATCATTCCAATCCCCATCCCAATCATCAATCAATCTTGATTTGCATTTATTTCCAAAAAGAAGGATGCATGCTAATAATGCTATTAAAAAATAGATACGTAGCAAAGTTAATGATCTAATTAAAATTTTAAATTAGTCATTATATTGTGACTGTTTGAGATACAATTTTACCTCCAAAAAGGCCTATTACGTTTGACAATCGAAAAATATATACGGCGACTTTCTCGTGATATTCAAAAACTTCATGAAGTTAGTGTTGTATTCGTCTACAGAGTGCAGAGGGAAAACAAAAATTCTTAGGAGAATTTTTTTTTTTTTTAATTGATGATGAATAAGGACACTATAATAAGAGAGAGTCCTTATTATGTTGTGTTTAAAATTCTCTCAGATAAAATTCCTTGTTTGGGTGTCATGAGAAGAAAATTCAAAATTTCATAAAAGCAATTTAGCTACAATTTAGGGGCTTCAAATTTTGTTTTCAAATTCCCCCTCCATTGGGATTAGTTCTAAAACTCTTAATCTACTATTCTCTTCATTCATTCAATGACCATAACTCATCCAACCCATCCTTGCGCAACACTAGCAAATGGTCCACAACTCTACATTGGTCACTAGAGTCCCTAATTTACGAACTCCTTCAAATACATTCTCGATCATGGTAGACTTATATGCCATTTTACAGTTAGTTTCAACCACTATTTGCCATTGATTTGAAACTTCATCGACTACCTTAGCAACACACACTTCCTGTTCTTCAATCAAAGCTTGTACATTTTTAGGAGCATTGTACACTTCTCCATCAACAACCTTTGACAATTTAGTTGCTGTCTCAGAAACATGATTATCTCGGATAGGAGTATGCTCTGCATCAAAAAATAACCTTAAAATAAATTATTGTGAACAATTTGGAGACATATAAACAAAAGAATTATTTTCTAAGGCTGAACACCCAAATCTCACTTTTAAGCAATCTATTTTAAGATCTTTGTATGAGTAAATGACTACCAATTTACAAGGGGTACGTAGTATCACAAGTCACTACATCATCTTTATCTAGAGTTCTTATATCTTTTGAATCTTAGATGTGATTACTTAGAAATGGTTCAAAACATACATTGTGCATTCGAACAAGCTTCTCTTTCAACTAAAACTATTACTGAAAAGTAAACTCCTTTGATTCCCATGTAATATTATCCTACACAATTAGGTATAACTTAGATCAAAACAGACGTCACTGACTCATTGAATCTTTTGAAGTGAATCTCAAACATTTACCAGTTACCACAGTAGAAGACACCAAAGAGACACCAAAAAAGATTGTCTATTCTAATAAAACACGCGATTACACATCAAAACGAAAGCACAAAACACTCACTAGCCAATCTACGACATTTTTTTTTATTAGACACAAATAATCACACACTACAAGTACCATCCACAAGTACATAAACCCATTATTGAATATTGCTCATGGAACAATCCTAGTCAACAAAAGACCAATTTTGAACCAAAAATTTTTAGCTTAATTCCATTTCTATCTGTCAAATATTAGCATTGATACACCATGTTGAATATGCTAGTATGGATGCGGAAGCAAAAGCATAACGTATAGAACACAATAACATACGAGGGTTACGTGGTTCAACCTAATGGCTTACATCCACGGACATCGGGCGGAGCGAGGGGGGCGAGGGGGGGCACCTGCCCCCCCTGACTTCTCCTAAAAAATTTTAGTAATAGTAGTCTAAAGTTACATTCTGACATGGAGGAAAAAAAATATTGAAAAAAAGGACTTCTACTTGGTTGAAAGTTACCAACCAATTGCTTTTGTCTTGTCCTACTGCAACTTGCACCTATTTCACTATTTTTTATTTTTTATTTTATATCATTATTTACACCATTTTTAATATTTATGATACTTTTCACAAAGTATTTTATTCTTGAATGATGCTAAAGATATTACAAATTTTACTACTTATATCTTACAAATTGGCATGTCACCAATCACAAAAATAATTTCTAACATTTATTCATTATATTTTTAAGTAACACTAATCACATTCTTACTCCATCAGTTTATAAATTTTTAGTAGTTATGAATTGGTTATTTTTGTTTATTTATTTTAATAATATGAAATATATTCATATTTGCTTACAACTGTTTATTTATTTTGTTATTATTGTTGGTTAATATTTTTTAGATTAATTTCACTTTTAATATCATCTTTTAATTTTGCCCCCTCTAGACTAAAATTTCGCCTCCGCCACTGTCCACGAAGGAAACCCTAAAGGGCTACATCAATAATATATTAGAGTGTAGTACAAATCCTGTGTTACAATGAATCATAACATGTGTATATATAATAGACTAAACCCTAGACTAATAGACTTCTAGTACAAGTAGGAGACTTGCCTTGCACACAAAGTAGAATTAGGCTTGGGTCTATGCTAATGGGCTAATATATCTCTAACACCCCCTCTCAAACTGAAGATGGAAGCTTGATGAAATCTTGAGATTTGATAAGGTTGAGAAGATCCCTTAAATGAAGTTTGGCTCTATGACGATAGTTTGAGAAAGGCAATGGTCTTGCAGTGTTGATGCGACTTCTAACGGTGGCTTGACTATACCGGAGAGTTTTGACTGGCAAACAATGAGAAAACCAAAGAAGATGAACGCAACGAAAAAAAAAACACCGAAGAAGACAAAGATTGCTCTTAAATATACCGTAAGGACAGAAAACTATGGCCATAGGAAGGTGACTCTGATACCATGTCAAATATTAGCATTGATACACCATGTTGAATATGCTAGTATGGATGCAGAAACGAAAGCATAACGTATAGAACACAATAACACACGAGGGTTACGTGGTTCAACCTAACGGCCTACATCCACGGAGGAAACCCTAAAGGGCTACATCAATAATATATTAGAGTGTAGTACAAATCTCGTGTTACAATGAATCATAACATGTGTATATATAATAGACTAAACCCTAGACTAATAGATTTCTAGTACAAGTAGAAGACTAGGCTTGCACACAAAGTAAAATTAGGCTTAGGCCTATACTAATGAGCTAATATATCTCTAACACTGTCTATATATAAAACAAATAAACAAAGGCACATAAAATAAAAAAAAATAAAGAGAAATTAATAATAAAAAAAACACACAAAGCATGAGAAACCCCAACCCCAACAATTTTTTATCAAAAAAAAAAAAAAAAGTAGCAGAGCAAACAAACAATCTAAAGGAAACCCATGAAATAGAATCTAAAACCATATATATTAACACCATTACCAGATAAAAATATAAAAAAGGATCAAACAATCTAAAACTCAAACTTCTTTCGTTAGGTTTTGATTTTGATGAAAGTAGAGATCCTAAAGGAGTGAGAGAAAGTGGAGATTAAAGACATATAGAGACCCGAGAGAGAGAGAGAAGAGAGAGAGAGAGAGAGAGAGAGAGAGAGAGAGAGAGAGAGTCTAATTGAGAGGGTGACAAGCGAGACAGAGAATGAGAGCGATAGCATGGAGGGTTTTCTGGTTTTGATTTTCTAAAGTTTCTTTAATTAAAAAAATCCAGAAAACTATTAAAAAAATGTGAACATTTTCCCATTTATATTTGTTTACAAAATGATAACTGATAACTCACGACATTTTCACAATTATTTTTGTTTAGAGCATGAGAAGTGCTAAGTCCACGCCATTTTCACAATACTTTCACAACAAATCACACGTGGTAAGTTGTTATTAGTTCCAATTTGAATTTACAACTTAAATTAATTTTTTGCCCACTCATAATGACCAATAACAAAAAATTGGCATAGCATTTATTTTAGAACATTGGCATCAAGTATCCACGAAACACAAAAAAGCAGGCTTCATGTGATGTGTCAAATGCCAAATAAATTTGGCATTTGCTACAATATAATTATGCTAATGAAACCGTACGGTAAAAATGTTAAAAATATTTCTTATTATTTTATTAAACTTCTCTCTCTCTCTCTCTCTCTCTCTCTCTCTCTCTCTCTCTCTCTTTGTTTGCTACTCTCTTCTCTCTTATTCTCTTTCTCTCTCAGTCTCTTCCTTAACCACCACCAATCTCACCCTCTTCCTTAGCCACACACCACCATCTTGGCCTCTTTTTCAACCACATCGTCGATCTCACACTCTTCCTATTAATTTTTTGGGCTACTTGTTGTGGTTTTTTTTTTTTTTTTTTTTTTTTTTGGGTTGTGGGTTGATTTTGATGGGTTGTGGTGGCTAATATTGGTGGGTTGCAATGGTCTTGGGGTTGGGTTGATTTTGGGGTTTGGTCATTGTGGCTTGTGGTGGTTGGTTGATTTTGGGTTATGGTTATGATGGTCGATGGTAGTTGGTTGATTTGGGTGGCGATGGGGGTTCCAATTCAGTGGGGTGGATAGTGGGTATATTATTTTGAATTTGGGTTGAAGTATATGCACTTCTTCTAGGATGTAAATAACTTATTTCTAGATGGATGGTACTACATTATGGGCTTAATAATTATTAATACTACGATGTTGTTTTGAACTTTTAGATGATGTGTTTTAAGTATTTGATGTTATTATTAACTTCCAAATTGTATGCTTAATATGTATTTTGAAGCTATGAGTTTGTATTAAATTTGTTGTTTATTAAATTCATAACAATATTAATCACATTCTTCTTTTTTGAAGCAAGTTAAATTGATTGAATATGTGTCAACCCAACCTATTTAATATTAAGCAAGTTGAAATAGATCGTATTATATTCTTATCAACCCAACATGGCCCATTTATTACGAGTGTTAGGTGGGTCGTGTTGTGTCAACCGCTTCTTTAATAGGTCATGTTAAGGTTAAAGTGTCATGACACGATTATTAAATGGATCGGGTTCGGGTTGAGCCATTTAGCCGAATACTTCTACCTCGGCATGTTAACTCGAATTGACACTCCTAATTTGCATAGTGTCTTGAATATGTTTTCCCTTTGGTTATATAATGGTTCAATACTTTATGTTTTTCCTTATAGAAGATGACTAGTTTATGTCCTGTAACCCAATGAACCGACTCATCCCATTTACCATGTCTAAGCTGCAAAATTAAATACCCATAATATAAATAATCAAAACTATCATTTTGTACGGCACCGAGGTGCCAGGACCCAATTGGGCCCTGGATTCAGAGCCCAAGAGCACAACCCCATTTTTCAAATCTCTGCTTTATACTACCTTCATAAACTACAAGTTTAAATTTCGTCCCCTAACCGGTGTTCGACATAAATTTCCTAAACAACTAAGAAAGCCTAAAATCTAGACGTACCATAGGGTGCTCGGCAGTTCCCAGGAAACATTGCTACCGAGCATATTAGCTTGAGTTGGAACCAAGTTCCAAAGCCATAATCTCAACATTCCACTCTCACTTAAACACCCACTTACAACAGGTAATATTGGACCTTTAATTGCACTAATCATGGCAGTAATCATGACCTCCCCACTAACTTAGAGCTATAAATAGGAGAAGTTGGGGAAGAAAAATGGGTTCAGAAAAAAAGAGGGAAAAACAGGGGTGAAGGAAAAAAGAAAAGAGAGAGAGAGAGAATATTACTTTGAGTCTGTGTGCCGAAAACGACCCAAAATAGGAAATCCTAAAACCCACTTCATAAATAAGTTGTGAGCCCAAGTGAAGTTAGACCCAATAATTTCATTTCCGGCGCACATAATTGGCGCCCACCGTGGGGCTATCCTCTGAAACTCGTGGTTCGACCGAGACTCAAACATGGGAAATGTCCGAAGGGCGTTTGGGAGGCCACGCCGAGAGAGGATCGATAGAATCTTCTCGGGGCTCCACATAGTGGAAAAGAAGACAGAAAAGGCGTGAGGATGGGGGAGCGTGTGCGAGGAGAAGAAGAATCTGGCTGAGGGGAGAAGGATTAGACCGGACTCACCGAACGATGTCGGGTACCTCGGGACACGGGCGGTGTGATGGTAGAGACCAAGAACTGGAGCGGTTGTGCTTGGTGGTGAGGGATCCGGAGTTGGAAGTAAGGGGTTGGCGCCAGGGAAGGAACCGATACAATCAAGAAAGGAGGGATGATAGTGTGGGAAGTCGAGGCGAAGAGGGCTCTAGCCGATCCGGTCCCCAACAATTCCAAGACCGATCACTTTCCCGAGAATCACGCCGACACAGGAACCACTCGCGTTCCCAAGAGACGCGTCAACACCGGAACCATTCACGTTCGCGTGGGTATGAAGACCAAGGTTTGGATTCCCCGGAGGAACGGCAAACCCACAATGCTACCATGGACGCCATGAGCCGGGCCTTACGAAGAGCTGCTCGGTCACCATTCTCAAATGAAATTGAATAGGCCCCTATGCCGAGTCGGTTTACATGGCCACCATTTAATTCCTACGATGGGAAGACGGACCCTGTGAAGCATGTCAATCATTATATCCACATGATGTCCTTGCATGCACACAATGATGCGTTGATGTGTAAGGTATTCCCCTCTAGTCTTGGCTCCATGGCCTTAAGATGGTTTGATGGATTACGAAAAGGTTCCATTCGCAGCTTCACCGAAGCTGATCCAAGAGTTCGGCACTCGATTCGTGACATGCGGTGGTGTCGCAACCGGTGGACGCGCTACTTTCCATAAAAATGAGGGTCGGCGAAACCCTTGAAGTTATGCCAATTGATATTGGGAACTATACAATGAGATTGGTGGGAGCAATGAGAAGATTGCGGCAAGCACCTTCAGGATGGGGCTTCCCAAAGATTCCGAACTACGGGAGTTCTTGTGAAAAGACCTCCCAAGGATATGAGGCAACTTATGAGGCATATTGAGGAGTATAAGCGTCTCAAAGATGATTGGCTGCAGAATAAGGGTAAGGCCCCGTTGCTCAAACGATCTCGGCGGGGCATTATTCCTATAAGACCAAAAAAGGATTTCAGGATGTAGGAATCGGAAGCGCAAATTGAAGGATTGATGTGGCGTTCAAAGAACCGGTGCACAAGATTCTAGATCGGATTAAGAACGAGTCGTTCTTCAGGTGGCCGAACAAGATGGGGGGCGACCTATCTCGGAGGAATCAAAACTTATACTGCACATACCACAGAGATAAAGGGCACACCACCAAGCGGTGTTGGGTATTAGAAGATCATCCGGGGCAACTAGTAAAGGCGGGGTATTTGAAAGAGTTCGTAGTGGATTCCGGAAACCGAGATGCCGGCCAGTGGTGCTCGCAGAAAGGGAATCCCTTCCCGCCACCGTTGGGAGTGATCGAGGTCATCCACGCTGCCCGAGGAGTGCGGCCACAATTAAGAGAGTACTAATAGTGGCCTGCGCGGAAGGACAATCACCCGAGAAAAGGATGAAAGTTGGTCACATTGGTAATCTCTTTTTACGAGGAAGATCTAGAGGAGACGATCCAATCTCATGATGATGCGTTGGTAGTAAAAAGACGGATAAGCGGCTTCTTGGTGAAAAGAGTGGTGATAGACTAGGGAAGCGGAGTGATGTAATGTACCCAGATTTTTTCAAGGGGCTCAGTTAAAAAATCGGGACTTGATGAAATATGATACGCCGCCGATCTCATTCGACGGAAGAGTGGTAATCCCCGAAGGTCAAATTTCTCTCTCGGTGAATATGGAAGGCAAGGAAGTGATGGTGACCTTCATAGTAGTCAAATCGTTCTCGCCATACACGACAATCCTGGGAAGGCCGTGGATTCACGCAATGAAGGCTATTCCGTCCACCCTACACGTGAAAGTTAAACTTCCCACCGAGTATAGAGTAGCCGTGGTAGTGGGAAACCAACAAGTGGCTAGGCGGTGTCTAGTCACCACGGTCAGTGGAAAGGCGAACAGGTTGGACAAAAGGAAACCACCGAAGGAGCAACTTCATAGCAATTACAGAAGCCCCGAGAAGAATCGGGGGCAGGTTGTGCCGAGGAGGTTTTGAAGGTTAAAATTTTTCCAGATCTCGACAGATATTTCCAAATAGGCACAAGCATGAATGACCAAGAGAAGGTAGAGATGTTATTATTCCTTTTGCAGAATGTGTATGTCTTTGCATAGAGTCCGCACGAAGTGCCCGGCGTAGATCCCGAGTTCACTGTCCATAAGCTCAACGTGGACCCATCATTCCCCCCGAAAAAGCAAAGGCCGAGAAGAGCATCGAAGGAACATGTTAACGCGGTCAACTTGGAAGTCCAAAGGCTGAAGGAAGCAGGAGTGATAAGGGAAATATTCTTCCCGGAATGGTTAGCAAATACAGTGGTAGTGAAGAAAAAGAATGGCAAATGGAGGGTTTGTGTGGATTTCACGGACTTAAATTGGGCATGTCCTAAAGATCCGTTCCCAATGCCCAAGATTGATCAATTGGTAGATGTTACATATGGGCACCCAAGAATAAGCTTCTTGGACGCTTTCGGGGGTATCACCAGATTGCCCTAACACTCAAGGACCGAGAAAAGATAGCATTCATTTCCCCAAATGCAAACTATCACTATGAAGTCATGCCATTTGGGTTGAAGAACGTCGTAGTCACGTACTAGGAGATAATGACAAGGATGTTCCGAGAGAAAATTGGGCGCACGGTAGAAGTATACATTGACAATATGGTGGTAAAGAGTAAACAGGAACCACGACATATAGAAGATCTCCGAGGAATATTTGAGGTACTTGAAGAGCATAAGTTGCACACGAACGTCGAAAAGTGCACTTTTGGTGTGGGGGCCGGTAAGTTCTTGGGGTATCCGATCTCTACTCGGGGGATAGAGGTCAATCCCGACCAAATAGAAGCCGTGAATCGCCTCGGACCGCTGAGCAATCCCAAGGAAGTACAAGTATTAACCAGGATGTTAGCCGCACTAAATCGATTCATCTCCAAATTTGCTTTGATCGCTACTGAGACCATTTTATCAACTTCTAAAGAAGTGGAAGGGGTTTTAGTGAGATGAGGAGCGTGACAAGGCCTTTTGAGACCTAAAGGAGTATCTGACGCAAGCGCCCATGTTAACGGCCCCGGAGTTCGGTGAAGATTTGTTCATATACCTCTCGGTGTCCAATAACAACGTGAAGTCTTTGTATTCTTTGAAGGATCGAGGTGTGCGGCAGCCGGTGTATTACATAAGCAAAACCTTGGTAGATGCCGAGACGAGATATTTGCCCTTGGAGAAGTTAGTGTTAGCTCTAGTGCACGCAACGAGAAAGGCGACACATTACTTTTGAGCTCATCTTTGTGTTCATCCTCACCGAGTATCCCCTACAGTCATTATTAAAAAGATCAAACTTCATGGGCCTGAATAGCCAAGTGGGGAACTCGGCTAGGTTCCTTCGACATAAGGTACAGGCCGCAAAGCTCGGTGAAGGGGCAGGTTCTTGCTGATTTCATTGCAGAATTCACCCCCAAAAACGATGGGAAGATAATCTGTAAAGTAGATAATCGCCCGTGGAAGGTGTTTGTGGACAGCGCTTTGAGTGCTATGGGGGCTGGAGCCGGTATTGTCATAATCACTCTAGAGGGCATACGATTGGAGCATTCCTTCAGATTGGGATTCAAAGCCTCTAATAATGAAGCCAAATACAAGGCCTTTCTAGCCAGATTGAGGGCCGTATTGTGCACAGGCGCGAAGGATGTCGAGATTTATTGATTCTACTGGTTGTTTATCAGATCTTGGGAAGCTTTGAAGCTTGGGGCTCTCGGATGAAAGCCTATTTGAGCTGCACTAAGCAAATCATTAGCAAGTTTGGGAGAGAAGGTAGCCTAGGTAGGTCGGGCACAAAATGCAGACACGTTGACTCATCGGCCACATTGGCCTCGTCAATTACCGAGGAGATTCCTTGGCTCATCAAAATAGAACTTATAAGGGAGCCAAGTATCAGTATAGAAGATAATCGTAACCCAGCCGAGGTTGATGTGGCCGTGGTTTCAATAACCAAACCGTGCTGGATGAACCCAATCATAGACTTCCTAGCCAAGGATAAGGTTTCGGACGATGAAAAAGAGGCTAAAAAGATTCGTCGAGTGGCTCCCCGGTATTGGCTGTCGTGAGATCACAAATTGTACCGGAGGTCTTTTAGAGGCCCATACCTTTTATGCTTACATCCCGAGAAAGTAAATGAATTTCTATCCGAGCTGCATGACTGAGTGTGTGGTGGTCATGTTGGGGGGCGTTCGTTAGCACACAGGGCGATGACCCAAGGGTTTTGGTGGCCGCAGATGCAGAAGGACGTAGCGGAATATGTCCGAAAATGTGAACAATGCCAAAAACACGCCCCTCTAATCCACCGGTCGGCGGGTCATTTAAACCCCGTCAACAGTCCATGGCCGTTTGCACAAAGGGGGCTAGACATCCTCGGCCCCTTCCCTCGAGCAACAGGTAACCGCCGATTCATGTTGGTGGCGGTTGATTATTTCACAAAATGGGCGGAAGCTAAGGCCCTAGCCAATATCAGGGATGTGGACGTGAAGAAGTTTGTATGGAAAAACATAGTCACGAGATTTGGGGTGTCGGACTCACCGATATCAGACAATGGACTATAGTTTGACAACAAAGCTTTTCTCGAACCTTTTGCAGCGATCTCGACATTAAGAACAAATATTCTACTTCGGCATATCCTCAAAGCAATGGCCAAGCCGAGGCAGTGAAAAAGACCATTCTGAACGGGTTGAAGAGAAGGTTGGACGGGGCAAAAGGGAGGTGGGCCGAAGAGTTACTTAACGTTTTGTGGGCTTATCGTACAACACCCGGAAGGTCCACGGGGGAGACCCCATTCTCCTTGACGTATGGGGCAGAAGCCATGATACCGACCAAAGTGAACTTGTGTAGTGCACGGGTCGCAGGATTTGATCCCATCCAAAACGACGGTTTAATGATGGAGCACTTGGATTGGTTAGAAGAGTGCCGGGAAGCAGCAACAATACGGCTCGTGGAATATCAACAGAGACTCGCCCAAAGATACAACCGAGATGTAAAATGTAGGGAATTCAGTGTCGGGGACTTGGTGCTGAGAAAAGTTGTAGGAAACATGCGGGACATAGGTGCAAGGAAGTTAGCTCAAATGTGGGAGGGACCGTACATAATTACTACCACCGCAGCGCGGGGCTTACTACCTAGAAGGCCTTGACGAGAGGCCACTCCCCGGCCATGGAATGTCCACAACCTAAAGAAGTTTTATCTGTGACCATTCATGCATGAAAACGTAAGTCCAAATCTTGTACTCCGCTATAATCAATTTAATGATGAAGTTACTTGTCTAAGCTATGTCCGATTTTGTTATTGCGCTTTAAGTAATTGCATATTTAGTACGAATGGATTGCTCTAAGGACGAAACCTCATTCTTGGTTCAATTAAAATCGCCGAAAGCGGTGGAAACCTTATCATTCTTGCAAAAAACTCTAAGAATAGAAACCTCATTCTTGGTTTGATCAATATCATCGAGCAGGTGGAAACCTTATCATTCATAAAAAAACTTAAGGACAGAAACCTCATTCTAGGTTCGATCAAAATCGCCAAGTAGGTGGAAACCTTATCATTCTTATAAGAAACTTTAAGGATAGAAACCTCATTCTCGGTTCGATCAAAATCACCGAAGCGGTGGAAACCTTATCATTCTTACAAAAAACTCTAAGAGCAGAAACCTTATTCTCGGTTCGATCAATATCACTGAGCAGGTGGAAACCTTATCATTCATACAAAAACTCCAAAGACAGAACCCCAGTTCTCGGTTCGATCAAAATTGCCGAGCAGAGGGAAGCCTTATTATTCTTGCAAAAAAAAAAAAAGACTCAAGAACAGAAACCCCGTTCTCAATTCGATCAAAATCCCCGATCAGGCAATTCTCGGCCAACATGCAAAAAAGAATAAGTAGCAACAACAAAAATAGATGAAGAAAGGCAACATTGAAGATCAAAGTAAAGCACTCACGGCCATGATCAAAACAAACACATAATGAATAGATAGTCATTCAAATAAAGTTAAAAGCGAGAATTAATGTCTTGTCACCAAAACCCAGCAACTATGTACGGGTCATCCCCGTGAAATAAATAAGTTACATTCAGTCACCACGACCGGTGACGTAAGCAAAATGCAAGGGAAAGGAATAGTAAAGAAAAAGAGTGCAAGAAAAAGAAGTAAAAGCATTAGAAAAGTGGTACGGCAAGTAACTTAGTCAAGTGGAGGGTCCGGTCGGATCTGTTGCTTGGATTTCTTTGCTAGTCGACCACGGGAAAGTGCAAGTCACCACCAGTGATCTTGGGCATTCGAGAGGTGGTGGCTTCCGTTTCATTTGGCTGCATGTGCGTCAATTTGTTCCACCAGCTCCCTCATACTTGCTGTTTCCTCCTCTTCAATGGGGTCCAGTCGGATCTGCTTTGCCTGGATTTCTGCTTTGGTCGGCCACGGGAAAGTGCGAGTCACCACCGAGCTAATCTTGGGCATTCGAGAGGCTGGTGGCTTCCGTTTCATCCGGCTCTGCATGTGCATCAACTCATTCCACCAGCTCCCTCATACTTGCTGTTTCCTCCTCCTCAATGGGAGCGGGGATCTCGCATGGCGTGGATCGAGCTCGGGAAGGGAATCTGGCCGGGATCCCTCAGAGGGGAATCCTCGGGGACCCCTAAAATCTGCAGAGAAACAAACCACCCGGCCTCAAAACCCAACCTTCGAGCTTGGTTCACCACCGGCTCATGGAATTCTCAACATCGGCAAACCCTTCGTTGTACCATTTTTCTTTGCAAGCCTCCAATGCCGCCCTTAGGTTGGCAAGTTCCTCGACTTGGGCCGTGTTTAAGCTAATCGCCTCGGCCAACTTGACATCTGTTTCATTTTGCTTAGTCAAGAGTTTCGCGGACCTTTCTCCGCCAATGCTCTATTCTTTTTTTGCAGCAGCCTTCTTCTCGATAAAATCAGCTGCCTTTAGTTTTTCCTTAGTCGTTTTGATAGTTGTCTCCCATGCCTCCCTCTCTCGATCAACCTCCTCAAGAAGATCCTTTGCACGACCACCCAAAATATGGGCCAATTGAGCAGCCTAACAAAGATAGAAATTAGAACGGCAACGAAATGAAGAGGATAATAAGTAGGCGACAAGTAGAGAGTTACCGCGATAGTATGCCACTGTAGCCTACGCCCCACGGACTCCTCCGACCCTTCTTCGAAGGCATGTACATTATCTCGGCGAGAAGGAGACCCGAGGCCTAGGTCCGAGCAATGCGGCCCCCTCTCGCCTTTCTCCCACATCCGCACACAGGCATCTGAAGGCAGAGGCTTGCCGTCCGTCAGAAACTTGGGCTTCCATGCGGGCGCAGCTTGAGAGGAGGACGCAACTCCGGCTCGACCTGGGTTTGCGGCTCGTGAATGACAATACCTCCGGTTGGTCGGGAGGAGTCTAAGTTGCTACATCTCCCAACACTGTGGGCGGTTGATCGGCAACCTTTTGCCTTTTCGGGCTCGTTCGGCTTGAGGAGGAAGTGGAGGGGGAGGCGCCTGGGTTTGACTTTGAGAAGGTGGGGGCTGCATGGCTTGCCGCACACCAGGTACGAAGCGATCAATGG
The DNA here is from genome assembly GCA_028216015.1 of Quercus dentata. Classification (NCBI taxonomy): domain Eukaryota; kingdom Viridiplantae; phylum Streptophyta; class Magnoliopsida; order Fagales; family Fagaceae; genus Quercus; species Quercus dentata. The sequence goes on along the minus strand of CP116452.1, from coordinate 65,331,981 downwards.
TCACGGTCTTCTAGGTCACCATGTCAATATTTTGATTACATCAATCGCAAAATGCTCGGCTTCCTCTACGGGGGACTCGAGTTCAAGAGGGTCCTTGGGGTGAGCAAGTCCTTGAACAAGAACTTCTTCTTGGATAGCCTTGTGAGCTAACTCTCGGAAACGCCGAGACACGCGCTTCGTAGACTCGTCCCGCAGAGGTGCTAGCTCGTCCGAGCAGGTGTAATGCTTGCCCAACTCCCTCGCCTCGCCAATCGTAAGCTTCAGCGGTAGAAAATTTGCGTCCGAACGTCTATGTACGACAAAAGCGGACTGTCAACTAACAGCTACTGCTGTTTGAAGGACTGCGAGGTAGAATAAACTGGTTCGACCCCGAGGATCGGATGTGAGGCTCAAGTATTCGTCCCAATGTAGAAATATCTCGGACCAAAGGATAAAAGTCAAATCTCCGACGTGAACTATCCTAATGTTCGGGACGAATAACTTACCCTTTACAAAAGAACGAGATACGATATTAGCAACCAGTAATAAAAAGCTACTTCAATCAAAAAAGGAAAAAGAGAAATGGTTAAGTCAGAGATTGGTATGAACCCACTTCACGTCGTGAGAGGGGGGGGGGATCTCCCGACAAACCAGTTGTCGCACACCCGGATAAACTCCCCGGCCGAGTTCCTATTTGAATCAGGTAGGCATGATATCAGCCGTACCCAATTATCCCTAGTTTTTAAGTAATAATTGGAAGTTTTATTCCCACAGAGACTGTACATGTGGTTTATATCATGGTGATCCAACTGTAAATCAAATGTGTGATTCAACCTACTAACGCAACTAACTACCTGGTAAAAAATTGGAAGGAGGCTGGTCGAGGCACAGACCGTAGTACCTAAGTGTCTTGACCAAAAAAGGGTCCACGGGGAACCTAACCCCGCCCTCTAGAATTGCCATTAAGAGAAAAAAGTTGTACCATGCCCTCTGTGGAGTGCGATTTCACTCTCGTGGTAGTAAGCCACTTCCACGTACCGGGGATATCAAACTTTTGCCTAAAGGTGGCTAAAGCCTTTGGGTTCTCAGGAAGAAAAGAATAACCCATTTTGAAATCTAATACCGAGAGAGGGAACTCGTAGAAAGAAGTTGAAGAAAAAGGAGAGGGAAGAGAACTTACTTTGGGCTCTAAGGAAGGAAGGGTCTCGGGGTGATAAGTAAGCGCTCAAAGGAATGATTGGCGAGAGAGTATGCTCGGGAAGTAGGAAGTGAAAAAGTGAAAGAATATTCTGAGGAGAACTATTTATAGGAGCAGAAGAGGACAGGGGAACGTTTAATCAGCAATAAATGGGCACGATTCACAAAAAACCCTACGAATGCCAATGATAACCGACACACGCGTCGCCTCGGTTCACGAACCGTCAGGCAATAATGACAACTGAACCTGGTGCTCCGGAATAGCGCGTCTTTTGAGAAGAGCATTAAGGGAAGCCGTAACCGCATGAGTCCCTAGCTGTTGGGCTTTCGAAACAAAAAGGCTTGGTCGGTTCCTTGATTCTTCCCGGCAGCCAGGCATGAATCAAAGGGAGGCTAAATGTACTGTAACCGAGGTGTCCAGACCCAATTGGGCCTCGGATTTAGCCCGAGAGCACGAGCACCCCATTTTTCAAATCTCTACTTTATACTTCCTTCATAAACTACAAGTTTAAATTTCGTCCCCTAACCGGTGCTCGGTATAAATTTCTTAAACAACTAAGAAAGTCTAACATCCAGACGTACCATAGGGTGCTCGGCAGTTCCCAGGAAACATCACTACCGGGCATATTAGCTTGAGTTGGAACCAAGTTCCAAAGACATAAATCTCAAACATTCCACTCTCACCTAAACACCCACTTACAACAGGTAATATTGGACCTTTAATTGCACTAACCATGGCAATAATCATGACCTCCCCACTAACTTAGAGCTATAAATAGGAGAAGTTGGGGGAAAAATGGGTTCAGAAAAAAGAGGGAAAAACGGGGGTGAAGGAAAAAAGAAAAGAGAGAGAATATTACTTTGAGTCTCTGTGCCGAGAACGACCCAAAGTAGGAAATCCTAAAACCCACTTCATAAATAAGTTGTGAGCCTAAGTGAAGTTAGGCCCAATAATTTCATTTCCAGCGCGCACACATTCAAATACTTTTTTTTGGGGTAAACTACATATTTGGTCCTTAGCCTTTACACTAAATGTCAATTTGGTCATTGACCTTTTAAATATGTCAATTTGGTCCCTAACCTTTTGGTATTGTGTCAAAATAGTCTCTACCATTAAGTGCTAGATGGAAAATGCTAACATGGCTAACGGTAAAATTAATATATTATCTTTTATGCCACAGCAATTTCCTCATAAGCTTTCATGTGGCATTAATATTAAAAAAAAAAAATCAACAATTTTCTAATTCACTCCCTCTAACTCTCTTGGTCTCTTTGTCTCTTTGATCTAACTCATACTCACTCTCTCTCTTCTATGCTCAGCCTCCATGACGACATGACCTAAACTCACTCTCCGAGTTCCTTCAACGCCACTACTATTCTCTACCGCTTGCCACCGTCATCACACCGGTGGTTGCCAAATCCAAACCCTTTTTTGTAACCTCCCACTCTCTCACTCTTACACGCTCTCTCTCGGATCGAAGCTCTAAGCCTCTATCTATCTTTGAACTGTGCGTAAGGGGAATCTAAAGGAGATGGGTTTAGTGATTAAAATGGGTATGTTTCGAGTGGATAAAGGCCTTTGCATTTGTGGGTATTGTTCATTTTTGCAAGCCATATAGATGGTATGATTGTTGTAAAATAGCGGAAGTTCAAATTACTAAGATTGATTGTGAAAATATTTTAGGCTTATGAAAAATCTTCAAACTAACAAAAGGAACGAAGAAAATTAATCCAAAAGAAAATAGACACAAAACACCAAGATTTACGTGTTTCAGCAATAGCCTACATCCACAAGCAACGATGAACAAATTTCACCATAACAAATTTGGGATAATACAAATTGGTGTAGAGACACTCCACAAACCCAAATCCTAAATACACCCAAAGAACTCTCTATCACAAATACAAAACCAAAGAACCAAATACGAATCAAAGAACCAAAGGTTCACAAATACCAAATACGAATTGCGCATAAACCAAAGAGAGAGCCACAAATCAAATCCAAAAGTTGCAATGCACCAAGAGAGAGCAAATCAGCAAACCGTAAAACCAAAACCAAGCGGTAACAAACTTTTCTCACTATTCCAAATTGCAACCCACAAATATCAAAGAACCAAACAAAGAGAGAGCCTTTTTCTCACACACACACATTCTTTCTCTCTAATTTTTCATAGTAGCACTATACTTATATAGGAGACTTGAGTCGGCTAGTATATCCAAATCCAAGAAGAACTAGACTTCTTTTCCACATACAAAAGGAGAATCACTCATATTCCAAATAGAACTCAAAATCAAGTGGTAGACAAGACTTCTAATAAAGCTTGTGTCGGGGGCAGTTTTTGCGCATAATCACGTGTCTCTTGCTGGAAGTGTGACTTTGCTAAGCCTGGATTTGTTTTAAGGAGTTCAACTTGGAACTCAACATTAGGCCGCATAGACCAATGGCTTCTGATGTATTTTTAAGCCTACAAAATAGATGAAACCCAAAATCTTAGAATCATAATAATGGTTGAAATAAATAAATAATATGTTTAGCATGATAGTTTTGATTAAATGATGAGTTGATACGTTATTATTATGTATATTAAGTGATGTCCAATATTAGAAAATAATTAATTAGGTATCAAATGTCCAACAATGGGATAAGTCCAATAGTCCATGTCTAGTTTCGGTTCATGGTTTATGTTCAACATAATAAGGTATATCTAGCAATGGTCCATGTCCAAATAATATATGTCCAATGATAGTTCATTTCCAAAAAATATGTGTCCAATGGTGGTTCATGTCCAAATAATATATGTGCAATGGTAGTGGATCGATTTATTAATATGTATGTTCATTACTCAAGTATTAGTGAGATCATGTTCATTAAATAGTGAGATAATATTAAGATAACTTGCATCCAGCGGTAAAATAATAATGAATTAACATATACTTAATGATGTAATTTCAAAGATGGGGAAAGATTGACTTTTCTTCACAATTTGTAGCTCGGTGTGAGAACAACACTTCATATTTCATAGCTTCACCCGTATCACATCAATGGACTTAACATTTCAGCAACCTTCATATTCGAAAGGGAAAAATGGGTGCAACTGGAGGGAGAGAGAGCATGTCCAACCATGTGCATCAGTTGGTTAAGTTTGTCCCCTTAATCATGCACTTTAAATGATTTTCCCCATGTAATGTTCTTTTAGTTTTTAGTCAAGTATGAGTAATATTGTCTTTCATAAGAAGGACTTTTAATTTCATAAGTTTGTGCCTTTCATAAAAATAGCTTTAAGTATTAGAAATGTATGTTTTCAATGAGAATGACTTTAATATGAAGTCTTTGTGCTTTTTAAGAGAAGGGCCTTAGTATTGATGTTCATATGTCTTCCATGAGAAAGGGCTTTTGTAATGTGTTCTTGGAAGATCGTTTGATATGTTTTTAAGATGTGTGGAGATGATAAGAAGTATATATATATATATATATATTTTGTGAGATGTGGTGTTTGTAATATGTATAGGAATTATATGTAGATACTTTGTTGGATATGGATCTTGTATATGTATGCTATGTGAGACAAGGAGTTTAAAGATATATGAGGAGTATGTATGGGTATTTTATGAGGAATGTGTTTGTAAAATATATGGAAGTGTGAGATAGATCATATGAAGGTTAAATATAGTAAATAGATTAGATTATAGTTGCTGCTGGAGTGGTTTTTCGTATTATGTCATAGGTTGTGTTGCTTTCTAAGAAGGAAGATTTTGTATGAGAAATAAAGAATGAAATGGAGATGTGTTTTTGGGCAACAAAATGATGAAGTTTTAGAGTATTGAAGTGTGGGAGAGATGGATAGTATGTAATGGGGTGGTGTAATAGGTGTGATGTAATGGTGTTATCTAAGAAGAAATATCTTTGTAAAGGAGATGGAGAGGCATGGAGAAGTTTAGAGATATGTGCAATAAGGTAAATGAAGTTTGAGAATATTCGGGATGGGAGAGGGAGGGATCCCTCTTGGTGTGTGGCTTGGTCCTCTTTATATAGAGCCAAGTATGTAACTAGATTAGAACTAGTTGAAGGGAAATTTAGCAAATAAGGAAAAATCTTTGACAAAATAAGTGGTTTCATTAGTGGAATTTTGTTTATTAGCCGAAAGAAGAAAGCTAAAGACTTTAATGGTGTTGGAGCTTTATTACGAGTTATCAATCATAGTTGTCACAGCTGGATGATGACATCTTTTGCTCGGAGGACAATACTTGACATTAAATTCATGATTTGGCTAAAGATGGTAAGATAATCTCTAAGAGATCCTTCTATTTCTGGTACTACAATTTGGAGCTATTGCAGAATGTCTTGGAGCTATTGTAGCTTCTACGAGAAGTTGTTTCTTCTTCTTTGGAGTTATTGTTGGTATTTTTGGCTAAGTTTCTTTTTTGGAAAATTATATGCTTAGTCCATATATAATTTTGGTAAGTAATAGACTAGTTGGTTGATATTTGATGAAGTTTTAGAGATGTAATTATGGTCCTTTTGTATTTTAATCAAATCTTGGAGAGTAAGGAGATCATTTTAATGCCAGATATGAGATATTAATATATATTTGGCTATGTGCTTGGAATTGATTTAGATGATAATAATATAATTGATATGAAATACTATAATTACATTGATGAACATTAATTTTTATGTAAAGCGCATGGAGAGTTTTATCATTTTAAATATTATGTGATATGAGAGGCTTACCAAATATAGCCTATTGCACACTGACCCGTCAAAGTTCAGGAAATTAGGGAAGACATGCCAAGCAACATGCTTTCCTTTATCAACTTTGAACCATTGGAGCTTTACTGAACATGCTTCTTGGCCCTCCAAACCACGACTCCCAAAATGCCCCCGATGAGACTTATGAGCTTAGATCATGAGCCAAAAAATGAGATGATGTTCTATGAGCTTGAACCATGGGCTTTGGTGCCATTTTGTGTAAATATGGGCTCTTTTGAGCTTTAGAAGAAATTTTCCCAAAATCCATAATAGTGTTGACGTGGTGCAGGTTGCTAATGAAATGAAGCCATGTGGTGTGAAAAATTTGTCCTTAACAGTTTGATAACTTCAAACCATAGTAACCCAAAATGAATAAAATTCATTCCTTATCCAAATCCAACAAGGAGTTGAACTCCTAATTCAAGCCATATTCTACAATGATTTGATTTGGATTTTGTTGAGGGGAAAATTTTTGATGTTCCCAAATAAAATATAAGGTAGCCAAGCCGAAACTCAACGGTGGGCTCTTGAAATAAAGCCCAAAGGCTTTTGGTGTCATGTAAGCCCACCCAAGCAAGAGATGGAGGCTGCACTCTAACAAGAAGATAACAATAAAGTACAATAAACACGTTACTGTTATTAGTTTGTTATATTATTAGTCTTTTTATAGCATCATAGTTCAAATTAGTCCTCTAGTGGTACGGTATTATCTCCAACAGTAGGGTAATTTCAGGTTAATAAGTGTGTTTACATGGTAAAAATCTTATGTTTTCCTTATTATTATTAAGTCAACATAAGGGAAAACTTCCATAGTTTCCAAAACATTATGACCTTCATCATAATAATACTAAACAAGGATTATAGGCTTTATAATTACAAATACAAGAGGAAAAATAAGATGGAATGAAGGGAGAAAGAGATCACAACTCAGTGCAGCAAGTATTAAACTAAGATTTTGATGAGTATGCATACATAAGGCATGAATTAGGTAATATAGGTTGTTTTGAATGAGTGAGATAAGATTAACACCGAGGTTAAGGCTTTAGTGAGTAGTGGGCTAAAGGGGGATGAGTGGTGAGCTTAAGAAGAGCTAAACCACAAGTAAAATGGAAAATAAATCAAGAGTTTCAGAGGGGTTAGTTGTCTGTGACTAATTGGGAGACATTTATGAGCTATGATTGTATAAAGGAGAGAAAAGAATATCCGAGGTTAAATGAGTGTGGGGTGAAGGGGATGAGTAGTGAGCTTAAAGAGAGTTAAACCACCAATAAAATGGCAAATAGATCAGGAATTTAAGAGGGAGTATGTCCCCTTGTGGGCTTATGTGCTTATACTTTTATAATGGAGTTTAGAGAAACATTAATTAACAAGCATCCAAAAAAAACGTAGGTCCGATTCAGGGGAGCAAGTCAATTTGAATTAATAACCTGAATTTGGCCTAAAAATGGGAGATTTGCTTTTGGGGCTGTTTTGCTTCTTTGGGTAAGGTAGTATTTGGAGTAATCTTGCATTAAATGCTATGATTGCTGAGATTGTGTTCAACCAATGGGATTAAGGCAAGTATTAAGGAAAAATTCTAGTGCTGTAATTGAGATTTGGATCCTAGGAAGTAAGATTCAACACCCCAAGCCAGGTGTTAAAGTTTAAGTCCACTTCAAAGTGTTCATTTGGAGATCCCTTTATGCCCTCTAAACCACATGTTCCCAAATTTTCTCCTTTAGGATTCATGGGCTTGGCACATGAATCATGTCTTGAACGTTTTTGACATTTATAGTATTAATTTGTTGAGGTTTAGACAATTTGGTTTCAGCTCCCCTTCTTTGGAGGTACGAGTCTTGAGGAAGACGATGGAGTTCCATCATCCTTTAGACTTGGCTGATATGACAACCATCCGGCACTATTCACGTCAGGTAGAGGGTGACAGAAAATTGATGGAACAGCCCCTAGTTCATTCTCAAAGGCTTGGTTCTCTTGTAGGGTCTCTAGTTGTACTTTGGTTAGGGATGAACAAGGGTTGGTTGCCCACTTTCAAGCCTCTTCTTTGGGGACCTTTTTGGGTTGAAATTTTGCTCCATTTCAACACTTTTAGTTGGGCCACATGACCCTTTCTTTGCTTGGGCTTGTTCCCTACTCCACGAGATTCTTGGGCCTTTACAGCGTGCCTCTTTGGGGTAACAAAGCCATGCGGGTTGCAGGTCAGGGACATGGCCAAGCCAATCCCACCCTACCCCAAAGCGGACAATACTCTTGACAGGCACATACCCTCAAAAGCGCCTTTTTGTGGGGGAGGATTTTGTTCTTGACCACCCGCAAGCTTGTTTGTCCGCTTTGGGGAGCCAAGCCCGCACGGTTTTGTCCTCAAGCAACATGGGAAGACTTTGAGTGCAGTCCCACATTGGCAAGAGAAGCGCCCCACTCATGCTTTATAAGTGCTTGGCACAAGCATGAGTGAATGAGTGTACCACTACCACTCCCCCACAATACTAAAAGGTTAGGGACCAAATTAAGACATTTAAAAAGTCAATGACCTAATTGACATATAGTGTAAAGCTTAGGGACCAAATATGTAATTTGCCTCTTTTTTTTTTTTTTTTTTTTGGGTTGTTGTTGAGAAAAACTATCATTCAAATACTATTCTTTTAATATTGTGTAGTCTCTAATCATATAACTCTTAACAATCACCAACTCGGTTCCTTACAAAGGTCCACTGCACTTACCTGAAATGTGGAGCAAGAAGTGAGTGAGCTTAACCACTCAGTAAGGGATCCTTTTTTTTTTTTTTTTTTTTTTGGGGGGGGGGTGGGGGTTCTAATTGCTAAGAAAATAAATCACAAAAAGCATGTCAAGAGAGAGATATACAGAATGATAAACTGCCATTTTAATTTTAAATTAATTTGTTTGTTTTAATTTTGAGTCATGACAATTTTTTCTTCTTAGTAAGGAAGAAGAGCACACCTCTTTTATGGGAGTAGAAATTTGATGCAAAAAAAAAAAAGGTTAAAAGTCAAGCCCAACCCAAAAATAATGGCATAAAGTTTTTTATCAAGTCTAGCCCAATCAGTCTAACCCCAAAATATGATATGATTTGAGACAACCAAATCCCTGAAGTCATTACTAATTTATTATCAGCTTAAACAAATTGCAAATTGATCCAACCTATTTTAATTTGAATTTAATTACCTTTCTTTCTAGAAATGGTTTACAATCGTATTTGAATGAAAATTTAGGATTGTCACACAAAGAAAGCTTGATCTAAGATAATTATATTCATGCCAAGAGCCTAGCTCAGTAAGATTGACTGCTCTTTTTTATTAGGAGAACCAATGTTCAAATTCCTATAACAATTTATAAAAAAAATAAAGGCTAAAATGCAAAACTAACCCTCTAAAATGCAAAAGTTGATGAAAAAGCCTTAATTGAATAAACTTGAAAGTTAGAGGACTGAAATGAATAAAAACAAAATTAGAGGATTGAAATGAAATCTAAAGAAACTTAAAGGGTCAATTTTGCATTTTACCCAAAAATAAAAATAAAAACTATATTTATAAGTGATGACTACCTTTACTGGTTCAGTAAATGTAAAATAAAATCTCATGCCAAGGTTGTATCTTAGATATAATAGGCTTTTATTCACTCCTTTTGTGCCCATGGAGAAGAATTTTTTTGCTGGTTCCTTATTTGCTTGTTTGTTGAAATTTTTTTGAAGTGTAATTGTACCTAAAGGTTTTAAAAAAGCTAAGCATAAACAAATAAGCCAAAATGCTAAACCAAAAAGCTGTTGTCTGTTTGTATCCCCATGCTTTTTGGTAATTTATTTGCTAAATATGAGACAAAAGATATAATTTTTGAAAACTTAAATGCAAAATGTGTGACAAAAAGATAAAAGTTAGCTTATTTTTAAGAAAAAAACTAGTTTTGTTCAATTAAAAAAAAAAAAAAAAAAAAAAAAAAAAAAAAAGCTGATACAAAAACAAAATGCATGAAAGAACTTTTATGAAACAACTTTTTTTGGCCATTTTGATTGTAACTTAACATCACATAAAGATTCTATATGATGAAATTTGTGAACTCCTTAAAATGAGGGCTCATGATGCACACAAAAAAAGAAGAAAGATAGAATGAATGAAAGAAAGAAAGAAAGAAGGGGGTAAGGGAATATGATGCATGGTCAACTCATTAAGATATAAAAATCAAAGCCTTATAAAATGTAGCCCTAATCTTTGTAAATTTTATAGCATGAGAAAGAAAAAAACAGGGAAAGACAAAGATAGTAAGGGTCAAAATTTTGAACATTCACTTTCATTTCAATGTGTGCTTGAATTAGAAGCCAATGTAGGTAACCAAATGTACGTTGTTACAATCTCCAAGACTGATTTCTAAACTGGCATCCTCATTATAAGTTGGCCTTGAATGAAACTGCAAATTGAAAGATAGGAGGGGCATAGACAATGGGACATAATTAGATATATGTTGGAGGGCAACACAGGTTGATAACAAAAATTACATATGGAAGGGGACTTACCTCTTGATGTAATAGTAACAAAAGTCAGCCAAGATGAATGTTTGGACTATTTCTGAGAGGAAAGCAGCTGAGAACCAGATGTAGCCGCTACCAATCAAATACAAATACCTCCCACGGGTCTCATAAATCTGCTTGCGAATGGCAAAAATATTGCATTTGTTACCACAATTTTAAGGCACAACATAATGATATAGGTGGTGAATTTTGCAAAATTTTTGCTTTATCTTTCTACATAGGACTTTGCATAGACTAATGAATGAAGCAAAAAAGTGAGAAATTAATCAACGCTCATGTCACTAATAACTTTAGATAAGCATAGATAGTCTCATTTCTTGTTATTCTAAGGATGATGATATAGGCCTAATGTCACAGACTAGATTGAAGTGTTGTGAATTGATTTTAATTACCTTGATGTTTCCGACGGCTTAATTCATAACTAATAAGATAATATGTTTTTGTTTTGAATGCTAACTGGCCTGAATTTTGACATGGTGCAAATTCCTGTTACAGAAATTTTTTTTTTGATAATTCAATAATTAAAATTGAGAGGGGGATCTAAACCTTGGAAACTTTAAGAGGTACAAATCAATTTAGTAACAATGCTCTTAGTGACATGGTGCAAATTTCTGGAACCAATTAGCACAAGGATGCTCTTTTTCAGTCAAGTTAGGGCAGTCATAGACTCATAGGGGGAGAAGTAAGATTAATAAATAAGTGTTGAGATATACATTCACATACCCAAGGAGAGCATCACATGAGTTAGTGCTTGGAAGTTAAACTTTAATCCAAGTGTGGTGGAGGATAGCTTAAAGATAAATTAACAATGCTAATATATGTACTTTTTTTTTTTGTTGCTAATGTGGGTATTCAAAGCCCCTAAGTATCTGACTATTACCCTGGGTGGGTGTAGTCTCCCTATCCTACACACACCACATAATTATAGAAAGGAATCCCTTGGGAGTGAACCTAAGATGTAGGCTAGGATTTCTAAATCAAGACCTTGTAGATCTCATGAGAAATTGGAACCACCAGAACAAATTAAACCCTTGGGTTAAATAAAAAAAATTCTAATATGGGGTCCCCAAGCATAACAAATGTTGAAACCTTATGGAAATATAGAATGGAGTAGTTTGTTCAAAACCAACTATTGATAGTGTATATATTGCAAAATAAGTAGAGAATCCAATGCCAACAATAAGATTGCCCTCTGAAGTAAAAAAGAAGCTATATACTTGAAAATACTATATGACTATAAAACATTGTATCAGTAAAGTTGAACTCTAAATCAAACAATTTTATGAACTTTCCAATTGTAAACCAATGAAGTGTCTTTGTTTTATAAAACTTTGATATTAGGGAGGACAAATACCCAGATTAGATTCACAAAGCCATGAGGATATAGTTTGTTTTTAAATATGATTTGTTCTCTATATTTCTTTTATTGGAACAATATTAGTAAAGATGTCATTTAGCTAGTCCAGGCAATAATGTTCTTCCCCTAAATACTTTTCAAAACTCGAATAAAGTAAGAATGTTATTAGTGAAATTAAGGAATATTTAGTTGCTCATGCAAAACATACACTACTAACACTTTATGTGATCCTACAAGGTCTCACCTTAATTATCCAATGAGCGCATGCCAAAAATCTTGAAACTCCCAGTGCAAACACATAATGGGCTGTAAATGGTTCAATCATCTGAAAAAATATGCCAGAATGAAACAATTGGTAGTAATTCTTAGAAATCCATAAACAGTTGAGTGTATTGTAAAGAGAGGAACGAAGCTAAGACCTTTGCATTTTGCATCAAACGAAGTTGAGGCAGCACTGAAACGGCTTCCAAATACAAACCAAATGCCCAAAAGATTCGAGTGATGAGAAAATGAGGTGTAAAAGGGTGGATAGGTATGGCAAGGATAGCACAAGGCACCACCTGTCATAGAATAATGAGTAGAACATTCTAAATTCATCTTTCTTTATACATGCTTAAAGAACAGCTATCTGATGTTTTTTTTTTTTTTTTTTGAATATCTAAGATTAAATGATAGTCATTATGAGTGTTCAATGCAATATATCAATAAAACATGCAAAAGATTAATAAGACATTTTGAAAGAATGGCTAAATAACTTGACATCAATGCTTATGTTGTTCCATACGATGGTACAACATACATCCTTTCAACATATACAAAGGAGCAATACAAAAAAAAAAAAAAAAAAGAGCTAAGGAAAAACAATTTTTTAATATACCATCCCATACTAGTTCCTTGACAAAATTCTAAAGACATACTAATTTCAATTGTTAGGTAATATTTTACAGTGGCTAATTACATTTAGCTAAAAAGATGAGCATTCAACAAAAGGTCAAACATGTAAAATACAATAGATTTCACAATGTAGACATTCCAAACAAGTAGTTTGATGCTCTTATAAATGTAGTCTCCTTGGCTTTACTTTCATTGCAATAGTTAAGGAGAAACAAATGAATAAGGAATTATTGTTTACCACATAAGGTAATTTCCTAGCAGTATGTTTAATAATCTTGATACTAAATCAAAAGCAGAAAGGCAATTCTGCGATTCTAATTGTTTTTTCTTTGCTTATCTCCTCTAAAAAATACTTATTATAGCAAGGATAAGGAATGTAAATCATGAAAAATACTAGATCCTTGACAGAATTCTAAACACATACTAATTTCAATTGTTAGGGAATATTTTATAGCGACTAATTACATTTAACTAAAAAGATGAGCATTCAACAAAAGGTCAAACATGTAAAATACAATAGATTGCACAATGTAGACATTCCAAACAAGTAGACTGATGCTCTTATAAATGTAGTCTCCTTGGCTATACTTTCATTGCAATAGTTAAGGAGAAACAAATGAATCAGGAATTATTGTTTACCACATAAGATAATTTCCTAACAGTATGTTTAATAATCTTGATACTAAATCAAAAGCAGAAAGGCAATGATTCTAATTGTTTTTCTTTGCTTATCTCCTCTAAAAAATACTTATTATAGCAAGGATAAGGAATGTAAATCATGAAAAATTCAAAGGAATGAATATAGACTAAATGTTTAAATCTACAATATAAAGAACAGAACAAGCTGAGATGTTGTTACCACATAATATAAGGGCAAGTTGTCAAGCTCCTTGATGTAGGTTGACTTCAACTTGAACCGAATCATGTATATAACCCATAATGTTGACACTAGGGTGGTTAAATCTAAAATTGTGTGAATGTCACCCTCCATAATAGTACTACAGAACAATCTTACAGCTAGGAACAGAGCTGTAAGTTCTTGAGTCTTTAATGAGAGGCCTAAACAAGGCAACAAAACATGATTATTGAAACTACCAATACACTGTGTAATGTATGCTCCAATTGGAGCTTCCTTCCTATCCTTCTTCTTCCAATCAAATGGAATCGATACTTTAATAGGTTACTCAAACTTAATAGGTTGAACTCAACATATAAAAAGTTTCGCTTGTCACATTTGAAACCTTACATGACTTCAAGAAATGCAGTGGAAAGAGAAACCTTTCTCTCATTAAAACAATTTTTATGTTGTTAAGAGTCACATGACAAAAAAGGAAAAAACAAGAACATAATATGAAATAATTTGCACTAACTAGTTTAGAAAAAAATTTCATTGAAGCTTTTTGTTTTCCCATCATTCAAGCTTTCTATTCTCCGAAATTAGCAGAATAGCATATGGTAGCATGTTTTCAATATATAATACCACAAACATGAGCCATTTACAAAATTTCTTATTATTCCATAAAACTGCTTAAATAGTAAGTTCTAAGGCACGACCAAACCGGCCCCCAATATGTGCTAAACAGGTTATGGAAAAAAAAAGTTTGGGTTGATTTTGGTGTATAAAGGAAGAAAATAATAAATTGAAATAGAGACCTCAAGTTCTAATTCCACATCCCAAATTCTCATAACCATATGCAACATTGCATTATAAAATATTGTTTTTCTTGAATCGGTAAGCTGTACACACATCCATTTTTTTATATAGGTAGGGGGCTTGAGATGGTTTGAACTAGAAACTTGTAGTACCACAAAAGATGTTATTACCACCGAGTTATCACAAATTACAAATTGCATCCGCATAATATGTTGTATAATAACAAAATTTTGTTTTGTTTCATTGTTAGTTATTTTTGTTAATTATATTAGTTTATATTTTTCTGTTAATTATATTTTTCTTTTTGATAAGTTCTAAATTAATAAATTTTTAAATTATCTTTTAATCTTTTCCCCTAAATTAAAATCCTAGCTGTGCTACTTACCTTAATAACTGATTTTCATAAATAATCACTCTTTTATTTCCCCCTTAGAAAACTAAAAAGGACTGATCCTAGCTGTGCTACTTACCTTAATAGCTAATTTTCATGGATCATCACTCTTTTATTTCTCCCTTAGAAATCTTAAAAAGGAATGATCATTGATACAAACTTAAATCCCAGATATGCATGCCCTCTGTAGACATGATGTTTAGTCAATAAAATATAAAGAAAATCATTTTTTTTTTTTTTTTTGTGGAAAGAAAAATAAAATGGAAAATTATAATTTACCTCTTACAATTTTGGTCAGATCACAATTTAGTCCACATACTTTTAATTGATACTAGCCTCTAAGCACGTGCATGAGTGCGTGCTTAAAGGATTTTCTATTTTTTTAGGTAAAAATTAATAATTTATATTTATTATAATTTGGGATTACTATATTTTCCAATTATAAAAAAAAAACTATAAAATAATTAGTCAAACCCGACAACCAAAAAAAAAAAAAAAAAAAAAAAAAAAAAAAAAAAACCGCTGAATGACAACTTCAACTTGTAGTTCAGATTGAATTTTGAAAAAACCAACATAAAAATGTTCCTATTTTGTAGGCAATACATGAAAGTTAAAGATGTATTTTTACCAATTATAGTTTTTTCTTTTTAGTTTTGTTTCTACTTAAATGTAGACTGTGGAAATAATTTGGAACAAAAAAAATGTTCAATCTAAACAAGGGAAACCCTTAAATAGTAGTATAGATGTTACATTTGACTTTCCAAGGTTTGGATTGGATTAAAAGTGAAATTGTTAGGATTCCATTAAAAGTACACCTAATGATGTTATTTTACTCCAAACTCTATGGATCAAAATGTAAGAATTGACCTGGGTCAAAGTAAGAACTGAAAAGGTCATGGAACAGACTAAAAGGATAATTTGTTTGTCCAAAAATACAAAATCTATTTGAATAGGATCTAAAATTTAAATAGTCAAATTTAACAATTGAAAATTTATGGACTTTATGAGATTCTACCAAAGGACATAGAATCTAAAAAAATATGTTGACAAATTAAAAAGATAATTTTTTCTAAAAGAAGTAAATAAAAAAATGATAATTCAACATACCAGACAAAACAATTCAACAAAAACATCTTCTGGGTTTCCTAAACAAAATAAAAATAAAGATGAGAGATATAATTTAGATTAGGAAGAGACATGCAGTGCAGGTATATAAACATAGATGCATGTACCAGAACAAGTCTTTTTGGTTTTGAGTTTGTAAATCAAGACGAAGATCCCCAAAGCATGGATGATTTCTGAGCCAATGAAGAAGTGGTTGTGATCATGGATGGTAAGCTTCAAAGCCACCAAAGCTAAAAGTGCAACCATTGCACCAAGACAGATCTTCATCCTCATAGATTGTTTCTTCACCCATTCAGACAACACATTCATAGGTGAACTTCTCTTCCTACCCATGATGATCTCTCTCTCTCTTAATTTCCTCTAGCTAGATAGACACACAAAATTCTCAATACAAAAACATATACAAAGAAAGAACCAAACAAATAGAGAGAGAGAGAGAGAGAAAGAGAGATAATATATGTATTTAATGAGAGAGCGTTTTTTGTAGTATGGGGATAAGTAATAACTAAAAAGAGAGAGCCGTTTTTTGAAAGACACGAAGAGGGCATGCAGTCGGTATTGAAATATTATGTGGCGTTTATTTTGTTCCCATCTTGGCAGCCAATGAGATTTTCACACGTTGGATTGTATTTAAGATTATTGGATACTATTTTGAAATTGGTGGGGTGTAATTCCTTGTTTGGGGCTACTGATTTTTGGATACGTAATATATAATTAAATTAATATTCTTAGGTTTTGACTTTTTTTTTTTTTTTTTTTGGGACTTTTAATTTACAGATTTAAGGCTTGGTTGAGGAGGTGAAGAATTGAATGGAATTTTTTAAAAAGGGTAAAATTAATGTAATTTTAGGGTGTAAAAATGGAAATCTTTTCTAAAGGAAAATGTAATTTACTTTATTTTATTTTTAAAAATTGGGTATTACCATACAAATTAAACAACTACAAAAATCTGCAATATAGAAAATTGTTATAACCTCCTATAAGTATAGGAGAGAGGTAAAGACTTTCTCCTTAGTAATAAAGTGTCTTTCTTAGTTCTTGACTTCTTATTCTCCCTTTTCTCTCCTTTTTTTTTTTTAATTTTATTATTTATGAATTTAAAAATTTTTCTTACTAATTAAGGGGATTGATCTAATTTGAGTAATTTGGCTGATATAGTTACAAATCTCAATGGTTTCTGTAGTTACAAATCCCAATGGTTTCTTAACTTACAAAAGCATGAAGCTATATCCTATATAAAAATCCGATGTTTCTGACTTTTTCTTTCTATTATTTATTTATGGATTTTCATTCTTTATTCTTATCTAAATTATATACTTGTATGGATAGAGAATTACCACTTGATTTGAATTAATTATTGCATCATAACTTGGTATTTTGAATTACTCTAGCTTACCTTCTTCTAAAAACGAGTTTGGACGTAGTTGTATCACAACAAAATTAAGTTTAAAAGAACGGAATTTAAGTGATAGTTCCTCAATAATAGTATTTTTGTGATGTTTTATGTATGTGATTCATATCCTACCTCTCTTTCTCCCCTCGTACTTATAAAATATAAAGTTTTAAAAACCTTAGGAATAAAAAAAAAAGAAAAAAAAAGAAGAAGAAGGAAAAGTAATACAAGATGCAGTCCTAATGGGTGGCAGACAGTTCCCTTACTTGGGCGATGCCTAGAATAAATGCTTTGGGTAGCATGCATTTGGGCCTTTTATAATCCTAGCAGCCTAGCCAGGTCCACCATCCTATCATGCTCTAATATTATAAAAATTAATTAAAATCACAGACACACGTGTGTGTCTATAATACTAGTATATATATATGGGGCGGAGTCACGGGGACGGGGGGAAGGGGGCAATTGCCTCCCCTCGCTCCTTGAAAAAAAATCCTTGAAATAGGTATGCCTTTTGTTTCCATTTGTTTCCCGCCTATCCTTTTTGTTTGGCACCCTGAATTTAGCATATCCTATAGATTTCGTCACTAAAGGTTACTATTTTTTTTTTTATATTTAGTGACGAAATTTATATGGTATTTTTTTTGACGAAAAAATTTTCCTTACATTTTGTTGTAGTGGTATATTATGAACTATTCTTTGATACTTTACCTTGACAAAAAAAAAAAAAAAAAAAAAAGACTCCCACTTTAATACATGTACAAACCCTTAACACCAAGAAAGTAGGAAAACAATCTTCTCCCATATACCAAATCATCTCACTTTTTCACCAAATTTACTATTCTTATTAGTTTTATCTCACCATTTACGTCTTCACCCAATTTATTGTTCCTTTTTTTCTCAATCATTGTTTTCAGTTTACTATTCACAACACTTTTCTTGTAGAGTAATGCTATGAATACTATAAATTTTACAAATTGGCATGTTATCAATCATAAAAAAAATTAATTCGAACATTTATGTATTATATTGCTTAAATGTTATGCATTCTTGTCACATCAGTTTGTGAGCATTTTACAAGAGAATTTATAGTCATTTTAGCTTTGAGAAATGCTATGTCCAAAACATTTTAATAACACTTTCACAACAAATCTTAAATAATAAGGTTATTCTTGGTGAACAAAAAAGTAATTTCAGTGGTGGGTTGAATTTGAATCAATAACAACTTACCATTTATAATTTGTTGTGAAAGTATTGTGAAAATCTTGCTTATCCCATTTTTTTTTCATGGCAATTCAATTAGTGGTCCCATAAGTAACACATAATTATTAGAAAAAAATATTTAATGTCCTTTCTATACTATTTTAATCTTGCCTCCTCTCGACTGAAATCCCGACTCCGCCACTGTATATATATACACGCACACACTAGTATTATATTCATATGTAAACTAATTTTTTTATAAAAAAATAAAAAAATTTATTAAATTAATAGTAATAATAAATTATAAAATAAGTAAGTAATCTTAATAAATATTAGTTTAAGTTCTAATTTTTTAGAATTTAGAGTTTAGACTTTATCCATATTTATCTATTTTCATATTTTAAAATTATCTTCGTAATTTGTGTAAGTTTCTTAACATGCGGTGCGGTATGAGTTTGTTTATTTCTTTTTGGGTTATGTTTAATTTATGCCCTATTAAGCACAAACAATAATAAATAAAATAGTTCTTCAATACCAAATATTCCTAGTGATTGTCTAATTAAAAATTTCAATGCACTCACAAATTAAATACAATAACCAAAATCCAAAATCAAAATGTACGCAAAAGAGTTCAAAATTTGAGAATAAAAAAAAATTAAAAACTTATTTATAGTCATTTTCCTTTGGTATAATATCCTACATGCAAATTTCCATGAATTTATTAGATTAAAACATAAGCGTAAGTTGCATCTTGGGGAAAAAAGTGAAAAAAAAAAAAAAAAGTGAGTTGTGTGGGATTTAATTTAGGTTTAGAAAAGTTTGATAATAGACTTTTAGTTTTATTTAAATTAAAAAATTGTTAAATGTTATCCCTTAATTTGAGGGAATATAAAATTAGTTGGAGAAGTCAAAATGTTGGGTTTTTTTTTTTTTTTTTTTTTTTTTTTTTTTTTTTTTTAAGAAAGAAAACGTGGGTTGTTGTTTGAAATTTAAGTTTATAATTTTTTATAATAAACTTTTAGTTTGAATAGAATTTAAATTTGTTTAAATATTTAAGTTTAAAATTTTTTGATAATAGACTTTTAGTTTGAATAGAATTTAAATTTGTTGAAATTTAAATGTATAGAATTAATTTACTAATTAGTTGTTTTTAAAATATTGATAATAAAATTTTAGTTGGAGTAGAAGTCAGGGTTTTTAAAAAAAGAAAAGAAAACATATGTTGTTGTTTGGGATTTAAATTTAGAATTTTTTATAATTGACTTTTAATTTGAATAGAATTTAAATTTGTTGAAATTTAAATGATAAAGTTTTATCTAAATTAAATAGTTGTTAAATATTATCCCTTAATTTGAGAAAATATATCCTAACAAATAATACTAAATTAATTTACTAATTAGTGAAATTAATCACTTGGCATAACCACAGTTTCTAAATCCAATTTTTATTATATTAGTATTAGTATTAGTATATGATGAAGATATTAGTATTTTACACACACGCATGCACACACACAAGGAAGATATTTTAATAATAGATTTGGTGAGAGAATGTAATTATGTGTGTGGAGTTGGATTCAAGTTATACTTGGTATAATTTTAAACAGTATTACACCACTCAATATTTTATTATTGGATACAAATTTTGTCAAATTCTTTGTTAGATTACATTATCTTCATATATTTTCTATACTTACAAAATTTCAAAGTGATCAAAGATTAATAGCCATGTCATCAATCAATTGTTTAAATTCAAGTTTTTGTAGTTTTAAATAATGTATAAAAGATGAGTTTATAGATGAATGGCAAATAATATCCAATTGATATGAAAATTGGCATAAATGTTAAAAACAACATGTAATTTAATAGTGGAATTTCAAAATATAAATTCTATAATAAGTTATTGGGTAATGTAACATTACTTAAAATTACACTAAGTATAAGTTGAACTTAACTCATGTGTGTGTGTTTAACAGTTAGATTGTTTCTAAAAAAGAGATTGAGACAAAATAATAAAAGCCTAAAAATTCATTCTACGTCCTCTAGGATTCGGTGATCAATTATCATTTTGGTGTTCAAAGTTTGTATTTTGTCAATTTCCAACTAAGTGTGCTTTTGGAATGCGCGTTTAATGTGCGTTCCTATGTTTTGTTGAAAAATAGTAGGTTCCATGGCATTATTCACAGTACCCACAAATACAAAATTTAGCAAAATTTTCATTAAAGCTGGGTCCCACAGCACTATTCACACATTTAAAAATTATTTTGCTACAATATTTTCAGTAATAAACGGTATCCAAAAAGCCCCTAAAATGACATGATTTTAGGTATTTTTTTTCTTCTATATATACAATTTTTAATCGCTAAAAAGAGGCTACCAATTTTTTTTTTTTTTTTTAAATTAGAAGATGAAACATGACAATTTTGTTTCATTTTTATTTTTTTTATTTTTTGGTTGAAAATTCAGGTATATGCCGAAACCGATGTAGCCTAATTCAAACGTAACCTGTTTGCTCTTCCTTGTATTGTCGTTGCTTCTCTTCTTCCCAGTCATCATCTTTTTCTTCTCCTTCTTTTCTAATCTCTTTTCAACCAAACACACAATTGCTCTAACAATATAAAGAAGCTCAAATGCAGGGGTGGCAAAGGGGTGGCATATGGGTGCGTTCAAGAATGTCATAAATGGGTTTGGAGCTTAAATACCAAATTGATGACTTTCAAAAAAATTATTTATTACCCACACACAATCCAGCCCACTTATTTAAATGGGTTAGGGGATGAAATACCAAATTTGCAATGGCTCTTCAATTATTTTAAATAAAAAAATTATTTATACGCACTCTCAAAGGCTATTCAATTTTTTTAAATAAAAATTAATAATTTGCATCTATTATAATTTAGGATTATTATATTTTTCAATCACAAAATATTTAAAGGTGTGATGAGTGTTATGGGTTTGTGATTGAAATAATTTTTTTCATCATACTTCTAGGTATTTTGTGAATGAAAAATGTAGTAAATAGATACAAATTATTAATCTTTCAGAGGCTAGTAACCAATAAGGCAATTTCCAGTGCTAAATAATTAAATAGTACAATTGTTGATGGGCAGCAAGGGTAAAGTTCTTTTGCCTTCTTATTAAATCTAATCAACAACTTTCAAATGAAATACCTTCAATCAAAAGAATGGGAACCATAAAATGAATAAAATACCAGCTAAAAAAAAATCAAAATAAAGGAAAATATAATTCTGAAAACAATTAAACTAACACTCTATCTAAGTGAATATATCGAAGTACTAAAAAATGGCCAGTGAAGAACTAAAAAAATTGAATCTTTGAAAAGTAACGAAAGCTTAGAAAAGAGAGGGTAAAAGACTACATCGAGTGATCATAGAAATTGTGGTCATCATATTTCTCTCAAAAGACGGAATATTAAACAATTTACATGTTACATGAGTTCCAAATCTTATACATAGCAATTACAAAATCACAATATATGTCATTACTCATCAAAAAAAAAAATCACCATATATGTCGTTAAACCTCATATTGGTACATAAATTATTGATAAAAATCAAAAGAAAAAAAAAAACCTGCTTATGCCGATGGAATAAGAGAGGGAACTAGAACTCTTTAGAAACAAAGAATGAAAATATGGATTACCATTGAACTGTGTTCCCTCAATTGATCCACGTCCATCTCTGAGGCTCAGCAACAAAATTATAAACCAATCCCCATAGCCAATTCATCACTACTGTGAGGAATAGCTCTGCTCTGGCCTCCATCCATCCCTCACCGCCAATGTATGAAAGTCCGGTTAACAGGAAATTTGGAATTGTGAATGAGTAGAAGACTGAAGGTTTAAATTTCAATTTGTAAGCTGATGGGAGACCACAACAGATTTATGAGGCATTTTGTTAGGGGGAATTAATGGACGTATTTTTACTGTTATATCCTCAATTGTTTTCACTTATTAAATGTTGGATGCGAGGGTATTTTAGATAGTTTAATGAGACATTTTTTTAGGGGTAGTTAATGGATGTATTTTTACTGCTTTGTCCTCAACAGTTTTCACTTATTAAACATTGGATGCGAGGGTATTTTGGGAAAAAAAATCTGATCTAAACAAAGGAAACCTTTTAAATAGTAGTATAGAAAATAAACCTAAAATCTTCAAATTGACCAAAATGTCTTTGAAACCTTTAAAATGACAAAAATATTTGCAAAAACATCTATAATGATGGAAATATACCCAAAACCTTTAAAATGTTCAAAATATTCTTGAAACCTTTAATATGATTGAAATACATCATAAACTTCCAAAATGAACAAAATACAACTAAAAACTCTTATATGACCAAAATACCCTTAGAAAACCTCTAGGATGATTGAAATATGCTCCAATCCACCAAAATACTATTAAAACCTGTACAATTTCCAAAATACCATAAAAAATCTCTAAAATGATTGAAATACATCAAAAACCTTATGAATGACCAAATTGAGGTTGCAATTTCAAATTGGTTGGAAATAGTTTCAAATTGAATTTTAAATAAGTTGGAAATAATTTAAAATGTGCTCAAATTAGTATTAAATAGACTTAAAGTAGATTTATATTGGAGGGGACACTTGGTACGAAATTAGAGTGCATGTAAATTTTAATTAGAATGATATTTGATACAAAATTAAAGCACAATTAGAATCTGATTTTGATCCTTTATTGAACTTCCGTTTTAAAATATTACTTGTAAATATATTGTATGGCAGTGTTAAAGTGAGGAACATGATGATGCACACTATAGTATTAGTTCGACGAATCTATTAAATAAAATGATAAATTGCAAGTTGGTCTCAAATATGGTATCTATTCAATTGTAGTAACAGCATTTTAATTGAGTAATATTTTATAATTTTGAAATGTCAATAATACACTTTCACATATAGCAGACTATCTTAGTGATTTTAATATTCTTGTAGAGTGAGACACATGATGAAGCACATTATATGACAATGTCAAGTAGGTAAAATAAGGAATCAAGGGTATGTTTAGTAACTGTTTTTTCCCTTATTTTCTGTTTCTAAAAACAATTTTCTATTTTTGAGACTAAAAAACTTGTTTGGCAACCCAAAATGGACAAGACACAAAAATTGTTCTCAAAACTCAACTTGTGAAGAAAATTGAAAACATGCAAGAGGTTGTTTTCAGTTTCTAATTTTCAACAATCAATGAAAACACGCATTTAATTTAATGAATCTATCTCATTAATGAGTTAGCATTAGAGTTCAAATCCTAGTAATAACATATTTTAGTATTTTCTATTTTTTATTCAAAAAACTATCTTTTTAATTTCAACTAATCAAACATGTTTTTTATTTCAAAAATACAAGAAAATTGTTTTGTTTTTATATTCCCAAAAACAAGTTTTTGAAAATAGAAAACAAAAATTGTTATCAAACCTAACCTTATTCTCTCAATTTCAAGTTGTAAGGGTATTGGGCCCAGGAGTTCATTATCCATTTATATTTTGGGCCTATGGCCTAAGCCGAGGACAAGAGGTTGTCCGAGGAGGATAAACCCTTGACTGAAGAGATTGTGTTAGTAAATAAAGAAGTTAGTTTTGGTCATAACGGCTTAAGAGGGTGGGACAAGGATAAACGCTTCCTCGGCTAGCCAAAGCCAAGGTCCGGAGAGATAGCCTATCGTCCAAGGGAACGTTCCAGGGAGTTCTATTGGTATGGATAAGCATTGCAGAGACATCAAGCATGGGGGAGTCCTAAAATATCTTAGGGGAAAGCTTCTACCATCGCATTAAATGCACTGCAGCTAACTCTCTAGCCGCATTAATGTGGAAGTGATATCTGATCGGTGATTTTCAGCCTTATAGCTACTACATGAAGACTTATAGGAGGTGTTGATGGGACAAGTATCAAGACCAACCATCTCGCATGCACGAGGCGGGAAAAAGATGAAAGGAGAAGAGAGTATAAAAAGAAGGGGGAAGCAATGGGAGAAAGGGATCAGAATCTAAGAGAAAACACTATAGCACCAAGAACTAACTGTGTAATCAAATCTGTGAGAAATATATAAGAACAGATCTCCTCGGACTTTGCCGAGGACAATTTTCTTCAACATAAACTTGTCTTTTTCATTCTCTTATCATCTAAATCTACTTTAGTGTTTGTCTGATTCATCAAAGCCTAGTTTTTCAACCCATTCTCTACAAAGTCATTGTTTTGGGCCATTTGGGCCTAAGTCCATCAACCTCCGGGCTAGGGATTTCAAATTTGGTCCTTACACAAGTCTTTTCCATTTTTTCAATTTCACAATTAAAAGATTTTTATTTTTTAAATCTAACATTGTATAGAATACCATGTCATTTTAGATTTTAATGACGTAACAATTTGTACACATTTTTAGATTTGTAAAATTTAATCTAAATAATGAAATGAATTCATTTCAAATAGAGAAGATTATTAGGGTTTAAGAGTAAAAAGATTGTCCATGTGATATAAAGAGAGTATATCCATTTGGCTAAGGCTGTGTTTGGTTCGCGTAAAACCATTTTTGGAAAATATTCTATTTTCCGGAAATGCTATTTTCCGGAAAGAAAAATGTTTTCATGTATTTGGCTGTCACAAAATTCATTTTACGGAAAATTAATTTTGGTGTTTGGTTCATTTAATCATTTTACCAGAAAATGCATCAAATCCGGCAAAACGCTCGTCCGACGAGCGTCCGACGAGTGGCGCGATCGACGATCGCGATCGTGCACCGTGCCGCTCGTCGTCGCGGTGCGATCGTTGGACGACGATCGCGCCGCTCGTCGGCGTGGCGAGGCGCGATCGTCCCTCTCTCTCTCTGATCTGGGCTCTCTCTTTCTCTCTCTCTCTCTCTCTCTCTCTCTCTCTCTCTCTCTCTCTCTCTCTCTCTCTTTTTCCGGAAGTAATTTGAAGTGAAAATGAGGGGAGTAAATGATTTCCGGGTCAAAGGTGAAATTCGTGGTCAACCGGAAATCATTTTCCGGAAAATAGTGTTTTCCGTGTGAGCCAAACACATGGATTTTCTGGAAAACGATTTCTGAAATTGGTTTTCACCCAATTCAAACGCAGCCTAAATCACAATTTGTGAGATCCAAATTTATTATATAGTTAGTAGATGTTTCACAAAATTTATTATATAGTTAGTATATGATATATAGATAGTAGGAGTTGATAGGCCTGATATTGATTTGCTTCATCTTCATATCATGAATGCTTTGAAATTTGAATGATATGTTGCCGTTGGTAACAAAGAAGAACTACTATTAATGTGTCACCAGCTCACCATTCACAAAAAAAATTAAAAAAAGTTTAACATTCATTTATTATTTTATTGAACTTACAACAATTACATTCATTACTGCATTAGTTTATAAGGTTTTTATCATAAAATTTGTAGTAATTTTATGAGTTTTCATGAAATAATTAAACTCACCTTATTGAATGTATAGGGATTTAGAAACAACTTCAAGAAAGTAATTCTAAAAATGAAAAATAGAGAGACGTAAAGGCAAACTAATGTCAAAGCAAGTGCATGCTTTAGATATCTTATGGACCCAATTCTTTGCTACTTGCTTTGAGGGAATCAAGACCTCCAAATTGATTAATGAACTATTTCGAGGGAGTAGTCTCCAAATTTAAAACTTACTCAACATCATGCCATATAAAATGATGAATTTCACATAAAATAGTGGTTTTTCAGACAATATTTACACATGCCTGGCATCCATAATGATTTCACTTGTTTTTGGAGTTATAAGTAATCTTAAATTCCTATAGTTAACAAGTCTACCTCCATAAATTACACAATAACACCAATACCAAGAGCCTTGCAATTGCTAGTATATCATATGCGTCAAATTAGACGTGTGACTTGAGTTTTGAGTGTTGAGTGGACTCACCGAAGGTTCAAGGAAAAGGAGACAGGTGTTCTCTATTTTGCTCTCTCTTTTAGAACCTCTTGCCTTGCCTTCAATGTGTAGCTGCCCCTGCCAAGGTTGGCTTCAACTCGATCCCAGACTTAGTGTGCGTTTGTTTGCACTTTTAAGAGCTGAAAAAGCGCATATTAGAAAAAGCGGTAGAAAAATTGTGTTTGGCTCAGCCCAAAACGCAACTTTTTGATAAAAGCTGCGTTTTGGACTCGAGGCAAAAATAACGTCCAAAACGCGCAACATTTATAGACCTCCCGAGGTCCATAAATCAAAACATGAATGGAGCGTTTTGATATATCTGTTGGGCTCACAGGAAATTACCAAATTACCCTCTATTAAACAACAAATCTAAAATCAAAACAACAACAACAGCAGATCAAGAATAGAAAAAAAAAATTAGAACAACAACTCTTTCGGAAACAACAAATCAAGAACAGAAAAAAATAGAACAACAACTTTTTGGAAACAATGAGATCAAGAACATAAAAAATATAAAAAAATTAAAAAAAAAAAAATTAGACCAACAACTCTTTCGGATCAACAGCAGATCAACAACAACAACAAGAAAATTAGAACAACAATAGATCAAGACCCTTTGGTGGATCAAGAAGACTAACGAAAAAAAAAGGGGGAGATTTATCGACCATCCAATCTTCCCGATCATCCAAGAACAAGAAGAAAAAAATAGAAAAAGAAGAAGGATGAGTTCTCGAGTTGGTTCCGATCATCCAATCTTCCCGATCCAAGCACTTAAGGTTACGTTCTGGAGTTGGATGAGTTGGGTGAGTTTGGTTCCTTCGTTCGTTTTGAAGTGCTAAGAGGAAAAATAAAAAAGAAGAAGGAGAGCTGTGTTCTGGACCGAAGTGCTGAAAGGAAAAAAAAAAAAAAAAAAAAAAAAAAAAAGAGAGCTGGGAATGTTTTGGACTGAAGATGGTAGAGGAAAGAAGGAAAAAAGAAAAGAAAAGAGTGTGGGTACGTGGGTGGATGAGAAAAAAAGAGGGGAAAAAAGGAAAAAAAAAAAAAAAAAAAAAAAGGAAGTAGAGCCCACATGTGTGGAGAGAAAAAAAGAAATTATATCACAATATTTTCACAATAAATCTTAAGGTAGGTTATTATTAGCTAATATTAGTGAGAAAAAAATAATTTTTTTAGAAAGAGAAAAAAATAATTTTAATAGTATGTTAAAATTAAAATTAGTATCAATTTTTATCATAATATTTTTACAATACTTTCACAATAAATCTTAAGTAGTAGGTTATTATTAGCTAATATTGGTAAGAAAAAAATAATTTTTTTAGAAAGAGAAAAATTGATTTAAGTATGAAACAAACTCACATAAAAAAAAAAAAAAAGTATGAAATAAATTCCCTTATATATACATTGTCCTTTTTGGTAATTTATTCCTCAAATTGCCACTTTTATAAGTGCTAGCCAAACACTCAGCTTTTTCATTATGCGCTTTTTAACAGCTTTTACCAAACACTTAACTTTTTGAAACTCCAGTTTTTCATTATGCACTTTTAACAAAACTCCACTTTTTCATTATGCACTTTTACAAAAAGCTGAACCAAACTCACCCTTATAACTTCTGAGCCCTGGCCCTCTCTCTTTCTCTCTCACACAACAACCAACCATTTCAGTCCAACAATGAATGGGTACGCATTTCCCATTATTCAAACATTTTTTTATTATTTAATTTTCACAAAATCATTCTCTTCTGTTTTAATTGAAACTAAATTGCTTTGCTTCATATTCTGATTTAGACGCGTGACTTGAGTTTAATTTGAGTGTTGAGTGGACTCACCGAATGTTTAAGGAAAAGGAGGCAGACGTTCTCTACTTTTCTTTCTCTTTTAGAATCTCTTGCCTTGCTTTCAACATGCAGTCGCACCTACCAAGGTTGGCCTCCAACTCGGTCCAAGGCTTTTAACTTTTGAGTCCTGACTCTCTCTCTCTCTCTATCACACAACAACCAGTCATTTTAGTCCTACAATGAATGGGTACGTATTTCCCATTAATCAAATATTTTTATTATTATTTAATTTTCACAAAATCATTCTCTTATGCTTTAACTGAAACTGAATTGCTTTGCTTCATATTCTGATTTAGACTAACATAGGTTACAATTCCTCAAGCGACCTTTCCATGGAAATTATTTTTGTGTTTTCTTAGCTCCAATAAAAATTTAAAAAAAAAAATTAGGGAGCATTTCTGTAATATATGGTATGAAACTTTGTGTGTTGCTATGAATCTTTTTCAAGAATTGTGACTATTGCTATATGAAAAAAAAACATGGTAGGAACCGCCATTTTATGTGAGAGAAACAATATGCTTCAAAAAACCCTAAATCCCAAATTTTGGAGTCCCCTTTCAACAATTAGTTAGTTGGGGTTGTTTGGCCATCTTAATGTCCATTCTACTCTTTCGGAAGTCATATACTATATCTATTCCTTAATTGATAACTCATTTTTTATTACTTCTACTAATATTATTTTGGGTCTTCTTCTAAATTTTTTTGTTCCCTTAACTTGTACCAACTTACTCTTTTTTACCCGTGCATCCTCTATATATGACCAAATCATTTCAAGCGACTCTCCTTCATCTTTTCCTCAACAAGAACTACCCTTATCTTAACATTTTCACATCAGCTATTTAGGATCTAACCTTTACCGATGAAATCGGCTAGCACCGAACTGATTAGATCATCGTAGAGCATCGTAGGTGTCTAGTACGGTGGTTGGGGGCAATCTAGGCACACTAAAGATGGCCAGTGTGGCGAGTGGTGGTTATTTTGCACTCCGACGAGAAACCACACCACATTAGTGTATATATATACACAATAATTTAACATGTGTATATAGTTTTATGCTTTAGTTGAGAGAAGAGAACTGAGAGAAGGCAAGTTAGAGAAGCAACATAGAAAAAGATGAAAACAGCACTGTGTGAGTTAAGAAAATGTTAGAATTTATTATTATTATTATTTATTAAGGACAAAACTTAGATACATTACCTTAGGTGCTATTCCTTAGGTTCCACTTTTAAGATTCAGTCATATAGAGCCCGTTTGGTTTGTCAACTGAAAACACAGTGTTCGGTGTTTAAACACTGAACACTAGTGTCCAAAATATTCAACAATATGTTTGGTCATAGAGTTTAAAATAGGGCTGTTTGGAAATGGTTGCTCAAAAACCACTGTTTGAAATATATTTTTTGAAACATGCTCGGCTCACATTTTAAACAATGAACAGACGTTTCTGATGGCACAACAATAATAAAAATTGAATTCAGTTTTCTTGTGCTCGAACCCACCGATCAGCTTTTTCCTAATGTGTGTCTCCTCTCCTCTCTACTCTCATCTCTTCAGTCTTCACGCCCCAAAGACTCATCTCATCTCTCCTCTCCTCTCTACTCTCATCTCTACAAAGAATATCACAATCCGAACTCCATTACTCCTCTCACCCACCTCCATTATCGCTCCGATCCCGGCGGCATTCCACCTCACCCCTCATGGATCCGGCGCCATTACTCCTAACAGTAGCTTCATCAACGCGTCAAAATCCCACACACACATCATTTGGAAGAAACCCTTATGAATCACAGTAATCCCTTTCTCCCAATTAATTCCTCACCAACGACGCTCTATTGCTAAGGAAAAGGCAACTCACACGGTCCAAGGGGTCGGTCAGGTAAGGTTTTTAATTTTGTTAATTACTTGTTTCAGCTTTCTTTCACATCCCAACATATCATTTCACATTAATTCATGTTAGGGCTTCTTTTAATCCCATATATTCTTTCGGATGGACGCCTCACTCCCTTCCTCATCCACCTCTCGAGTGCATTTCTGAGCATCCGCTTCCTCCTCTGCTTCCTCTTCTGACCGTGTTCCCTTCATGGTACGTCCGTGTAATTTATAGTGAATCATGCTTCTAAGTTCTGTTTTAATCTTCTAAGCACCCAAACCCTCCTACTAAGACCGTTGATACTCGATCTGTTTTAGATTTGGGTTTGTCAAAAATTTGGGTTTTTCTTTATTTTTTTGTGACTTTTCTTTAATTATATGTTGATGATTATTGAATGCATGTAGAGAAGATGTTTGTTGAAAGGTTTCTTAGAGGATAAATGGGTTGTTTTGGGGTCTGGGTTTATCTATTTGTTATGGGTTATTGAGTTCTTGTGTTGGATTTTTGTTTCTGAGTTTGTATGGATATTGGGTTCATGATCTGCACCTTCTATTAGATGGGATGTTTTAGTGTATTGGGTTTTTGGGGGCATGCCTTCACTAATTCAAAATGGCTGAATGATGTACTTGAGACAATAGTCACATCCCTACCCATCACAATTTCAGATCACTCACCACTTTTGTTAGATACTAAGACTATCATAGTTGTTTTTTTATTTAAATTTTAAAAAGGCCGTTTCATTTTGAAGCAATGTGGTTGCTAATTAACCCTATGTAAAAATGTAGTGCAAGATGCTTGAAAAATAAAAGTAAATGATTCCCCTACATTAACTTAATACCGTGTCCATAAAAATAAAAGTTACAAAGGCTGCACTCAAAGAATGAAACAATAATGTCATAGAGAATTATAAGGATAACTCGAGAGATCGTTGTCAAATAATCAAAAACTCAATCGACCATGGGCTAAATAAATGAGTGTGCCCTTGGCATAGATGTGTGTCACTCCCAAGTCCAAACTAATTAAATTCCATCTAAAAAAAGATCATGTTAGAATTAAAAACACAAATCTGAGCTATTAAAACTACTGGAATTAGTGAAGTAACCTCAATATATAAATTTAAATCGAAATAGAGTTTCTTATCATTAAACAAGCATCTTGCTTATCATATAACCTAGAGGGCAGTAGTATACTTACATTAATAAGAATCAAGATTTATTGGATAGAGATTTTGAGCAAATGTACAAGAAAACTATATACGAAACAGATTTTTTTTGGAGTTGAAATTATATTCTTCAGTTTGTGAAAAATATATAAGGTCAAGATAAAGATATTTAAGGTCACATGTACTCATTGAGACGAAACAATTCTTGAGTTTGTGAAAAATATATTCAATTTCCTCTTACAAATTTTGGAGTCGAAAATTGAAAACACATAGCTGATCTTTTTTTTTTTTTTTTTCTTTTTTAATATTTCTTTTTCGATATATCTATATCGTTTATACATGTTCCCTTATTGGTACGTAGCTGATTGAAAAAATCTCTTCATTTTGTGGCTTCTGATGTATGCTTGTTCTGTGTTATGGTTTAATGTTTTCGTTGAAGTAGAAAGGGAGTACGTATAAACGGTCGTATGAGAGAGAGACTTCAACTATTATATAGGGTTCCCATCCCCTGCAAATGTCTCCAAACATTTTAAAATCCAATACATGAAAATAACTTATACAATACACTGTTGGTCTATTTTATTTGCCAAAAAGTGGAAGATTCCTAAAACTACCATTTTAATCCCAGATAGCTACAAGCTCCCTCAGGAAATAAATGAAGCATAAGTCAAATGTGGGTAATCACAAAGTGTGAAAAAAACCTGCATATACAAAAAATTAAGTGAGAACTTCTTAAATGGTAGTTCTATTCTTAAATTAAGTTATTATCAAATTTTTCTTTTCTTGAAATTATAAGTGCATGAAAAAATGAATGTGGTAATTCACAACTAAGATTTCTAGTGGCCTGCTTGAACTTGGTGTTGCTAATGCCGTTAACCTCTTTGGAGGTTCTTGTTGTTTTGAGTGTATTATTATCCTGATTGTGTGTTGACTCTCTTGTTGTTTTGAGTCCGGCCTTTTTTGGCTGGACTGTGTGTTGTTGTTGATGGTAGTTCCAACTTCTCAGATTTACATACAATCTTTGAAGCTTCACTTCTGTGTATGATAATTGAAAAATAGTATTGTGCATTCCTTGAAAAGATTCAAAGTAGTATAATTGCTTCTTTATGTCATGAACCAAAAAGGCTTGAGCTTTGGTTTGATACATTAACCTTTCAACATATATTCAACTATAAATTTATAATATGCTCCTATGCCTTCATAAATATACAATGCCACTACAAGTTGAGCTAAAATTGATGTGTATAGAATGTGTATCTTTGTATTTTTCCTTTATATGGGGTGAATTTTCTCTTATATACTGCTTTGCTTGGGTCTAGTAGTAATTTAAAGATTTTAAATCCATATCATAGAAGACCATTTTACGAGTCTATGTAAGTATACCAACATGTATTTAGATGGATGATGCCGAGGAAAAGAAGTGGCCTGAAGCGGTTGAGAGACATTTTATTGATATCTTGTTAGAAGAGGATGCTAAAGGGAATATGCCCCAAGGCCAGTTCAAGTCTGGAACTCGGACAATAGTTGTCAATGAGTTTAACAAGCGTGCGTCTAAAAGTTACACCAAGACACAACTTACACAAAAATATCAACGATCAAACAGACACTTTGCACATTCTCGACTTGTCGCACATACGGGGAATGGGATGGGACCCCATTTCAAATACGGTGTGATGACCATGTGACGATGCTTGGGCTGGTCTTTGCATTTGCGGTAAGTCCTTAAATCTGACTTAGATATCAAAAATATCAAAAATATTAGGTTTATTGGCTTATGAGTGTATTAATAATAGTGGCTTTAAATAGTTGTTTTGTAGCATTTTCCCATGATGATACTTTTAGGAATGGAATAAAATTTGACTTATATATGGGGTTTCTTGTGGGTTTAATGGGGTTTAATGTGACTTATAAATTCTGACTTATATCTTTGACTTATATTATTTTATTTATATTATTCATCCGTGAAATTACTCAATGTCTACAATTTCCTAAAAAACCTTTTGGCTTTCTAAAATTTGGAATAAAGAGTCTTTGTTATATGGTTATTATAAATTAGCCATCTACTTTGTATTGGGTTTTATATCAATAAAACATCTAACCCAATATATATGGTTGTTAATAGGTCAATCATAGATTCAAGGAGTTCAAGAGAAAGGGGATGAGACACTATGAGCTGTTGGGCACTCTTTTCAATTCAAACACAGCCACGGGTTTCCTCCAAATGTCATCCGCCCAACCAGCTCCCAATAGTGATGAAGAGAGAGAACTTGATGCAACCTTTCTATCCGAGGGGGTACATGTCAATGTCAGCATCAATGGTTTGGATGACGTGGAGGAGCTGCCCACACCGAGTGAAGCCCAAAGCCGAGGCAAGCTAAAAAGCGGCCAGCTGAACCGTCTCATTCAAGTGGAAAAAGGAAGAAAGGGCACTCCCTTGAATCCATGACTGAGGCAATATGGGGTTTTCGACATAAGGAACCGTCGGGGGAAAAAGTCCATCGACACTGGAGACTCTGCTGTGGGGGCTGCCAATGAGTCAATTACAGCAGCTGTAACTCTTCCGAACCAAAGACACCGATGTCGATCATGTCACGTATTGCAAGGTCGTGCAGGAGCTTCATAACGCCAAGAGTAGAGCCGCTTTTTTTGCCATGACGATTGATAGAAGAAGGGCCTGGATTGAGTTTATTGGGGGTGGATTGCGGTAGTGGTGGTTGTGGTTGTGAGTTTAGGAAGTTAATCGATGATGTGCGCCGTGCAGACAGCCTAGGAAGTTAATTAGTACTCTTAGTTTGGTTTAATGTGAATACGCAAAGTTTGTATTATGTTAATACTATGAACAATGTTTGCATTATGCCTTCCTTTATTATGTTAACCTCCTTGGCACATGTATGGTATTTATGTAAGAAATATGTTTTGTGGTTGTCGTGTCTTCTATGAATTTCTAACTTTGGTGACATATATATATATATATATATATTTAAAAAGTAAGTCTTTGCATTCCATTTTGTAAATTTCTTTTTTGTGTCACATATCCGCTTCAGACGTTGTCAGCTATTTTAAGAATGTGGTATTTTATTGAGCATACAAGTGACATTGGCTGGAATGAGTATTTGGTTTATCCTTTCTCTTTTGTTAGTTATTTGTAGTTTTGGTGGAATTAGTTTGAAAGCAGCACATGAATTGTCTGCAAATTTTGTATAAAACTTTGGCTAATAAAAATATTGTAATTTTTATGAAATCTGCAGGTATGAGAGAGCCACGTCTGTTATAATTGATCCAGGTCTATATAGCTTTCATAAATCAGGTGCATTTTGGGTCTCAGAGCAAAGGAGTGTACCATCCGCATATACGGTATTTACAGGTGAGGATTTTTGTTTATTGCCTCTCATTACTAAATCTTCATGCCTCCACAACCAGCTTTAGCTTTCAGGTATTCCTTTTTATAAATCTTTGTTTCATTCTTTGTTAATTATGATTTGATTTTTTTGGAAGTATCAGTTTCTTCGTTGAAAAATTTTAGATTAAGTCTCCCTATTTCTGCTTTATGTCAGCTTTATTAATTTTGTTTCTTTCTGCTGGTTTTTTGTTTGTGTTGCAAAAATATCAACTTCTTACTAAATATCAACTTCTTTTGTGTTTGCATGCATTTCTGGGTGAATAAAGTATATTAACCTGATTGTCATACGTTCTAGGAATCTATTTTGTTAATGAGTTTCTTTGTCGAGATTGGGATACTCACTACTGTACTTATATATATTCTCATTTTTTTAGGTACAATTTGATCAGCCTTTGACAAATAATCAGGAGAACAATCAAGTGCCCCGAAGCCAATTGTTGCCTCTAAGAAGAAAAAAAGTAAATAAACTTTCAGCACTTTACATTACTTGAATGAAATTACTACATTTATATCTTGAAGTCAAAAGTTTAACACTAGGCAACCTCTCAAGATTTAAAGAATGGATATATTATCATAGATTCACCTTCTCTTCTTTGATTGCCCGAATTGAGTATTATTAACAAGTATGTGCGTAGGTGATGCTTGAATGTAAACATGCATGAATATAATCATGATTGTATCATTTTATGTGTGTGTATAACACACGCTTATGATAGGAAATAAGTTAATATTGATGCCAAGAATATGGGAAACAGGTCAAAATAAGTTGATATTGAATTATTGATGCCAATAATAAGCTAGTGTTTTAATTTTTTTTGTATTATAAAAGATATTGCAAAATGCAGACTTTGTTTTTATTTTTATTAATCTGTGGTTAGAAATTTACTTAATCTACCCCACTAGCCTGGCTAGTGGCTACCACTGGGGACGAGCCCCATCATACCAAAACCTTATGGCTTGAGAGTACACCATCCCACCTAGCTAACAGGAGGATGTGTTTTATTTTTAATTTTGTTACCTTATACTGTAGAACTTTTTTTTTTTTTTAGGAATTGATTTTGCTCAATTTTGCTTTGACAACTTGTCCTCATACTAAAATTTTGGCTCCAACACTATTAGCAACATTTTGAAGGTTGACTCTTCAATAGTGACCATTTGCATTTTTAACAGTTCGGAATCATTTTGTTCTCTATTCTTTCGTGTCTTATATGAATGAAAAGTATAATGCCAGTGCATTGGCAATTCCAAGATTATTTTTTAGGGGATTAATAAGAAACAAAAATTATACAAAATTTAAAATAAAAGAGAACTTGAATATATTGACATAAAAAAAAATATTTAGTAAAAAAAAAAAAGACATCACCAAAAAAAAAAAAAATACATAAAGTTTTACAATTGCTTTCTATGATGTTTTTATATACAGAAATTGTTAAATGATTTCTTTATTATCAATCCTCCAAGCTATATATTTTTCAATTTATACAGTTAAGCAATCATTCATCTATTGATCTCCCATTAATTCATTAGACTTATTAATTTTTTCCCAAATTTTAAATCAAATTGGTTTGTAATTTCTTTTTTTTTTTTTTTTGTTTAAAAATGCTAGGATATTTTTAATAGAATCATATTCAAACTTATTTTAGTTGGGTTTAAAAAAAAATCCATTAGTTGAGTTTAAAAAAAAATCCATGATGACGGTGTTCAAAATTTTATTTAAGGGACATCAAAATATATATATATATATATATATATATTTTTTTTTTTGGCCAGTAGGAGGTTCATTTGAACCCTTGAGCTCCAAGTGGAGCCGTCCATGTGCTAGGTGGGGAAGACTACAATAATGTAAGGTGAAGGATTATTTGGTCCGATGTGTGACTATCCGAGCAAGTGAAATGAAAATAAATAATTTATTTTAAAAAAAAATCAGTAACTACGTGGAAGATTACTGGCTGCAAAAAATTTGATACGAATATTAATTAAAAGTGAAAAGAATTTATTGAAAAACAAAAAACAAAAACAGCGAGAGAGAGAGAGAGAGAGAGGACATGCATGAACTCTCCTAAAAGAGACAAAAGAGCTATTATTGCATGCTTTGCATCGGTTTGGCTGCTACTTATAAAAAACATGGAAATGGACACTAGTGACTGTTTGTAACTTTGTATTGAATATTTTCCGGTTTGTTTTGGTTAGATGGGAGAAAAATGTTATGTTAACGATATTTTTATAACCTTTTTATAATAAATATATCTTCTATGATAAATATATATTAAATAGTAAATTGTTATTAATAAATAAAAAATAATTAAAATGTTATGAACGTAACACTTCTTTAAATTAATTTAATGATTAAATTTTATCATTTTTCAAATGCTTGAGTTTAGGGACAATTGATTAGTGATAAATTAAATTATTAAATTAAGTTTTGGTGACAATCAATAATAATGTATCAATTTAAGAATATAAATTAAATAAAAGTGTAGTCGTAGGATTAAAAAATAAATAAAATTTTATCAAAAATTAAAATAAAATAAAAAATGAAATGTCCCGCCTTACTCTCAAAATCTAGTCTCGTTTGTACTTGACTTAAAAATAAAGATTTTAAAATGATAGCCATAGTTCTTATCCCTCCCCAAGATACATGGCCTATTAAATGCTACCCAATGCCGAACACATAAATCATCATATACACATTTTCTTTTTGCGTCATTCTGTTATTAAACAATGTTAAGGATAAAAACAAATTATTACAAAAAATCATTACATTTTATGCTTTTTAATAGGTTAAGGAGGAAGTCGGGTGAACTCATACTTAATCTTGTCTATAGTAACTTGTCAATTGTATCCATAGAGTATTCCATGTATAGTAGTCAATTATTGCGGAGGCTCCTTCAACTAATTAAGCCATAACAAACTAATGGAATCCATTTACTTTTTTGAAAAGGTAATACTATTTTGTTCATATGTTGTATTTGAGTATAAGCCAATAATAATAATAATAATAATAATAAGAAGAAGAAGAATAATAATATCATTTTGAAGAAAATATATTAAATGAAATCATTTTAAATTTTTGAAATTTTTAAAAAAACTAAACCAAGGATAATATGTAAAATTATCAATGTCATAATAATCTCTTACAAATATTTCGTTGCTATTCCTTAAATTAGGTCTTCTTGTGTTTGACAAACCATATTTGTCTTGAAGTCGTAAAGGTTTAATATTGTTTGGATTATATGGTGAGATGAATTTATCAAACACTTGAGAAGCAGGTTTCTATACATAGAGCAATATAGATATATATACATAAAGCGATATATATATATATATATGTACTTCTTTATAGTGGCTGATGTGAACTTAATGGCTGCCCACTGGTGTGATTGATTATGGTCGAGTCCGATTCAAATCGTGATTCAGGCATGGCCGAGTCCGATTCAGATGAGTACGATAGTGAGGTGGAGCTTGAGATTGCCACAGCCTACGTTCATTTTGTGTATAGAGTACGTGCAAAAGTACTACATGAAGTGACCTATGTGCACTAGTATCCCGAGTGGGAGGTCATATGTGATTGAAGTACTAGAAGGAAATCCGCAAGTGTGTTATGACATATTCTGCATGGACAAGACCATTTTTAGACACTTGTGTAATGAGTTGAAACGGTTGCACCTATTAGAGGAGGACACTGGTTGGGTTTCGGTTGAGGAGTCCGTTGGGACAGTTCTATTTATCGTCGGACACAACGCCGACTACCGAGTAGCCGCCAACCGCTTCCAACATTCTCTCGAGACCATTCAAAGGCGGTTTCGGCGTACCTTGCGTGCTATCCATGCTTTGGGATGTATCATCATCCGACCCGACGTTAATGCGGTGAGCTCCCTCAATCACTTCGAGGGAATGGGAAATATTATCCATGGTTTGAGGTATGCTTTGATTTTTCTTTTTTTGGTGCTATCCATGCTTACTTATTCACACTATATTGCACATAAGTGTAATTTATTAATTACTGACTACCTTTTTTTTTACAGAAATGTGTGGGGACTATCGATGGGACGCACATAAGTGCTTCTGCCCCATCCGGTAGGAACACCGCATTTAGAGATAGACGGAGTGATATCACCCAAAACGTGATGTGTGCATGCAACTTTGACATGCGGTTTACGTATGTGCATTTGGGATGGGAAGGGAGTGCAAATGATTCGCGAGTCATGCAGGACGCACTTGGAGATGCCGAGTATGAGTTCCCTTGGCCGCCTAGAGGTAAAAATAATAATAATAATAATAATAATAAAAAAATTACCGCATTTGGTTTTCGATTTGTTCATTATTGCATCTAACTTCGCATTTCCAAAGTATTTTATAGCATATTACAGATGTGAAAAACTATTCAAAATGGGATTATGGAGTAGCAGGATGAAATTCTTGTCTATGATAATTCTTAAAAAGGGTGTGAATTTTTGTGGGTTGTGTGGTTTATATGTCATATTTTTTTAAATCTCATGTCACATATTTTATTCATGAATGTCTTTTAATGGGTTTGTTTAAATTTGGATATTTACGTTAGATCACTTAGAAATCCAAACTGAGGTCAATGAGTTTGTAACAATTTTTTATTTTTTACACCATTTCTATAAAAAACAAAAAAAAAAAAAAAAAAAAAAAAAAACTTCTATACACTGCACTTGATTGGTAGCTAGGTAATTTCATTATATCTAAACTAATTCTCTCAATACATGAATCGATGCGATTCATATTTAGCACTCTATATCATGGATAAAAGGCCGTGTAAAAGTTTGTCATCTCACTAGGGAAAGTTGCTTTCATGGAGTAGTAAGTTAAAGTCGATCCTTTGCATGGTCACTCATTGTTTAAGCCGACATCAAAAACTCGTAGTGCATGCTTCGTATACATACATGTATAGATACACTTTGGTAGTAAGGAACTAGCAAGAATAGTTGTGTTGGGTAACATTAATTGGCAATGGTTATCACTCGTATTGCAGGATCGTACTACCTCGTTGACTCGGGGTACGCAATAGGCAGTGCATTCCTCCCCCCACACAAGTCCACACGCTACCATGCCCAAGAGTTTCGGGGTGCAAACCGGTAGCCTAGTACCCCACAAGAGTTGTTCAATTATAGGCATTCCTCATTGTGGATGGTGATTGAACGATGCGTTGGCGTCTTGAAGGCGAGGTTCCCGATCTTGACTAGAATGCACTCCTTCTCTATCTCTAGACAACGGGTGATTGTGATCGCTTGTCGTGCAATCGCACAACTTTATTCGCATGTATAACCAGGCGGAAGAAATGTTCCATGTGTGGGAAGGATCATTTGTGCGTAACAAATGACGCAAACCTAGGGTGAGCTGCACGCGTAGGCGGTGAGGGCATTGAAGAAGCTTTTAATTCTCGGGCACAACGAGCAATGTCGGAGTATCGTGATGTGATAGCTGGCCGCTATGTGGGCAAATTACATTGTTCAATGATTGAGCATTTTGGGCATTATTTTATTAAAATGTGGATGACATGGAACTTTGTATAAGTCTAGATGAAGATTACTGTGTTTTGTTGTTGTTATAGGTTTGTATAACGGGATAGTGAGCCTCTTTAATTTGGACTGCGGCGGCTCTTATTGTTGTTTTTGGTGAACTTAATGGCTGCTCATGAAGCTGGATTGTCAACATATATTAGTCACTTTTTGAATGGCTTTCACACAATTACACTACTCTCCCTCTTTTTGAAAAGCTAGATTCTATTTTGTCCCAAATACATATATCCTTTATAGGATTTTAGTGATAATACTTGTTACATTTGTTTATGTTGGAAGAAAATTTACAAAAAAAAAAAAAAAAAAAATCCTACTTAATTATGATCAATATTTTTGTCACAAAAACATTGAGTACATTATTATCAATTAAAAAAATTGTTTGCAAAAAATTAATTAGTTATTTTGCATCATCACCAAAAGTAAGAAGAATGATTTTCAAATGAAAAGATAAAATATCAAATAATAGAAACTTAAAAACAAATATGCATTAATTGATATTTAAACATAAGAAATACCTCACTTATATTAATTGACTTAGGCGAATATTGAGCCAGTTTTGCTAATAAGAGGGGAGGGCTGCTTAATTGGTTTGCCGAGGGTTGCAAAGGGACTGATGTGTTTTGTGTGTGTATGTGAAAATGTATTATGCCCGACCCAGGTGGTAAAGAATTGTAATCGAATACATGCTTTGTGTTTATGACATCTTTTTCGTTTTTCTCCTTTTTGCGGGTATCACTACTCCATGAATCAAAGTTAATGCCTTGTTGGCTCTCTTTTGGTTACTATAAAAATATGATTAGCTATTGTCAACGTGGTTGGAGAGAGGATGGGTAGCCTTGGATCAACAGATAATAATGGATTATTATTATTAATAAGAACTTCTTGAGTTATTTCCCAGCCTCATGATTGATGATTATGTAATGTCTTGTTCTTTAATTTCTAAGATAAACTTATTTATTATACTAAAGAATATATTGCGGGCTTAGTTACATTTTTTTCATTCCTTCGGATATTTCAGCATCATCATTTGCGGGTACGACAGAGAAGCTAAGCGTAAGTGGATATAGAGGCAATATCCTAACAATGAACGGTCTATATTCAAGTATATATACTTACTATCATCAATAATAACTTTGTCAAAATGAGAGAGGAACGATAAGTTTCCCACATGTGGAGCAATGGTTCCTGTGAGACCCATGTGAGAGAGATTCAGGGCGGTGACTCTAAGGTGTTTGGCACCGCAAGTGATGCCAATCCATTTGCAAATGTAGTAGAGGTAGACCGGTTGGTTGCCAAGAATTCGTGTGGGTCATCGTGATATGGGCTTTGAGAGCAAGAAGAGTTGATTGGTCCGTGGTGATGTTGGTTCTTACCGCCACAACTAAGCTAGCCATAAAAAAAGTGCAACAACAAAAAGGCGAAAAAAGTGAAAAAGGCCGAATTCTCCATGAGTTTCTATCATGACGTAGGTTGAGATGTGAGGCTATTGTAGCGAACAAGTAAGGCTGGATGATGTTTATATAAATGTGGAAATCAACTTTTCTTCTAGTACTACATGGAAAAGGAAGGGAATTGCTAAGTCAACAGTCAATTTTTGTTGATTACTAGTCTTCATCCAAAAGATTTTAAAAAAAAAAATTGTCTTTTCATTTGTTATATAAACCCTTTTATACGGTGAATATACATATCAATTTTTTACTATACATAATATTGTATTTTTATATGCAAACTTTATATATATATATATATATATATAGAGAGAGAGAGAGAGAGAGTTTACATTCAATTGTATAAATTTTAATAATTTATAATTTATTAATATTACTAATAATCAATTTGTAGTAACAATTCATAGATTTGTTATATGTTAAGATGTTTTAGTCATGATTTTACTTTATATAGGAAAAAAGTTAATCAAATTGCTCTTAAAGAACATTGAATTTGTTTGTCAAGAAAAGAAATCAAGTTTTAACATATAATTTTATTTATAATGAGCTAGTGTTCTGCTCATATTCAAAATAAAATTAAATGAACAAATTTGAAATTTTAATATTTGATTTATGGTTCAACACATCATGCTTTTTTCTTCTTTATTTTTATTTATTTATAATCAAACATCTAGAATACGATAGAAACAAACTTGGAATTATATATTACTCCAAAAAGAAAAAAAAAACTTTTAATCTATATATACTATAAACTACATTGCAGTCTCCTGTAGATTGAATTATTCAAAATATTGCGGACTAAGTGTAGCCCCCGATGTTGTGAAACGGACTATAAATTCCAATTTAAAAGAAATAATTGAGGATCATGACATGGGCGATGAGGCACCTTCAATCAACTTTAGCTAAAGACACAAAAATACTTTTAACTAAAGTTGCAAACTTCCATGCTTTTCTGCTCTCTACTTCTTCCGCATGCCAACTTCCAGTCAATAAAGCAAGTTCCACGAGTTTCGCAACACCTTGCTCCAAAATAAAAATTACTATCATCAATAGAAGAGAATTGTAACTTACAATTCTCCTATGTTCCAATAAACTATCAGTACTATAAAAGTACCATTAAGCCAATAACATACTATTGTAAGAATCAAGAATCAGCCCGATACATATTGTATATACTAGCAAAATGGATGACTCAAGATTGTCTAAAAATATTACACAGTGCATCAAGTTCAAAAGGAGTTAGTAGTACATAATAAGATAATATGATTACATAGTAGGAATTAACACATCATCATAACAATTTGGTTTACAACATCGTCATAGTTAGCAAGATGCAAGCGCGGTGAAAAACAAACACCAAGCAATGAACCTTATCTTCACCATTTTCTTTGGTTGGCCTGAGGGGTGGACCTTGTCATGTATGACCCTCAATTCCTCTCGCAATACACATAGCTCTTCTTGTAGTTTTTGGAAATCCTCCGCATATGACACCGGTGTCTTCAAGGGAATACACCATTGAAAAAACCGACATGTGTCCTTTGGGCAACATTGGAAAAGCCTCTACCGATTCTCATTTCGTTTATCCGAAATCTTCACACTTGCTTTCAAGCCACGTAAACAATTGCAATTTCGGAACCGAAGGCCATCGTCAAGATCGTCATGCATTGTGTCGCCATCCGCAAGAAGAAGCCACAAGCCTACTCTCTTACACATTACAAAACGTAATCAACACTATTAAACAACCATTTGAACATGGTATCCATTCGTGCAACAAACAAGAGATCTTTGAGCATTAGTCTATATGCAGCAAATAGCCAAACAAGGAGTCCTAACTATAAAAAGCTACAACTAACATGAAGTTTTGAATACAGAATATGACATAAAGAATCAAAACAATTAACACAGAGAGAGCTATAAAGGAAAACCAACCAAACAGGCTCTAACAAATCGGCAAAGCATTCAAATGGAAAAGAATATTCTTTGCCAAAAAGGATGTGAGTGGATTCCTCCATCATCTGTTTAGAATGTTGTGCTTAAATGATACCACACGAAAATGTGATTTGGCGACTACCTAAATACTATAGAGTATATATATATATATATTTGAATTTGATATTCTAGTTTT
The DNA here is from genome assembly GCA_028216015.1 of Quercus dentata. Taxonomy (NCBI): domain Eukaryota; kingdom Viridiplantae; phylum Streptophyta; class Magnoliopsida; order Fagales; family Fagaceae; genus Quercus; species Quercus dentata. Next base: position 65,288,174 of record CP116452.1, on the reverse strand, counting down.
TAAAAAAAAAAAAAAAAAAAAAAAAACACACAAACACAAACATTATTTGCATAAATAGTTAAATATATTAACAGGACCAAAAAATTCCAATTTCATTTTGTTTCTTTAATTTAATAATAAACAAGAATAGGAATATAAGCCTACTATAGCTGCTTAGTGAAGCATGAAACTAGTACTAGGATGTTAAGCAATAACACATAACCTTGAGGTACTAATAGCAATTAGCAACCTAATTTTCCAAAAGCACTTGCCAATCACAACTTGAGTCTATTTCGGATATAATATCTTAAAATCTCACATTATAATCAGCCATACCTTGGGGTTTTTTATGTGCACAAGAAGCTGGTTAGAGAACATTTAATCCAAAAGCATTTAAGGTGTGTTCACCTAAACCTATCTTTTAGCTAATTTTGCAAAGAATAAGTTCTTAAATTTCACCTTTCACCGTTCCCCCCTAAATAGAGCTTATTTTTTAAACTAAGTCATCAAAAATAAACTACTCAAAACAATCACTTTTTCTTGGTCATTTGATATGGGGGTTGAGGGTTTTTAAACTCTGAATATTTTGAAACAACAAAAAATGCCAATAAGTTGAGCTATAAACTGTTATAAAACTGTAAAGCTCTTGCTTCCTCCAAACACACTCTTCTATTTGCTCAAGTTCGAGAACTTGCCAAATCCTACTCACGTGCCCAAATGATGACAAGAGGACTCAAGGACTCAGAAGTCACTAGCCCACCGAAAGTAATTGCTAGCACCAAGTAAAAAAGCCCATTCAGGAGTTGATTGATTCCAAGGCTTTTTAATGGAGGAGACATCTAAGAAGTGACTCAACATGTTAGTCCATGGGTGAGCATGCCCGTCCAAGTTGTTCCCCCACACACAAGGCACACTATTTTATGAAATTGTGATAATTACAAAATTTAAAGGATTAGACAACCCCACCTCAAACAGTTTACCTCACAAAACCTTTGTTTTGCTCACTATAATTGAGGAACACATTATATCCATCATATCCAAATTGAATTCAACATAATTCAAGAAAACGTCACAAATTCATGAGTAATTAAACTACACCCAATCAACTAAAACTAATAGTACAAATTCACAAATGAAACTAATAATCGATTCACGGAGAATTTCATATTAGCTTAAAAATCACACTCAAAAGACCCTCAAATTTCAAACAGCAAGCAACATTGGAGTTTGGTTGCTGTGAAGCCCTACGAAAAACCACAACAAATTATTAATATATAGAGTTCTCAGATTTGTTAGATTTTTTTTTTTTTTCTTTAATCTTCCGACGCTTTCTCGGCAACCAAACAGTGTTAAGAAAAATGAAAATCGACTAGGTTGTAAATCAAAAATTGTTTCAACAGCAAAAGATTTTGAGGAAACCCTTCTACATTTCGATGCAAGATGGCGTGTATATTTGGATTGTAAATCAACTATTCTCTCAACAGCAAACAAAGAACTGGAAAAATGGGTTTTCCTGATTGGTGAGGAAAAACAAGGGAAAAAAACAAAAAACAAAAAACACAAACAAGTGGAGACATCCGAGTGAAGAAGGAAATGTTCAATCTTTACACAAAAACCCATTGACAAGCAAGGTGAAAGTGAGATTCGAACCTGGATCTTCGAGTGATGGGTCGGCGGCGACAAAAGCTCGATCTCGGGCTCAATCTTCGAATGTTGACGGTGGAGATGAGATACGACGACCGTGAAGCCCAGACGTGGATCTTCTTTGGCGTCAATGGAGATGAAGACGACGTGGGTTTGGCTTTTTGGTGGAAATGAGGACGGCTTGGGTTTGGCTTTTTGGTGGACCGTCTTTGGCGTCAATGGAGATGAGGACGGCGTGGGTTTGGCTTTTTGGTGGAGATAAGATACGACGACCGTGAAGCCTAGCCGTGGATCTTCTTTGGCGTCAATGGAGATGAGGACGGCGTGGGTTTGGCTTTTTGGGTTTTCGCTCCGAGGAAAGATCAAGAGAAAGGGATAAAGACGGAAAGAAATGGGATAAAGAAGGGATAAAAAAGGGATTACAAATTTGTTATTTAATACGGGTCACTTTTTTTTTATCAAACAAAACATACATACCAAACACATATTTTACATTTTTTGAACACTGAAAAATATTGTTTAAACTATGATACCAAACACATTTTTTTGTTTTATTCACACTAAAAACACGTTGTTCAACAACACTTTTTAAACCACAATTTTCACATCTTTTTAAACAACAATTTTTGAAAACTATAACCAAAAGGATAGAATTTTGATTGACAAATGCTTACAATATAGGCATATGACTTTTTTGGAACTTCTTCAGTTTTAGAGTTGGATTCAGCCATCATCTGCCATTCATCTAAAACTTCATCAACTACCTTAGAAACCGGCACTTCCTCTTCTTCAATTGAAGCCTGTCCATTTTCGGGAGGGTTGTATACTTCTCCATCAACAACCTTTGACAATCCAGCTGCTGTCTCAAAAACATGACTCTCCTCAACGGGAGTAGGCTCAAACAAAATTATCCTAAAAATCGGTTAAAGAAGAACAAAAGGCTTTACTTTGAATTGTAAAATGTGTTTCACATTACCAGGGTCGGGAGTAAGGGGCACTTCAACATCATTCACAAAACTTTGGCTCCCATCGTCAACATATCTAAACACATCATTTAAAACAAAGTAGCCTTTGTCTTGAGGTGCTAGGAAGAAACACCGAGTAAATTTGCACCTCAAACTGTCCCTTTCCAATCAAATATCCATCCCACAAGAACAAGGACTCCTCCGTTGAAAGAATCTTGTGCATCCACGATTAAGATTTGTTCATTGAGTTCACCATAATGAAGTGAGAGTATCTTCTCATTGATTGCCCGATCAATGAAAATCAATCAAAATATATAGAGGGATCGGGATTTCAACTCTCCCGATTTCCAATTCAACATTATACATACAAAAGAACTTGTAGGCTACAACTAATACCAAAATGTTACTCAAACTATCCCTTTTTCCACTCTAAAATATTATGTTTGAATGACAAATTCAAAAAATACTTTTCAAACCCATGGGATTCAAATTGATGTGAATCTCAAACCCATCAAATCAATTTTTTATTGGTTAGACGAACACACAAGCATCCAAATTTACAAGGGGCCAAGGTGCCATTTGAGTTAGAACCTATTGGCTAGAGTATTGTAGCAGTTACAACAATGATGACAATGACAGTGCAAATCATTTGGTGGCGATGGTAGTATGGTATCATGGTATTGTTGTTGATGGTGGTGTTTGTGGTGTTTATTCAGCTGATGGGGGGTGATAGTAGTGGCATTGACGACGATGAGGACAGTGTTGGTGGTAGTGATGGCGACGTCAGAAGTAGTGGTGGTGGTGGTGGTGGCAGTAGTGGTAGTGTGAAGAGTGGTAAAGGTAGGGTTGAATAAGAATAGTAACATTGGTAGAATTTGGAAATGATATCTTCCTCCCTGAATTTGATCCTGGGATTTCAGTGCTTATAAATTTCAAGTTCAAATTCCATTCAATCTTTTTTTAACTCACTTTTTCCTGAAAAAGGGAAAATTAACAATGGAAATTTACACCTCAAAATTTCTCATCCAAACATGAGTTACAGGACATGAATTTCAAATCTTTTGGAATGCTCTCTACAAGATCATGGAGAAATTAATTGAAAACAAATCAGATTTTCTGAATCCTTTTTTTTTTTTTTTTTTTCAATCATATGGTTAGCAACCGAACAATTATTTTCTGCATTCTTCTGCCATATTAATAGCAACCAGAGATAAATTATGGTCACATAGAGCAAACAGGTAAAGTACAAAGCAAGTTCGAACATGTAGGCCATTGCCCATTAGGCTTCAGAAAGTATAAAAGATATTTCAAAAAGGAATGTTTTTATAGATTTGAACCTAAATCATGTCCATTATAATTACACTGTATCATCAAACCAAGACATCAAGTGTGAATTGCGTAATCAAACTACATTTTTTTTCCCTACTACACCTTTTTAAATCTTCACTTTTTCCTAGGTATAGCTTTCTCAAACAACCCCATTTTCAAAAAGCTTAAAATTAGATTTTTGGTGTATGCAAGATTCGAACCCATGTCTGGATTTTATCAATTAAACTAACTGAAACCCACGATATTTCAAATAAGAATCACACAATCCACAACATGAAAACAATTAAGCTTCTAAACAAAAACACAAATTATACACACAGAGATAGGAGCTCACTTGCATAGAGGTTGTGATACCCATGGTCCCATTCTCTTCCATACGACCAATCTTACTAACATCCTGGTAAAACCGATGAACAAGTTCTGGCGATCGATGCAATATAAGGTAGTATTGGCGAACAAAAGCATTGCCCACCTACATTTCACCGCAAAAAATTTAACCAAAAACCAATCAAAACCCACAAAACAAAACACAACACCCTAACTGTTGATAACATTCTATATACATCAATAACAACACATACAACAGCAGCACCCGGAGTCGCGGCCACAGCAACCGCCACAGCTACCTCCGCCTGCTTGACGAAAGCCGCCATTGAAAAAAAATTGATCTCTGGAAATCAAATCATATCAAATCAAATCAAACCAAAAACAGTAAAAATTTTATTAAAAAAATATATATTTACTTTTTTTAAACACTAACTTGAATTCACATACATTTTATATGCCAAAATTCAAACCCTACAACAGCTAAAATACGCAAAAAAAAAAAAAAAATACAAAAATTAGGGTTTTGAAAATGAGTAAAGGCGATCTTGATTCCTGAAGTGAAATGAAGAGAAAAGAGTACCTGAAACGAAGAGAAAAGGATCGGAGAAAGTGAGTGAGTGAGAGAAATTTGGGTATTTCTCTGTGCTTTGCTCGCTCTCACACCTCGCTTTCTCTCTCTTCTTCTTATTCTTCTTTTTTTTTTTTTTTTTTTTTTTTGGTTTGGGTTTTGTTTTTTAGGGTTTTTATTAGGGTTGGGTTATGGTGAAGAGGCGCGAGTGTGAAATGTGAAAGAGAATTCGGGTTCAATTGAGAGTATTTATATTACTGAGCCGCACTTCAAACTTTTTGGACTCTTTTTCGAGCTCATCTCTCCATCCACAACTTTTACATTTGAGTTTTCTTTTCTTTTTTTGACAAAGTAGCAATAGTTAGATTACCTATTTTTCTTATATCTACCAAACTTGCAAAAATTTTAAAAAATTAAAAATTAATAGTTATATAGTTAATAAATTATTTAAATTATTACAATTTTTTAATAGTTTAAAATTATACATATGTATTAAGAATGTAAAAAACATACAATTCAACAGTTAGATTTTTAAAATATATAGTAATATATATTTTATTGAGTAATGTTGTAATCTTAAACTATAACTAGGTAAACTTTGTCCTTTTAAAAAAAAAATTTAATGAGTTTATAGTTTCCTTATGGAATAAAAATAATAATAGAGTAACAATATAATTCAAAACAAATGTTAACACAGTCCAAAATGACAAGATATTAATGGTGGAATATAAAGTTGTGTGAGTAATTGGTCCGATAATCAATAATAAGTTAATAATTTACCAATTTAACAATTGTGAACAGTTGTGAAAAATTTCATGTTAATAGCATTACTCTTTCAGTTAAGTGATTTGTTACTCAATTAACATCTTTTAGTGTTTTCAATGGATATATTCAAGATTCAAATTCTCTTACCCCAACTATCCAGATATATACATATAAAAAGTACTCTTTCATTTGTCAAATCCAAAGTTAGACTTAATCATAAGTTTTTAGGTCAAACAAATCTAGGATCACATCATTTTGTGCCACAATTTTGCCACAACTATGATGTAGTAGGTTGTGAGTGATGAAGAAAAAGTTATGGGTTTATGTGAAAGTAACAAGTAACCAGTTATAGTCTGTCACTAGATTTATTCTTTCCCATCATCATCAAAGTGTATATTGTGATTTTTTTTAGTTTGTTGGACCATTTTAATATAAAAAAAAAATTAATGAAATAATTTAATAATAAGCTAGCAATTTTTGTAAATTAAGGAAAAATTTAGGAAGGAAAACTTAGGCTATGTTTGTTTAAACATAAAATAGTTTTCCAAAAACAAGTTCATTGCTTTAGGTCTTTGGTGCATGCATAAAATACTGATAAAAAAAATGTACATTTTCAACTTTCAACCCTTTACAAGGTTCGCATCAAACAACTATAAAATGACAGGTTTGGTTTACCTTCGGTACCTTTTTAACTGGAAATCTCCTGTTATTTTAAATATACATTAGCAAGTGGTTGTGGGTTTTAATCTCCACTTTTTATTTAGTTAATAGGTAATGTGGCAATTTCTCATTAAAATAAAATACTCGAAACATCTAAAATGGAATAATGGAGGTAAGCCAAACCCTAAAAAAGACCAAAATACTTTTGAAACATCTAAAAATAACCAAAATACTTGGAGCTTTCAAAATACCTCGGGGCACTTCAAATAACAAAAATATCCCAAACACTCGAAAATGACTAAATATCCATTGAAAAGCACCAAAATACCCTCAATACATGTTTAAAGTTAGAAAATTCCTTGACAATGTCACAGTCAAATGTGTTTTAATCAATTCATTCCAATCAAGTTCAAGACTTTTTGTACAAAAAGTAGCATAATAAAGGAATTTATGAAGATTTGACTACTCCTTAATCGACGTATAATTGATTGAAGCTCAATTATCCCTTAATTGAGGCTTGATCAACTAAGAATCAAGATTGATGAGTTATATATATAAAATTAAAGTCAAAGTTGAGAGAAAATCCAATTAGATTATAATTGTTGTCTAATTTTGCACCATGTGTCTCATCTAATCTAAGTTTTAAAATTTTTGTGCAAAATGAGTTAATTCGGTGTAAAAATGGATTTCAATTATAGTTTAATTTTGCAATCGTGTCCCATCTAATCTAAGTTTTTTTAATTTTTGTGCCAAATGAGTTAATTTAATGTAGAAAATGAAAATGCTAATATAAATAAATTATAAAAATGACCCTTAGGACATATATTACTTATCTATTTTAGGAAATTTTTATGAAAAATTTGTCAAAAAAGTTAATCACTTTTTATTTTTCCCATAAAAAGTTTCTTACAATGATTTACTATTATATGCCCTGTGGGCATATGTTAGTAAAACTTGTTATAAAAAAAAAAAAACTAATCATATATCTAACTCTATAAATAAAATTAGAGGAAGAGAGATTTTGAATAATTTATATTTATAAGCAATTTTTTGTGTAACTAATAAATATATATATATATAAAGAAAAAACTTAGAGAAAATCTAATTAATTAAAATTGGATTTTGCTTTTTTTAGGTTATGTTTGGCAATAGTTTTTGTTTTGTATTTTCAAAAAGTTGTTTTGGGGAATATAAAGAAAAAACAATTTTCTTGTATTTTTGAAATCAAAAACATGTTTGGTTAGTTAAAATTAAAAAAAAAAAATTGAAGGAAAAAAATAGAAAATACTATAATATGTTGTTTCTAGGATTTGAACTTTAATGCAAACTTATTAAATGAAACAAATTCATTAAATTAAATGTGTATTTTCATTGACTTTTGAAAATTAGAAACTGAAAACAGCATTTTGCATGTTTTCAGTTTCCTTCACAAATTGAGTTTTGAGAACAGTTTTGTTTTCTATCCATTTTGGGTTGCCAAACAAGATTTTTAGTTTCAAAAATTAAAAATTATTTTTGAAAACCAAAAATAAGGAGAAATAACAGTTACCAAACATACTCATAGCTTTCCATACAAATTAGATTGTTTATATTTATCCTGTTATTTTTTCTCTAAACTAATAAGCATATATTTTTTTTATTGTTTCTATTCGTATATTTTGTATGCAAAGATCTTGGACATTACGACTGTAATTGAGTTGAATGATCCCATACACTTATCCCCATTCAATTTAGAATATACTATTGATCAATTTATTCTTTTATTTTGTGTTGTATTCAGTTGAATTTCACCAACAATGATTGTGAATTGATATTGTATATATAGTATCTAATAGTGACTTTTCAAAATTATATATGTAATATATATATATATATATATATATATAAAACCGAAGCCTTTGATGGCACCACAATTTTCTACGTCAGCATAACACAATATTTAAAAAATTAAAATTAAAATTAAAAACACTATTTTTCTCCCTAAAACCCGATGCTTGTCTTCTTTTTTTATTTTTCTTTTTTTGGATAAAATATGATATTTTAAGCTAAGTTTAATCTAAAGATTTTTTTTTTTTTTAAATCTACTATAAAAGGATAAGTATCTGCTTTATTACAATAAACCCAAAAACAAAGTTAACTAATTTTTTAAAAACCCTACAAACAAACTTCTTGAACCCTACGTTATAGAATATAATTTGTTTATTTCAAAATCTTTTGATTATGTGTTAATTTATTTTTTGCTATTATATATATTAGATAACAACAAAAAATTAAATATATATCACCATATGCCACAAAGATGATTATTAAAAAAAAAAAAAAAACTCATAAATTTATTTGGGACTCTACTTCTATCATTTAATTTTTTTAAATAATGTAATTTTCTATCTAATATATATGTATATATATACACGTATCTGTATTGTTTCAATAATTTATATGCTCTGAATCATTTGATTCTTTAATTTTATTTGTTGGCATTTTGAAAGTTTTAATATCTACATTTTGCGTTAGTTATTGCAATATCCGAACATGTTTAGCAGATTTCAACGGTTATACCATGAATTATATATTCTTTTAAAGATAACCTATTTTTCTCTTGTATTTTTCTATTGTGTAGTCATAAATATATATATATATATATATATATTTTTGGTTTCAAAATTTTCTAGCCAGTGAATCTTCTTATTCTTTAATATTTTTTGGCATTTTGAGAATTTTATATCTGAAATCAATTGGTAGATTTTTCACAAGATATTGCAAGTTCAAACAATGACTTCTTTATCAAAACATAATAAAAACTGAAGTGAAATAGGAGAAATTCATGAAATAGTATAGTTTCATAATCAATTTTAAATTTTATATAATTATTTTAGTCTATCACACAAACAAGTAAGTTCCCATGCATAGCATGGGTTTTCGACTAGTAGCAAGATAATTAGAAACTTGACGTAACTAATATCATAAAAATTGCAAGAAAAAATCATTTTAGTACCTTTAAATGTTTTAGTCAAACTAATGTCCTATATATTTAATAATTCAAGCTAACATTAATAGCACCACACCCCCACCCCAGGCAGAGTTAGTGAGCCGTGTAATAGGCAACCATTTCGCGCGGTTCGGGGAACAGAATCAGCTTATAGAGGGCGGCCCTACTCTATAAGGCGATCAATGTCAAACTTAAGCCTTGCCAGCAACAATAGAATATGGAGCTTCCTTAGTTAGGAGGCTCCCGAGCTGGATGGTTTATGCAAAGCTCCGGTCTTAACGCCCCAACTACCGGTGTGTAGCCTTTCCTCGGGTTTGTAGAGTCGGGTTTCCTGTTTACCCACAACGGAGGACCCGCCCCCACCAGAACAATTTACTATCCTCATGCATAAATACGAGTTACATATTAGTTAATTACTAAAGTCAACTGTTTGTTCAAAATTTCATGCCTTAAAGTAATTGTTATACTTGACTTCAAAAGATTGGAGAAGCACTTTTCTATGAACCATATTGAGGAATCATCCAAGACAAATCTTGTACAACCCGCAAATTCAAAGATTGAAAATTAAATACTGCATTGCTGTATTCGAGTTAATCAAAGTTGAGATTTAGAAGGCCAGTAAATTACTACGGTGAAGAAACTTTTCAAGAGGTTTTGGAGTCAGTAGGAGTATTCAGCTCTGAAGTGCAAGCGAGTCATTTGTAAAGGCATCCATATAAGGGAGATATAAAAAGTTTTGAAGTTGTAGAAGGTTTTTATAGTAAGTTTATCTAGCAAGTAGAGTAAGTATAAAAGTTTTATACTGCATTGTTAAACTTCTCTTATTATCGTGAATTCCTTTGTTGGTCATGGTAGGTTATTGTGTAGTGATTTTTCTCTTGGAAATGTTTTCCATGGTGTTTTTTTATTTCTTCCCCATATTGCTTGTTCATTGTTGGATTTGTTTACAATTTTGTATATAACATGGTATAAAATCATGCATAAAAAGGAATGAATGTATAAAATTATTTATATTTTCATATGTTTAAGATCAAGTTTATGTTTAGATAAATGTTATGTTTACAACAAATTTTATTATATTCATTAAAAATTTACAAATAATTAAAACAAGTTGATAGTTTGTAATTTGATGTTACATGTAAAAGATTTTTAAACTCTTTGGAGTTTTGTTGTAATAATTGTATTAAAAATAGTATTCAATGATTTTTATTTTGAATTAAGGTTTTTTTTTTTTAATGTATGGATTTAGTAAGTGTTAGGGATTAGGGGTTCTAATATATGTATAGTGCATTGTGTATTTAAAAAAAAAAAAAAAAAAAAAAAAAAAAAAAAAAAAGATAGATGAAAATAAAATTGTTAATAATAGGATGTTGAATCATTACAATCCCCATCCCAATCATCAATCAATCTTGATTTGCATTTATTTCCAAAAAAAGAAGGATGCATGCTAATAATGCTATTAACAAATAGATACGTAGCAAAGTTAATGATCTAATTAAAATTTTAAATTAGTCATTATAATGTCACTGTTTGAGATACAATTTTACCTCCAAAAAGGCCTATTATGTTTGACAATCGAAAAATATATGCGGCGACTTTCTCGTGATGTTCAAAAACTTCATGAAGTTAGTGTTGTATTCGTCAACTTAGAGTGCAGAGGGAAAACAAAAATTCTTAGGAGAAAAAAAAAATTAATTGATGATGAATAAGGACACTATAATAAGAGAGAGTCCTTATTATGTTGTGTTTAAAATTCTCTCAGATAAAATTCCTTGTTTGGGTGTCATGAGAAGAAAATTCAAAATTTCATAAAAGAAATTTAGCTACAATTTAGGGGCTTCAAATTTTGTTTTCAAATTCCCCCTCCATTGGGATTAGTTCTAAAACTCTTAATCTACTATTCTCTTCATTCATTCAATGACCATAACTCATCCAACCCATCCTTGCGCAACACTAGCAAATGGTCCACAACTCTACATTGGTCACTAGAGAGTCCCTAATTTACGAACTCCTTCAAATACCTTCTCGACCATGGTAGACTAATATGCCATTTTACAGTTAGGCTGTATTTGTTTTGGGTGAAAATCATTTCCGAAAATGCTTTTCCGGAAATAAGGCTGTTTGGTTGGTCCGGAAAATTCTATTTTCCGAAAATTGAAATCCGTTGACCGAAAAAAAAGGCCTTTGACCACGGAAATCAATTACCATTTCTATTTTCACTTCAAAGGATTTAGGAAAAAAGAGAGAGAGAGAGAGAGCGCGCGCGCGAGAGGAGAAGACCAATCCGAGCTCCAGTCCGCGTCGATCTCCGGTCCGCGCGCGCGAGAGGAGAAGACCAGTCCGATGACCGCGATCGACGGCGCGATCTCGCGAAGCGTCGTTCGCGAGATCGCGCCCGCGAGATCGCGATTGTTGATGTTTTTTTTCTGGGTTGTGGCTTGTGTTTTTCTGGATTTGTGTTTTCCTTCTTCTTTTCCAAAACACAGAAAATATTTTCCGGAAAATTTTTTGAAATGCAACCAAACACACAGAAATATTTTCCTTTTTCGGAAATTAGCATTTCCGGAAAATATGTATTTTCCGGAAAACGTTTTACGGCAACCAAACACAGCCTTAGTTTCAACCACCATTTGCCATTGATTTGAAACTTAATCGACTACCTTAGCAACACACACTTCCTGTTCTTCAATCAAAGCTTATAGATTTTTAGGAGCATTGTACAATTCTCCATCAACAACCTTTGACAATTTAGTTGCTGTCTCAAAAACATGATTGTCTTGGATAGGAGTAGGCTCTGCATCAAAAAATAACCTTAAAATAAATTATTGTGGACATTTTGGAGACATAAACAAAAGAATTATTTTCTAAGGCTGAACACCCAAATCTCACTTTTAGCAATCTATTTTAAGATCTTTGTATGAGTAAATGATTGCCAATTTACCATGGGTACGTAGTATCACTAGTCACTACATCATCTTTATCTAGAGTTCTTATATCTTTTGTATTTTAGATGTGACTACTTAGAAATGGTTCAAAACACACATTGTGCACTCGAACAAGCTCCTCTTTCAACTAAGAGTATTTTATTGAAAAGTAAACTCTTTTGATTCCCATGTAATATTATCCTACACAATTAGGTATAACTTAGATCAAAACGGACGGAATTTTTTTTCTAAATAACAATAAATATTAAAAATTTTAGTTAATTGCTACGTTTCAAAACAATGTTGAAAACTAGCATCTCGAGTATCTAAAACTCGAGTTTTTAAGTGTCCGACATGGATTAGTTTAAAGTGGGAAAAAACCAAGCTGAAAATAGAGTTTCAAAAACTCGATGTCCATAAATTGAATAAAAACGCCGCTATAGGGATATAGAACGTCACTATAAGGCTTAAAAACGCCACTATAGGACTCCATAAAAATGTCTTTAAAATTTTGCAGGAAAACGCCGCTACAGGGTTTTAAAACGTCACTGTAAGACTTAAAAACGCCACTATAGGTGAAATTTTTTTTTTTTTTTTTTTTTGCATAAAACTCGAGTCTTAAAGACTCAATATCTGGCTAAATAAGACATTTTGAAAGAATGGCTAAATAACTTGACATCAATGCTTATGTTGTTCCATACAACGGAACAACATACATCCTTTCAACATATACAAAGGAGCAATACAAAAAAGAAAAAGAAAAAAAAAAAAAAAAAAAAAACCTAAGGAAAAACAATTTTTTAATATACCATCCCATACTAGATCCTTGACAGAATTCTAAACACATACTAATTTCAACTGTTAGGTAATATTTTACAGTGGCTAATTACGTTTAGCAAAAAAGATGAGCATTCAACAAAAGGTCAAGCATGTAAAATACAATAGATTGCACAATGTAGACATTCCAAACAAGTAGTCTGATGCTCTTATAAATGTAGTTTCCTTGGCTTTACTTTCATTGCAATAGTTAAGGAGAAACAAATGAATCAGGAATTATTGTTTAAGATAATTTCCTAGTAGTATGTTTAATAATCTTGATACTAAATCAAAAGCAATAAGGCAATTCTGTGATTCTAATCGTTTTTTCTTTGCTTATCTCCTCTAAAAAATACTTATTATAGCAAAGATAAGGAATGTAAATCATGAAAAATTCAAAGGAATGAATATAGACTAAATGTTTAAATCTACAACATAAAGAACAAGACAAGCTGAGATGTTGTTACCACAAAATATAAGGGCAAGTTGTCAAGCTCCTTGATGTAGGTTGACTTCAACTTGAACCGGATCATGTATATAACCCATAATGTTGACACTAGGGTGGTTAAATCTAAAATTGTGTGAATGTCACCCTCCATAATAGTACTACAGAACAATCTTACAGCTAGGAACAGAGCTATAAGTTCTCGAGTCTTTAATGAGAGGCCTGAAAAAGGCAACAAAACATGATTATTGAAATTACCAATATACTGTGTAATGTATGCTCCAATTGGAGCTTCCTTCCTATCCTTCTTCTTCCAATCATATGGAATCGAGACTTTAATAGGTTACTCAAACTTAATAGGTTGAACTCAACACATAAAAATTTTCGTGCTTGTCACATTTGAAACCTTACATGACTTCAAGAAATGCAATGGAAAGAGAATCCTTTCTCTCATTAAAACAATTTTTATGTTGTTGGTAAGAGTCACATGGCAAAAAAGGAAAAAACAAGAACATAATATGAAATAATTTGCACTAACTATTTTAGAAAAAAATTTCATTGAAGCTTTTTGTTTTCCTATCATTCAAGTTTTCTATTCTTCGAAATTAGCAAAACAGCCTATGGTAGCATGTTTTCAATATATAATACCACAAACATGAGCCATTTACAAAATTTCTTATTATTCCATAAAACTGCTTAAATAATAAGTTCTAAGGCACGACCAAACAGGCCCCCAATATGTGCTAAAATAGGTTATGGAAAAAAAAGTGTTTGGGTTGATTTTGGTGTATAAAGAAAGAAAATAATAAATTGAAATAGAGACCTCAAGTTCTAATTCCACATCCCAAATTCTCATAACTATATGCAATGTTGCATTATAAAATATTGTTTTTCGTGAATCGGTAAGCTATACACACATCCATTTTTTTATATAGGTAGAGGGATGGGGAGGGCTTGAGATGGTTTGAACTAGAAACTTGTAGTACCACAAAAGATGTTATTACCACCGAGTTATCACAAATTACAAATTGCATTTGCATAATATGTTGTATAATAACAAAATTTTGTTTCGTTTCATTGTTAGTTATTTTTGTTAATTATATTAGTTTATATTTTTCTTTTTGATAAGTTCTAAATTAATAAAATTTTAAATTATCTTTTAATCTTTTCCCCTATAATAAAATCCTAGCTGTGCTACTTACCTTAATAGCTGATTTTCATGGATAATCACTCTTTTATTTCCCCCTTAGAAAACTAAAAAAGGACTGATCCTAGCTGTGCTAATTACCTTAATAGCTAATTTTCATGGATCATCACTCTTTTATTTCTCCCTTAGAAATCTAAAAAAGGAATGATCATTGATATAAACTTAAATCCCAGATATGCATGCCCTCTGTAGACAAGATGTTTAGTCAATAAAATATAAAGAAAATCAACTTTTTTTGTTTTTTTTTTTGGGGAAGAAAAAGAAAATGGAAAATTATAAGTTACCTTTTACAATTTTGGTCGGATCACTATTTAGTCCACATACTTTTAATTGATACTAGTCTCTAAGCATATGCATGAACGCGTGCTTAAAAGCTCTTCTATATTTTAGGTAAAAGTTAATAATTTACATTCATTATAATTTAGGATTACCATATTTTCCAATCATAAAAAATTGTAAAATAATTAGTCAAACCCGACAACCACAAAAAAAAAAAAAAAAAAAAAAAAAAAAAAAAAAACCTGGTGAATGACAACTTCAACTTGTAGTTCAAATTGAATTTTGAAAAAACGACCAGAAAAATGTTCATATTTTGTAAGCAATATGTGGAAGTTAAATATGTATTTTTACCGGTTATAGTTTTGTCTCTACTTAAACGTAGATTGTGACTGTGGAGATATTTTAGGACCAAAAAAATGTCTAATCTAAACAAGGAAAATCTCTTAAATAGTAGTACAAATGTTACATTTGACCTTTAAGGTTTGGATTGGATTAAAAGTGAAATTGTTAGGATAACATTAAACGTACACCTAATGATGTTATTTTACTCCAAACTCTATGGATCAAAATGTAAGAATTGACCTGGGTCAAAGTAAGAACTGAAAAGGTCATGGAACTAAATTGTTATTGTGTCAGACTAAAAAGATAATTTGTTTGTCCAAAAAATACAAAATCTATTTGAGTAGGATATAAAATTTAAAAGGTCAAATTTAACAATTGAAAGTTTATGGACTTTATGTGATTCTACCAAACGACATAGAATCTAAAAAAATATGTTGACAAATTAAAAAGATAATTTTTTTTCTAAAAAGAAGTAAATAAAAAAATGATAATTCAACCTACCAGACAAAACAAATCAACAAAAACATCTTCTGGGTTTCCTAAACAAAATAAAAATAAAGATGAGAGATATAATTTAGATTATGAAGAGACATGCAGTGCAGGTATATAAACATAGATGCATGTACCAGAACAAGTCTTTTTGGTTTTGAGTTTGTAAATCAAGACGAAGATCCCCAAAGCATGGATGATTTCTGAGCCAATGAAGAAGTGGTTGTGATCATGAATGGTAAGCTTCAAAGCCACCAAGGCTAAAAGTGCAACCATTGCACCAAGACAGATCTTTATCCTCATAGATTGTTTCTTCACCCATTCAGACAACACATTCATAGGTGAACTTCTCTTCCTACCCATGATGATCTCTCTCTCTCTCTCTCTCTTAATTTCCTCTAGCTAGATAGACACACAAAATTCTCAATACAAAAACATATACAAAGAAAGAACCAAACAAATAGAGAGAGAGAGAGAGAGAGAGAGAGAGAGAGAGAGAGAGAAAGAGAGATAATATATGTATTTAATGAGAGAGCGTTTTTTGTAGTATGGGGATAAGTAATAACTAAAAAGAGAGACAGCCGTTTTTTGAAAGACACGAAGAGGGCATGCAGTCGGCATTGAAATATTATGTGGCGTTTATTTTGTTCCCATCTTGGCAGCCAATGAGATTTTCACACGTTGGATTGTATTTAAGATTATTGGATACTATTTTGAAGTTGGTGGGGTGTAATTCCTTGTTTGGGGCTACTGATTTTTGGATACGTAATATATAATTAAATTAATATTCTTAGGTTTTGACTTTTTTTTTTGGGACTTTTAATTTACAGATTTAAGGCTTGGTTGAGGAGGTGAAGAATTGAATGGAATTTTTTAAAAAGGGTAAAATTAATGTAATTTTAGGGTGTAAAAATGGAAATCTTTTCTAAAGGAAAATGTAATTTACTTTATTTTATTTTTAAAAATTGGGTATTACCATACAAATTAAACAACTACAAAAATCTGCAATAAAGAAAATTGTTATAACCTCCTATAAGTATAGGAGAGAGGTAAAGACTTTCTCCTTAAGTGTCTTTCTTAGTTCTTAACTTCTTATTCTCCCTTTTCTCTCCTTTTTTTTTTTTAAAAAAAATTATTATTTATGAATTTTAAAATTTTTCTTACTAATTAAGGGGATTGATCTATTTTGAGTAATTTGGCTGATATAGTTACAAATCTCAATGGTTTCTGTAGTTACAAATCCCAATGGTTTCTTAACTTACAAAACCATGAAGCTATATCCTATATAAAAATCCGATGTTTCTGACTTTTTCTTTCTATTATTTATTTATGGATTTTCATTCTTTATTCTTATCTAAATTATACCACTTGATTTGAATTAATTATTGCATCATAACTCGGTGTTTTAAATTACTCTAGCTTACCTTCTTCTAAAAACGAGTTTGTACGTAGTTGTATCACAACAAAATTAAGTTTAAAAGAACGGAATTTAAGTGATAGTTCATCGATAATAGTATTTTTGTGATGTTTTATGTATGTGGTTCATTTCCTACATCCCTTTCTCACCCTCGTACTTATAAAATACTAGTCGCTAACCCGTGCGATGCACGGGATAGTTAAACAAAATTTATACACATTTACTTTTATTGGTACAATCATTTGAAAATAATTCTAACTAATACCCAAATGTAAGAGACACATTGACTTACTATTTAAAGTAGCCTTCTGAAGAATTTACACATATTGTGCAACCGAGCCTTAATTTCTCATCAACAATAAAAACATGGAAATTCAAAACATGGAAAGAAAATAAAAATTACAATAATTAATTCCATTATCTTTCATGCTATACTTTGTAATTGTACGAAATTAAGTCAACTCAATTTAAGTAGTTGTAATAAAATTGGCTTCTACTATTCTCTATTCTATAGAGATATGAACATATTGGATTTCTCAAACAATTACCGGTATTGCAATAAAATGATTTATTATTGAAAATAAGAAATAAAGAAAATCTGTCTATAGTTTAAAAAACAAAATATAATAAAATTAAAGAGATAAAATTTTCGGAGGACAAAATATTATAGATAATTTTAGAAACAGATTATACACTTAAAAGGGTTAGTAATTTATAGCACTTACCCCCACTATTAGTATCTGAGATACCAAGTGCGGTCGTCGTAACCCTTTGAAAGAACCTTCCCCAATTGGACCCTATAAAAAAAATAAATAAATAAATAAAAAAACACCCAATTAACAAAATTGATCCAAAAGGGTCTAAAAAGCACACAAAATCAATTCAAAAAACAAAAATATGAGACAAAGTAATTACTTTCTCACGCCAATGAAATCGTCTTTTGTATTGTTGTTCCAAACTGCAACACTTATCTCTCTAAGGCCTTCAATTAACGAAAACACAAACTTTTCTTGGAATATCGAAGTATTATGATCATCTATACGCACACAAAAAAAAACAAAATCAAAGATAACTCACTATAACTCTATAGAATCCTCAAAAATATAAAGAGAAATTAAAGGGGTTGAATTTGATATTTACGTTTTGAGAGAGAGAGTTTTTAAACTGTGGCTTTATATTTCTTAACTTAAGAGAGAGGTAAGGTTGCTAGGGTTTTGAGGGTAAGGTTGCTAGGGTTTTGAGGTGTTATAATATTTTTATTTTTATTTTTTAATTTTTAAATATTGTGCTGACGTGGAAAATTGTGGTGTCAGCAGAGGCTTCGGTTTTATATATATATATATATAGATAAGGTTTTAAAAACCTTAGGAATAAAAAAGAAGAAAAAAAAAGAAGAAGGAAAAGTAATACAAGATGCAGTCCTAATGGGTGGCAGACAGTTCCCTTACTTGGGCGATGCCTAGAATAAATGCTTTGGGTAGCATGCATTTGGGCCTTTTATAATCCTAGCAGCCTAGCCAGGTCCACCATCCTATCATGCTCTAATATTATACAAATTAATTAAAATCACATACACACACGTGTGTGTCTATAATACTAGTGTATATATATATATATATATATATATGTATACAGGGACGGAGTCACGGGGGGCGCAATTGCCTCCCCTCGCTCCTTGAAAAAAATCCTTGAAATAGGTACGTCTTTTGTTTCCATTTGTTTCCCGCCTATCTTTTTGTTTGCGCCCTGAATTTAGCATACCCTATAGATTTCGTCACTAAAGTTTACTATTTTTTTTTTATATTTAGTGACGAAATATAAATTTCGTCACTATATGGTATTTTTTGTGACAAAAAAATTTTCCTTACATTTTGTTGTAGTGGTATATTTTGAACTATTCTTTGATACTTTACCTTGAAAAAAAAAAAAAAAAAAAAAAGACTCCCACTTTAATACATGTACAAAACCCTTAACACCAAGAAAGTAGGAAAAAATCTTCTCCCATATACCAAATCATCTCACTTTTTCACCAAATTTACTATTCTTAGTAGTTTTATCTCACCATTTACGTCTTCACCCATTTTATTGTTCTTTTTTTCTCAATCATTGTTTTCAGTTTACTATTCACAACACTTTTCTTGTGGAGTAATGCTATGAATACTATAAATTTTACAAATTGACGTGTTATTAATCATAAAAAAAATTAATTCAAACATTTATGTATTATATTGCTTAAGTGTTATGTATTCTTGTCACATCAGTTTGTGAGCATTTTCTGATATTATTTATAGTCATTTTAACTTTGAGAAATGTTATGTCCAAAACATTTTAACAACACTTTCACAACAAATCTTAAATAATACGTTGTTCTTGGTGAACAAAAAGTAATTTCAATGGTGAGTTGAATTTGAATCAATAACAACTTACCATTTATAATTTGTTGTGAAAGTATTGTGAAAATCTTGCTTATCCCATTTTTTTTCATGGCAATTCAATTAGTGGTCCCATAAGTAACACATAATTATTAGAAAAAAATATTTAATGTCCTTTCTATACTATTTTAATCTTGCCTCCTCTCGACTGAAATCCTGGCTCCGCCACTGTATATATATACACGCACACACTAGTATTATATTCATATGTAAACTAATTTTTAAAAATAAAATAAAAAAATTATTAAATTAATAGTAATAATAAATTATAAAATAAGTAAGTAATTTTAATAAAAATTGGTTTAAGTTCTAATTTTTTAGAATTTAGAGTTTAGACTTTATCCATATATATCTATTTTCATATTTTAAAATTATCTTCGTAATTTGTGTTAGTTTCTTAACATGCGGTGCGGTATGAGTTTGTTTATTTCTTTTTGGGTTATGTTTAATGTATGCCCTATTCAGCACAAACAATAATAAATAAAATAGTTCTTCAATACCAAATCTTCCTAGTGATTGTCTAATTAAAAATTTCAATGCACTCACAAATTAAATACAATAACCAAAACCCAAAATCAAAATGTACGCAAAAGAGTTCAAAATTTGGGAATATAAAAAAAATTAAAAAATTATTTATAGCAATTTTCCACTGGTATAATATCCTACATGCAAATTTCTATGAATTTATTAAATTAAAACATAAGCGTAAGTTGCATCTTGGGGAAAAAAGTGAAAAAAAAAAAAAAAAAGTGAGTTGTGTAGGATTTAATTTAGGTTTAGAAAAGTTTCATAATAGACTTTTAGTTTTATTTAAATTAAACAATTGTTAAATGTTATCCCTTAATTTGAGGGAATATATCATAATAAATAATATAAAATTAATTTAATAATTAATTATTTTTAAAATATTGATAATTGAGCTTTAATTGGAGAAATCAAAATGTTGGTTTTTTTTTTTTTTTTTTTTTTTTTTTTTTTTTTTTTTTTTAAGAAAGAAAACGTGGGTTGTTGTTTGAAATTTAAGTTTATAATTTTTTATAATAAACTTTTTGTTTGAATAGAATTTAAATCTGTTTAAATATTTAAGTTTAAAATTTTTTGATAATAGACTTTTAGTTTGAATAGAATTTAAATTTGTTGAAATTTAAATGTATAGAATTAATTTACTAATTAGTTGTTTTTAAAATATTGATAATAAAATTTTAGTTGGAGTAGAAGTCAAGGTTTTAAAAAAGAAAGAAAAGAAAACATATGTTGTTGTTTGGGATTTAAGTTTAGAATTTTTTATAATTGACTTTTAATTTGAATAGAATTTAAATTTGTTGAAATTTAAATGATAAATTTTTATCTAAATTAAATAGTTGTTAAATATCATCCCTTAATTTGAGGAAATATATCCTAACAAATAATACTAAATTAATTTACTAATTAGTGAAATTAGCCACTTGGCATAACCATGGTTTCTAAATCCAACTTTTATTATATTAGTATTAGTATTAGTATATGATGAAGATATTAGTATTTTACACACACACGTACGCACACACACAAGGAAGATATTTTAATAATAGATTTGGTGAGAGAATGTAATAATGTGTGTGGAGTTGGATTCAAGTTATACCTGGTATAATTTTAAGCAGTATTACACCACTTAATATTTTATTATTGGATGCAAATTTTGACAAATTCACTGTTAGATTACATTATCTTCATATTTTTCTATACTTACAAAATTTCAAAGTGATCAAAGATTAATAGTCATGTCATCAATCAATTGTTTAAATTCAAGTTTTTGTAGTTTAAAATAATGTATAAAATATGAGTTTATAGATGAATGACAAATAATATCCAATTGACATGAAAATTGGCATGAATGTTAAAAACATATAGAACATGTAATTTAATAGTGGAATTTCAAAATATAAATTCTATAATAAGTTATTGGGTAATGTAACATTACTTAGAATTACACTAAGTATAAGTTGAACTTAACTCATGTGTGTGTGTTTAACAGTTAGATTGTTTCTAAAAAAGAGATTGAGACAAAATAACAAAAGCATAAAAATTCACCCTACGTCCTCTAGGATTCGGTGATCAATTATCATTTTGGTGTTCAAAGCTTGTATTTTGTCAATTTCCAACTAAGTGTACGTTTGGAATGCGTGTTTAATGTGCATTCCTGTGTTTTGTTGAAAAATAGTGAATTCTATGGCATTATTCATAGGACCCACAAATACAAAATTTAGCAAAATTTTCATTAAAACTGGGTTCCACAAAGACTATTCACACATTTAAAAATTATTTTGTTATAGTGTTTTCAATTTTCAATAATAAGCAGTATTCAAAAAGCCCCTAAAATGACATGATTTTAGGTATTTTTTTCTTTATATATACAATTTTTAATCACTAAAAAGAGGCTACCAATTTTTTTTTTTTTTTTTTTTTTTTTAATTAGAAGATGAAACATGACAATTTTGTTTCATTTTAATTTTTTTTTTTTTTTTGGGTTGAAAATTCAGGTATATGCCGAAACCGATGTAGCCTAATTTAGACGTAACCTGTTTGCTCTTCCTTGTATCGTCGTTGCTCCTCTTCTTCCCAGTCATCATCTTTTTCTTCTCCTTCTTTTCTAATCTCTTTTCAACCAAACACACAATTGCTCTAACAATATAAAGAAGCTCAAATGCAGGGGTGGCAAAGGGGTGGCATATGGGTGTGTTCAAGAATGTCATAAATGGGTTAGGAGCTTAAATACCAAATTGATGACTTTTAAAAAAATTATTTATTACCCACACACAATCCAGCCCACTATTTAAAATGGGTTAGGGGATGAAATACCAAATTTGCAATGGCTCTTCAATTATTTTAAATAAAAAATTTATTTATACGCACTCTCAAAGGCTATTCAATTTTTTTAAATAAAAATTAATAATTTGCATCCATTATAATTTAGGATTACTATATTTTTCAATTACAAAATATCTAGAGGTGTGATGAGTGTTATGGGTTTGTGATTGAAATAATTTTTTTTTATCATACTTCTAGGCATTTTATGAATGGAAAATGTAGTACAAAATATCTAGAGCACTGGAGTTCGCCATTGACGCCGGCTTTACAGACTTGATTGTGGAAGGGGATAATCTTTCTTTGTAATGTCTTTACTTTCATCATCCGGAGCTGATCTGTCTCGGCTTGGGCATATTATACAGGATATTCAATGTTTGGCCAATGAGATTAGATGGGTTTGTTTTAGTCATGTTAAGCGAGATGCAAATTCGGTGGCACATGTATTAGCCAGACATGCGAAAAATGTAACTGAAGAAATAGTCTGGTTGGAGGATACTCCCCCACCAGCTAGTGAGGCATTGTACTATGATTCCTTATATTTGAATGAGTAACAGATCCGGTCCATTTTCAAAAAAAAAATTATTAATCTTTCAGAGGCTAGTAATCAATAAGGCAATTTCCAATGCTGAATAATTAAATAGTACAATCGTTGATGGGCAGCAAGGGTAAAGTTCTTTTGCCTTCTTATTAAATCTAATCAACAACTTTCAAATGAAATACCTTCAATCAAAAGAATGGGAACCATAAAATGAATAAAATACCAGCTTAAAAAAAAAATCAAAATAAAGGAAAATATAATTCTGAAAACAATTAAACTAACACTCTATCTAAGTGAATATATCGAAGTACTAAAAAAATGGCCAGTGAAGAACTAAAAAAATTAATCTTTGAAAAGTAACGAAAGCTTAGAAAAGAGAGGGTAAAAGACTATACCGAGTGATCATAGAAATTGTGGCCATCATATTTCTCTCAAAAGACGGAATATTAAACAACTTACATGTTACATGAGTTCCAAATCTTATACATAGCAATTATAAAATCACCATATATGTCATTACTTGTCAAAAAAAAAAAAAATCACCATATTTGTCGTTAAACCCCATATTGGTACATAAATTATTGATAAAAATCAAAAAAAAAAAAAAAAAACAGCTTATGCCGATGGAATAAGAGAGGGAACTAGAACTCCTTAGAAACAAAGAATGAAAATATGGATCACCATTGAACTGTGATCCCTCAATTGATCCACACCCATCTCTGAGGCTCAGCAACAAAATTATAAACCAATCCCCATAGCCAATTCATCACTACTGTGAGGAATAGCTCTGCTCTGGCCTCCATCCATCCCTCACCGCCAATGTATGAAAGTTCAGTTAACAGGAAATTTGGAATTGTGAATGAGTAGAAGACTGAAGGTTTAAATTTCAATTTGTAAGCTGATGGGAGACTACAACAGATTTATGAGGCATTTTGTTAGGGGGAATTAATGGACGTATTTTTACTGTTATATCCTCAATTGTTTTCACTTATTAAAGTGTTGGATGCGAGGGTATTTTAGACAGTTTAGTGAGGCATTTTTTTAGGGGTAGTTAATGGACGTATTTTTACTGCTTGTTCTCAACAGTTTTCACTTATTAAACGTTGGATGCGGTGGTATTTTGGAAAAAAAATAATAATAATAATCTGGTCCAAATAAATGAAGTTCTTTAAATAGTAGTATAAAAAATACACCTAAAATCTTCAAATTGACCAAAATGTCATTGAAACCTTTAAAATGACAAAAATACTTGCAAAAACACCTATAATGATGGAAATATACCCAAAATCTTTAAAATGTTCAAAATATTCTTGAAATTTCTGAAAGACCTTGAAACCTTTAATATGATTGAAATACACCATAAACTTCCAAAATGACTAAAATACAACTAAAAACTCTTATATGACCAAAATACCCTTAGAAAACCTCTAGGATGATTGAAATATGCTCAAATCCACCAAAATACTATTAAAACCTGTACAATTTCCAAAACACCCTAAAAAGTCTCCAAAATGATTGAAATACATCAAAAACCTTATGAATGACCAAATTGAGGTAGCAATTTCAAATTGGTTGGAAATAGTTTCAAATTGAATTTTAAATAAGTTGGAAATAATTTAAAATGTGCTCGAATTAGTATTAAATAGACTTAAAGTAGATTTATATTGGAGGGGGACACTTGGTACGAAATTAGAGTGCATGTAAATTTTAATTAGAATGATATTTGACACAAAATTAAAATACAATTAGAATCTAATTTGGATCCTTTATTGAACTTCCATTTTAATTTATTACTTGTAAATATATTGTATGGCAGTGTTAAAGTGAGGAACATGATGATGCACACTTAAAAAAAAATGACGATGCACACTATAGTATTAGTTTGACGAATAAATTAAACAAAATGATAAATTGCAAGTGGTCTCAAATATGGTATCTATTCAATTGTAGTAATAGCATTTTAATTGAGTAATATTTTACAATTTTGAAATGTCAATAATAGACTTTCACATATAGCAGACTATCTTAGTGATTTTAATATTCTTGTAGGGTAAGACACATGATGAAGCACATTATATGACAATGTCAAGCATGTAAAATAAGGAATTAAGGGTATGTTTAGTAACTATTTTTTTTTCCTTATTTTTTGTTTCTAAAAACAGTTTTCTATTTTTGAGACTAAAAAACTTGTTTGGCAATCCAAAATGAATAGAAAATAAAAACTGTTCTCAAAACTCAATTTGTGAAGGAAATTGAAAACATGCAAAATACTATTTTCAGTTTTTAATTTTCAAAAATCAATGAAAACACGCATTTAATTTAATGAATATGTCTCATTTAATGAGTTAGCATTAGAGTTCAAATCTTAGTAACAACATATTTTAGTATTTTCTATTTTTTTATTCAAAAAACTATCTTTTTAATTTCAACTAACCAAACATGTTTTTTATTTCAAAAATACAAGAAAATTGTTTTGTTTTTATATTCCCAAAAACAAGTTTTTGAAAATAGAAAACAAAAATTGTTATCAAACATAACCTTATTCTCTCAATTTTAAGTCTTTTCCATTTCGTCAATTTCACGATTAAAAGATTTTATTTTTTAAATCTAACATTGTATAGACTACCATGTCATTTTAGATTTTAATGACGTAACAATTTGTACATATTTTTAGAGTTGTAAATTTAATCTAAATAATGAAATGAATTAATTTCAAATAGAGAAGATTATTAGGGTTTAAGAGTAAAAAAATTGTCCATGTGATATAAAGAGAGTATATCCATTTGGCTAAATCACAATTTGTGAGATCCAAATTTATTATATAGTTAGTATATGATATATAGATAGTAGGAGTTGATAGGCCTGATATTGATTTGCTTCATCTTCATATCGTGAATGCTTTGAAATTTGAATGATATGTTGCCGTTGGTAACAGAGAAGAACTACTATTAATGTCACTAGCTCACCATTCAAAAAAAAAAAAAAAAAGTTTAATATTCATTTATTATTTTATTGAACTTACAACAATTACATTCATTACCACATTAGTTTATGAAAAATGCTAACGAGTGCCCTTAGGACGAGAAATTATAAGATCCACATGGTGGACAAGTGATATCGTCCATCATTCCACTAAAAAATTTTCACTTGTTTAAAATTGTTAGTTAGAAAATTTTTTTAAACAAAAATTAATTACTGACTCAGCAATTTTAAACAAGTGGAAATTTTTTAATGGAATGGTGGACAAGTGACATGGTCCACCAGAAGACTCTATAATTTCTCACTTAGGACATTGGTTAATAATTCATTTTAGGAAAGTTTTGACATCACTTTTATGGAAAATGAAAAAAGCTATCAAAATTAGTTTATAAGGTTTTTATCATAAAATTTGTAGTAATTTTAGTAGTTTTCATGAAATAATTAAACTCACCTTATTGAATGTATTGGAATTTAGAAACAACTTCAAGAAAGTAATTCTAAAAATGAAAAATAGAAAGATGTAAAGGCAAACTAATGACAAAGCAAGTGCATGCTTTAGATATGTTATGGACCCAATTCTTTGCTACTTGCTTCGAGGGAATCAAAACCTCCAAATTGATTAATGAACTATTTCGAGGGAGTAGTCTCCAAATTTAAACCTTACTCAACATCATGCCATATATAATGATGAATTTCACATAAAATAGTGGTTTATCAGACAATATTCACACATGCCTGGCCTCCATAATGATTTCACTTGTTTTTGGAGTTACAAGTAATCTTAAATCCCTATCGCTAACAAGTCTACCTCCATAAATTGCACAGTAGCACCAATACGAAGAGCCTTGCAATTGCTAGTATATCATATGCGTCAAATTAGACGCGTGACTTGAGTTTTGAGTGTTGAGTGGACTCACCGAAGGTTCAAGGAAAAGGAGACAAGTGTTCTCTATTTTGCTCTCTCTATTAGAACCTCTTGCCTTGCCTTCAATGTGCAGCTGCCCCTGCCAACTGCCAAGGTTGGCTTCAACTCGGTCCAAGACTTATAACTTTTGAGCCCTAACCCTCTCTCTTTCTCTCTCACACAGCAACCAACCATTTCAGTCCAACAATGAACGGGTACGCATTTCCCATTAATCAAACGTTTTATTATTATTATTTAATTTTCATAAAATCATTCTCTTCTGTTTTAACTGAAACTAAATTTCTTTGCTTTATATTTTGATTTAGACGCACGCGTGACTTGAGTTTTTGAGTGTTGAGTGGACTCATCGAAGGTTCAAGGAAAAGGAGGCAGGTGTTCTTTACTTTTCTCTCTCTTTTAGAACCACCTGTCTTGCCTTCAACGTGCAGCCTCCCTTGCCAAGGTTGGACTTCAACTCGGTCCAAGACTTTTGATTTTTGAGCCTTGACTCCCTCTCTCACACAGCAACCAACCATTTCAGTCCAACAATGAATGGGTACGCATTTCCCATTATTCAAACATTTTGTTATTATTTAATTTTCACAAAATCATTCTCTTTTGTTTTAATTGAAACTGAATTGCTTCGCTTCATATTCTGATTTAGATGCGTGACTTGAGTTTTGAGTGTTGAGTGGGCTCACCGAATCTTTTTTTTTTTAATTATTATTTAATTTTCACAAAATCATTCTCTTATATTTTAACTGAAATTGAATTGCTTTGCTTCATATTCTGAATTAGACTAAGATTGGTTACAATTCCTCAAGTGACCTTTCCATGGAAATTATTTTTGCGTTTTCTTAGCTCCAATAAAAATTTAAAAGAATAAATTTGGGGGCATTTTTGTAATATATGGTATGAAACTTTGTGTGTTGCTATGAATTTTTTTCAAGAATTGTGACTATTTCTATAGGAAAAAAAGCATGGTAGGAGCCGCCAATTTATGTGTGAGAAACAATATGCTTCAAACAACAAAAACAACAAGCCTTAATTCCAAATTTTGGGGTCCCCTTTCAACAAATTAGTTAGTTAGGGTTGTTTGGCCATCTTTATGTCCATTCTACTCTTTCAAAAGTCGTATACTATATTTATTCCTTAATTGATAACTCTTATTACTTCTACTAATATTATTTTGGGTCTTCTTCTAAATTTTTTTTCGTTTTCTTAACTTGTACCAACTTACTATTTTTTACCTATGCGTCCTCTGTATATGACCAAACTATCTCAAGTGACTCTCCCTCATCCTTTCCTCAACAAGAGCTACCCTTATCTTAACATTCTCACATCAGCTATTTAGGATCTAATTGTTACCGATGAAACCGGCCAATATCGAACCGATCCGATCATTGCGAGCACCGCAGCGGTCTCTGGTACAATGGTTGGGGGTAATCTAGGCATACCGAAGATGGTCGGTGTGGCGAGTGGTGGTTATTTTGCACTCTAACGAGAAACCACACCACATCAATATATATATATACACAATAATTTAACATGTATATATAGTTTTATGCTCTAGTAGAGAGAAGAGAACTAAGAGAAGGCAAGTTAGAGAAGCAACATAGAAGAAGATGAAAATAGCGTTGAGTGAGTTAAGAAAATGTTAGAATTTATTATTATTATTATTATTTATTAAGAAAATGTTAGAATTTATTATTATTATTATTATTTATTAAGGATAAAACTTAGGTACGAAGACTTTTAGGTGCTATTCCTTAGGTTCGCCTTTTAAGATTTAACTATGTGGCTACTTAACTAAAAAATACACTTTCATCATTTGAGAAAAAATCCACATGGTTGAATTTTCAAAGGGTAATTTAAGGAACAACACCTAAATATCGTAACTAAATCTTGACCATTTATTAAGGGGTTGTTTGGTATAGGAGTTTAAATACATGTTTTTAGTTTTTAAACAATATTACACTCTTTTTTACATACTTTTTCACTCACATATATTTTCAAAAAATACAAATAACGTTATTAGAATAACGTTATTAAATGGACCCTAAATATACACAAAAACGAAGTCATTTTGAACCTTTTTTTTTGAGATCTAGTAATTTTGAAATTAATATTGATTTTAATATCAATTCCAAAAATTAGATTTAAATAAAAAATTTAAAAACTCAAACAACATACGTTTTTCAATTTTAAAAACCAAGATTTATTACCATCGCACACTTTTGTTGCGATGGTCACTCCCTCCATACTCTATAAATATTTATACTTATGAAGTGTAGGGGTAATATTTAGAGTTCAAGTCTTTATACTTCTGAAGTGTGGGGGTAATATTTAGAGTTCAAGTCTTCGTTAGCGAACTTCACGCGTATATACTTAAACTTAAGATTAGACTATTGAGAAATTCTATCTTGTTTTTATAAATAAATAAATTAAAGAAAAAACCTAGATTTATTTACTCACACCCCCCTCCCTCTCGTCAATCTCCCTCTCCCAGTCCCAAACTCCCGGCAACTCTCTCTCTCTCTCTCTCTCTCTCTCTCTCTCTCTCTCAACTTTTTCCTTCTGCCGCTTGCTGCCCTCGTACATTACCGCTCGATGCCACCGTTCTTGAAGTTTTACCCTCTCCTCTCTCTTTGTCACAACATTCTCAGGAGTTTCTAGTGAAGGTTTTTGACTTTGGATGCACCTTACAATGTTTTGTACCAGGTTTGTTATGTATTTTATTTTCAATGATTTTGTTTTATCTTTTATGGGTTTTTTGTAGTTTTTTTCATTTGGGTCTTTTGTGATTTGAAATGGGATATTTTAGAGAGAAAGGTTGAGAATTTCTTTGTAGTTGTTTGTTTTCTTTCGTTTTTTTTATAGGAATATTTGGGTTTTTCAATGATTATGATGTGGTTTTGGGATGTTAATTGCATTGTGTTTAGTTCTTGAGAAAATAGGGAAATAACCGAATTAACCGCACCGAAACCGAAACCGAAACCGAAACCGATATGGTGCAGCACACCTTTTGGGTACGCAATTCCCATTAATCAATTTTTTTTTTAAAAAAAATGAGAAATGCCATGTATATAATATTTTCACAACAAATCTTATGCGGTAGGTTGTTACGGTTGTTATTGGTGGGGCTGAAAATTAATTTAAGTGGTAGGTTCAAATTAGAATCGATAACAACTAACCAGAATGATTTGTTGTGAAAATGTTGTAGAGGAACACCTCTTTTTTTTATATTATTATTTAATTTTCACAAAATCACTCTCTTCTGTTTTAACTGAAACTGAATTGCGTTGCTTCATATTCTGATTTAGACTAACATAGGTCACAATTCCTCAAGCGACCTTTCCATTGAAATTATTTTTGCGTTTTCTTAGCTCCAATTAAAAAAAATAATAATTGGGGCATTTCTGTAATATATGATATGAAACTTTGTGTGCTGCTATGACTATTGCTATAGGAAAAAAAGCATGGTAGGAACTGTCATTTTTTGCTAGGTTGCACGGACACTTCATTTGGGGTGCTGTGCCTGTGTTGTATCTATGTCGTACTTGTGTCGCAACTGTGTCTAATATGTCGTATCATGTTATAATTTTTAAAAAATTGCTCCTGTCGCTGTATTGTACCAGTACTTGTACTTTTACCTGTGTCCGTGTCCATACATCCTAGATTTTATGTGAGAGAAACAATATGATTTAAGACAACAAAAACAACAACAAGCCTTAATCCCAAATTTTGGGGTCCCTGTTCAACAAATTAGTTAGTTAGGGTTGTTTGGCCATCTTTCTGTCCATTCTACTCTATCTGAAGTCATATACTCTATCCATTCCTTAATTGATAACTCATTTTTTATTACTTCTACTAATATTATTTTGGTTCTTCTAATTTTTTTTTTGTTCCCTTAACTTGTACCAACTTACTTTTTTTTTTACCGTGCGTTCTTTGTACATGACCAAATCATCTCAAGCGATTCTCTCTCATCTTTTCATCAACAAGAGCTACCCTTATCTCAATATTCTTATATCATCTACACCTATTTTATGAATTTGTTTCTTCTTAGCAACCCAACATTAGGTACCATACAGCATAGTTGGTCATATAGCAATCTTATAAAATTTTCCTTTTAACTTAATATGCTCCAAGAGCGTTGAGTAATATTTGGAACCCTAATATGTAAGAGTTGGATTTGAAATGTTGGTTTGATTGATGTTAGTGGATCCATAGCCGACCCTTAATGGTAATGAGTGTGTATTATGTAATTCATGGAACCTTTACCCAAATTCTAACTTGACAAAGAGTCTCTCCTCATCGGATGTTTCAAAAATATAGTTCTTTCAACATATGATTGAAAACTTTCGGGAGTTTGCATCATGGATTTTATATGCAGGTGTGGTGGATATTGTTTATGGTTTGCGTTTTAAATGTTATCTTGTATGCTCTCATGATTGCTTATGTTACAGATACCCTTTGGTTATAGACCCTAACATATTATCTGCTTGCACAGGGTAATTGCAAGAAAACTCTATGTGAATGTCTCTAGGTTAAAAGTTCGGCACAAGCATTTGTGCACTGATGCAGCTACAAGAGTTTCTGGTTCTAATTGTGGCCAACCTAGCCCTGTAATATTAATCTCTCCATATATATATTTATGTGTGTGTGAGAACTATGAAGTCAACAATTTATTTCATGTTAACTCACTCTAGTGGAACCCAAGAATTGCTATTGTGCTTGTGTTTCCAGTGGAGACATCCAGGGTTCAATCCCCCGTCTCCCCCAACTATTAGATTATCAAAAAAAAAAAAAAAAAAAAAAAAAAAAATCCTTCCAACTCAAACAATATTGACCTTCTTCTATTGGGGTATCAGCATACAAATTATCAAACAATAAATCCACACATCCTAATTCTCAATCATTGAAAGTTTGTTTGTAATGAATTTAAAAAAGATCATGCTGCCCCACCCCCCCCTCTCTTCATTCACCACCAAACAAGAGTGAACTGAAGCATCCTTGTTTAACACAATTGAGAACAATTCCAGGAAAAAATCTTTTAAAAGTTGAGCCCTGCACCAAATGTCATGCCAGAACCTCACTTTTATACCATTGCCACCCCCACATCGAATATAGGATGCAAATCTCCCCTAACTTGACTGGATACTTCACCAAAGACTACTCCATATGTACCTTGAACTATCGTTGTTGACTATTGACCTCAATCTTGCCCAGATTTGGATCTGACAATCCCCCCCTCTTTGTGGTTGATTTTCTTCCATCCATTTGTCCATAGCCACCCAACAGGGATTGAAAGTTCAAATCTATAGCTTGTTTTCTATCTATGCCTGTGTGAATTTTTTTTTTGGGACACTTTTACTGTTTCATTGTTTTCATTTCTGTTCTCTTCCGCAATATAATTATTGCTTCTTAAAGAGTTCTAAATATATCAAGTCTGACATTGATTTTAATTAATTTGCTTGAAAAATTAGGAGCACAAGGAGACACATGATCTCTCTAATAACATTCAGCATTATGATATTGCTATTGTTGGAGGAGGCATGGTCGGCATGGCTCTAGCTTGTTCCTTGGGTATGTGATGTTTTGTGTTTACTTAATTAACTGTATCCTATGTTGGAGGGGCAGGTTGTTTGACCAAACCTGATTGAATTCTTGTTACACAATATGACATCTTTTTCTGTTTTAGTCATAAGCCTAATAATATTTTCCTTCCTGTAGTTTCTTTTTATTTTCTACTAGGGATTAAGAGTGATGTCTACAAGCGGATTCCGACCAAGTCAATTAATTTCGTATTGATTGCTTAACACATTATGCCACTGTTATTAATTCATTGGTTATCTGATCTCCTGGGAGGTTTTAGTCTCTCTCAAACACCACCAGATCTTTGTTACCTAATTCCCTTGTGGAAAATATGCTCAATTTATGTCAGTGAAACCATGTTGATTTCTCAATATCTAAATGCAGAACAATGTTTTGGATAAAATTTCATAATGAATTTGAGCACTGTAATGTCTTGTACTGTTACATATTCTTTCATTTATTAAATAGATTTGGTTTGGGCTGGAGGATATAGAATATTGCCATTTCCATCAGTTGCCTTAAAATTTCAAAACCATCACCTTCTATGTGTGTTTGCAGCAAGCATGCCATTGACAAAGCACCTGAATGTTGCCATCATTGATAGCAATCCTGCATTGGGGAGTAGACCCTACTTCAACAAAGAAGACCCCCCTGATCCAAGGGTCAGTACAGTGACACCTGCTACTATATCTTTTTTCAAAGGTATCAACTTCGATATTTTTGTCATTCTCAATCATGTTCTGGCCACCCTCTTTTTCTCCTAATCCTCTCAAAGTCGCCATGGGTACTCTTATGGGGAAGTACTAATGTATGCTTCAACACCCTTCCCTATGGAATAGAGATGCTGTTGGGCAGTTTTTTTTTTCGTTTTCAATTATTGTAATGGATTTGATATGGATTTTAAAAAAAAAGAGATGGAATTGATATGGTGGTATATCTGTTTTACTGATTGAAATGGCCCTGCTTTAGAGCATGTTGAAATCATCACCATAGCTGAAAGCAATGCTTCTTTTGAAGGAGACAGAAACACATGTTTTGCATAGTTTTAAACTTAGAATAACAACATTTGTACTTTGTAGATGTTGGTGCTTGGCAATACGTTGAACAGCATCGACATGCATATTTTGATAAAATGCAGGTAATCATTGCTACTTTGTATTTTGTTGTGGATTCACTTCAATTTTTTTTTGTTTTTTTTTTGTTTCCTATTGTTTGTTTTGATAGTTGATTTCCTTTTAATTGCTCAATGTAAAATGATGTACTAAAATACCTTAACTATAAACTGGATGCGTTGGTCCGACTTGTTCAATTGTTCACCATTTTCTGTGTCACTGACATGTTCAGTTGTCTTGTCTCACTTTGTTCCTATGTATGCTGACTCATTGATGTTTTCCATTACATGCATGTTAGATTTTTTTTTTTTTTTTTTTTTTTTTTTTTTTTTTTTTAATTATAAAATTTGGATCTTAAAAAAGAATGGATCATTAATACATTTATCAAGATAATTAAAGACATGTTCATTGGAGCCATAACTTACATTCCTAATATATAATTGCTGACATAGATTAGAAAATGAAGTTTAAGTTAGAATTAGGAATGGTGCATTCTCTGAAGCTAGTGTTAGCCAAACTTTATCTATCATTCTTCTTAAAGGTTTTGGGGGTTGGGACTGAAAGTATAAGCGAATGCATGCAGGTTAGAGACTAATAACAGTCACAAGTTTTTTTCATTGATAGGGCAGGTGAGTATCAATTAGGTCATGTTCAGGAGGAGAACTGAACATTCTCTGATCAACTGTGAACTAATAGCAAGTGAAGGTGAGATAACCAGTAGGTGGAAGAGGGATAAAGATTTAATTTTATTTGTGTTAGTAGGAAGGAGCTTTGAATTAGCAGATTTTGAAAAAGACCAAGAACTCCCGAAGAGTTTCATGAGGTGGAATACAAGGTTTATCTATTCTTAATGCTCCCAAAGATGATTCATGAATTGAAGCAAGTGTTATGTGCCAGATTCATGATCCTTCAACGTTTTAAAACTCGATGTCAAGTTTTCTCCAACCAGGGGAGTATAACGTGGGAGTCCAACCAAAATTTATTAGAATTTATATTTTTGTATTTATCTCATGCAAGATTGGATTATTTTGAACTTTTAGATTTGAGTTTAGATAGCGATTATATTTTAGACGGATTAGTATTTGAGTTCAGTTAGAATTATCTTTCATTAGTTTTTATCTTTTATCTCTTTATTTCCTGAAAGCTCTAGCTCTATATAAGCTCCTGGTTTATTTGTATTTGGAAGACGGTTGATTAATGAAATTTCAGATTTCAGATTGGAGTTTTTCCAATATGTTGGGTGCTGATTCCTGATACCTAGGTGCTGATGCCTAAGTTTCTTGCTTGGTGCTGATTCCAGGAAACTAGGTGCTGATTCCTAGGGTTTATTTTTTAATTTTCTTGTTTTTTTTTTCTTGATTGTCCCACATCAACTCCTTACTTGCCAAGGAGCTGAAGTGGGGAATTTTTACATTTGATTCCTTTTCATCATTTAGGAATTATAAGTATATTTGGCATGATGTGCAGCTGGTGTTACTCTCGTCTGTGCCCTGCAATTGCTTATATTATTGCATTCTTTTGCTTAGAATATAATCGTATTTTCTTTTACTTGAATAATTTGCTACATTTCTTTGTAGGGTCATGCTAACGGGTGCCCTTAGGGTAATGGTTAACAATCCATTTTAGGAAAGTTTTGACGCCACTTTTATGGGAAATGGAAAAAATTGTCAAAATATTAATTACCTTTTTTTTTTCTTTTCCCATAAAAAATTTCTTTAAATGGATTATTAACCCTTGTCCTAAGGGCATCTGTTAGTATTTCCCTTCTTTGTAACATATCCTCTCTCCCAGTGGGCC
Source organism: Quercus dentata (assembly GCA_028216015.1). NCBI lineage: Eukaryota > Viridiplantae > Streptophyta > Magnoliopsida > Fagales > Fagaceae > Quercus > Quercus dentata. The sequence goes on along the minus strand of CP116452.1, from coordinate 65,252,822 downwards.
ACTATGTTTTGAAATAAGACTGGTAATGTTTTCTTCTATATTTTCATAATTTTCTGTAGGTCTGGGATTATACTGGCTTAGGATACACAAGATACAATGCACAGGATATAAATAAAGAAGTTCTAGGGTAAGCATTCGCATAGGAAGAAGAAAAATATCATTTTCGTAATCTTCTAGTTTTTAATGGAAAATGACTTTGTGCTACAGGTGTGTAGTCGAGAATAAGGTTCTTCATGGTTCCCTGCTGTCATGTATAGAGGTACATATTTTTATTGTTAATTTGTCATAAATTCAGTGAAAACCTCTTGTATTTTAAGTTCTGTTATGGAGAAGTTCTTCCTTTCATTACATTCTTTCTTTTCCTGATGAAAAATATTCCTTGTCCAGTATTGGATCACTAAGTATATAGACTTGGCTGAATGGTGTGCGTAATATTTTTCTTAATGTAGTGAAATGGTGGAGTTTTCATCTCCTTTTATGAAATATGGTTGTCATCTGTGCTTGATTCTCAGAGTTTTGTTATTGTATTTTTGTGTGTTGGATGGCTTTTGTGTTTTTTACTTTTGGTTTTAATGATGTATTCAGGGCTCTGTGAGCACTATTGGATAGCATTCTTACCATTATAATAGGTATAGCAATTTAAGAATGAATTTTCTTTTATTATACTTTAAGTGGGATTTGATTATCAGGAATTTTCTTTTCTTCATATAAGGTCATTTGTACCTCTTCTTCATATATATATATATAGAGAGAGAGTTGTTAATATTGACATAATCAGGTTTATAATACTGTCTTATATAACAAAGAAAAAGTGAGTGAACCCAACCCTAAGGGGTACCACAATCAGGTAGGATTACTCCTCATAAAGCAGAGGTCCTTAGTTTGAAAGGTCCTGGAAGCACGAAGCCAATTTTATTTTATTTTTATTTCATTTCGGTATTCAATTTTATTTTATTTTAGGTCTTATTATTTAAATAGGTTATTAGCATTTTATTTAATTTCTTAGAGTCAAGGCTATTTTTGTAATTCAATAATTGGGTTTTCCCAAGTCAATCAGGATTAGGGATAAGTCCTAATAATAGACCATCTAAGAATACTATTGTACTCTAATGGAGACTGTTTATGGTTTCCTTGAGTAATAAAATTTACTATTGGAAATTTTCCTTAAATAGTTTGGTGCTGATTTCAGGAAATCCTAAGTGTTGATTCCTAGGCTATTTATTTATTTATTTTATGTTCTTCAATCAGTGTTGCATCATTTTTGGTTTTGTATCTCTCTTTTCCCCTCCCGTGGGAGCAAACTTGAACATATATATATATATATATATATATATATAAAAGAAAAGAAAAGAGAGGGAAAACAGAAACAGGAGGAAACCTTGGTGATGCAGTTGTAGGCCCTTCTAGTTTCCAGTATGATGGATATTATCCCCCTGATGGGTTGATAATGAGATTTAAACTTATTTTTTAAAAGTCAAATTTCTTTAAAAAAGCTCAAATGGCACATGTACACAGGGTGTGTACTGTAAGGTACAGCAAAATTAAACACTGAAAGTACATCGACCAAATAACACGATTTAAATTTCTTCCCTAGCACAGTTATTTTCTTTGAATGTGGTGGCAACCTGGTCATTCATTATATATAGCTATTCTTATTCCTTGAGGTCTCATCAATATATAATATTTTGCCAATTTCAATGTGCCTTATCTTGTGCAATGTAATTTTCATTTACTTGCTGTAAATTATGATACTTTTTGCAACTAAGAAAATTGAAACTTGTCTATAGAATACAGATTTCCAGAAGAAAATCTATCCTTCCAAGTTATCTTCAATGACTCTACCTCCGAGCCCTTCATCCTTGGGGATGGACAGCACATCATCATGGCCGCCATTATCTTCTCAGAGGCATTTAGCAAAGCTGGAACTGAGTGATGGCAATAGCCTATATACAAAGTTGGTGGTAATTTTCACTTGTATGTAAATGAAGTTACATTGCTGTTTGATGAATAGTAGGATGAATAATTGCCCGTTTTATTCAGTGGGTAAGATCTGTTTGATAACATATGTCACTGATAATAATTGGTTACAAGTATTCAAATTTGTTGACATTTATTGCAGGTTGGAGCGGATGGTGGCAAGTCACGTGTCAGGGAGTTAGCAGGATTCAAGACAACCGGATGGAACTACTCACAGAATGCAATCATATGTACAGTGGAACATACTGTTGAAAACGGATGTGCGTGGCAACGGTTTCTACCTGCTGGTCCAATTGCACTTTTGCCAATGGGTGATAATTTTAGCAATATTGTGTGGACTATGAACCCAAAAGAGTCAACAAACGGTAAATTAATGAATGAGGATGAATTTGTGAAAGATGTAAATACTGCTCTGGATTATGGATATGGTCCTCATCCTACGTCAAGCTTGTTTGGAAGCGGAGAAATGTTTTCTTGGCCTAGAGCAGGTGTGACATTATCAGCTAATGATTGTTTTGAAGTTCCACCAAAAGTGGTTAAGTTGGCATCTGAAAGAATGGTGTTTCCTTTGTCTTTAAGGCATGCCAATGACTATGTGTCAAAGCATGTTGTTCTGATTGGAGATGCTGCACACACTGTTCATCCTCTGGCTGGTCAAGGAGTTAATATGGGTTTTGGAGATGCATTTGCTCTTTCTAGGGTCATTGCTGAGGGTATAGCTGTAGGCTCTGACATTGGAGAGGTATGTGTTTTTGCAAAAAATTTCTTATTCTGCAAAGAGGTCTTTTGAATTTCATTGTTGTATTATGCCTTCTTTTAGGATGCAAGGACCTTTAATCTAGTATCTCACTTGTTTAGGTGAAGACATAGAGCTAGAGTGCTAGACAAATGGACTGATGGAAATATTTATATATTTATTTATTATTTTATTTTCTCGTAGTTAAAATAGAGGGGAGATTTGAATGTGGTCATCTTTGTTGGAAATGCTAGGTGGTGCCACTTGAGCTACAAGGTTCTTGGCGTACTGATGGATATTTCTGAACATGTTTACCAATTAATTGTCCCAAGTCCTAACCACATTGGAATATAGGCAATTTTGGCTTGAGAAGTGTCTCAAACTTGATTAGAGCTATTTGGTTGCCCTGATGATGTAATTGTAGTAAATTGTTATCTCCATAACCACGTGATGTGTGCATTGATTCAACTTATGCAGGTAACAGTGTTAAAGAAATATGAAGCTGAGAGAAAACCAGCGAATATTATGATGATGGGGATCCTGGATGGTTTTCAGAAGGCATACTCTGTCGATTTTGGACCCCTAAATATACTACGAGCTGCAGCATTGCATGGGGCACACTTCATATCACCTCTTAAAAGAAGTATTATTTCTTATGCATCAGGGGAACAGAAACTACCGCTATTCACTTGAGAACACACTAAATTATTCTTACCAGAGGATATAAATGGACTGGATTTTTGCACCTCATGCAGCAATGAATAACTTTTTTTATTTCATCAGTCTTGTACAGCAATGATTTTTTTTAATATCAGCAAATGTTGAAGATCCTGTTTTAATGACTAGCGGTGGTTGCGCTGGTGGCTGCACCAAATTGCAAGTTTTTACATAATAACAAACAGCTTATTTGTTTTTATAAACTATTGCTTTATCACTTCTTCATTAATAAGTATCTAATTTTGATATTTTTTTTTCCCCGTTGAGAAATGATTTTTTAATCTTCATTCATGTGGAATCTAATTTTTTTTTTTTTTTGAGATCCAAGATAGAAAATACTTTATTGATGGAATAAACTCTATAACAGAAATCATCTTTGGTCATGTAAAACCAGACCACGTAAATAACCAATTACATGTAATTTCGAAAAAGACAGCCCCATTCATGTCTTTGTGCAGCGCCTATCTCTGTGAATTGCATAATCTGTGATACTCCCTTAGGTAACCAAGTTCCTCGCCAAGAATTCTTTTTGGGTGCCACTGAGTCCTCTCAAAATAAAATCTATTCCTTGCAGTCCAGAGCGCCCAACTCACTGTAGCCCACTTCACCAATTTGTCCACCAGTAGCCGAAATAAAGAGAAGTCTGTGGCTGCATTGAAGCATTTTTGGAGCTTCCCTCTACATAATGCCCATACGTTCTTGGCAAAAGGGCAGGTCCATAACACATGCTCGGCTGTTTCTGAGTTCTGACAGCAGAAACCACACCCTGGCTCCACATGCAACTTCCTCCTATGTAGATTATCTCCAGTTGGCAGAATGTTAGAGCAGGCATGGCATATAAAGTTCTTAACTTTGGGTGGTACTTTAAGGGACCATATTGTTCCAAATAGGCCTATCCCTTGCTGCTGTGGAATGCTCAAAATAGTCTTGTTGCTTTAACCTTAGTGCTATTTGTTAGCAAGGAAGTCAATACCGTATCGAAGGCCGCACCGATTTGGCAAAGCATATGAAATATTTCGGATACCGGTGTACCGTTTCGGGTTTATCGATATTTTATATATTTAATATATATATATATATATTATTTGTATATTTATAAATTTAATTATTTGGTAAAAGTTAATTTGTTAAGAAGTTAAACTATTTAAGCTTATAAGTTTATTAAAAAAAAAAAAAGACTAAAAAATAGAAAATCAACAAAAAGGTTTGGATGAGATAAATAGATAATAAGTGGGATGGGTTTGGTAGAATCAAATAAAATAATTAGAAAAATTTGTTGGTGATAAAGACAAAGCCAAATTTGTTGGTGATAAAGCTAACGTGAGTTTTTATACTTTTCAGTTTTCACATTTTCCAAGTATCTTTTGTTAGTTTTTTACTCCACAACACATGTTAACTTCTGATCACTTCACTTCAACTTCTCATTTCATTTCACACAGTCTAAACCTCTAGGCCTCTCTCTAGTCTCACACAGTTTTTCACTTTTTACTCCACCACATGTATCTCTTCCCATCAATCAACACACATTTTCAGATTTGATCTCTCTCTCCCTCTCTCGCAGATCAAGCATTCAACTATGTTTCACAGCTTCAATGAACGCTAGTGGTGCCGTTCATCGCTAGCCAGTTTTGTTGTCACCACTGTGAGGTCAAGATAAAGAGAATGTTGTCACTGCTAGCCAGCTTCTAGACATCTCTCTCTAGTCTTACACATAAGAACGTTGATTGATAGCGTTTTTGGGTCACTGTGGGCGTTAAGATCAACAGCTTTTTGTTTCGGCCGGTAAATGCACACAAGAACGTTGATTGATAGCGTTTTTGGGTCACTGTGGGCGTTAAGATCAACAGCTTTTTGTTTCGGCCGGTATCCATTTACCGGCCGAAACAGCCGGATTTCGCCGGTACGGCTGGTATTTTTTCCGGTACGAAATAGGGGGTGTACCTGTACCAGTGCACTGGCCGGTACGGTATATATCGGCCGGTGCAGTATGATATTGACTTCCTTGCTTGATAGGTAGATTTCACGCTGAAAACTTTTTGTTTATTCTTCTTCCAATTCAGCTTGTCTCTGCCTGCAACCCGTGATAATGGTATGGCCATTATCTCCATCCGAGTGCGATATGCAAATAAATCAAAGTGCTTCTCCCTATTCCACTGTCGAGAGTTTTCATCAATTAGCTCACTTACCATCAGACTTGGCTGTGGCTCCCCAATGAACACAGGCTTATGTAAGAGCCACTTGTGGGTGGAGACCTAAATGGTTCTTCCATCACCCACCTGCCAGATTGACCCCTCCCTAATTAGCTCTCTTGTTGCTAGCAAGCTCCGCCACACACAGGATGGGTTGTTACCAAGCCCTACCTCCATGAAAGTGCATGTTAGGAAATATCTTGACTTGTACACCCTATAGACAAGGAATGAGTATCTTGGATTAGCCGCAATGCTTGTTTTGCCAATAAAGCTAAGTTAAAGGCTTGGATGTCTCGGAAACCCATACCACCCTTCTTCTTTGGAATGCATAACTTCTTCCAATTAATCCAATGGATTTTCTTCTCATCCTTTGTTTGTCCCCACCAATATTTTGCCAATGTGGAATTTATGGTATCACATAGTGCCTTAGGCATTCTAAACATGCCCATAGTATATGTAGGGATTGCTTGGGCCACTGTTTTGATTAGGATCTCTCTACCCGATTTAAAAATATATTTCTCCTTCCATCCCATTACTCTCCTTGTGATTTTTTCGCCAAGATCTTTAAAAGTGTTGACTTTTGATTTTCCACCCACCATTGGAAGGCCCAAATACTTTTTCACAATTTTCCATGATCCTTGCACCCACCATTCCTTGTATTGCCACTTTGACCTCTGTTTTGTGTTTCGGCTAAAGAACAATGTCGTCTTCTGCCTATTGATTGCTTGGCCAGATGCTTGCTCATATTGGCTTAATAATTCAAGAAGATGTTGGCATTCCCCCTTGGTGGCTTGACAAAAGATGAAACTATCATCTGCAAAAAGAAGATATGAGATACACACCCCATTGTGCAAGACAATATCCCATGTAGGTTTTGAGAAGCAATTGCATGTCGGATTAAGAAGGATAGTCCTTCGGCACATAACAGAAATAAGTAAGGGAATAGTGGGTCACCCTGTTTGATACCCCGGGATGGAGTAATGTATCCTCTTTGTTCGCCATTTATAAGCACCGAATAGGAAGCTGTACACATTGTTTCCATTGCCAACCTCACCCACTGTTCATCAATCCCCAATTTGAGCATTATACTTCTAAGGAACCTCCACTCCACACGGTCATATACTTTGCTTATATCCAGTTTGATGGCCATTTGCCCCTTCTTTCCCCTTCTTTTGTTCCGCATCCTGTGTGATATCTCAAAAGCTACAATAGTATTATTAGTAATTAACCAGTTAGGTACAAAAGCACTTTGTGATTCGAAAATTACATTGGGCAAGATTTGTTTTAGTCGATTGGCCAAGACTTTGGATACAATCCTAGAAACCACATTAGCAAGACTAATTGGCCTAAAATCTGCCACATTTTTTGACTCATTTATTTTGGAAATGAGGACAATGTGGGTGTAATTTATCTTGTGCAACATGTGACCCGAAGATAAAACTGACAACACTGCTTCAATGACATCATCACCAACAATATTCCAATACTTTTGAAAAAAGAAAGAAGACATACCATTTGGACCCGGTGATTTTGATGGATGCATTTGGAAGAGTGCTTGTTGGACCTCTTCTAATCGGTATGGCTGTAGGAGTGTGTGGTTCATATCCGGTGTGACAACCCGATCCACTTTATCAAGTACTATGTCCATCTGAGTGGGGTTTGTAGTAGTGAAAAGCCTTTGGAAATACCTTTCGGCCACTCCCTCTTTTTCAGCATCCGATGTACACCATCTCCCCCCTTCATCCATAAAGCCATCAATATAATTTTTTCGACGGCGTTGACTAGCTCTTTGATGAAAGAACTTGTTGTTCTTGTCGCTAGCGGGCAGCCAAATGGATCTAGAACATTGTCTCCAAGCTAATTCTTCTTGATACAAGAGAGTATTGATATCATCCCTCACTTTTTGTATTAACTCCAAATTTGCTAGATCATTTTATGCTGTAAAGGTTTGGAGTTGTTGTTTTTTCTTCTCAATTTGTGTTCTAGTGCTTCCCATATTCCGACTCCAAGCTACCTAGGCCATACGACATTCCCTAATTTTTGAGAATAGCCGAAACATAGGGCTGCCCACCATTGGTTCCCTACTCCATACCTCCCGGATAATGGCTTCACATTCGGGATGTGTTGCCCATTTTTCCTCAAACCTTTTCGGGATTTTCTTTCTCCTTGTGTTGCCTGCACTACCATGGATGATTAGAAAAATTGGGTTATGATCCGAATATGAAACCTGCAAATGGTTCACTACTGCATGTGGAAACCTTTCTCCCCAATCCAGTGTAGCACATGCCTTATCCAGATGCTCTTGAACAAAAGCATCCCCTGGCCTTCCATTTTGCCATGTAAACATATTACCTCGGTACCCTAGCTCTATCAGTCCACAGTGCAATAATGCATTACGAAATGCCTTCATAAGTCGGTGGGGTTTGAGGAGCCTGCCTTACTTCTCTGCTGAGTTCAAGATTTCGTTGAAGTCTCCCAAGCATACCCATGGCAGTGAGTCTCTAGTGTGTAGATGTCTCAGATAACTCCATGATTCTTGTCGGCGATGTTCTTTCGGTCTCCCATAAAAACCGGTAAGTCTCCAAGGATTGGCTAGGTCTGTCATGATATAGGCATCGATGTGATTTTGAGAGTAAGTCTAAACATGTAAAGTGATCTTCTCCTTCCAGAGCATAGCTAGGCCGCCTACCTTATGGATGCAAGGAATAGCGAGCATATTATCGTACCGCAATTCTACTTGTATTTTTTTCATCTCATCCACCATCCTTTTTGTCTCCATCAAAAATAGGACCTTGGGAGCTTTCTCCCTCACCAAATGAGAGAGGGCTGTGCCTGCATGGGGGTTCCCAAGCCCCCTACAGTTCCAGCTTAACACATTCATTACGCTCGACGGGGTTGACTGTTAGCCTCCGCCGCTGTGTATGGTGAGTAAGTTGTCTGTGCCTTGCTTCGTTTCCTTCCCCCTGTGTTACCTTCATCCTTGCTAGATCTTCTCTGTTATTTCAACCCAATCTACTTGTGTCTGTCAATCTCAGTCTGTATTTGTTTCAGTCTGGTTTCAGTATCATCTCGGTGCTATTTCTTTTTCCACTTACGTGTTTCAGATTGAGGCTTCTTTTTAATCATGTGAAGAGGCACGTGCCCTATTATTAATCATATCAGCTAGGGTTTCATCAAATGGGTTGGTGGTTTTCACTCCTTCATCCGTTTCCACATACGTAACTGGCATCGTGTTTAAATTCCTCCCTAAAATATCGGGTTGCATGATTTCAGTGATATCGGTTTGCATTGCGCATTGATGTGGGGGTTGCTCATTACTCACAGAATTACTCTTCTCCAATAATTTCATAATTAATACTTATCATTTCTCTCTGTCTGTAATGGTTTCCAGGTTGGCTAGGTTTGTCGTCGCTGAGCTCGCACTGTGTTGTCATGGTGTTTGCATCGGGTCCCTAGCTTGATCACCGATAGCATCCCTGCCACCTGACTGTGCTCCGAAACTCCTACCACTTGATTTAGCTTGATGTCGGAACCCCGCCTTAAGCCACTCCCCATACAACCTTTCTCCTGTTGTAGCCGAGACTTGACTCAGGCATTCCTTTGCTTCATGTCCAAGCTTGCCATAGCTAAAGCACAGCCCAACCAATCTTTCATATTGGAAAGTTATTTGCACCCTCACACCCTCTGAGCTAAGTACTGGAGCGCCCCCCTGGATTGGTTTATCCAATGGCAATTCAACTCTAATCTGAAGGAAGCGATCTTGGTCAGCAGCAATTGCCTTGCGGTCCATTTCCAAGACTCTCCCAATGCCACCACTGATATCTTTCCTTGCTTCTTCATTGATGAGATCAAAGGGCAGTCCCTAAACCTGGACCTATATTGGTACAACTTTGGAGTCCACAGTAAACGCTGTCATTCCCCTCTCCCATCATTTCAACAACAATAAGTGATTATCGAAGCTCCACGGTCAATTATTCAGGACCCAATTTAGTTGCCTCTCCATGGAGAATTTGAATTGCATTAGCCCTCACCGACATTCGTAATCTTCAGAATATGGCCAAATTTCCACACAGACCTTGGTAGCTTTTTGGCAGCCCCTAAATTGATTGGTTTCGTCGTATGAAAATGACCCATTGGGCTTAATGAACACTCCTCCAATATCTTAGCACGATTCTCTGATCGAACCTTTATAACTTCACCCTCCTCCTCTGTCAAATGGATACTCTGAAGCCTTTCAATAAAGTCAGCATCCATTTGGATTGAAGAAGTATACTCCCTTTGTATGGTTGGTAAATTTGTACTATGGCTCCTGTTCACTAGTTGTAAGAAAACAGGTATCTTGGTGGAAGCAAATCTTCCCCTCACCACTTAAGTTAAGATGGAGGAAAATCAGCCCCTATCAGAAAGTAGAAGAAAAAAGCTCACCCTAGATGAGAGGAAAGACTCCTACAAAGAGGAGAAAAAGCGAATCTAAAAAATTAAAATTTAAAATCTTTATTCACGTAAGTTCATCCCAAAAAAAAAAAAAAAAAAAAAAAGAGATAAGTCTTTTGTTGTTTTTGTTTTTTTGCTTTAAGTAAAAAAGGTTTAGTAAGTTTCCCACATCATCTTTTGTTTTAAGAAATTGATTGAATTGAGATGAGGAGAAATAATCAGTGATGGTGGAAGAGCGGTAGTTATCAACTTTTACTCTATTGTTTACAAGATTTTATATATGAATAAGTTGCATACAATAATAGTTCTAATCTAAAATTATCATGTAATAAATTATATTTCTAATGTCTAAGGGTGAGGTGGGTAACGGGAAGCAAATAGCTAGATTGAAGTAAAGGTGGACAAAGTGTTAAGTTTTAAATCATGATTAGGCAAAATGCAAATGGACCAAACCACAGGTGGGTTTCTTGTAATTTGCACTTTTTTTTTTTGTTAATCCTTTAGGTTACATATTATGGATTTCTACTCCATTTTTTCCATTAGATCGTGCTCTAAAAGTCACCAGTGTCAAGCAGCTACTCACATAGAAGAAAAGTCTATAGAGGGGAGCACTTTAGTCAAAATTCAGATCGTTTTTCTACAATAATGTAATGAAAATCCATTGCTGCACTAGTACACTCCACCTTATGGCACGTGCATATGAAATTTATTTATTTATTTTTTTGGCATAAACAGGAAATATATTAGATAAACAAAGGTCTTACAACAGAAATATTACAGCAAGACTACAGTGCAAAGAACTACATCAACACACAAACAAACTTAAAAAACACAAACTAACTGAAACACAATCCAACCAACACCAACATGAAGAGAGAAATAGCTGAAACCAAACACAACACTATTGGATCCTTATTAACCGCGACGACTCCGAAATGACACAAAACCCATGGAGTCCCAATATAGACATTGCCACAAAAAGGTGGGGCATGTATCATACAACACTTCCCTTTTCGATTAAAAAGTACCCTTCTTTGCCGGTGAAAGTCCGCATGACTATTAGCCTCTCTCCATATATGCTCAACGTGCAACTCTCGGTCCTGCCGAGGAGCCACCTGCAATCCAAAATCAAGTTAGAAAATTCCATAGGATAATCCTCATTAGTATTCAACCATTTGTAAGCAAGAAAGGAATCTATTTGGAGACAAACTTGGTGATGACCATTGGCCCATGCTTGAACTAATGCCTCTCTAATACCCCATAGTTCAGCCATAGCATTATTGGTGACTCCCAGGTGCAAGGAGAAACCCCACAAGCATTCTCCGTTTGCTGAGCGTGCCATGCCACCCACACCGGACTCGCCAGGGTTACCTAAAGAGCTGCCGTCTGTATTAAGAGTTATAAAATAAAAAGGAGCCAGGCTCCCTCTAATATATTTGAAGGAAGACGGAGTTGAGTGCCCCGACGGAATTGTGCTAAGAACGAAAAACTCTGTGACATGAGAGATAGCATTTTGTTTTAAAGTATGATAAGGAATGGATTTGCCCATGAATATCAACGAATTTCGTCCCAACCAGATTGCCCACATGGTAAAGTTGAGTATAATGTACCAAGGAATATAGTACAAAGGGGAAGTTAGTTTGGAATTAAGCTTGCACCAATCATGGAGCTCAATTATAGAAAAGTCAGCAATAAGTAAGTGCACAGGAAATGAGGACCAAATGTGACGTGCAAAGTGGCAATCATGTAGAACATGAATTGGTGTTTCAATCTCTTTGCAACGGGGACACACTTGGTCTCTCAAAGCAAAGATATATGGAAAATGACCGATTTGGTAGGGATGCGATGGTGCGCACATTTCCAAATAAAAATTTTAATTTTAGGAGGTATTTTTAATTTCCAAATCTAAGACCATGTTACTGGTGTCCGCCCTGTTGCCCTGTTGGATTTAGACACAAGATAATGGTATGTGGATTTGGTCGAGCAATGACCCTATCGTGATGGTCCCGCATACGAGTCATTAGTAAGAGTAGAGGGAGTATCGGGAAGAGGAGTGGTTGAGCATAAATTAACTGGGTTATAGTTGACGGCAGAACCATACTAAGAGATGTGAAATCCCATTGGTGATTGTCGGTGATCATGTTGGCCACCCTATACTCATATTCGTGAGGGAGAAGGGGGCCGTGAATAAGACCTCGGATTGGTCCTGAGGGAAGCCAATGGTCCATCCAAAAATTTATGTTACGGCCATTGCGTATAATCCACCGCAAACCGCTCCGCAAGAGCCGCCATCCTTGCAATAGAGCCTTCCACGAGTGAGATCCAGTATGCGAAGTGGTCCGCAAGAAATCAGTTGTTCGATAATGTTTCTGAGAAAGAAACCTAGCTAATAGAGACTATGAGTTTCTCCATATTCTGCACGCCTGATTCATAAGAAAGGCATCATTGATAGTATTGGAATCCCTAATACCCAATCCACCATAGGTCAGGTTTGGTGAGTGTCTCCTATTTAATGAGGAGCACATGCCGTTGTGTTGGTGTATCACCCAATAGGAAATCTCTTATGGCCCTGTCTATACTACTCGTAGTACCCCTAGGGAGGACAGTTGTTTGCATTTGATAGTATGTAAGGGGGAAAGGACATATTTAATTAAAGTTAACCTACCCGTTTGTGAGAGAAGCTTAAATTGCCAAGCACGTATACGAGTGTGAATTTTATCCAAGAAGGGTTGGAAAGCCGGTGTCGATTTCTTTTTAGTAAGGAGAGGCATGCCTAAATATTTGCCAAGATCTTGGACAATAGGCATGTTTGTGAATGAAGAAATGCTACGCTGGGTGTCCAAAGGAGAGTTTCATGAGAAGAATAGCTTAGATTTAGTAGCACCGCAGATCCGACCCGACACCTTACAAAATTGTGAAAAAAGATTAAAGAGGGTTGCACAATCCTGAATATTTGCCTTGGCAAAAAGGAAAATATCATCCACAAACAAGATGTGATTAAACCTAATAGGGCGACGATGAACCCGAATAGGAGCGAGTTTTTTGGTATGAATTGCCTGGTCTAACGATAACGATAACGACAAGTGGTTCAGGCAGAGGATGAAAAGATATGGAGATAATGGATCCCCTTGCTTAATGCCGCGGAATGGATGGAAGGGTGCACTCGCCTCTACATTCCATAAAATAGAAATTGAGGAGGACGATATACACGCCATAATTAACTCAATAATAAGAGTGGGGAAATGGTAGAACATCAAGGTATACTTAATGAAGGACCACTCCAATTTATCATACGCTTTCTCTAGGTCAATTTTGGTTGCCAGGAGATTAGTTTTCCCTTGCTGGTGGTGAATAAAGTGAAGAAGTTCTCACACAAGAATATAATTATCCATTGCTCTTCTACATAGGACAAACCCCGATTGGGCTGGAAGAAAAGGTTTAAGCCTATTGACTAAAAGTTTGGTTAGCAGTTTATACAACGTGTTACACAACTAATAGGCCTTAACTGGGTCATGGATTTGAGGTTAGGAACTTTTGGGATGAGCACTAATTTTATCTGAGTTAAGTCCTCTGGGATACGTGCTATGAGAAATAGTGTTTGGATGAATTTTGCAATATCCTCACGTACAATCCGCCAATTATGTTGGTAAAAATAGGCATGGAAATCATCTGGTCCCGGAGATTTTAAAGGATACATAGTGAAGAGAGTGGCATGGATTTCTTCCTTATTTAGAAAATGGATAAGCGTGTCACACAGAGCACGAGGGTCAAAGTCGGAGGAAGAAAATAATAATTGAGGGGGCGATAACGAAGTACCCGACAACCCAGATTGAAAAAGACTCTAAAAATGAGTGGTGACATGGTTGTGAAGGTCAGCACCTTGGAGCCATTCCTCTAACTCATCTTTTATGGTGGCTTTATGTTGATGTGCGTGTTTAATTTTAGCTTGAACATGAAAAAAATGGGTGTTGGCGTCCCCATAAGACAACCACAGAATTCTAGATTTCATTTGCCAAAGTAGGAATTCTTGGTATAAAATAGCATTATATTGAGTGATTAAGTGCCGTTCTAATTGTAATAAAAAGTAGGAAGGTCGACGACATAAGGCTCGTTGGGTACCTAAGAGTCTAGCACGGATGCGTTTTTTATTTTGGTTCACTTGACCAAAAACATTAGTGTTCCAATCAGCTAGACAACCTTCAAGGTGGTGAATTTTTTTATAGAAGTTTGCCGTGAAGTTGCCTAATCCCATGACCTAAGGTTCGTGTGAAAACCAACACGTGGTGACCAGTTGATGAAAAAGAGGGTGTGTCTGCCACATAGGTTGAAACATAAACTGTTTTAATGGGGAACGACGCTCTCACCCCTTGGTGGACATAATAAGAGGATGATGATCAGAATGAAACCTAGGTAAAGTAAGACAATGACCTTTTGGAAATAGCACTTGCCACTCAGCATTTATAAAGGCCCTATCTAATTTTTCCCTAATGTGCCGCCGCCAATCCCAATTTTTATTAGTCCATGTGCAATTAGGGCCACTAGTGGCAAGATCAAAAAGACCACACTGATTTAAACATTCTTGAAAAGCATGCACATATGATGCTATGAGTGGTTGTCCTTCTATCTTGTCTGTAGTATCTAAAAGTTCATTAAAGTCACCCATAACTAACCAAGGCATATTATATCAAGATGCAGCATGTTTAAGATGTGTCTATAAATGCAAGCGGTTATTAAGAATAGGAGAGGCATAAATAGTAGAAAATAACCAAGGTATATAATGGGGAGAAGAGGGTACCCCGATGATCATGGCCACACTCTACTCAAAGAGCTCGGACAACATCCACATTACATTTGCGGTCATCCCATAACACCCATATCCCACGAGAAAGACCTATCGGATCCACCCAGAAATGCCTAGGAAGGCCCACCTAACTAATCACATGCTCTGCATGATTACCACCGATATGTGGCTCAAGAATAACAAGTAAGTCTGGACCATAGGCATTGATTAGGTCCTGCACATTTAAGCGAAAGTGGGCATTCCCCGCTCCTCTAACATTCTAGGTTGCAATCTTCATGAAAGGTGACGGAGGAGGATGGAGTCGACTCGGAGGTGAAGTCCGAGAGGTGGATGTATACATCCTCCTTTGTGTAGAGGGCAACAACGATGGCTGCATATGAAATTTATACTTGTAAGCCTTTCTAGTTTCTAGTTTCTAGTCTTTTTAAGCACAAAAACAAAAAACTAGTCGAGGACTCGAGGTTTTGCTTTTTGACCAGAACTAAGGCTGAGCTCATGGCATGTGACACTGCATGACTTTCAAATTTCAAAGTTATCATATCAAAGCGTAGTTGTGAAATTGCGTAAGCAACCACTCCTTTGTAGGTTATAAAAGTGTTCGATTGCGGCCTCACTTCACCTCTGACTCAACCCGAGTCACCTACCTTGTTCTGGACCCTACTGGCTACTAAGGTACACTCAACCCACTCATTTCTCAACTTTCCTAACTCACTTACCTCGACCTCTCTGATAAGTCTTTCTTTGGCCCCATACCTTCTTCCATTTCCTCTCTTTCAAACCTCCAAACCCTCTCTCTCCGATCCAACTCGTTCTCTGGCTCAGTCCCTGTATCTATTACCAACCTTAAATCTCTTGACTTGTTGGACCTTTCTCACAATTCTCTAATTGGGTTTCATCCAAACTCAATCAACTCGCTTTCGAATTTGAGATGACTCGACCTGAGTTACAACAAACTTACTAGGTTACTTCCTAAACTCCCACCAAACTTGCTTGAACTCGCTCTAAAGCACAATTCTTTATCTAGGTGTCTCTCAAACTCGTCTTTTGACAGGTTGACTATCAGTTGGAAGTGGTGGAACTCAGCAAAAACTCACTCATTCATAGGGACACTATAAACTTGGTTTTTCACTTGCCGTCACTTTAACAAGTTGACTTAGCCAATAACAGCTTGACACGTGTTGAGGTTTGAAGGCCTACCGGTGGTAACAATAACCTCATGGCTGTTGATTTGGGATTCAACGACATTGATGGGTAGTTGCCTGTGAATTTCACTAGCTATCCTCTGTTAGCGTCTTTGAAGAATGAGTTTAGTCAAAGCTAAACCAACCACGCAGTGCCACGTGGTGGTGATGCCTTATCCCGGTCACGGCCACATCAACCCCATGATGAACCTCTACAAAACACTTGCTTTAAAAAACAGCAATATTCTTGTCACCTTCGTTGTCACTGAAGAATGGCTCGATTTCATCGGCTCCAATCCTAAGCGCGATAACATTCGCTTCGGCACCGTACCTAACGTTATCCCATCAGAGCTAGGCTGCGTTGTTGACATTAACTCCTTCGTTGAAGCTACCATGACGAAGTTGGAAGCTCTATTTATGCGGCTCCTTGATCAGCTAGAGCCTCCGATTACAGTTATCATGGCTGATACTTTTCTTTTCTGGGTAGTTGGAGTTGGGAACCAGAGGAATATTTTGGTGACATTGTTTTGGCCTATGTCGCTTTCCATGTTCACCATCATCCAACATGTGGATCTTTTAGTCCAAAACGGTCAATTCCTACCTGAATCAGGTGAGTACAAATTCTTTTTGCTCATCTCTCCTCCTCCTCCTATTGCTTTCTTCTTCTTCTTCTTTTTTAATATGTGACTAGGTCACTAGAAAAGAAAAATAAAAGAATTCTTTGCGGTGGGATTTCCATTAGATCTGGCTGAGATCTCACTAGATTTAGTAAGATCTCCCCAAATCTGGTATATGTCTTGTTGGATCTAAAGTATTTTGACCAAAAACTCGCTGGAAAAGGCTTGAATCGCTTGACTTTGGTAAGTTTTACGGTTGGGTCGGTTGAGGAGAGTTTTAGAGGAGAGAACTTGCCAACCTACCTGTCGGAGTCAGTTTTTGGGATATGTAACCCGCCACGACCGTTGGAGCTCTTGGATCGATCGCAGATGGGTCGGTTTTGGTCGGGTTTAGTCGGTTGGGTCGGGTTCAGGTTTGGGTGGACACCCCTAATTGGTCATGTAAGATTTTCTATTGAAAATGTTTGCAAACTCGGGGCCTCATATAAAGGTCAAAAGAGTAGTGGTTCTTGGAACTAAACCAAGTAGTGACTCTAATTTTTATCCTTACATTTAAGTGGTGTTTTCTTCGACATGTGTACAATCAGAGGCGGAACTAAGTTTATTATTAATTTTTTTTTGGGTGATGCTAAACTATCATATTGATTTGCAATGCAAGAAAAGAACTAAATACTATATAAATACATATCTTCATGCAATAGTTTATTTGAATTAAATTGAAAATACTTATACTAATGCAAGATTTTTGTTAGAAACTTTTAATCAGCGTAATTCCTAAAATATAGATTTTGAAACATAGAACGATCTAACTCATCTAGATTGACCTGTCTCTTACCCTAAATAGTCCTATACTTAACCAAGGAATCAAATTTTTGGAAGTTTTGAAAAACATGAAACCTAGTTTGGTCAAAGACATTAATTGGTTTAGAAGAGGACCCAAAGACTCTTTTGGCTTTGGATTTAAACTTCCTCACATTCTTAGGAGCCATTACTAAGATCTAAAGAGAGAGGAAACACAAAACAAAACACAAAACCAAGGGCAGATCGCATTAGAGAGGGATTAAACACAGTATATATGCAATCTTCAAAATCTACATGATGCATAGACATAAGTGATGCATGAACTAATGCATTAAAATGTTCAATTTTCTCATAATTTTGAAAAAATTGACCCTAAAATTCAAGTTTTATGAAAAGCCCCCAATTTTTGAAAAACTAAAACCCTAATTTTTCAAAAACACACAAATTGAGTAATTGACCATCACAATAGGTATAAAACATGTTATAAACAATCAATCAATCAACAACAATGGTCAATTTTAGCCAATTTTATCCAATTGAATGTAATCACCAATTTCCTCAAGAACACATGAACCCTAATTTCGAAAATTTTCATAAATCATGAAATTTTTTAAATTAAAGCATAGAAATCATGTAAACAACATGCATACACAAAAACCCATTAACCATTTCAAATCAAAAACACCAAAAATCATCAAAAACCCCAAATTCTTTAAGTTCAAAATTTTTGAAGATAATGACAAATTTATGTAATTTGAATGAAAAGAAAGGGTAAAAGAGTCTTACTTGATATGAGAGAGAAAACCTTTGAAACTTTGACTCGGAAAAAGACCAAAAAAAAAAAAAATTTTCTAATAAAAGGGATCGAGAGCAATTGAAGAGAATAGGTGCAAGAGGACAAAACTGATTTGTCAAACCATTAAAAATTAGAAAAATTCAAATTTCAATCAGTCGAGAGCAATCGAGCAACGATTGAAAGGACATTTAAATAGATTTTGATTGATCAAGTAGGAATCGAAAGAGGAAGTGAGTTTTGGCCTAAAAATTCAACTTTTTCGATCGGTCGAGAATCTAGTCCGATTAATCAAAAACTTGAAAACTGGAATTTTGAAAAACTTGAAAATTTTTTGTAGAAAAACAACTGAAATCCAATTTTCATGATATAAAATGCATACAAATGATTCCAGAAGTTTTCAAAAACATATTCCACTCAAGTTTTTAGAAATTTTCTCCTTAAATTCTACCCAACCCAAAGAAAATGTATTAAACATCACACAATGAATAATTTCAAATGGCCATATTGCTTAACACACAATCATATGTACTAAGTTTAGCATAGATTTGCGTGTAGTGTGTGCAACTAGTAAGTGTACAAAGTACAGAAAATGTGATATGTAGATAGTAATCAAACAAATTTTTTACATCATCAATCACATTGGTTTGAAAGTGACTATTACCTAAAGAGTTACAACTTATAACTCTCACATCTCCTAAAAAACACTCTTGCTGCAATCATATAAAAGCATTTCAAATGGCCATATTGCTTAACACACAATCATATGTACTAAGTTTAGCATAGATTTGCGTGTAGTGTGTGCAACTAGTAAGTGTACAAAGTACAGAAAATGTGATATGTAGATAGTAATCAAACAAATTTTTTACATCATCAATCACATTGGTTTGAAAGTGACTATTACCTAAAGAGTTACAACTTATAACTCTCACATCTCCTAAAAAACACTCTTGCTGCAATCATATAAAAGCATTTGTTTCTTTTTGCTTTTTGCTTTTTGCTTTTTCTTTTGTTGTTGTTGTTGTTGTTTTTTATTTTATTTTATTTTAAATTTTATTTTAGCACAATAAAGGATATCATACATGGGAATATAGGAGATAGAAAATAAAATACCCTTGTTACATATTTTTTTAAAAATTCTTTTTCAACACCTCATTTTGTTTTGCTATGCAAGTGTTACACCTTATCAAGCACAACTTTTATGATTTGCACATAGGTGTTTATAAATGGCGAGTAACAGTGGTGAGATGGTTATTTATGCATTTCTTCTAGGATTTTCTAGTCCTTACAATCAAAATATGTGACATCAAAATCAAGATTGTTTGTTTAGAGACTATAAACAACTCACACAATTAAGCTCTAAATAGCACAAACTAGCAAAGTGCAAAAAGTAACTCATCAAAGCTAAACAACGTACACATACATGAAATGTAAATTTCATTGGCCAACCTTAATTACACACTTAGTGTTGTGCAATACAAAAAAATTAAAATTTTTTTTTATGCTTTTATGTTTTGACCAATAATCAAAAAACACACATTATGCTAGATAAATAAAATGCAAATGCAATGCATGACAACATCTAATGCTCAACTAAGCTATAGAGGGTACATAAACAAGAAATATAAATTTCTTAATTAACCCATGAGTACATGTACAAACTAGTATATACTCATACAAAAACAGAAATAGCTCATGCACTTAGTTATGCAACACACTTTCTATGTTTCTTTACAATATCATGCATGTTCTAAAACAAGAAAGAGATATTATAATTCATGTAATACACCCCAAGAAAAATAAAACATTTTTGTCATTTTAAAACAAAAAAACCAACAATCTAAACATGTTTTAAAATAGAAAACTACTAAACCCTAGGCTACCTAAATATATTAAAACATAAACAAAGCAAGAAAATAAATAGAAAACATAATTAAACAAGGAAATGAAAAGAAAAGGGTTCAAACTCAATACCTCCAGCAAGAAGCTTTTCAAGCTTGATTTTGACTATTCCCCTCAGTTAATCCATTCACAATCAAATACAAAAGTGATTAGTAATATTAAAACTTGAAGATCAAGGTTAGAAAAGGCCCAATCAAAAAATATTTACTTGAGGATGTTTTGTGAAAATATCCTTCTTTGATTCACTATTTCTAGTGAATCTTGTGTGCTCCCTTATAATTTTCTATGTGTTTTTGAAATATACCATGTAAGGCTTTATAAAATGGGGGTTTGGAATGGCTCTCAGAGGATGTGGGATTCATTCCAAACCTAAGCTTTAATGCAGAAAAACTTGCCTTTTATAGCTTTTGGAACCCTAGCTATGTACGCATACATCAAGCCCGCATACACATACGCGTGTATGCATATGCAGTCCCCGGGTTTTTGTGGCCTTTATTTTCCAAAAATAGCTTTATTTTATTCATAAAAGAGTTATATTTTTCATAAAAACCTTCCTCAAGTCAATTTGTAATTTGATTGGGCCTTAAACCAACCTTGGGCTTTAGAATTTTACCATCCTTGGGGAATGAGGGCCCGAGTCATAAGGGGTACAAAATGCGGTGTCTACAGATGAGATCTTCTTATGCTCCTCATTAGTCATAACACTAAACAAGGCATTCAATGCTTTACTATTGAAATTTTTAGCTTTGATCTTATCATCATCCCAAGACACAAGCGGATCAGTAAGTTTAGTCCATCCAACCTTGACAGTTATCTAGACTTTTTCATCTAAAGACTACAAAAAAGTTCTCATGTGTATTTTCCATTATGCGTAGATAATACCGTAAAAAAGACGAGGTATAATCAATGATTGTCTACAATCCATAACAATAGGGGTCAATGGATCACACAACAAAGATTAAAACCTAATCAGAATGTGCTCGCTCTAATACCACTTGTTGGGTTAAGATAAATTGACCCCAGTTAATTAATTCAATTACCGAAGTTGATTAATTAGGTTAAATTACATTCAAATCGTGGAGGCACCAAAAAATCACCAAATAAACTAAATGCAATGGAAATTAAATTGATACGGTAACTTGTTGACATATGGGGAAACCTCTTGCAAGGCAAAAACCCCATCGGGTGAATTTAAGGTTACCACTCTCAAGAATCCACTAATCAATAATCAAGTGGTTACAAGAATGAGGAATCTTACCACTACCTTGGTCTATTCCAAAATACCAACCTACAGTTGAACCTTCGCTCTAATACCCAATTGGATTTGATTTTGTAGTAGTTTTCTTTCCTTTGTTGCACCAATCAGTAACTAACTCCTTGCACGGATCCTAGTACGTGGTTAATTTTAGTAACTTGAATGATTGTTGTTGGTTGCAAAGTTCTTTACTTCATAAACGATGAAGATTAGGAAGCATTTGGTTACAAAACCCTAAGGCGCACAATGCAATAGCTTCACACAGAGTATATGAGTTTCGAGTCTCTGTTTCCATACTTGATGACTTTTAAAGTAAGCCTTATATATGACTAGGATTGTGAGAAAAGAAACCCTAATCAAACAAGTCATTATGGGCCGAATTTCAGATCTGGAAATTCTAAAGTCGTAGATCTCGATAGATCGAGCTTATGTCAAGCTTCTCTATTAATCCTTGATAGCAATATCGTCGAACTTTTGTCGAGACTTAATGAATTAGCTTTCCTACACTTGTTTATTGGATTAATCTTCATGGCTTTAGTGAAACCACTTGATATTTTTGAACAACATATTTCTTGATACAATAAACCCAAGTTAGATTTACCCAATTACAAGTAAAGTGCGTTTTGTCAAATGATTAGCCAATTACATAGAAAATATGACCCTAATAATATGTGTAATGAGTATATTTAGCTAACACATAAAAACTTATAAATGAGTCTATGCTTGAATTGTTTTGTATCAAGCCTAATTGCTCACAAGCTTGTTTGTGAACACATTTTTTTGCTTGGGCTTGGCTTGTTTATTAAACGAGCCTAAAACTAATGCTCAAGCTTGGTTTATTTATAAACAAACAAACATAAACAAGCTTTTCATTGAGCTGAGCTCGAATTGTTCATGATTGGTTTGGTTCATTTACAACCCTAGCATTGGTTGCATGTCTGTTTGTCAAAACATAAGCAACGTAGTGAACGATTCTTGCTCTGGGATTGGGTGTTGCCAGATTGATATTTCAAAAGGAATGCAAAATATTACTTTGGTAGCAAATAGCTTCAATAAACACACAAAAGTTTGGGATTTCAATCCATGCAGCTTTGCCTTTATTGTTCGAAAAGATAAGTTCCAATTCTCCTCAGATTATCTTATCAGTCTACAAAGCAATGACACCGCACCCTTCCATGGTTCTTGATTGGGCAATTGGTAATGAGACGTGTAAAGTTGCTCAGTACAAAGTGAATTATATATGTGGAGGTAATACCATATGTTTTGATCTCAACAACAGTCTGGGTACTGTTGTAATTGCAAGAAGGGTTACCATTGGGACCCATACATCAAAGATGGTTGCCAAGGTATTCAATTTTCTTATTTATAAGAATTTTTTTCAAGCATAATAAATTTTTTTGAACCAATTTTTAAAATATTATGTGGCTTATTTTAGTGGCACAAAAGAAAAATTATATATTTTTTTTCACAATTATTTGACTTGATATGTTGTGATTTGTATATAATTGTTAGAATTATGGTTAAATGATTGAATCCAGTATTTCCAAATAACTTAAGTTTTTGAGACAATTGATAATTTAACATGGTATTTGATGATGCAAAAAATCAGCAGTTGAGCTCCTTGTCATAGTGGATGGATGAAGCTGTGATTGGGGTTGTCTCTATTGGAGGAAAACCTGCAAAAATAAACTGGGTGGAAGAGTAACACGCCGGTGTGGCGTTAGCCAAACCGCCTCCGATGCTTAAGTTAGTAAAGGAGAAAGATTTTAGAGAGAATTAACTGGAGAGTGACTTTCGTAAAGTATTTTGTGTGTACCTTTGACTTTTGTTGCCTTCTCTTTTTATAGTTGCGTGCCTCATTAATGGGCAATGAATTGTAGTATTTATGCTCAACAGCTAGTGCGTTACAAAATCTTTGTTTGAAGTTTACAACTCACTCTGTGACCGTTACTTCGTCTGTTACACTTTGTTATCAATGAGCGTAATAAATGCGTAACATCTTCTCTTGGTTAATGATGATCTCGGCTTAAAGACGATCATAAATTTTTGACTCATCAATTGCCCCCTTGTTTGAATTTTCATCTGTTAGACGAGATGAAAACATAACCGTTTGATGTTTTGTATTCCGTGTATGGCATATTTATGACTTTGTAGCTATACAACCCTTGGTTGGTGACGAACGAGGTCTTCTCTTCATCTTCTTTGTCCATGAGGATCTGGTTGTATCCAGAAAATGCATCCATGAAACTTAAGAGCTTGTGTCTAGTAGTTGAGTCTACTAGTTGATTAATCCTTGGCAAGGGGTAGCTATCTTTTAGGCAGGCTTTGTTTAGGTCTGTGAAATTAATGCACATCCTCCATTTGCATAGCTCTTTTTTACCATTACCACGTTTGCTAGCCAATCTAGGTAGAAGACTTCCCCGATGAAACCAGCTTCTAGTAGCTTCTCTACTTCTTCGCCATTGCTTTGTTGTGCTTTGGTGCAAATATTCTCCGCTCCTGCTGTACAGGTTTGCACTCTGGGTTGATGTTGAGACGATGCTGTATGATCGTCCTATCAATGCCAAGCATATCCTTGTGTTTCTAAGTGAAAACATCTTGGTTTGCCCTCAAGAGGGTAATCATCTTCTCTTTCTCTAGAGTCGGGAGTGCTGATCCTATCTTCAATACCTTTGACGAATCTCCTGGGACGACCTCAACTTCTTGTGGCGTTTTTGATGATTCAGAGATGCGCTTTGGTTCATTGATCACCCATGTGTGGTTCTCCCCGGATGCTAAGGCAGCTTGGTAGCACTCTCTTGCTAGAACTTGATCTCCTCCGATTTCTCCTACCCAATGGGCTGTTGACAATTTTACCTTCAAGTAATATGTTGACATCGTTGCTTTTAGCTTGTTGAGTGTAGGTCTTCCCAAGATGATGTTGTATGTTGAAGGGCAGTCAACTATGAGGAAATCAATTTCCTTGGTGAATGTGCAGGGTAAGTGCCTACAATTACGATTAGAGTGATGATGCCCCTAGAGACGATTCTATCCCTACAGAAGCTTACTAGAGGAGAGGTGAAAGCCTGATCCTTCTCTTGTCTAGTTTCATTTGCTCAAACGTAGGTAAGTAGTCGATATCTTTGAGCTTCCATTGTTAATAAGTACCTAGTGGATGTTGAATTCTTCTACTCTAAGCATGATTACCAGTGGATCGTCATGGGGTTGTCTAATGCCGTGATCGTCTCTCTCTGAGAAGACGATATTAGGTTTGTCATTCTTTGGCATCTTCATTGGAGGGAGTCGTAAATGAACACTATTTATTTTTTTCTCATGGGCTTTTTTTTCGGGGACTTCAGCGTTCTGCCCGCCATCAATTCTCCCGAGATCGTCTTTATCTCTCCTGCAGGAGGTTTGCTATCTCTTGCTTCTCGATCTTTGTCTTTATCGTCTTTTCGTTGGTATCTGTAGGGCTCCATTTTGCAAACATACTTTTGTAACTTCCCTTGCCAGATTAAAGTCTTCACTTGGTCTTTCAAATGTCTACACTCATTGGTGTGATGCTTGTGGTCCTGATGGAATCTACATTACTTGTTCTTGTCTTTTCTTTCTATTGGAGCATTGATTGGCTTTGGCCATTACAGGGAGGGATCATCCCTTATCCGCATCAAGATTTGCTCAATTGGCATTATTAGAGGAGTAATGTTAGTGAACTTTGGCCTCCTATCCGTAAGTTCCTTCTTTTTTCCCGTGGTCCGCCCAACACTTTGTGTCTCCTTCTTCTCATCATGATTGCTACTTGTTCCTTCATCTCTCCTCCTTTTTCCTTTCATTTCTTTTGCAAGCACCACGTCTTCTGCATTCATGTACTTCCGAGCTTTTCGAAGCAATTTCGCGACTGTTTTTGGTGGGCTTTTGGTGATTGAGAAGAAAAATCCCGGTAGCAAACCCGCTTGGAAAGTTGTTAGGATGACTTGATCTTCAGCTTCGTCTACTTGCAGTAGCTCCTTATTGAATCAGGTCACGATCTTTGTCTTAGTGATTCTCCTTCTGCCTGTTGAATGTTGAGAAGATGACCGGTTGGCTTCTTGTGTCTTTGCTCCCCAATGAAATAACGAACAAAACCCTTGCTAAGTTGTTCAAAATTTGCAATAGTTCCTGGGGGTATCTTGTTGAACTATACTTTGGCGGCTCCCTTCAGTGTCGTTGGGAATGCCCCGCACATCACCTCGTCTAGGGTCATCTACAACAACATCGTTGTCTTGAATGATTCAATGTTATCCAATGGATCCTTGGAACCGTCATATGATTCTAGTTGTGGGAGACGAAATTTCAATGGGAGGGGATGGTTCAAGACTTCAGTGGTGAATGGTGAGTTCGTCACTCAAATCATCCCATCCAAATTCTCCCCACCTTTATCCTTCATGGCACTTCTTAATTCGTCTATCTCCTTCCTCATGTTGCGAAGCTCATTCTCCACCTTGGAGGAATCTTCTCCCGAGGTCCTGTCTCGCTTGTTGGCTTGGGAGTTTGATTCTTCTTCATTGTTGCGCCCTTCAAGGCTTTTGAGTTGTTTTTCCTCATTTTGATTTTCAACTGTTTGCTGATGTTCTACGTTTTGGGATTCTATTGTCTTTCGCAGCTCTTCATTCTAGCGAGTCAGCTATTCCACATTAGCCAGGAGGTCCTGGATTTGTTGCGTTACATGACTTTTTGGTCTGTTGTGTAGCTTCTAGCTCCATCTCGTACTTTGAGGAACTCTTTTGTCACTGAAAAATATGGCTTGAATGATTAGTGTTTCCCACAGATGGCTCCAAACCGATAATGCAAAAAATCAGTAGTTGAGCTCCTCGTCGTAGTGGATGGACAAAGATGTGATTGGGGTCGTCTTTGTTGGAGGAAAATCTGCAAAAATGAACTGGGTGGAAGAGTAACACGCTGATGTGGCGTTAGCCAAACCGCCTCCGATGCTTAAGTTAGTAAGAGAGAAAGATTTTAGAGAGAATTGACTGGGGAGTGTTTTTTGTTGAGTATTTTGTGTGTACCTTTAACTTCTGTTGCCTTTTCTTTTTATAGTTGCGTGCCTCATTAATGGGCAATGAATTGTTGTATTTATACTCAATGGCTAGTGCGTTACTAAATCTTTGTTTGAAGTTCATAGCTCACTCTATGATTGTTGCTCCGTTCGTTACACTTTGTCATCAATGAGCGTAATAAATGTGTAATGTCTTCTCTTAGTTAATGACGATCATAAATTTCTGACTCATTAGTATTCAAGCAAGAAATCTTCGAATTCGATTCCTGACTTTATTCTACCTCCCATTTAAGATGTTAAAATGTTAGAAATCTCATGTGTCAAGCCTCACTTATTAAAAAAAAATTTAGGTTCACATGTGAGAGGGGCGATTAGACTATAGTTAAATGATTAAATCCACGATTTTTTAGTAACTTAAAGAGACAATTAGTAATCTAATAATAATAATAATAATTTACATGAAAGTAATTAACGTTATTCCCATCTCATCACAACTTTGTTGTTTTACGGGGGCTGGTGGATGAATATCATCAACTTATGGCAGCTCAAGTATAGGAAATATGGGACCTGGATGGGTTTGCATTTTTTTTATTATGCTGTTTTCCTACTCTGGGCTTACTTGTCTTGTTTTCTTGCGACACTGCAGTTTAGTTGGTGCTGCCCCTCCAGTGCTAGTTTAATTTAAAAACTAGCCTTACGTGTACTTCTCTTTGATGATAATAAAAGTTTCTATCGTCTTTACTCAAAAAAAAAAAAAAAAAAAAATTTGATGTACTTCATCTAGGGGTGGCAAAATTCGACAAGATCCGCAAACTCAACATGACTAACCCGTTTATAAACAGGTCATGGGTTGAGGCTAAACGGGTTCAGATCATATTTGGGTCGAGATGACTGACCCGTTTACTAAACGGGTTGTGTTCGTGTTCAACATGTGAACCCGTTTGACCTGTTTGACTCGATTAGCTTATAAAGGTAATTTTACCAGTTTATAAGCTTTCCTATTCCCTTATTCTCCTCCCTCACTACCAGATCTTAGTCACGCCTCTCTTTACTCTGTCTCTTCGTTTTTATCATCAGCCTTAACTCTTTGACTCCTCTTCTTCTCCTCAAAACTCCAACCACTCCTCTTTCTTCTCTACAGATTCTAAATTATTTAAAATCAAAACTCTAGCCGTCCCCATGTCTCTCAACCCTCTACTCTATCTTCCCTTCAAATCCCTAGTCACCTCCACTACTATCTCTTCTCCTCAAAACCGTAGTTGCCTCTCTGCTCTCTCTTCTCCTTCATGGGGTTCACAGCTTCACCAGTTCACCTCTTTCTTTAGCTTTCAACCGACGAATCCACTAGCAAGGTATATGAGCAACATCTATTTCTCACACTCATTTACAATTTTACACACACCACTTTTGCAAAAAAAAAAGAAAAATGTTACTTTTCCAAGTTGAAAATCATGAATTATTTTAGTTCAAAAAAACAGAGTGAACGGTTCTATCATGCCAAAAGCTCAAGCCTTAGATATTAGATTTGTCATTGCTAGATCAGCTTGCTTAGGAAGAGAACTGAAATGGGAGGGGAGATTTTCTTGGTTCTATTTTTTGTAAGAGAGATTGAGAAGTGAGATTCTCATAAAGGAAAAATAAAAAAGAGGCAGAAAAGTGGGGAAAGAGATAAACCGAAAGGCCAAAGAGAGCTGTGGTGTGTTTGTGTTATTTTGTTGGGGGAAGAGATTAGAGCATGAGATATTTTATATTTTTTAAACAAAAAAATTCCACAACCACACACCTATTTCTCATCACATGAGTCATACGACTTTCTCTTGTTTTTTTAGATGAATACCTGCCACATTTCAAACTTTAACGTATCTTTGTTTTGTTTTTATGAAATAAACTTTTTTGTGTTAAACTATCATGTTGATTGTTCGGTACTATTATTAGATCTTTTTTTTTTTTTTTTTTTTAAATGTTGATTTTAAAATAATTGGGTCTTGCTCTATGTCTATGATTACTTTTCTAGTTTATTTTTGTCCTCTTAAAATAAAATAATTGAAGATGCGTTTGGTTTTTTGTTATCTTGTGTTAATCACTATATTGTTAACTATTTAGTACTAATAATAGAAATTTTTTTTTGTTGATTTTAAAATTATTTGTCGTGCTTTATGATTTCTTTTCAAGTTTATTTGTTTCTGTCATCTTAAAATTACTAATTTTCTACTTAATAATTTCTCTTTAAATTTTTCTAGATGGAAAATGATGAGATGCAGCGTATTGACACTAAAAATGAAGGTGAAGACATCTATATCTATATATTACAAAAAGCTCAAGCGTAGCATTTAATGTTGCTACACTTAGGTTGAGCCACATCAGCAGCCATGCCATTACCATTTTTTTTCTTGAATTTGTCCTATAATTTAAAAAATAGTTTTTCTAAATTTAAAAATCCTAATAAAAAGAAAATAATTCCCAACCCTATCTCTTTATCGGTTACAATTTCAGATGGCAACCTTTTGTGTTCCACAGTTATAATTTCAAATAGCAACCCTTTGTATTCCACTGTTACAATCTCAAACGGCAACCCCTTAGCTTCCTAACGCTAAACTTTGGCTTTCTAACTCCTTCATCTTTTCATCTCCTCACACCATATTAATATTGAAAATCTATATCTATCTATCTATATATAATATAAAACACCACTCCTTATTGTTTGCAATTCAATATTGTTGCTCAAATCCAATATCACGTTTCTTCTAATGCATGCATAAGTTTAGTTTCTATATATAATATATTTTAGATTGTGTTTGGCAGGGAATGATAAAAAATTAGCTGTTTGCAAGGGTCGTGGAGCTAATGTTTGCATCAATTACAAGATAGAGGATTTTGTTAAAAGGGTGAAGGAAGAAACTGGTGGAAAAGGTATTTTCTCTAATATTAAAACCTCACTTTTCTTCAACTATGGATTAGTGAAACTAAAGAATATGATTATTATTGGCGAAAAACACATTTTGGTCCCTACATTTTGACCCGATTCCCGTTTTAGTCCCTAAGTTTTTTTTTACCGCTTTTAGTCCCTCTCCAGAAAAACGGTTCCATTTTTAGTCCCTGCCGTTACATCGAAACGGATATTGCCGACGTGGCAACGGTAAAGTCAAAAAATAATAAACTAATGTCCACGTGGCCTAAATTAATAATAAAAAATATTTTTAATGCCACGTCAGCATCTAAATTAAAAAAATTAAAAACTCTCATAAAAAAATCCTTAAATAAAAAATTAATTTATTAATTCTAACTAAATAAAAAAAATTAAAAACTCTCATCAAAAAAAAAAAAATCAAAAACAAATTTAAAACTAAGAACAACAAAACCCAGCAAGAACATAAACCCAGCAAGAAAACCCATCTTCATCACCGAGATTTCTCTCTTGATGTGCTCCAAGTGGAGCAAAGAGAGAAATCTCGTCGAGCGTAAGAGGATGTGGCAAAGTAGAGAGTCCGGTAGAGGTCGATAACGTCTCTGGCATTTCGTCGAGCAGAAGATATGCAATTCTCTGCTCTTTCACTTTCACTTTCGGTTCTGTCTCTCTCATCGAACTCTGTTTCTCTCCCGGCCTTTCATGTTAATGTATGCTACCCAAAGCTCCAAATCTCCAATCTGCTTCCGGTTTGAGTGTGTGGAATTTTGATTTTTGAGTGAAGTTTCAACTTTCAACTTTCAACTTTGGAATTGGAAACGGCTACGAGGGGAGTGTGGGTGTATCAAGATCACTACAAGTACAACGATCAAAATGAGGAAATACCTAGCATTTCGCGTACTGGAACGATGCCGTTTAGAGTAAGATCCGATCCGGAATTCCAATGTTGCTCTCTTTTTTTTTTTTTTTTTTTTTTTTTTAAAGGCAACCGTTTATCAAACTTTTAGCTGAAACATTTTTAATTTAATAAAAGTTTGCTAAAATATATTTTAACCTTGAAAATTTTTGAAAATGTGATCCAAGTGGGTATGATGGAGCACATCAAGAGAGAAATCTCGGTGATGAAGATGGGTTTTCTTGCTGGGTTTATGTTCTTGCTGGGTTTTGTTGTTCTTAGTTTTAAATTTGTTTTTGATTTTTTTTTTTATGAGAGTTTTTAATTTTTTTATTTAGTTAGAATTAATAAATTAATTTTTTTTTAAGGATTTTTTTATGAGAGTTTTTAATTTTTTTTTTTAATTTAGATGCTGACGTGGCATTAAAAATATTTTTATTATTAATTTAGGCCACGTGGACATTAGTTTATTATTTTTTGACTTTGCCGCTTGCCACGTCGGCAATATTCGTTTCTGATGTAACGGCAGGGACTAAAATGGAACCGTTTTTCTGGAGAGGGACTAAAAGCGGTAAAAAAAAAACTTAGGGACTAAAACGGGAATCGGGTCAAAATGTAGGGACCAAAATGTGTTTTTCGCCTTATTATTTTGTTAAGTGGACATTTTCATAGGGAGGTCTTTGTTATTGTTTGTTATTGTCAAGGAAGTTAATAAGTTATTTCCTTTTTCAAGGCATATAAGCTACACTTTTGGGAGTATCTAGGATACCATGGAAAAGAAAGAACACTGCTAAGGGCCTAAAAACAACTTTTTGTTGCTCCTTGGGGCCATGTTTAACTTTGCCTTGAGGTGAAAAATGAGACTACATCATACAAAAATACAATCCCTCCGCAGAATGTACAGCAATATAGAGATACGACTGTATACAGTAATGAAGATTTCCATCCGTGAGAAGTGGAAGCATACAAACATAAACAAATTATTTATTTGTATGTGAGTTTTTGTTGTTATATTATTGCAATTTTAATGTGGAAATTGTTATATGAACCTATGGAATAACCGTCAAGTTTCTATTAACCTTGATTTATTTGTTCATATATACTCTAGAGATAACATATATAATATTATATCATGTTAATATGAAATTAATTGACATTTTTTTGATTTATTAGTACTTAATAAAGAAAAAAAATGTGCATAATATATTAAAATAAAATTGCCAAACTTTTCCGTGCATTGCACGGGTTAGTGACTAGTTGACTTAAAAGATAAACTTCATGAACTGGTTGAACTTCCTCTGCTAAAGAAGGCTAAGTCTAAGACTAAGACAAATAATAAAGACAACAAAAGGAGGAGGATTTCAAGTGTTTGGCGTTTCTTTCATATGCTTCCTACAAAAGATGGAGAAAGCATATTTGCAAATGCAAAAGTGTGGAAAGGGATATATTGCTGTTAGAGTATATGGTATTGGAAATTTGAAGCGCCATTTGAATGTATGCTGAAGATAAATGATGAATATCAATAAGAATGAGCACAAGGAAGACACCTCTTGAATGGAATCCTCAATCTCTTCTAATACAGTCTCTTAATTTGAATGTCTTTTAGTTTTTGATCCGGCACTTGGATGGTTGGACTTAAATTTTGCCATCATGTGTATTTTGATATGCCATGTAATCATTTTAGTTTTTTAATCTTAAATTGTGATTTCTTTTAGTTTTTGACATGGCACTTGGATG
Source organism: Quercus dentata (assembly GCA_028216015.1). Lineage (NCBI taxonomy): Eukaryota > Viridiplantae > Streptophyta > Magnoliopsida > Fagales > Fagaceae > Quercus > Quercus dentata. The sequence goes on along the minus strand of CP116452.1, from coordinate 65,220,868 downwards.
CCATGTAATAATTTTGTTTTTTTTTTTTAATTATTATTTTTATTATGGAACTTTCACATATTATTGAATTTTTTTTTTTTTTTTTGAGAATCGCATATTATTGAATTTGATAGTATGGACTGGAACCTTTTAGACTAGTAATTTGATTTTGATGGAAGAAAAGAATTATTTTCTTTTGTTATTATTACTAGATTTATGATTGTAAGTTGTAACAGAATGTTTATTACTTGATTTATGGTAATAATATAATTTTAGATATATGAGATTTTTTTTTTTTTGAAAGAGATATATGGGAATTGATAATAGGTTATTTGGGTTAGGTATAACCTTTAATCAAATAGGTTATTCAGGTTAGTTATGACCCATTATTAAATAGGTTAATAAATAGGTCATTTGTGTTGACCCTAACTTGACCTGCTAATTAAACGGGTTAAACGTGTTGTGTCGGGTTACCCGTTTAATAAACAAGTCATGTTAGGGTTGAGAAATCCTGACCCGTTTACTAAACTGGTCGGATTCGTGTTGACCCATATAACATAATACTCATAACTCAACTCGACATGAACCCGACACGTGAACACAAATTGCCACCCCCTAACTTCGTCTCTAGTATTATTGCTGCAAGGCAATGCCTATCATTTTGTTTCAAAAGTATGTCAATGCTTTTGATTATATATACTTATTACTTTTTTTTTGGGACCTACTATTTTATTTACTTAAAAATGTGAGCTTTACAACTACAGACATTGACAAATGTGAAGAGGACAAGAAATGCACGGACAAACAAATTTGTGTTAATAAACTCGCAAGTTATGATTGTTTGTGCATTAATGGCTACCATAAGGAGGAGAAATTATAAGGTCCTCAAGGTGGACAAGTGATGAAGTCCACCATTCCACTAAAAGACTCCCACTTGTTTAAAATTGCTAAGTTAATTTAAAAAAAAAAAAAATAGAAACCGACACTTGACTCGGTAATTTTAAATAAATGGGAGTCTTTTATGTAATGGTGGACAAGTGACATGGTCCACCAGAGAATTGTATAATTTCTCCATAAGGAGGGAGTGGAATGTGTTTCCCATCAATCATCACTAGCAATTCACCTTCCGGTTGGTGAGTATATTATATTTAGTATTTACAGTTTGTATATTGCACCTACAGGTCCTCTCCTCCTCACATATATATGATTTCGACATATTTAGTATATCAAGTTGGATTGGTGGAAGTCAAAGGCTTTGTAGCTGAATTGACACTTCCCCATATACAAAGTGCTTGAGAGTCTAGGGGGAGAAGGGTTATCATACGTATCGTATAGCCGATATGTATCGTACCGGTATGTGCACTAGTATCGAAACTCCAACGTTTCATACTGGTTTAAATACCGGCCGATTTCGGGCATTTCGGCCGATATTGGGTGTATTGCTTGATACAAAAAAAAAAAACCTATTTTTTTCTATTTTTAGTTTTGTAATTATCGAATTTTTGTAAGGGCAGAATGATAACTTATTTGTTGTATTAATTTATTTGTATTCTTTGTTTTCTTAGTATGCAATAAACAATTAAGCTTTCTATTTTTTATATTGTGTGTGTGTGTGTGTGTTTTTTTTTCTTCTTTTAGTTGATGCTAAAATCTAAAACCGTGAATAATTTTTTCTGAATTGAGGTAATGTTTTATGGTAAACTTTTATTTTTATATATATATATATATATATATATATATATATATATATATATATATATATATATATATTTATATATATAAAAATAGCAATAAACCTAAAATGGTATACCAGTATTGACCGATACCGAAATATATTGTTCCACTGGCCAAACCGGTACAACCTTCGATACGAGATTTACTTCCTTGTTGAGACTATTCGGTATAGTGCTTAGCATACTACCTTAAAAACTTTCAAGGCAAATCTTGAAAAGCTGAAAAATAATTATAAGGTAAACTTTTTTTTTTTTTAAATAAAAGATAGAAATTCTACTCTAACCTAACACTACAAAAAACGGGGCCTGAAGTCGTGTTTTGGAGCAGCGTTTTTGAAAACGCGGCTCAGCCGTTCCTTTGAGCCGCGTTTTCCAAGAACGCGGCTCAAAGGAAAGGCTGGAGCCGCGTTTTCCAAAACGCGCGCTCAATAACGCGACTTCATGCCGCTTGACTAAATTTTTTTAATTGTAGCTTGAGCTGCGTTTCTAAAACAGCTTGTAAATGCTTGAAAACGATCTTTGTACAAGGATGGAGCTACGTTTGAAACGCAGACTTCAAGTTTCAAAGTATAAACAAAAAAAAAACGAAACGTGGAATCCTCACCATCGAAACAAAAACTGGCTCTCCGATCGCACAAAACCCTCATCGACGCCCACACTCCCCTCACCGATCGCACATTCCCTCATCGCTCCAACACGGTCCCCTCACCGCTCGCACATCCCCTCACCGATCGCAGACAACTCTCACCGATCTCGGACAACTCTCACCGATCTCACACTCCCCTCACCGATCTCGGCCCACTCTCACCGATCTCAAGCCTATGTGAATCCCCTCACTTCAACCCTATGTGAATCCCCTTCCTCCCTCCGCTCTTCCTCCTCTTCGTTTCCTTCTCATCGATCGTTGGCACACACCCATTCTCGCAAGGCCGACTAGCGATAAGTTTTTCAAAATTTTTTGTTTTGATTCTGTTATGGGGTTCCTATTTTTGCTTTACGGTTTCGATTTTAGGTTTAGGGTTTTGGCCGTCGATCTAGGGTTTTGATTTTGGGTATAAATGTTCAATTTCAATATTTGGTTTTATATTTCAATATTTCTATATTTGGTTTTGGAGATGTTTGATCGATGAATTCATATTGGGTTTATTCATGTTTGTCATTTTTGCTTGGTGGGTTTTTGATATGTGTGTGTGTGTGTGTGTGTGTGTGTGTTCTTCTTCTTCTTTGCTCTGTGTGTGTGTGTGTTGCTTGTCTTCTTTGTGTGTGTGTGTGTATGTTCTTTATTCTTCTTCTTTGCTGCTCTGTGTGTGTGTGTGTGTGTGTTATTCTTGTGTTTGCTCTGTGTTTGTGTGTGTCTTCTTTGTGTGTGTGTGTGTTCTTTAGTCTTCTTTGTGTGTGTGTGTGTGTGTTGTTGGTGCTACTCTGTGTGTGGGTATGTGTGTTGCTTCTTGCTTGCTGCTTTGTGTGTGTGTGTGTGTGTTGCTTGTCTTGTCTTTGCCTCTGTGTGTGTGTGTGTGTGTGTGTTGCTTGTCTTTCTTTGCTCTGTGTGTGTGTGTTGCTGCTGCTGCTGTGTGTGTGTGTGTGTGTGTTGCTGCTTCACGCTGCTGTGTGTGTGTGTGTGTGTGTGTGTGTGTGTGTGTGTGTGTGTTGCTGCTGCTGCTGCTTTGTGTGTGTGTGTGTGTGTGTGTGTGTGTGTGTGCTGCTGCTGCACGCCGCTTTGCTTGTGTGTGTGTGTGTGTGTGTGTGTGTTGTTCTTGCTGTGTGTGTGTGTGTGTGTGTGTGTTTTGCTTCAACTTCATGTTCTCTCAATTTTGCTACAGGAACTCATGCCTTCTTTACCAAATTATGTTGAAGTTCATTTGAAGCTTTCATAGCTTGGGTGAGTAAGAAACATTTTTTTCTTTAAAGTATCTCCTCCAACTTTGCTCCTCAATCTAACTATCAATTATTATATCCGTTCTTTAGATTTGCTAATCTTTGAATAAAGGATTGAAGAGGTAAAATGCGATCGCTTACGGTGTCTAATCTTGAAGGTGGTTTATTCTCGCTATGTTTGTTATTACCTTGCTATTAGAATCAGAAACGAGACGGATGCAAAAACGGTTAACATTGGTGTTTGGTTTGTACACTTGACGTGGCCATCATGACTTATGAGAAGCAATAAACCCGTGAACTAATTCTTAGGAATGAATCAATCATTGTTTTGTTGTAGCTTGTATTTTCAGTTCATCTTTTCGTATATATAAGATGACCAAATCCTTACACAACCAATGTCTTGTTTGGTGTTTTTTCTATTCTTAGTAAAATTTTACTTAAAAATTTTACTATTGAAAGAATGTCTAGAAATAGTCCAAAATCGTGACCAAAAATAACAAACAAAAATAATCTACTTGTGAAGTTTGATAAAGTGGATTGTGTTAGGTTTAGCGTTGGCAAATCCCATAACATTGTAGCTTTCAAGCCATCTCTGTTGTGTTCACTAGAGTCTTTTCATGTTCAAGAGAATGTGTTTTGTGTGGAAGATGCAGCTCAAGATGTGAAGGAAAAACAGTGTTCAACCGCTCTTTGATTGAGGCTTGATCAATTGAGAATCGTGGCTTTTAAAGTCCATAAAATCGATTGTGACTAGATTTTCATACCCTACCATGATTAAGTATGAAATCAATTTGAATATAATTGTCTAGCTGAAAACTTTTGTATGGCATGCTTGTTCTTCCACTTTGCGTGTGTGTGTGTTGTTTCTTCTTTGTGTGTGTGTACGTGTGTATGTTCTTGTTCTTTCTTTCTTCGCTTTGCTTTGTGTGTGTATGTTCTTTGTTCTTGCTTCTTCCGCTCTGTGTGTGTGTGTGTGTTGTTATTCTTTTGTCTTTGCTCTGTGTTTGTGTGTGTGCTGCTTGTGTGTGTGTGTGTGTGTGTGTGTGTGTGTGTGTGTGTGTGTGTTCTTTGGTCTTTGCTCTGTGTGTGTGTGTGTGTGTGTGTTGCTAAACAAGTTTTAGAACCTTGATTTGAACAACTTATCTCATTTATGTTAGGTGTGATAACTCAAATGCTTTGTTAGAATTTTTATTATTATTAAAGTACATATTTTGTCTCATAATATGCAGATGGTAATAAACTAATAATGACATTTTGAATTATTGATAATTTGTCCAATTTGGTCCATGTCGGTCTATTCGTCCACCTTAGTCCTTTCGGTCCACTTGATCCATTCAGTCTATTTTGGTCCTTTCGGTCCAATTCGGTCTTTTTAGTCCACTTCAGTCCTTTCGGTCCATTCAGTTCACTTCGGTCATTTTGGTCCATTCAGTCTATTTTGGTCCTTTCGGTCCAATTCGGTCCTTTTAGTCCACTTCCGTCCTTTCGGTCCATTCAGTTCACTTCGGTCATTTTGGTCCATTCGGTCTATTTTGGTCCTTTCGTTCCAATTCGGTCCTTTTAGTCCACTTCAGTCCTTTCGGTCCAATTTGGCCCTTTGATCCACTCGGTCTTATTGGTCTAGTTCAATCGAAAATGACAAAAAGTAATATAATTATTTTTAATTGTTTAATTTAATTATTTGTGGTATTATTTACAATCTTTGTTTATGTTCCCCCTACATGATATTATTATTATTTTTTTATAGGGGTAAGAAATTTAAAGATTATGGTATTAAATTTAGTATCATAATCTACAATCTTCTAATGCATAAGTTATTCAATGGAATTCTATTTCATATGAAGATTGTGAAGCTCATCTTACAATGTATAAATTATATAACATATCATGGCGTAAATTCATCTGTAAATAAATTTATTGCCCTCTTCATTCTCTAACAATAAACACCGTTAATATTTTCATACAATCACACAAACTAGTTAATATGATAAAACAAAGCCATACAAAGTAGCTTTTTATGTTGAAGACTCTTGTTATGTGGTTGGAAGAAGCACAGACTTTTTATTGAACATATATATATCGATACAAACAATTGTAAATGCCTCATGCATTGCATAGACCTACAACTAGTTATGATAATAACCAATCCATTAGGGAGGTAAAGTGCACTAATTTAATTTTTAAACTCATGTTATCCAATAACAAATGTTATACATGGTCAATGAAAAACAAGTCATGTAGAACTGTTTTATGTCATTTCCTTATGCCTTTTCACCCTCTAGTCCTTTTTTTTTCTTTCTTTTTCTAATTTTAATTTTTTATTTTGCGAAACACACACTTTATTCTTGATGTTTGATTGGGAAATACGAGAAACATGTGATTTTTTTTTTTTTTTATTTAGCCAGGTTTGAGTGAAAAGGGAATGAAACAGGGTTGGCCCAACAAAATTTGGGGCCTAAGGAAATCAGATTTTTATTTGTGACTTTGTTTTAGATTGATTTTGATTTTGAAGGTATTATTGTAAATCAATTCAGTTGGTTGAAGCGCAAACGTGGTTTGGTACAGAATGGCCAACAGTTTAAGTCCATTTGTTTATGAGATGCATAGTGATCGATTAATCGTATTGGATTGGTTTGGTACAAAGTACAAAGTAGGAAAAATTTTTGTTAAGTTTCTAGATGGTACAACTATTGGTGGACCCTGAAGTGGATTTTTTTTTTTTAATTTTAATTATGAAAATTTTACTGACTAGTTTGTCTTATTTTACTATGATTATTGATGTCTTATGGTAGTTGTGAAATTTGATAGTGTTTGTTTACGGAGTTGGTTCAGTTGATAAGGTTAACAATATACTTTATATTATATTTTCTATGTTGGTATACAATATATTAAAATAATCTAAAAGAAAGGAATAAATCTCATTGCTATGTTACAAAATAAAATTAAGTAAGCATCGCGACAATTGTTCCAAGACGAAAGCACCTATCTTTTTGGTACTCATGAAAGCTCACATCTAGATGTATCGTGCTTTGGGCGAAGGGCATATCTCACTTGTAGTGCCTGTTGTATCAATTTATCTTTCGTGATTAGTTAAGATGACTACTTATATGTGATTTGTCATTATTTTTTTTTAGCAATATATGTGTGAATTTCAGTCGGATATTCTCATATTTTTTCAAGGGATTTTGTTAGTGCTTTATTTTTTAATTCTTGAAGGAGGTAACAAATCATTTATTTATTTTTAATTATATACATACATACATATATATATATATATATATAGAGGTTTTAATGTTCTAGGAATATGTTCTTCTATCGAAGGAGTTAGAATTTCTTAATATTCATAATTACATATATGGCGTCGATGAAAACCATGTTTGCTTCACTTAGCCAGGGGATACGTAATTGGGGTCATTCTCGGGTACTAAACAAATTTTATTTAGCCAAGAACTTAATATCTTGCACACGCATTGGTATGTGATATTAATATGATGCCTTTAATATATTTTAGGATGACAGTGCTTGATGGGAATGGAACTGTGAATCCCGAGGTAAAACAAAATTTCTCTAAAAATTTCTCTACAAACAGTAGCCTTCATATAAACATACCATGCTATGATGGATAAAGTATTGCTGAACTTGATTGAATTCGAAGTTTTGACTAGGTTGTTTTAACGAATAGTTGAACTATTGCATAGTCTTCCTCTCATGTTACTCTTTGTATTTTTTTTTTTTTAATCCAAATGAGCTCTCTCCCTCATAACATTATTCTCCCAAATTGCTCCATTGTGAGGCCTTTTGATACAACTGTGCATCTAAGCATTGCGGAATTACAATTTCAAATTCATGTTTAGAGTATTATGTATTGGGGGCAAAAATTTGGCAAATTTAACTCCTTGAGAATAATTTGTGCAGACTTATTTTGAAGTGGACAACAAAGCAAATTGGTTGCTGCCTGTGGCTGTTTGAGAGCAATTTAGAATGTACAAAAATCATTCTGGTATATTTTTTGTGATGTACAAAAATCCTTGTGATGTAGGAATGCGAACTTGTGTATTTCCTTTGTGATGTTCATGAAACTTGTGATGTTTCTTATGGAACTTGTGATCTTGGGATGTAATGACGTTTATGCAACTTGTTTATTTTCTGTTTGATGTATATGGAACTTGTGATGTAGGAATGGAAGTTGTTTAATTCCCTTGTGATGTTTATGGAATATGTGATTCTTGGGATGTAATAAGTTGTGAAAGAAGGGAGTTGTGTGTATAGCAGGAAGTAGTGTGTATAGCGGGGAAGTTGTAAAGCAGAGAAAAAAAATTAAAAAAAAAAAAACCTATAGCCGCGTTTTTTAAAACGCGGCTATAGCGTGATAAATGTTCTTGGGAAATGCTATAGCCACGTTTGAAACGCAGCTCCCGCTGGGTCTATAGCCGCGTTTCTTAGAAACGCCGCTATAGGTTCCGTTTTGAGCTGCGTTTCAAACGCGCGACTCTGACGTCGTATTCAGGTTGTTTGGAATACCTATAGCCGCATTTTTAAAAACGTGGCTATAGGTCCGCCGCCATAGTCGCGTTTGAAACGCAGCTCGAAGTTGTCCCCGAGTCGCGTTTTTAGTAAACGCGGCTATAGGCCGATTCCTAGAGCCGCGTTTAGAAAACGCGGCTATAGGCTTTGAGCTGCGGACTTTAGGCCGCGTTTAACGCGACCATAGGAAACGCGGCTAAAAGCCTTTAGTCGCTTTTTTGGGGTCTTAAGCTGCGTTTTTCAAACGCAGCTTTAGACCCCTTTTTTTGTAGTGTAATCAAATGTGTACAAGATAGAAATTATCTTTACTCGGATGTTTCAACTTTTAATAGAAATAACTAACTGATATAGATACCTCTACTTATTTTCAACTTTTAATAGAAATAACTAACTGATATAGACACCTCTACTTATTTTCAAAATGGCATTCAATTCCCACCCATTTTCAAAATCACCCCTCAATCTTACTTAAATAAAACAATAAATAAATTATAAAAAATATATTTCATTTAAAAAAATTTATTGAAAAATTAACAAGACCCCAAAAAAGTATTTATTAATTAATCTAGTTAAATGAATTGTTAAAGTCTCATAATTTGAAGTTTAAAAAAAATTGACTCAGCATTATTTGGTTAGAATAATAAAATCTTTTAAATGAATTTAGTGACAAAATCTTTTCTACTCTATGCAAAAGATCAAAATAATATATCTGGATAGAATATAACCATAACTCATTAATCATTATAGTGTAGAATGCTGTTTTTTTGATGAACCAAAAAAAAAAAAAAAAAAAAAAAAAAGCAGCATTCTATTCTCTATGGTGTAGAATGCTGTTATCTTCCTTGGGAATGATAATCTTTTCCCTCTAATAAAAACGTTATTAGTAGGGCTTGTTTTTGGATTTTTTTCTTTCAGGGTGGGGAAACATGAGACATTGGCTATCATCTCCACTGTTTTTCTCTTTTTCTTGCTAATATTTTGAAACATTCTCACTCTGTGATCACCCTCCTCTATTGACCATGGACGAGGTTCTTAGAGACTGGAAAAGACTCTCTTTGACAGGCGAAGAGGGGGAAAGAGTTATACTAAAAAAATCACACTTCTCTTCTAGCAACAAGCATATTTTAGTAGCAAGATTCATGACAAGGAGAGCCCTTAATGTGGAAGCAGTAGGCAGAACTTTTAAAACCACTTTGGAGGGCTCGGAAGGATTTTAAGACGGGAGGCTGGCGATCATGTTCTTTTATTTGTTTTCGAAATAGAAACAGATGCTGAACGAGTCCTAGCAATAGAGCCGTGGTCTTTCAATAAGCATTTGGTCTTGTTCCAGCGATATGATTTTTCCATCCCGACAAAAAACCGAAGGTTTACGACTACGAAATTTTGGGTTCAGATGCACGGGTTACCAGTTAGCATGTTAGATTTTGAGACGGCCATGGAACCGGGGGAAAAAAATAGATACCATCTCATCTGCGAAGAACTTGAATGAATAAATTGGGGGTGATTTCTTGCGGATAAGATTCGAAGTCCATGTCTCAAAACCTCTGTGCAGAGGCCGTAGAGTTGCACTCAATGACAAAGATGAAGTTTGGGTTTCTTTTAAGTATGAAAAGCTCTTGAATTTTTGCTATTGGTGTGGTAAGGTCTCTCATTTGGACAAAGAGTGTGAAAAATGGCTTGCTAGTAAGGGTGCCCTCACCTTGGATCAATAAGAATATGGCACTTGGTTTCGAGCTCCTCCCCACAATACTGGGAAAACTTGTTTTACGAAGGTCTCAGGGATGGGGGATGGTTTTGGTCATATTCAGTCGGGGAAGTCTACTTCGGTGAAGGATATAGTTGGTTACGTTCATGAAACATCCAATGAGCAACCAAGTTCAGTTGAACTTTCCGATCAATACCACAGTGGAGTAACAGATGTGGAAAATCATCAGGTTTCAAATTTGGTATCTTCAGATTTGGTGGAGGATTTCCCGCCTGGTGCACATACTGGGGTAAATTCAAAATTTGACTTGTTTGATCTTGTTCCATATTTATCTCTTATTCCTAATCAATCCACAAACTTTGAATTTCAATTGAAAGAGATAGATTCAGAAATCCAAAAATTTGATAACGATAAAAATCCCAAGCCCGAGAATCAAGTGATATCTATTACGGTCCCTAGTGGAGATTTTATAGGAGAAGATAATGGTAATCTCGAAAATCCACATAAGGAATGTCCATGTGAGGAGCTTCCCACGGATTCCACTACTCTTCGAAAGTGGAAATAAATTGCACGTGACACCTTCTCTAATAATTCTCCAATGCAGGATACTGTGTTGACTAAAAGAACTAGAAGCCATGGTAGTACAACCCAACCCGAGTTACCAAATAAGAAAGTTCAGGTTTTGAAGGTTGAAGAACAAGACAATTCAATGGTGGAGGCTGTTAAGCAGTCCCGCCAATCCAAATGAGTTTCATAGTATGGAACTATCGTAAGCTTGGGAACCTACGTACAGGGAAGGAGCTTGAAGTAGTGATTCGGGCAAAAGATCCATCCGCTTTGTTTATAGCCGAAACATGGACAGATGAAGCAAGGATAAAAGACATTCAACAACATATTGATTTTGAAAATTTGTTTTTTGTGGAAAGAAATAATAGAGGAGGTGGATTGGTGCTGTACTAGTGAAACTCCATTGATTTGAGCATTGATACTTTCTCAAAGAACCATATAGATGCCATCATTAACAAAAGGAAGGAAGATTCATGGAGATTCACTGGATTCTACGGTGATCTAGTCACTCACAAGCATTTTGAATCCTGGAACATGCTTCGTCAATTGAATAACAAATTCAGTCTCCCATGGCTCTATGTAGGAGATATTAATGAAATTGTTCAAAGCTCCGAGAAGTTAGGGGGTAGTAACATAAGTCAAAACTAGATGCAGCTATTCGGAGATGTCATAGACAAGTGTGGCTTTATTGATTAGGGTTTTGAGGGCTCTCCTTATACATGGCAAAAGCATTTTGCTAATGGACATTCAATATGGAAAAGATTGGATCATGGATTCTCTACCAATGACTGGTTATTGAAATTTTTGGGAACAAAAATCCACCAACTTTCATCTGACTCCTTAGACCACTACCCCCTTTGGGTTGTAACTGATGGACTAGATGTTGTAGTTTCAACTAAGCCACTTCTCTTTGAGGAAATGTGGCTCCTTGATCTGGGTTGTTCAAGGGTGGTTAAAGCCGTATGGTCCTCCAATGACATGGTTGACCCTTCTACTAAAGTGATGAGGAAAGTAGAGAAGTGTGGTAAAGAATTGGAGAGGTGGAATCAGGATCATTTTGGAAATGTTAGAAAGGAGTTATCAAAAAAGAAGAAGATTCCTAGTGGATGCGGAGAAGGAAGCAATGAGAAGTGGCTCGAACCATTGGGTGAGGGAGTTGAAAAGGGAGATCACTTCACTTATAGATAAGGAGAATAGGATGTGGTTTCAACGGACAAAATTTTTACAGGCAAAATTTTTATGGGCAAAAGAAGGTGATAAAAATTCCAAATTCTTTCATAGTAGAGCCACTCAAAGGAAAAAGAAAAATTCAATACAGAAGATCTAAGCAAAGATCCGGTGATTGGACATCAAATCCTGAAGAAGAAGAGAAGTGCCTGATTGACTATTTTCAAGAGTTGTTTACCTCGGCAAATTTACAACATAGTGCAGGCTGACCCACAGGCTCCATCAACAAAGTAACCAAGAATGAGATGAATGCTCAATTGTCCACTGATTTCAAGGCATGGGAAGTATAACAGGCAATCAAACAGATGGCTCTTCTCAAAGCCCCTAGACCAGATGGTATGTCCCATTTATTTTATCAACATTACTGGAATATAGTTGGTGATGATGTATGTCAATCTGTTCTTAATTTCCTCAACAATGCTTCCTTACCCGAGCACTTAAATCACACTTTTATATCCCTTATTCCCAAGAAAAAAAACCCAGAACATGCCTCTAAATTTTGACCCATTAGTCTCTGCAATGTTCTATACAAGATTTTCTCAAAAGTTTTGGCAAGCAGATTGAATAGAATTTTACCAAAAATTATCATAGAACACCAAAGTGCTTTTACCAAAAGTAGATTTATCTCTGATAATATTCTGTTAGCCTTTGAATCTCTCCATAGTATGCAGAAATTTATCGGGAATGATGATTTTATGGTAATAAAATTCAATATGAGCAAAGCTTACGATTGGGTGGAATGGCCATATTTAGAAGCAATGATGAGGACAATGGGGTTTATCGAATAATGGATTAAGCTGATTATGCTGTGTGTTACTTTTGTCTCATATTCAATCCTTGTCAATGGAGAACCCAAAGGCATGATCTACCCCTCAAGAGGTATTCGTCAGGGAGACCCACTCTCCAATTTCCTTTTCCTACTGTGTACGGAAGGATTGCATGGTCTCATTAGCAAAAGCAATTGGCTAGAGTAAAATATGAGGCTATTCTCTATCTAGAAATAGTCCTCGTTTGACTCACCTCCTTTTGCAGATTACAATCTTTTGTTTTGCGGGGCAACCACTCAAGAATGCCAGAACGTCTTGGACATCCTAGACACATATGGCAAATGTTCAGGGCAGCAAATAAATAGAAGTAATAATACCATTTTCTTCAATAAATCCACTTCTGAAAAGCTCAGAGATCACATCAAGGTAGCATCGAGGGTTCCTAAAATAAGACAATACGAGAAGTATTTGGGCTTACCATCACTTGTGGGGAGAAATAAAAAGGCAAGCTTCAACTACATAAAGGAGCAAGGTTGGAAAAAAATTCGAGGGTGGAAGGAAAAACTACTACCTCAAGCAGGGGGGGGGGGAATCCTTATCAAGGCAGTGGTACAAGCTATCCCAACCTACACTAGGAGTTGTTTCAAGCTCCTAGTGGGTTTATGTACAGAGATTGAAAGCCTGGTTAGAAAGTTCCTGTGGGGATAGAAGGGTGATCGAAGAAAATTGCATTGGGTCAAATGGGAAACTTTATGCCAAGCTAAATCTGAAGGTGGAATGGGTTTTAAGGACCTAGCCCTCTTCAATGATGCTTTCCTAGCTAAGTAAGCATGGCGACTTCTACACCACAAGGAATCCCTATTCTACTGGGTTTTTTTATTCAAAATTTTTTCCTAATTTCTTTATAAGGGAGGCTCTTGATTCAAGTGTTGGTTCTTATGCATAGCAGAACATACTAAAAGGTCATGATGTGTCTCTTGAAAGGTGCTAGATGGAGAGTGGGCAATGGAGAATCAATTAGGGTTTGGCTTGATGCGGGGCTACCATACAATGATCATCCATGAATTTTGTCTCCAATAGTTGATGGTTCCGAGTAAGCAAAGGTGGCAGACCTCATTGATCCAGGTACAAAATAGTGGGATTCAAGTATGTTACAGGGCTTGTTTAATCCACAAAAAGTTGATTTGATACAAAGCATTCCTCTCTGTAACTCCTTAACTCAAGACAAATTAATTTGGCCATATACATCCTTGGGTCAATACACAATGCGGTTGGGTTATAAATTTCTAGCCAAAGAAAATTTAAATAACCCAACCATAGTGGATCCGAATCAAGATAATGGAGTTTGGAAGCTGGTCTAGGGTTTATCTGTTCCAAATAAAGTAAAAAACTTCCTTTGGAGAGCTTGCCGTAACACGATGCCAGCAAAGGTAAGTAAGAGGAAACGAATGATTCTAACATTTGATATCTGTGACCACTACAATGGAGAACCAAAAAGTATCTTGCATGCGCTATGGGACTACACCGAATTAGCTCAGATATGGGAAGCTCTTCCTAAGTTCGACTTTCATTGTTCCCACTATTTTTCAACATTTCAGAACTCATATTATATGCACAACGGGAAGGAAAAAATCTGAAGTAGTTAGCAATGCTTTTATGGACAATCTGGTACCATAGGAATCAAATAAGAGTAAAAAAATTTGATTACCTGATATCATAGGTTGCCCTAACGGCATAGCAAGCACTCTAGGGTTTCAAGACAACAAACCTCACGGCCTCTTCACAAATGTCTACCCATTCACCCACACGAGTCAAATGGTCACCTCCTCCCCCAAATTCTCTGAAGGTTAACTTCGATGGAGCGACTTTCAAAGTGTTAGGACATATGTGGATCATGTTAAGAACATATGTCATTTAAAATTGGCTAATCTTTTGACAAAACGCACTTTACTTGTAATTAGGTAGATCTAGGATGTGTTTAATATTTCAAGGAACAAGAGTTCAAGTCTAAGTATTGAAACCATACAAATCTGTTCAAGAATCAAGTGAAGAAGTCCTGTATTTTAAAGCTCGACAGATTTATCTATTGAGATTTAAAATATAAAGCTCGACAGATAGCTTAACAATTTGTATCTATCAAGAATTACGAAAATCAATTTTTCAGATCTGATTTCCCACATATCCATGTGTATGTGTTTAGGCTTTCTTTTCTCATAACCCTAAACATATATAAAGATTATTTTAAGGGCCGTCACACTTGATGCAACTTGATGCAAAGTTATTATTCAAGCATATTGTGATCGGAGACATATGCCCTAGTTCATCTTTCTCTTGAAGAAGTCATTACGTTTGTACGCCGTAGGGTTTTGTAACCAAGGAGCTTCTTGATCTTCATAGTGTGGATGAATTAAAAAACTTTACAGCCAACATCCTTCTCAAATTGGTGTGTTAGTCACGTACTTGGATCTGTGCATCGATTGGTTAGTCACGTACTGGGAGCTGTGCATTGAAAATTAGAGATTGTCACTACAGAACAAGTCTAATTGTGTATTGGGGTAAGGTTTCAACTGTAGGTTGGTATAAGGTATTGTGATTCCTTTACTTGTAACCGCTTGTTATGATAATAGTGGATTCTCGGGAGTAGTGACCTTAAATTCACCCGGTGGGGTTTTTTCCTTGGTGTTTTTCTCCATTCGTAAATAAATCACCATGTCAAATTTATTTTGCCACTGCATTTAACTTAGTTGGTGATTTGTTTGTGCTACCATGCGTATTGCATGTAAATTGACTTAATTAATTAACTTGGTTAATTAATTGGTTAATTTATCACAAGGGATCAATAGATTCTTGGCCTATCAAGTGGTGTCAAAGCAAGCACACTCTGATTAGGGTTAATCTTTGTTGTGTGATCCATTGACCCTTGTTGTCATGGATAGAGGACAACCTTTAATTATACCTCCTATATTTGATGGCACTAACTATGCATACTAGAAAGTATGCATGAGAGATTTCTTGCAGTCATTAGATGAAAGAGTGTGGCAAGCTGTAGAGATAGGCTGGACCAAGCCAAAGGAAGCGCCGGCTAATTGGGATAATGCTAAGATTAAAGCGGCTAACTTCAACAGCAAAGCATTGAATGCCTTATTCAGTGTAGTCACGAATGAGGAGTTCAAGAAGATATCCTCTATTGAAACTGCAAAGGAAGCATGGACTATCCTCCAAACAACCTAAGAAGGTGTTAAGGACATATTTTGTGTAATTGACTAATCTTTTGACAAAATGCACTTTACTTGTATTTGGGTAAATCTATGATGTGTTTAATACTTCAAGAAACATGTTGTTCAAATCTAGTATTAAAGCCATGAAGATTGGACCAAGAAACAAGTGAAGAAAAGCTGTTTACTAAAGTTAGACAGATAGCTCGATACTTGAGGACAGATATCTCGATAAAATGTGCTCGACAGATAGCTATCTATCGAGGTTTAATGAGGCTTAAGAGATACTATCTATCGAGGTATCTATCGAGGTTACGAGAATTCAGATTTTTAGATTTGATTTTCGGCCCATGCTTATATATTTGTAGAGGGTTTCTTTTCTCATAACCCCCTAGACCTATATAAGGCTTATTTTAGAGGCCGTCACATAAGAGAATACAAGGAGAACATATGCAAAAGGTGATCGATGCCTTATTCTCTCTAAAAGAAGTTACTACATCTTTGTACCTTAGGGTTTTGTAACCAAGTGCTTCTTGATCTTCATTGTTGATGAAGTGAAGAACTTTGCAGCCAATAATCTTCTTCAAGTTGGTGTGTTAGTCAAGTATTGGGAGCCATGCATTATTGGTTAGTCACGTATTGGGATCCATGCAAAAAGGGTGGTGTTCATTTATTGAAGAGTTCAGAGGTTTTGAAGCAGTAGAAGGTTTCTGCTGTAAGTTCATCTACAGGGATTGTAGAGTCTAAGGACAAAGGTTTTGTACTAGATTTGAAACTTCTCTTTACTATAGTGGATTGCTTTTCGGGAATGTTTCCCCCTAGGTTTTTTACTGTGAATCTAGTTTGTTTCATTGGTTTTCCTAGGTCATCATATCTTGTCTTATTTATTTTTCTGCTGCATGATTTTGACATGATATTGATGTTTGTTTGTTTTAATAAGGTCTATTCATAATTAATCTAATTAACAATTTAGGTGTAAAACTTGTTAATTCTATCAACCGAGGTCTAAATTTCCCAACAAGTGGTATCGAGCGGTACACTGGATGGATTAATTTCCTGAGTGTAATCCTTGAACCTCGTTGTCATGGATCGTGGAAAATCTCTTTTAATTCCTCCTTTATTTGATGGCATTAATTATGCGTACTGGAAAGTTTGTATGAAAGTTTTTTTGAAGGCTCTAGGTGAACAGGTATGGCAAGCTGTTGAAGTTGGTTGGATTAAGCCAAAGGAAGCGCCAGTGGATTGGGATGATGCAACAATCATAGCTACAAATTTCAACAGTAGGGCCCTGAATGCTTTGTTTTGTGGGGTGACCAATGAGGAATTCAAGAAAACGTCATCCACGGAAGTTGCCAAGGAAGCATGGACCATTCTTGAGACTAGTTATGAAGGTACCAAGGCAAGAAAGACCGTGAAGCTTTAAAGGCTCACTAGTAGTTTTGAAGAAATAAGGATTGAGGAGGATGAGACCTTTGATGAGTTCTATGCTAAACTCAAGCATATTGTGAATTCTGCTTTCAATCTTGGAGAATCTATTGCGGAATCCAAAATTGTTAGGAAAATCCTTAGGTCCTTACCTGAAAGATTCCATGCCAAGATCAACGCCATTGAGGAAGTGAAGGACATTGATTAACTTTCTTTGATTGAGCTTGTAGGGAACCTTCAAACCTATGAGATGGGATTAGGCTTAATGGGAAAATGTGGAAAGAGTAAAAACTTGGCTCTTAAGGGTATAGAGGAAGAGATTGAGGACTCTGAAGATGAAGATGAGGATGAGGATCTAACCTTCATAACTGATGAGATCATCAAGCTTCTTCAATTTAGGAAGAATGATAGGGCAAACCTCCTAGGAAATCTAAATCCTCAAGGAAGGGCAAGAATGAGAAACCCCTTATCCAATACCATGAGTGTAAAGGTTTTGGTCATATGAGGATAGAGTGCCCAAACTACCTTATGAAGGAAAAGAGCAAGGAGTCAAAAGATAAAGGGTTGGTTGCTACTTGGAGTGATACTGAGAATGACTCTTTTGATGAGTATATGGATGAATGTAGTCACGTTATGGCCTTTGTTGCCTCAGGCGATAAGGTGATTGTGGAGAGTGCTAGTGACACTGAGGATTCTTTTGATGATGAAGTACCCAAGAAGATGACCATTCAGGAAGCCTATGATAAGCTATGCACTGAATTTATAAAATCTAAAAAGATTTCTCATCTTTGTAGAAAAGAGCTTAATGAGGTAAAAATTGAAAAAGCTGATCTGTTAGTCAAACTTGATGAGACTATAAGGTTAGTTGAGACTCTTGTTGTGGAGAACACCTCATTAGAAGAGAATGTCAAGAATCTTGAGATAGAGCTTACTCAAGCTAGAACTCAAATAGAGAGGATGACTAGTGCAAAGCTTGATGAGGTTTTGAGTTCTGATAAGATTAACTTAGGATATGTTGTTTCCTTCAGCCCATTCTCGTCCATAGCTTCCGGATCAAGGACTGTCTTTGTGCTCCAATTTGAGAAAGGTAATAAAGGTATAAAATCAAAAACTGATCCGTTAGACCTCATGTTTGTCACCATTGTGGTGTTTCTGGATACATTCGTCCTAATTGTTTTAAGTTGTATCCTCAAAAGCAAGTGTCCAAACAGTCATAGGTTTCCTCTCAAGGACCTATACCTTTGTTTGGAGAGTTATTAAAAGTTTTGAGCTTTTTAACTCGATTTCAGGAGAATTCTAATTCTTTTATGTCTTTTAGTAGACATACTAGGACACGTGCCTTTTCATCTTCACGGCCAAAGACTCGTGCTGTGTGGGTGAGAAAGGAGCCTAAGACTTAATTGTCTTTTCTGTTTGTCCTTTACTTTAATTCTTTCTATCTAAAGTATGACTCATTTTGCTTGATTTCTTATCCGCTTTGGAATCATGCTTTCATGCATCCGCACCCTTCTATCATGCCTTCATGCATATGCATCTTTCTTTCATGCTTTCATGTTGTTTGTCTTTTTTTGTTTGGTTGTTTAGTTTTAATTTTGTTTTGTTTTCAAAATAAAAAATAAAAAAGGGAAAAATCAGAAAAATACAAAAACAGTGTGTTTGTGTACATTGGTACTTGTGTACCTTGGATAGCCATTGAAATAAAGTTTTCTAAACTTTGTATCTTTTGTAGCTTAGATGAGCATCTCTATGCATAACTAAGTAAGTGAGTTTTGTGGCTCGTGTTTGTGATGAGTAAGGTTAAGTGATCTCTTGTACTTAACACTCGTATCACTCTTTTTTACGGGAAGGACTAGAAAATTCTAAGAGAAAGGCATAAATAACCATCCCACCATTGTTGCATGCCAATCATGAATGACATTTCGTGCTTTGGCATAGCAAAATTGGAATCTCAAATGCTTAACATAATTGGGTATTTCTTTTTTATCTCTTATGTGCCCATGCATGATTTGCTTAAAAAAAAAATATGCAAAGAAAAATAAAAAGCAAAAAGATCAAAATGCTTTAAATATGATTGCAAGTGTATATTCTAAGAGATGTGGGAGTTATAGGATGTACCTCGAAGGTAATAGTCCCCATTAAGCGATTATGATTGTATGTGAGTTAAAGTGATTTTCTCATATCTCAAATCATCATAACATGTATTCATTTGTGCAATCTTGTGATGTTTTTCACACATAACACGCAATATTCTTTGTTACTTTTGATACATGTGCAGGTACAATGTGATTTGGCCATCACAAGGTTTACATGTGTTAATGTATGCTCACTAAACTGTCTTGACTCATTTTTGAAATATAAAATTGGTTAGACTTGTTTAGTATGTATGTGAATTTTTTGGGATCTATGTGCTTAAAATTGTTGTTGAGAGATGATTTTGAGAACTTAAGATGTTGATTGGATCTTTGGTTGAGTTGCATGTTTGATTGCATTCATATCTATGTTTTTCCCTTCTTGAAAAATTGTTTTTAAGCAATCTTGACAGCTTCTCAACACCTGGCTATCTATCGAGCTTTTCAACTTCCTCTTATCGCAATCTCGATAGTCTCTCGATAGCTAGGTGGATTGATCGAGAAATCTCCTGTCCGCTTGATAGCTTCTTGACACCTCTCGATCTGTCGAGATCCTCTTCCATGCATTATTTTTCATATGTTTTGTATCTTTCTTTTATTTTGTCATCCATAGCATCTTGTTTCATTACATTCATGCATTTTTATGGATTCTTTTTGCCCCCTTGATCATCTTTATATTTCTCGAGTAAAACATTCTAGCTTATTGTACCCTTTGTCAATCATGACAAAAAAGGGGAGAAATTGTGGCAAATTGTGTTTTCTTTTTTTAAGATTCTACATGTTAGGGGGAGAAATACATGCCTTTGTAAGGGGGAGATGTGTTTTCTCTTGGTAGGGGGAGTGCTTACCTCCTTCTTCGTGTACACCGGTCTTGTGACCATTATTGACATATATTGTACTTATCTTCTTTATATGTTGATGTATGTTTCTTTCACCTATCCTTACATGTGTTGTTTCTTTTTTCTCTTTATGCACATGCTTCTTATTACTTGTATGCAATCCATTATTTCTGTTTCACACAAAGATGCCTTAATGAGTTTTGTTTAAAGTGTTTCAGAAATACAAGTTGTCAAAGTCTACTTGCCATAAACTCTCTTCTTGCAAAATTTTTCAAAAGTTTGTGTTAGGATAGATTTTATTGTATTCAACAAGTGAATATGAATTGAGTGATTTATGACTTCTCTCATATGTTCATTTGTTTGTTGTGGTTTTGTCACGAATTGCCAAATGGGGAGATTGTTAAGGACATATTTTGTGTAATTGGCTAATTTTTTGACAAAATGCACTTTACTTGTATTTGGGTAGATCTAGGATGTGTTTAATACTTCAAGAAACATGTTGTTCAAGTCTAGTATTAAAGTCATGAAAATTGAACCAAGAAACAAGTGAAGAAAAGTTGTTCACTAAAGTTGATGAGATAGCTCGACACCTATGGACAGATAGCCCGACAGTTGCTAAATAGATAGCTATCTATCGAGGTTTAATGAGGCTCGACGGATACTATCTATCGAGGTATCTATCAAGGTTACGAGAATTCAGATTTTCAGATCTGATTTTTGGCCCATGTTTATGTATTTGTGTAGGGTTTCTTTTCTCACAACTCTAGACATATATAAGGCTTATTTTAGAGGCCGCCACATAAGAGAATACAAGGAGAACATATGCAAAAGGTGACTGATGCCTTATTCTCTTTGAAAGAAGCTACTGTGTCTTTGCGTCTTAGGGTTTTGTAACCAAGAGCTTCTTGATCTTCATTGTTGATGAAGTGAAGAACTTTGCAGCCAACAATCTTCTTCAAGTTGTTGTGTTAGACACGTACTCGGAGCTGTGCATCATTGGTTAGTCACATCTCGGGATCCGTGTAAAAGGGTGGCATTCATATATTGAAGAGTTTAGAAGTTCTGAAGCGGTAGAAGGTTTCTGCTGTAAGTTCATCTATGGGGATTGTAGAGTCTAGGGATAAAGGTTTTGTACTAGATTTGAAACTTCTTTTTACTATAGTGGATTGCTTTTCGGGAAGGTTTCCCACCAAGTTTTTTTTTGTGAAACTAGTTTGTTTCATTGGTTTTTCTGGGTCATCATATCTTGTCTTATTTATTTTTCCACTGCATGATTTTGACATGATATTGATGTTTGTTTTAACAAGGTTTATTCGTAATTAATATAATTAACAATTTAGGTTTAAAACTTGTTAATTCTATCAACTGGGGTCTAAATTTCCCAACAAAAAGAACTAAGATTGTCAAGGATTCAAAGCTTCAGAGGCTTATCACAAGTTTTGAAGAGATTAAAATGGAGGAGGATGAGTCGTTCGATGAGTTCTATGCCAAGCTCAAGGACATAGTGAACTTAGCTTTTAATCTTGGGGAAACCATTCCCAAACCCAAGATCATCAGAAAGGTGCTCAGATCTTTACCTGAGAGATTTCATGCCAAGATCACCGTAATTGAGGAATTAAAGGACATTGATAAAATTCCTTTGACAGAGCTAGTTGGCAACCTACAGACCTATGAGTTGGGTTTGACAAGGATTGGGAAATCGAGTAAGGGTAAAAGCATGGCATTTAAGGCCAAGAAGCGTGACACGGATGAGTCTTCTGATAATGAAGATTTTAAAATGAAATCCTATATTACAAGGCAGTTCAAAAAGTTTATGAAGAATTCCAATACTAAAGGATTTGACAAAGACCGTAAGCAGTTCAATTCATCTCAGTTTAAGAACCAAGACAAAGGAAAGAAGGATGCTAGGGATAGCAGTCAGTACACTATTCCCTCTGGACCAAAGTGCTTTGGATGTCAAGGATTTGGACACATGAAACAAGAGTGCCCAATGTATCTCAAGACCATTGGGAAAAGCATGACCCTTGCTGCTTCCTTAAGTGACATCGAGGCTGTGGATGATTCAAATAATAAGGATGATGGAATCCTAAATGCCTTCACTGCTACTATAAATCCTATTGAGGGGATTGATGAAGAAGTGAATGAAGAAGAGGACTTGGTGGAGTCAAAGTTTGAGAAGATGGATGAATAGGATGACATCCATACAGCTTATGCAAAACTATACAAGTTATTTAAAAAGCATGAGAAATTGTACAGGCTAGCCACTAAGAAGCTCACCGATGTGGAGATTGAATGAGAAGAAATCTTCACAAAGTTCGATGAGGCTAATCGGACCATTTGAGCACTGCGGTTTGAGAATAATTTCTTGGTTGAGAAGACCAAGAAGCTTGAAGCGGAGTTGTTTCAAGTCAGAACTCAGTTGGAGAGGACTTCAAGTGCAAAGCATGAGATGCTTAGCCTTCAGAAATTTGCTTTTGATCGAACTGGTTTGGGGTATGATTTCTCCTCTCCTAGTATTGCTTTTTCCAAGATACTCTTTGTGTTTGTTTCTCTTGCTAATAGTGTTGAATCTGAGAACAATGATATAAAAACTTTTTTAGCTAATGAGAACATAGACAAGGGTAAATCTATCTTAGGAGCACCCCTAAGCTTGATAAGAAAGAGACTAAAAACCCTAAGGCTAAGAAGGGAAATAATCAAAAGTCTAAACAGAAGAAGTAACATCTCTGTCATCACTGTGGAACGACTAGCCATACTCAACCTAATTGCTATAAGTGGTTAGCCACTTAACACAGCAACAGTATGATCTTATCGGGAAATCAGAATCAGTTTCCATCCTCTTTTACTCCTCTTGGAGATCTTCTCAAAGCCCTTATGTTCCTTTCAAACTTGAATTGTTTCAATTCTTCCCCCTCACCGCCGGATCAAGGGTTTGCTAAACGGAAAGGTTCTTCCAAGGTGTGGAAGGAAAAAGACTCTAAGTGATTTAGTCACTTTTCTCTCTCTCTCCCTCTCTTTTTTGTTTATGCACTACTTATGTGTTTTGCTTTCTTGTTTTGAGTCAGTCTAGTTTTATACTTTGCTTTGTTTAACATGTTTTTGTTTGTTTATTTTCAGTTTTGCTTTATTTTTGTTTTTCATAAAAAAAAAATGAAAAATCAGAAAAATACAAAAATAGTGTGTGTTTGTATACATTGGTACTTGTGTACCTTGGATGGCCATTGAAACAAAGTTTTCTAAATTTTGTATCTTTTGTAACTTAGATGAGCATCTCTATGCACAACTAAGCAAGTGAGTTTTGTGGCTCGTGTTTGTAATGAGTAAGATTAAGTAATCTCTTGTACTTAACCCTCGTATCACTCTTTTTAATGGGTATAACTAGAAAATCCTAAGAGAAATGCATAAATAACCATCCCACTATTGTTGCACGCCAATCATGAAATGACATCTGTATGCTTCGGCATAGCAAAAGTGCAATGTCAAAAGCTTAACATATTTGGGTATTTCTTTTCTTTCTCTCTTACATGCCCATGCATGATATGCTTAACAAAAGAAAAATATGCAAAGAAAAATAAAAGAAAAAGGAATCAAAATGCTTTATATATGATTGCAAGCGTGTCTTCTAGGAGATGTGGGGGTTATAGGATGTACCTCGAAGGTGATAGTCCCCATTAAGCGATTATGATTGTGTGTGAGTTAAATTGATTTTCTCATATCTCAAATTGTCATAACATGTAGACACTTATGCAATCTTGCGATGTTTTTCACACACAACACGCAAATTCTTTGCTACTTTTGATATATGTGTAGGTACAATGTGATTTGGCCATCACAAGGAATATATGTGTTAATGTATGCTCACTAAACTGTCTTGACTTGTTTTTGAAATATAAAATTGGTTAGACCTGTTTAGTGTGTGTGTTTTGGATCTAAATGCTTGACATTTTTCTTGTTGAGAGATGTTTTTGAGAGCTTAAAATGTTGTTTGGATTTTTGGTTGAGTAGCATGCTTGATTGCATTCATTTCTGTGTTTTTCTATTCTTTGAAAAATTACCTTTTCACATCTCGACAACTTCTCGACACCTCTCAACAGCTAAGCCGTCTATCAAGCTCTTTGATCTTCATTGCTAGACAGAAGTTAACGCAAATCGAAGCTTTTGAGAATTTGTCTCGATAGCTTCTCTAATGCATTCTCGATCCATGGAGAAACTTTTTGTCCGCTCGATAGTTGTTCGACCCATCAAGGTATCTTTCTTTGTGGGACAGCTCTTGATAGCACCTCAACAGATAAATCTGTTGAGAATTAGTGCTCGATAGCTCTCGATCCATCGAGCTTTGTGTTTTTCTATATATAGCTTCAGTGTGAATATCTCTCATTTCTCTTTGAATTCTCTTGTGAGAAAAACCCTTTTCTCTCTCTCAAACACTTCTCACTCAAACTCTTCATCTTCCCTATTTGGATTTTGGCCTAATCCTTGCATTTTCTCTCTAGTATGATCTCTTTCCTCTCATTAATCATGCATTTCATACATTCTGACCTAAATTTTGGGGTTTTTCAAAATTGATGAAGGTTTTGTGAAATTTTTGGTCGGGTTTTGTTTAAATGATCCTATATGCTCATGCATTGCATCACATTTGCATTTTCACAATTTTTCATGCATTATAGATGTGTGTTTTCTATGTTGAAATCTTGTGTGTTGGTAGGATTGGATTGGTCTAAGCCCATGATGTTTTTATTGTCGCATATCACATGTTCATTCATTTTTCATACATACGTACCATTCTTTTCCTTCTTATTGATATTTATATTGTTTGGTACTCTTCTACTTGTCTTTCTCTCTCTCTTTCTTTTGGTTAGTCTGCGCATGGCACCAAATCATAAGTCTGCTCCATCTCGGAACCCTTTTCGTTCCGGGGCATCATCTTCTTTCGATCCTACTCCTTCTTATGTAAGGTTCTGTGATGATAAAGTCTGTTAGGACTTTTCAAAGAACTTTTCTCGATGTGGCATTCATTCGGAACACTAAGTCATCCTTACGGATTTTTCCGATCATCGACATTCCCACTATTATTAATAGTAGGGGTTGGGAGTCTCTTTGTGACATCCTAGCCAACTGTCCCGCCATGATCATACAAGAGTTTTACTCCAATATGCACGGATTTGATTACTCCATACCTTATTTCATCACTCGAGTTCAAGATACGTGTATTGTAGTCACTCTGAATCTTATATCCGAGGTGCTACACGTTTCGAGGGTAGAGTTTGCTGACTACCTTGGTTGTCATTGTCTTAAGATCGTGTCTAAAGACGAATTCATGTCTCTATTCTGTGAGACACCTTCGTCTTGGGGTGAATGTCAAAACACCTCTTACTCGGGCTTTGCAAAAGGTCCGAGGTCCCTGAATATGGTGATGACATTTGTTTTACATCCCTTATGTCACTATAATTCGATTATTGAGCCTCATGCTATATTTTTGTTATCCCTACTTGAGGATCTTTCTATAGACTTTCCCTCTCACTTCATACTCTCCCTTATAGATGTCTATAAGGATATAGTGACCCGTGATAAGCTTATTTTCCCTCCTGCTATCACGCAGATTCTTTGCCATGAGTCTGTCTCCTATCCCGAGTCTCTTCACTTCTCCGTTATGTATGCCATTAGCGTGGCGACCGTTAGACGGAGCGAGGCCTAGCTTCGACCGGCAGCCCCCTGCACCAAGACAGTGACTCCTCCGGCTTCTTTCACTCCATCCACATCTGCTCCTTCTTCTTCCACGGGTGGTGTGACCTTTAAGGTGGTCATGGCATAGCTTCAATGCATGGATGCTCGCCTTGATACACTTACTACTGAGTTGTATATGGTGAACACCCGTGTCGGTTGTATTGCTGACGACAGGCTCACCTTGGTGGCTTCGTAGAGTCTCCCTTTTCTTCTCCAGAGGCTTATGAGGATGAGGACGATGATGGTGACTCCGATGGTGGTGATGCTGATGAGGATGAGGATGCTAGCTCTTCCGGTGACGATGAGATGATCGCTTCTCGTTGACTTGCCTTTTGTCATTTGTGACAAAAGGGGGAGTAGTTTTGGGTATGAGAGTAGTCATGTACTTAGGGGAGAGTTAGTATAGAACTTTTGATAGGGGAGTGTTTTTGTTTATGAGGGATGTAGTGAGGACTTTTTGTATTTTTTCTTTTCTTTCCTTTAGATACATTGTTCTTACTTTGTGATAGCAAACCTTGTACTCTTTTTTGATATATATATATATATATATATATATATATATATATATATATATATATATATTGATGAGGTTGTTATTACATTCTTTCACCTATCTCTTCATGTGTTGTTTCTTTTCTCTCTTTATGCACATGCTTCTTATTTATTGTATGCAATAATTTATTTCTATTTCACACTAAGATGCCGTGATGAGTTTTGTTTAAAGTGTTTTAGAAATCTTGGTTGTCAAAGTCTATCTTACCATGAACTCTCATATTGCAAAGTTTTTCTAGAGTTTATGTTAAGATTAGATTTTATTGTATTCCACAAGTGAGTATGAGTTGAGTGATTTATGACTTCTCTCATATTTTCATTTGTTTGTTGTGGTTTTGTCATGGATTGAGGGGGAGATTGTTAGGACATATGTGGATCATGTTAAGAACATATGCCAT
Source organism: Quercus dentata (assembly GCA_028216015.1). Lineage (NCBI taxonomy): Eukaryota > Viridiplantae > Streptophyta > Magnoliopsida > Fagales > Fagaceae > Quercus > Quercus dentata. The sequence goes on along the minus strand of CP116452.1, from coordinate 65,194,209 downwards.
TTAGAATTGGCTAATCCTTTGACAAAATGCACTTTACTTGTAATTAGGTAGATTTAGAATGTGTTTAATACTTCAAGAAACAAGAGTTCAAGTCTAAGTATTGAAGCCATGCAAATCCGTCCACGAATCAAGTGAAAAAGTGCTGTATTTTAAAACTCGACAGATAGCTCGACAGATGTATCTATCGAGATTTAAAATATGAAGCTCGATAACTATATCTATTGGGAATTATGGAAATTAGTTTTTCAGATCTGATTTCACACATATCCATGTGTATGTGTATTTTAAGGGCTGTCACACTTGATGCAAAGTTATTATTCAAGCATATTGTGACTGGAGACATATGCCTTAGTTCATTTTTCTCTTGAAGAAGTCATTACGTTTGTACGCCGTAGGATTTTGTAAACAAGGAGCTTCTTGATCTTCATTGTGTGGATGAACTCAAGAACTTTGCAGCCAACATCCTTCTCAAGTTGGTGTGTTAGTCACGTACTTGGATCCGTGCATCGATTGGTTAGTCACGTCATCGGGAGCCGTGTATTGAAAAGGAGAGATTGTCACTGCAGAACAAGTCCAATTGTGTATTGGGGTAAGGGTTCAATCGTAGGTTAATATAAGGTATTGGAATTCATTTACTTGTAACCACTTGTTTTGATAATAGTGGATTCTCGGGAGTTGTGACCTTAAATTTACCCGGTGAAGTTTTTACCATGGAGGTTTTCCCCATTCGTAAACAGGTTCATTGTGTCAAATTTATTTTTCCGCCGCATTTAACTTAGTTGGTGATTTGTTTGTGCTACCATGCTTATTGCATGTTAATTGACTTAATTAATTAATTTGGCTAATTAATTGATTAATTTATCACAAGGGATCAATACATTCTTGGCCTATCACAAAGATATAGGCAGAGTTGGCTAAGGTATGGTGGTACGTGATGACTAAGGATAGGCGTTGGCGTCTCTGTCAGAGTGAGTTCCCCTTCCCTTCTATTCAGATTTGGTTGAAGCATTGGCAGCAGCACAGGCTATCTCCTTCGCACTAGAAATTGGCTGCTTATCCTTTATTCTTGAAGGTGATTCAGAATGTGTGATCAACACTCTCAGAAGCAATGAGGACTCCCTTTCTCCCTTTGGTCATATCCTCGACTTAGCCAAAGCCTTGACAGAATCCAGTTGTATTTCTTTTTCCCATGCATGTTGACTTGGAAATTCTGTTGCTTATAACTTAGCTAAACATGCTAGACATGTTAGTGGTTATACGATGTGGATGGAGGATGTTCCTCCACACCTTTACTCTATACTCTTAGCCGATGCTGGTTGATTTTATTTTAATTAAATTCTCAGATTTCATTCTCCCAAAAAAAAAAAAATTTTGTAACAATTAATTTCAAATTCGTTTTTATGCATTTAATTGCATCAATTTCATTCTAGAAATTTTAGAATAAAACCTCTTAAATATTAATTGTGTTAGTTTTATCCTTTAATTTTCAAAATTTACTTATTTTCATCTCTAAACTTTCAAAAAAAAATCAATTTTATGCTTATATGTTAAAAGGGGACATGATTATAGGATAAATCTGATTAATTTTGAAAACTGAACTGACATACAAAATTAACATCGTTAATAATTTAGTACTGACTTATTAACTTTATGAGAAAGAAATTGAAACAGACCTAAATGATATATATCAATCTACTTTTATTTTCTATTGCTCTCTTTCCTACTCTTTCATATATATATATATATATATATATATATATATATATATATATATTATATTATTTTTTTAAGTAAAAGGTAGACATGCAGCACATGCTCTTTCAATCTTCCTTCCCTTCAAATCGCACTCACCTCACCAGTCACGAGTGTACGTCAATTTCTTTCAACCTAAAGAGGAACACACTCACCTACCAAGGCAATTATACTCCTCTTTTTCTTTTATTTCGCTGAATTACGTCGGTTCTTTCAGCCAAACGACAAACAGAGTACTCAAATGTCTTTGAAGTATCTGTAGATAAAATATAATCAATCAAAATATCATGGACTTTTTTAAAGCTCGTGGTCTGCTGTGGGGTCCAAATGTCAGTTTCATAAAAGATGTATATATCCCGCGGTTTACAGATACTTTTCCTATGGAATGACTTTACAACCTACGTTTCAAAAAAAAAAATGAAAAAGAAAAAAAGTAAGAAAAAAAAAAGACATTACAACCTACGTACCTACAAGGCTACAAGTACTCCATTCAGAAATGGAAAAAAAGTTTTTTTTTTTTTTTTTTTTGAAACGACCCTAACACCAACACCAACACCAACGTTCAACTGTTGGTTTTATAAATCTTTTCTTTCATTTTTGTTCTTTTTTCTTTTTAAATGTTGTCTTTTTTTTTTTTTTTTTTTTTGTCTTTTTGTTAGATTTAAGACTTTAGAAACTAATTGTATTAGAACTTCAATTTGTATATATTGGCAAATTATAATCAAAATATTTAGTTTAAGTTTAGACTTGCTCAAAGTTTAGTTTGAATTAAGTTTGGAATCGAGTAATTGTAGGAAATTACTATTCAATTTTCGCAAGGCTCGATCGATCGAAAATTAGACTTGATCGATCAAAAGTCCTAGATCAACAAAAATCAGTAAACATAAAAAGGCCATAATTTATCTGTTTGAAGTCCAAATCATGATCTGTTTTTTCCAGTATTTAAAGGACATTATAAGCTAACTCGAGGGAAGGTTTTCAAGGCTATTCAGAGAGAGGTTAAAGTGCAACTTGTGCTTCTTTTGTAGATCTAGGATTTTGTACCCAAAAGCTCTTTAAGGTCTTTGTTGAGTTGTGTGCTGAATCTTTTGTAAGATCTAAAGGTGTTTACCTTTATACACACATAAAGTTATCAAGATCAAGATTTACATCAAGAACTTGATGGTTGCTTAAGTTGCTGCGTAAAAAACTTAAAGAAGATCCGAAACCTTTGAGTGGAGTTTCAAAGTCACAAGTAGGAGAACTTGTGGTTGCAGCAGATTAAGGAAAGAAGTAGTCCATGAACTCGAAACCGTCACATGGTTGTGGTAGTAAGTTTTCTACTCGAGGTAGCAATAGGATGTTAGCTGTCTAAGTTCTATTATAAAAATTTCAATTCTTTCATAGTAGATCTATTTTTACCTTGAAGATAGTTAAGTTAAATCTTCCTTAGGTTTTTACCGATTAAGTTTTCCTAGACTATCATATCGTTATATTCTTTATATTTCCGCATTATTTACATGGTATGATTTTATTGTGTTAACTTAGAACTGAATAATTTATCTAAGTAATTACTTGGCTAAATAACTAGGTTAAACAACTTGTGTTAAGGGGTCTAAAAATGTACATTTTCAATGTTTTCTGAATCTCATGTTTATCTGTCTCTTTCTTTTTTTTTTTTTTTTTTTTTTGTGCTCATTTGTTCCTTTTCTCATCAGTTTTGGCTTTTTTTTTTTTTTTTTTGTTTATATATATATAAAAAAAAGTTTTGCGTTCTTGAATTTTGTGTACTATTATATTTAAAAATAAATAAATAAATAAAGTTTCCATTTGATCATGCACTTTTTTTTAATAAAAATATAATGGGTTACTTTTTTTATTTAATAGAGATATAATGTTAAATTTATACAAACTCAATTTTTTATCCTCTAGTTTTTCTTCTCAACCAAATAATTTTTTTTTTCATCCCTCTATTTTTTCACCCCACAACTAAACAAAAATGAGAAAAATTAAAATCTTTTCTATTATCTCACTTTTCCAACCAAATGAGCCCTTAAAAACTGTTCACTAAGCTTAGCGTATAGTACTACCTATAAAAAAAAAAAAAAAAAAAAAAATTAAGCTAACTAAACTTGGATGTTTGAGCTTTAAAGCTATTAATTAATCTTTACTGTGATGCTTCAAAATTTACTTAATTTCATCTCTCTATACATTCAAATTATAATCAATTTTATGCTTATAAGTTTAAGTTGCTATAGTTAACGATAAGATTGATTTAGTTCTAAAATTAATTTGAAAAACAAAATTAACACAATTAATAATTAAAGCACAGAAAATATATATATATATATATATATATATATATATATATATATATATATATATATATATATATATATATTTATATGATGACAAAGAAATTGATTAAGACCGCAAGTATATAAAATTGGCCAACAAAAGGTCTCAAGTTTGTGATTGCTGCAACTATGCGGACCAATCAACAATGGGAGGTTCAAGTCTTTAATTAGTCAATTCGTATGCTAAGCACTAATTAAAGGTAGACATGCTCTTTAACTTTTTTTTCCAATCAGATGCACTCACAATTATTTATACTTCATTTTCTCTACCAAAAGAGAAACACAGACTTGCCCCACCTATCAAGACCCTTTTTTAGTCTTTTTATAAGCTCATTTTGGCCTTTTTGGAATGCCATCGCCATATATGTATGGTCAAGTAACTCACGTTTTCTGCTAGAGAAATATCATCGTTATCCTTTTTCTATTTCTTTTTCTTTTAATAATCTTTATTCTCTTTTTCTATGTTGGACCTGATGGACTGAATTACAAGGAAGAATAAAACAAAGCATCTTTAGGCTAAAAGGATGTCAGCAATGATTAAAAAATTCAACTATAAAGATGGAAGCAAATGACAGTGTTTGAAAAAGAACTTGCTAATGTTAAAAATTTTTGAGCTAGGGTAAAGAAATTAATTAGTGTAATACTCCTTATTTTTCAAAAGGACACTCAATGTCTTTCTGTTTTGGAGAGAGAACTACTGTTGATCTTGATGATAATAAAAAAATAATACTAAATGTTAGCCATTAATTGAATTAATTAGGTTTTTATTTTATTTTATTTTTTTTTAAGGTAAGTATGAAAATACAAAACACTTTTATTATTTTTATTATAGGGAGAGAATTTACTACAACCTTGTATGTAGTAATTGTTGCATAAATGGTCAGGTGGCAGCTAAAGAAATATGACAACAGATCATGGGTTAAGCACATAACCCTTGGACACTTGTTATCTCTCTTTGATTGTCACCTTACCTTTTTCTCCCCTTAATTTCAAGAGACTAGTCACCTTGAATTAACTAAACTATCTTTACATTGAATAATTTTTATCTTGATTTCATATTCGTATACCTATTGAATAATCTTACTTAGACCCAACTAACAAATTAGTAGATTAAGTGTCACTTTAGTCCGTATTTAATAATCCAAATTATCCAATAGATAGTGCAACAATGGTAAATAATCAACCACAAACATGTCCCCACAATCAAAAAGTAATAAAAAGACACAAGGATTTGGTGACAAAGTAAAAATCTTTTTATGAACTCTGATAGTTTTTAGACCCCTTAAAACAAAATTGATTTAACCTAGGTAATTAGCCAAGTTGTTACTTAGTCCAATTTAACAAATCTAGGTTATCACAATCACAAAGATCATATCATGCAAAGTAGCGGAAAGATAAATAACACAAGATATGATCACCCAAGAAACCAAACCGGTAAAAACCTGGGGAGGATTTGACCTAGCTATCCTCAAGGTAAACTTGAATACACTATCTTGAAAGAATCAAAGTTCATACAATAAGACTTACAAGCCCCCATGCTCGACTTCTTATTGCTACCAACCAAGAGAACATACCGACACGATCACGTGCAAGCTTTGAATCCACGGACTCCTTCTTTCTTGGATTCACCACCAGATACAAGCACACCCGCTTGTGTTTTCTTTAAGCTTCAATGGCAGCAACCGAGTTGATCATCAAGGTGTAGATAAAATCTTCTCCTTGAAAACCCTAAGTTTGTGTAAAGGAAAGCTCCTTTAGATCTCACAAGAGATTTACACAAACAACAATATGAGCAACACTAAAACGTGGCTAAGGTTTACCTTTTATACTTAGGACAAATTAGAAAGCCCTAAAATATTTTAAACAACTAGGGCTGAGTTGGAAATCTGCAGAAAAAAAACATTCTGCTCGAGATTCGATCGATTGAGCCTAAGTTTCGATCGATCGAGCCAGGCCGAAATGCATAATACTTTCTGCATTAGCTCGATTCCAACTTTACATAAAATACACAATTTTGAGCAAGACTAAAACACTTCTAAACACATTGTTTTGATCATAGTTTGCTAACAATACACATTAGAGTTCTAAATACATAAATACCTAAGTCTTTAGAATCTAACAAACTCCCCCTTTGGCAATCTGTGACAAAACACAACTAGAAGCTCAAAGTTTACAAAATAAAAGCCCTATACACAAATAATGCTCATAAAACAAATTCAATCCTAACTACTATACATCATTTGCAAGTGTAGATAGCGGCTCAATTAAATCAACTTGTATATTTCCTGAAACACTAAACAAAATGCATAACCGCATGTGTGGAAAAAAATACAAGTAAATAAATTAAATTCTTGATTTCAAACAACACACGATAGAGACATATATCAATGAATAACTCATAAATATAAATCAATAAACGGTTGAAAACAAGAAACATATAAGGTAACAAAAAATAACACTCCCTTTAACATGAATCTCCCATCGAAAACATGGCAAGAGCTAAAAAGATAAAATACAATGTGAAGCACCTAGATACAATCTAAACTCCACAAGCTCCAACCAACAAAATACTCCCCCCGAAAAACAAAAACTCTACAATGTACTCCCCCTTTTTGTGACGGAATGCCAAAGGGCAAACAAAATTCATCATCAAAAGGGAGGTGGTGTGGAAGAACGTCTAAACTGCGCCAACTCCGCACGTAAGGCATGAATCTCATCGAGCACGTCCACCAAAATCTGTCCATGAGCCGCCTGAACAGTCAAGATATGATCCAACATACGTCGAATGTCCGAATCATCTGAAGTAGTCGGTGGAGGAACATCGTTGATGACCCAGTGATGTATGACATGACAACATCTAACGGAGGAGACTTATCATAGGGATAGTCAGGCTCCCGAACAATCGAAACCCCAAGAGCCTCAGCCACTACCCTAGGGGTAATGATGAACTCAAGACCTTGTATCCAACTCCTAACAAGGGTGTTGGAATCATAGACGTGGCAAGAGAGGTTCGAGAAGAACTCTCTAATCAAGGCGGTCAAGGGTGGATGATCTATCTCTAAGAGAGGCAACCAACCTCTAAACTCAAAGTTAGCCCTAATGGCCGGATCAATCTCATCTAAAATCACAGCACGCTCAGCCCAAATCTTACGCTTACGGTTCAAGTCTCTTAAAGGCCTCTCTGCTTTTATCATTCCTAAACACCTCACTCTTAGAGGGAGACTCGGAGGAAGTGGAAGGGGTCATATGGGCTTTAGTTTTCCTAGGCATGGTGCTAGGATAAGGACCAAAACATAAAACAAAGGAACAAAAACACAAAAAAACACCAAGGGCAGACGGCAAGTTAGCATAAGAAAAAAAATAGAACAAAAACTATATGATGTATGAGCAATTTAAATGTCATGATGCATGTCCTAATGCAGTGAAATTAAGTTCAAATAAGTTCAAATTCAAAAAATTGGCTTGAGCATAGAGTTTTTGAAAGTTCAAAAACGTGTACAAAACACTTTTGAACGTTTAGACCCCCAAAAATTAACTTAACCAACACAAGCAATATGTTAAACAACAAGTGTGCGGAAACTTAACATATGCTAAAATGTGAAATAGATTAAACACTATCTAAGCCATAGCATAATAAAATCACAGAGATAATATAAAGGCAGAGATAGAGGAAGGAAGATGCAAACACAAAGACAACACGCGATGTGTTATCGAAGAGGAAACCGAAGACCTCGGCGAAAAACCTCTCCCGCCCTCCAAGCGGTAATCAATCCACTAGAAAATACAGTTGGGATACAAGGACAGCAATAGACTCTCCAAGCCTAATCTACCCAAAGTGCACCTAAGCCCTCCAAGCTTCTTGCTCCAACGAGGTTGCGCCGAACCTTTTTCTTTTCTAGCTTCCCGGATTCTCGCTACTATACCATAGCATCAACCAATGAAGATTGGCTCCTTCCTAATCGCTTCCTTAACTCCAAACGACTGTCTCACGGTGATGATGATGGTGAGAACCAGGTTTGGTAAAATACCTCTCAAGGATTTGACAATGGAGAGGAAGAGAGTTGAGGAATATGAAGAGACTCTAAGGTAGGGATTGTGTGTGAAACAATCTTGTTTTTCTTTAGGGTTTCTCTCTCAAAATTCTCTCTGGAAGCTCTCTCAATCGTGGGTAAAAGGGGTATTTATATTGGAGTGGGAGAGGAATGTGAAACGTCGGGTTTTACAAAACAGGGTGGCTCGCGGCTTGACCTCGCGGCTTGACTAAGTCGCGAGTTCGATCGCGAGATAACCGTATGGCCGATTGTCTGTTTTGTCTGTAGTGCTCCAGCTAGCATGACTGTTCATCTTCAAAGATGCTTGGCACGTGTGCGGCTTCCGGCGGGTTGAAGCCGCGAGTCCACCCGCGAGTCCCACCCCGCGACTCTGTTTTCTTGCACACTCTTGAGCAATCTTCACTCTATCTCACTCACTACCCTTACATCAAGCCCACCTAAATACGGGGTTACTAAATCTTTGAATTACAAGCAAATTTGGCACGGAATAAAGCCAATTAGATGGTTGAATAAATTCAACCTTACAATCTCCCCTTTGGCTATTCGTGACAAAACCCTAAAAACAGACTCTAGACTTAACATGTGAGTTGGGAACAGTTGAACAAAACTCACTCACACCTAACTCTAGAAGTTGTGAAGCACTTGAATCATATGAACAATATACTCCCGAAACACAACAATACACTATGATTATTGTAAGCGAGAAAATTATAAATGCATATGAAACAGCGAGAATGTGATCAAGCAAAGATGGAGTAATATACAAATCATGGCTTGATCAACCAAGTGACCACCTCAAGATAGTGATCACGGTGTTCATTCACACTTGGAATGAACACAAGGACATACAAGTTAACAAGCACAAGGCAAGACACTTGTATGCTCAACACTCAACCAATGCATAGCACACAAGGCATATGCATCTAGGAACAATCCTACTAGGGCACAAGAGTGACAGTACAAAAACCAAAATGCAGAACATTTAGATCAAAGTCTTGATTTCAACAAGCATAAGGCTGCATAAGCAAGGTACATACCATAAAGCCTACAAACATGCATAAAAACATAACCCTAACAGCTTACAAAAGCAAATGGGTACACACCAACAGAATATCCTGAATAACATCAACAAATTATATTAAAGATTAAACCAAGAGTATAAGTTATGAATTAGAAAACAATGACTACACACAAAATACCCAAAAACATAAGCGTATATAAACAAAGTTTTTGAATATGATAACTATGACAACTCCCCCTCAACACATTACTCCCCCTTAAGATTTGCTTTTCTCGCATAATTTCTCCCCCTTTTTGACCGGAATGGCCAAAGGGTCACTTTGGTCATCTTTGAGTAGTGAAGTCTGTCAAGTGTAGCAGCCAAAACATCAAACTGGTCTTGCATGGCCCTCATCCCTGTCGTCAGAGTGCTCATTTTGGACTGCTCGATCCCATCAAGCCTTTCAGAATGATCGGAAAGCATCCGGAGGTGCATCTGCAGAAGTTGAAGCTCTAGACCTTTTGCCACTCCTCCCGGGTGTTGAGGTGGATGCATGCCCCACGCCTGCCTGCATCGGTCTCCATTGGGACTTCCTCTCCTTCATCACCTTCATCTTCTTCTCTGGAAGCCTAACACCGATCCTTTTGCGGGTAAGTTTGTTAATTGCGAGAGGGTGTGGACATGTGACTGATGTCTTGAGGGATTGGAACACCATTCCTTGAAATATCCTCATTAGCAAACCTGGGAAAGATCGGTTTTGGTCTAGATGTTGTTCTTGTCTCATCCACAATGATGTCAAAGATGTGGGAACTTATATCTATGAAGTTCTTCTCTTTGAGATCCATCAGAAAAATTGCTCTAGCACAATTGATTGTGGTCAATTTCTTAATAGGATAGAGGTTAAACATCATGATTATGGTTAGAACCCTCATGTCCTTTGGAAAGGCGGTGGTATTACAACATTTCCCTTCTCTCTCGCCCACCTATCCTTTGTTGAACTGTTTCAATAGAAACACTCCTATCCTTGAAATTGATAAACTCCTCATCATCCGGACCCTCAAGCCCTAGTACATCATCTATGACATGTGCATCCAAAATGAATTCTTTACCTCTAACTTGACAATTTAACTCATTCTCCTTTATCACAAACATTTGAATAAAATTCCCTAATCAGGGGTTCACACACCAAAGGAAATCACTCAAAAGCTTTTCCCATCCTCTTCCTTCAAAAACATTTGGGAATAAAAGTTTGTCTTAAGTCCTCCAAATCTACAAACCTTTCTTGAATAATTCCTGCATTAGGGAAGTTATCCTTGTATCTCTCAAAGTGATGGATAGACCTAAACAGTTTGGAATCCATTTTTAATCTCTTGTCGGCCTTCTTTGCAGTAGATTTCTTCTTTCGAGGTGAGGGAGCCATCGTGAACAATCGAGAAAAGGCCCAACAAAGATAGACAAATATATGTGCGTAACTAGTCAGTACCATGATTATCAAAGAGATATCATCCTCACAAAATAACTATGAACATTTAAACAAAAGGCTACTTAGAACTATCACATGGGAAAACCAAGCCCGAGAAAGGAAACACATGAACAACAAGGAGAAACTATCCTAGATGACATTGAGACAGTTAATGAAAAATGATATGATGCACACACATTATTATGAGCCTAAGAAGCTCCCAACAGATTAACACACTAAAACATGCGAATTTAGCATAGTAAAACTCACAACCTTAAAAAGAACAAATAGAAACAACTCAACATCTCAAGGTTGATTGAAACAAAAGAAACACTTAGCTAAGCACAAGATGAAGAGCAATAAGGAAATGACTATCATCAACACAAACTATAGCAACAAAGCAACCACAAGCTAAGCATGAACACGGAGCAGAAAAAATCAAACAAAAACCCATTTCAAAAACACAACCATATGCGAAAAATCAAAGGGAAAAGCACAAAATCAAGTAGAAAAGAGTGTAGAACAGAAAACCCATACCTGGAACTTGACGATTTTGAGCTACAAGAATGCAACAATGGAGATTGGAAATGGGAACACGGAGTGTTTGGGAGGGAGATAGTTTAGAGAGAAGATGAACAGTCACAAAAGTTCGAGGGAAAACTGAAAAAGTTTAAAAACTGCTCCTGTTTCTACCAAACACGCGATTTTCGCGACTTGATCGAGTCGCCACACACGATCCTTGACTCAAGCCGCCAAAATACACAAGACCAAAATTTTGAAAAAATTTTCTAAGTGTTTTTCGCGATTGGAAGGTCTACCCGCGAGTGAGTTGCGAGGTGAGCCGCGAAAATCTCTGAGTGAACCTCGCGATTGGACCTTCCACTCGCGAACAAGTCGCCAAAAATGACCAGCGAAGATGCGACCGAGGCTCGCGACTTGACACATCCGCGATCGAGCCGCCAAAACAGGGCAAAACTGTATTTTTGAAATTTTCAGATTTTTCAAACAAAATACTTTCCAAAAACACCTAAAATACTCAAAAATCTTTTTGTGTTTGAAGTAACAAAGATTGAGCATGTGAAAACATGTTTCATCAAGTACAATCACACAAATGAATATGGCATTTATTGAACATAAACTTGTGTGTTGTGTGTGGATACCAACAATGAGATAGTCCTTCGTCTAATGTGAAGCTTCAATGATCAATTCAACCAAGGCATACACAATTAGCACTAGATCATGTGACCAATCTCAATTATAGAAATATGTATATATGACTTCCCACACAACTTGATAACATAACTTAGAGCTTATCATTTTACTCCACTTTCAATCACAACATTTGATCTTTTTGATCTTTTGAGGCAATCATCTCTCATTGTGAGAGAGATATATAACATTTCTCTTTGAAGAACAGGCCTTTGGCCTTTTTGAAAGAACATTCACTTTTAAAATAAGGTCGCTTACCCTTTTTCCTAGTCAAATACTAGAATGTGCGACAGGCTTTTGCAGCTCAATATCTCTTTTCATTTGGAGATTTACATTTTGTGAGCTCTTTTTAGCAAAACAAAAATAAAAAGTGGGAAGATATATAGACACAAGTCTATGCATGTCTCAAGATCAACAAAACCATTCACTAATCATTCATGACAAGATTGAAGATCTATTTACAACAATCACATAGATTTCAAAATTTCTCCCCCTGAGATATAGGTGCATGAAAACAAGCAATGCTCGAAAATGCACAAAGCCATTAGCACAAAGGTACAAGGCAAAACAAGTTTTGAGACAAAACTCAACAAAGTCAATCAAGCTTTTTGATTTTTTACTTTTTATGTGATTTTTGGATTTTTGACACAAGACACAAAAAGATTGATAAAACAAACAAAACAAAGAAAATATACACAAGAAGATAAGCAAACAACCAACATCAAAAACAGCAAGCAAACCAAACAAATATTGTCACAAAGCATAGGAAGTATTAATGCATGGACATGTTGTAATGCTTTATGCATGAGTACCCCTTTTCACCCACACGTCACTTGCGTTTGGGGTGATTTCCTTAAAGGATTGGGTACGGGAGTTAGGGCTTTCAAACCTTCGTGAGAAGCTTTCCAAGCAGTTGGTGAATGCACCAATTATCTTCATCACGTTCATCATTCCGGGATCTCCATTTTGCTCTCTAGATTGATCACCCGCCCAAGTTCTCCTATCATTTTCGGGTCCTCCCGACCTTTGAGGAGTTATTGTTCTTTGCTCTCAGCTTTTGGCAATTTGGTCGAGTATGCCCTTGAAGTCCGCAATAATGGCACACATAAGTTCCTCTAGGACCTCTTTGTGGTCGTGGACGTGACTTGGCACGAGATTCGGACCTGCCCACAGGCTGATTACGGGGATTCAGCATCCGTTGGTTCACCAAATTCTTCTTCTCCTCCACCTCGAGCTTCTCACCAGTAAGTTCATCTACAACTGGATCTTTTGCCTTTACAAACTTCACTTCTTTAGTGACATTTACAGATGAACTACTTCCTCCGGTATACCCCAATCCGGATTTGTCTGAGAAGCTCTTTTGAGATGATATAACATCATCTAGCTTCTTGGTGGTGACCCTCTCTATTTTAGCATTCGCTTGCACAACTTCATTCTCAAGAAATCTCACTTTTGTGTAAGCTTCGGACAACTCACCATTCGAGTGTTTCAATCTCACATTTGGCCTCCTATATCGATTAGGAGACTTTTGTAGTCCTCCTCGGCCTTCTTCATTTTCTCTCACAGCAGCCTTGGCCACCCTTGTGTACTCACCCGACTTCTCCAAAAGTGAGTTATAATTCTCTTGAAGATTTCTTTGTGCTTTCATTTTCTTCAAGATCTCGATTCTTCAACAATTCCTAGTGATTCATCATCACTATGTTCTCCAAGGTCTTGAACAAGCAGATTTAACTCCTCAGAAGACTCAACATGAGCAATAGTCATAAAAGCTGAATAGTTCCCCTCTCCATCACAGCTCTCTTGATTTCGAGTCGAAGAATCCGAGTCACTCAAGGTCGTGGCATACACTTTACCTTTCGATTTCAAATAATTTGGACATTCCTTCTTAAAGTGTCCATGCCCGTTACATTCGAAACAAGTGACACCTTGTGTGGATTGGGATTCTTTTCTATCTTTCTTTTTGAAATCCCTCTTCTCCCTTCCGAGCTTTGGAATTTTCTTTTATCATCAAATTTGCCCTTTGTTTTTGAATTTCAAAAACTTCCTGAAATTTTTGACAAGGTAAGCTACATCTTTGTCAACCCTATCTTCTCCCGATGAGTCTTGATCTTCCACCTTCTCATTAATGGTCTTTAGAGTAAGAGATTTACTCTTCCGTTGGTGGGCGCGACATCTCATAAGTCGCAGAGAACCAACCAGCTCCCGCACTTTGATGTCATCAAGGTCCTTGCTCTCTTCAATGGCTGTCACTTTTGCACGAAAACTTTCCGGCAATGATCGAAGGATCTTCCTTACAATCTTTGAGTCCTCCGTTTTCTCCTCCAAGTTGAACTTACTAACAACCACCTCATTTAGCTTTCCATAGAAAGAGTCAAAAGACTCATCCTCACTCATTTTGAGCTCCTCAAACCGAGTGGTCAGCATTTGCAACTTAGTGTCTTTTACTTTCTTCGTGCCTTCATAGGTGGTTTCCAAAATCTCCCATGCTTCTTTGGCAATGGTAATATGTGAAATCTGTGAAATTCATCGGAGACACACCACAGAAAATAGCATTAAGTGCTTTCTTTGTTAGCATTAGATGCGCAAGTCCGCCTTATCCCAAGTGGATTTGGCTGCCTCGGGTTTGGTCCAACCAATCTCAACAAACATCCCAAACAGATTCATCAATAGAACATAAAAAGGCTCTCATGCGAACCTTCCAAAAGGCATAATTACTACCATCAAAATATGGAGGTGCATTAAGGGATTGAGACCTATCCATCTCAAAAGGGAGTCAAGGATCACACAATGGTAATGAAACCAATAACGAGTGTACCCGCTCGATACCAATTGAAAGTTCAAAAACGTGTACAAAACACTTTTGAACGTTTAGACCCCCAAAAATTAACTTAACCAACACAAGCAATATGTTAAACAACAAGTGTGCGGAAACTTAACATATGCTAAAATGTGAAATAGATTAAACACTATCTAAGCCATAGCATAATAAAATCACAGCAGAGATAATATAAAGGCGGAGATAGAGGAAGGAAGATGCAAACACAAAGACAACACGCGATGTGTTATCGAAGAGGAAACCGAAGACCTCGGCGAAAAACCTCTCCGCCGCCCTCAAGCGGTAATCAATCCACTAGAAAATACAGTTGGGATACAAGGACAGCAATAGACCCTCCAAGCCTAATCTACCCAATGCACCTAAGCCCTCCAAGCTTCTTGCTCCAACGAGGTTGCGCCGAACCTTTTTCTTTTCTAGCTTCCCGGATTCCGCTACTATACCATAGCATCAACCAATGAAGATTGACTCCTTCCTAATCGCTTCCCTTAACTCCAAACGACTGTGTCTCACGGTGATGATGATGGTGAGAACCAGGTTTGGTAAAATACCTCTCAAGGATTTGACAATGGAGAGGAAGAGAGTTGAGGAATATAAAGAGACTCTAAGGTAGGGATTGTGTGTGAAACAATCTTGTTTTTCTTTAGGGTTTCTCTCTCAAAATTCTCTCCGAAGCTCTCTCTCAATCGTGGGTAAAAGGGGTATTTATATTGGAGTGGGAGAGGAATGTGAAACGTCGGGTTTTACAAAACAGGGGTGGCTCGCGGCTTGACCTCGCGGCTTGACTAAGTCGCGAGTTCGATCGCGAGATAACCGTATGGCCGATTGTCTGTTTTGTCTGTAGTGCTCCAGCTAGCATGACTGTTCATCTTCCAAGATGCTTGGCACGTGTGCGGCTTCACGGCGGGTTGAAGCCGCGAGTCCCAGCCGCGACTCTCTGTTTTCTTGCACACTCTTGAGCAATCTTCACTCTATCTCACTCACTACCCTTACATCAAGCCCACCTAAATACGGGGTTACTAAATGCTGAATTACAAGCAAATTTGGCACGGAATAAAGCCAATTAGATGGTTGAATAAATTCAACCTTACAGTTTCTAATACAAAAACCCTAAAATTTTGAAAAACCACTTGATCAATTTGAAAGATATTGACTAATTGATCATCATGCAAGATAGATTGCAGAAAATAATGACCAATTACATCAATTGAACAAGCCAATTTCATCAATTTATCCAAATTTGAACAAAAATCCCCAATTCGGGTTAATTACAAGCCCTAGAATTTTCAATTTTTAACAAAACCCCAAATTGATCAAATTAACCAACATATATCGTGAATATAATAATATAGGAGCAAAACCCAATGACCAATTTCAGAAAAGGAGGATTGATTCAACAAAAATCCCAAAAGTGAAAAGTTTCGAAAATCCTTTAAAAATGCATGAGTTTATGCATGAAAACATGAAAATAAATGCAAAAGGAGGGGTATAAAGGTCTTACCGGCCTTGGGAGAGAAAAACCTTGCAAAAAGTTTGGCCAAAAACAACAAAAAATCCTTAGTGGAGCCTTGGCAAGTCGGAGAGAGAGAGGAAAGTTTGAAAAAGTAGATGAAAAAGTCAAATCTAAGTTTTTAAAAAACCTTATTCACGAGTTTCGATTGATCGAAAATTAGTTTCGATCGATCGAAACAGACAGAGACTCGATAAAAACAATTTTAAAAAATTTCGATTGATCGAAAATTAGTTTCGATGGATCAAAACAGACAAAGACTCACTAAAACATTTTTAAAAAATTTCGATTGATCGAAAAATAGAATGGATCAATCGAAACTAGCAGAGGCTTAATAAATTTGAGGAAAAAACACAGTTTTTGTAAAAAGAATTAGGAACAACTCGAAGCATTGAAATTAAAGAACAGAATGCATGAGTATGTGATGATGTGATTTTCAAAAACAAGAATTTAAGCCCAAAATTCCCAAAATTAAAATTTCTTGCATTCTCCATAAATTTTCAAACATCAAGTTAGCTTTGCACAAAATTTAAGGTATTTGCAAAACTTGGTTGATCGGACCATAAACACACACAATAACATGTACAATGTTTAGCAAAGAGTAACTTGTGTAGTGTGTGCAACTAGCAAAAGCTTGAGATACATGTGAGGTGATATGTGAATAGCAATCAATTACAGAGTCTACAAAATTCATCACAAAGAATTTAAAAGAGACTATCACCTAAAGAGTTACATCATATAACTCCCACATCTCCTAGATCATAAG
Organism: Quercus dentata; assembly: GCA_028216015.1. Lineage (NCBI taxonomy): Eukaryota > Viridiplantae > Streptophyta > Magnoliopsida > Fagales > Fagaceae > Quercus > Quercus dentata. The sequence goes on along the minus strand of CP116452.1, from coordinate 65,177,289 downwards.
CTTGCAATCATGTAAGTTTCTTGAATTTATGCCTCATAATATACACACCAATTTTAAGTCAAGTGATTTTGGCATCAAGCCTAATAGTACACACCAATTTTAAGTATTAAGCAATTTAAACCGAGGCTTCACCTTATGTTCTTTTTGTGCATGTGCTACACTTTCTTGAGCACAAAATCTTATGATATGCACTAAAGTGTTCATGATTGGCTAGTGAACAGTGGTGAGATGGTTATTTATGCATTTCTCTAAAAATTCAAGTCCGACAGTCAAAAACATGTGACTTCAAGATCAAGACAGAGTAATAAAAAACCATAAACATCTTTTCCACACAACATGCACTACAAAACTTCAACTAGTAAAGTGCAAAAAGTAAGCTCATTAAAGCTAAATAAGGTACAAATGACATGTTATGTGAAAATAAATTGACCAACCTTGTTCTCAAAAACCAAGAAGAATAGTACAAAACACACTTTGCTTCCTTTTACTTCCCTTTTTTATTTTTTTTATTTTTATTTTTAAAAAAACACCTAGAATGAAATGCATGAATGTTATGTAATGCAAATCCTAGAAAACAAAAAGGACAAAACCAAAGAATCGTGGTCACAAAGGGTAGAACAATGAAGCACAAGGACCAAAAAGGCCAAGACAGATCGGGGACACAGAATCACACCAATTACTTGATGAAGTGTCTCAAACTTACTTCTATCAAGAGGTTTGGTGAAAATGTCGGCATTCTAGCATTCAGTAGGAATATACTCAAGACACACAATCTTTTTTTCAACAAGATCCCTAATGAAGTGATACCTAATCTCTATGTGCTTAGTCTTAGAATGTTGAACATGGTTCTTAGATATGTCAATAGCACTAGAGTTATCACGATAAACAACCATGGTATCTTGGGATATCCCATAATCAGTTAAAACCTTTTTCATCCAAAGAAGTTGTGAGCAACAACTTCCAGAAGCAATATATTCTGCCTCGGCAGTAGACAAGGACACAAAATTTTTCTTTTTACTTATCCAAGCAACGAGATTAGCTCCAACATAAAAACACCCACCAGTGGTGCTTTTTCTATCATCGACATTTCTAGTCCAATCAGAATCAGAGAAACCAGCAAGAGACAGATTAGACTATTTACTATAAAATAATCCATAATCACAAGTTCCACCAACATATTTAATTATTCTTTTGACAACATTTAAGTGTGAAACTTTAGGATTAGATTGAAATCTAGAACAAACACCAACACTAAAAGCAATATCGGGCCGACTAGCAGTCAAATATAAAAGACATCTAATCATACTTCTGTATAATGTAACATCAACAGACTCACCTAACAGATCATTTTTTAATTTTGCATTGGTGGCCATTGGTGTTCTGGCATGTGCAGCATTTTCCAGTCCAAATCTCTTGACTAGATTCCTTGCATATTTGGCTTGGTTGATGTAGATCCCCGAGTTCGTTTGCTTTACCTGTAATCCTAAGAAATAAGTTAGTTCACTAACCATACCCATTTCAAACATCGCCTTCATTTCATCTGCAAAAGAATGAACAAGAGAGTCATTAGTAGCACAAAAAACAATTTCATCAACATAAATTTGAGCTACAACAAAACTGTTTTTATCCTTTCTTATGAAGAGAGTAGTGTCTACAAATCCCCTTTTGAAGCCATGCTCAATGAGATATGCAGTCAATCTATCATACCAAGCCTGTGGAGCTTGTTTCAAACCATACAGAGCTCTCTTCAATTTATATACATCATCCGGTCTGTGAGGGTCAACAAAGCCTTTTGGTTGTTCAACATATACTTCTTCTTGCAACATTCCATTCAAGAAAGCACTTTTGACATCCATTTGATATAGCTTGAAGTTCAGATAACTAGTTATAGCCAACAGTATCCTAATGGATTCCAATCTTACTACTGGTGCAAAGGTCTCATCAAAGTTAATCCCTTCCACTTGTGTGTAGCCTTAAGCAACAAGTCTTGATTTATTTATGATAACATTGCCATGTTCATCTGACTTGTTCTTAAAGATCCATTTAGTTCCAATTACATTTACATCCTTTGGTCTAGAAACTAATTCCCACACATCATTCCGAACAAATTGATGAAGTTCTTCATGCATAGAGTTTACCCAATCAACATCTTGAAGTGCCTCATCTACATTTTTTGGTTCAAATTGGGACAAATAGCATGTGTGTAATTACACTTAAGGCTTTTGACCTTAATCTCATGTTATCATTTAGATTTTCCAATATATTTGAAGAGGGATGATTAAGCCTTACTCTAGAGGAAGGACCTTTAACTAGAGATGTGGATGTACCTTTACATTCGATGAAGGACTAAACTCATGTTGAGTCTGTTGAGTCTCATGAACTGGAGTGGATGATTGAGTGCTTGATGGCACAGAAATTGCATCATTCAACACCATTAGCTCCTCATCACTATGTTTCCCAACATAATCAACAGGAAGTGAGTCATTAACCTCCATAGGCTTATCTTGAACCGAAGTAGTACTTTCTGAATGTGCTTCTGGACATACTTCGTCATTAATCACAACATTTGACGATTCATGACAGTTTTGGTTCTCAGATTATACTCTATATGCTCTACTACTAGAGGAGTACCCTAGAAAATATCCCTTGTCACTCTTTGCATCAAATTTCTCTAGGTTCTCTCTATCACGTAGAATGTAACAATTACTACCAAATATCCTGAAATACTTAATGACTGGCTTCTTTCCTCTCCAGAGTTCGTAAGGAGTCTTCTTGGAATCAGGTTTGAAATACACCCAGTTAAGTGTATGACAAGCGTGTTATGACTTCTCCCGGAAGGATTTTGGCAATTTTTTATTGTGTAGCATGACACGCGCCATCTCCTGAACGACCCTATTTTTCCGTTCAACTATTCCATTTCGTTGTGGTGTCTTAGGTGAAGAGAACTCTTGATGTGTGCCTTGTTCATTGCAGAAGGTAGCCAGCTTGGTATTCTCAAATTCTCTTCCATGTTCACTTCTAATCCTGGCTATCACAGTATCTTTTTCAACCTGCAATTTCTTACACGGATGTATCATCTTCTTAGGAGTCTCAGTTTTATCTTTTAAAAGCACAACTCAAGTATATCCGGTAAAGTCATCCACAACCACTAGAATATATTTCTTTCCTCCTAAACTCTGAACTCGAGCGGGACCCATAAGATCAATGTGCAATAATTCCAGAGGTCTTGAAGTTTGAACACTAGCCATAGACGGATGTTCGGACTTTATCATTTACCTACCTGACATGGTCCACATATGCACTTATCTATCTTCTCAAACTTAGGTAAACCAACAACAACATCACATTTGGAAATCTTTTCTAACTGCTTATGAATTGCATGCCCCAACCGTTGATGCCACAAATCAACTTGATCAATCTTTGCACTAAAACACTTGTTGCTTATGCTTGGTGTCAATCCATAACAGTTGTCCGTTGTCCTTACACCAACACACATGCAGTCACCTCCTCCATCAAGTATCTCACATTCATACTTAGTGAAGAGAACATTTAGTCCATTGTCGCAAATTTAATCGATGTTGAGTAAATTTGCCTTCGGACCATCAACATACCAAACATCTTCAAAGACCGGTAACCTTGGGATGTCCATAGTTCCAATGCCTCACGATTCTGATTTGCTTCCATCTCCAAAAGTGACTGTCCCAATCTTTCCTTCAAAGAGGGTCTTGAATAATCCTTTGTTTTCCTGTCATATGCCTGGAACAACCACTATCCAAATACCAAAAACAAGAATCACGTGCCTTTAAGGCGGTTAAGGCAATATAACACAAATAATTATTATCACATATGATAAGACCAACATGTCCAAGGAAAGATTTAACAAACTCAACAAGTGACAAATACACAAAGTAAGCAAGTTGATGAATAAGCAAAAAATATTTCCTAGAATCCATAACAACAGGGGTTAAGGATCAGCTCGGTGATCAAAAGATCAACAACAAGAGAGCAACCCGCTCCGATACCACTTGATCCCTTAAAACACAATTGATTTACCTAGGTAATTAGCCAAATTGTTACTTAGTCCAATTTAATAAATCTAGGTTATCACAATCACAAAGATCATATCATGCAAAACAGCGGAAAGATAAATAACACAAGATATGATCACCTAGGAAACCAAACCGGTAAAAACCTGGGGAGGATTTGACCTAACTATCCTCAAGGTAAACTTGAATCCACTATCTTGAAAGAATTGAAGTTCATACAATAAGACTTACAAGCCCCCACGCTCGACTTCTTATTGCTACCAACCAAGAGAACTTACCGACACGACTACACTCGCTTGTGTTTTCTTTAAACTTCAATGGTAGCAACCGAGTTGATCATCAAGGTGTAGATAAAATCTTCTCCTTAAAAACCCTAAGTTTGTGTAAAGGAAAGCTCCTATAGATCTCACAAGAGATTTACACAAAAAGCAATATGAGCAATACTAAAACGTGGCTAGGATTTTCCTTTTATACTTAGGACAAATTAGAAAACCCTAAAATGTTTTAAACAACTAGGGCTAAGTTGGAAATCTGTAGAAAAAAACATTCTGCATTTAAGATTCGATCGATCGAGCCTAAGCTTCGATCGATCGAGCCAAGCCGAAATGCATAATACTTTCTGCATTAGCTCGATTCCAACTTTACATAAAATACACAACTTTGAGCAAAACTAAAACACTTCTAAACACATTGTTTTGATCATGGTTTGCCAACAATACACATTAGAGTTCTAAATACATAAATACCTAAGTCTTTAGAACCTAACAAACTTTTCAAATAAAAAAAAACTCTAAAATATTAAATAAACTATCTTGGAAATTTCACTTTAGAATAAACAATTATAAATAGACCCTTCTCCCTATGCAATTTGAGCAATCCTATAACTAGCCACAACTCAAATTGAGTTAATTATAAATAGTAATGAAAAATTAGTAAGTTCATATGAAGATAATTTTCAACCACTTATAGTTAGTTACTTCAACAAGATGCAAAAAAAATTACAAAGACTTTCATTAGTAAGTCGTACAATTTAGTTCAAACTCAGGCCCCTATCATATGAAACGCGCACTTTGAAATTTAGAGCTCATCCGGTAATGTTGTTCTAGTAACGTTGTTTAAGTGTTATGAAAATACATGTGCGTGGAAAAATGTTATGAAAATACGTGTTGTGTTGTTTAAATAACGAAAATTGTTATTTAAACAACACAACCAAACACCCCTTTGAAGATGAGGACTTGTACGGCCTACATAGTAGAATGATATTGGAATTTGGGACACCCCAATCGGTGATTGACAATAGTTGGATTGAGACCTGGTGTTATATTACACCATGCAATACCTTCTCAATGGTTCAGATCAAAAGTTAAAAAGTTAGCTTTTGATATCAACCATTGGATTAAAGATGTTGAAAAAGTAAAAAAGTTCAGAGTTAAAAAAAAATTAATAATTTTAAAAAGTAAAAAATGATGTGAAAGAAATTGCATGACCCTCCCCTAATCTATTGTATATTCCGTCTACTTTTAAAAAACCCCGCATTGATGAAGTTTTCCATACGCTAAGACACTCTTCTCCAAAATTGTAGGGCTATGGGTTTCCAGAGGATGCTTGTGCGGCAAGTCATTTGGGTTTGGGTGATATTATCAGCAATAATGGCAGCCACAGCAATAACATTTTAATTAGCCTAACTAACCCAAGAACCCAACAGCAAATGCATAAACAAAAAAGAAAATGTTTTTATCAAAAAAATAATTTTTTTTCAACAAATTGGCCCACAAACAGTACGGTGGGACCATGCTAGTACCCAAAAAAAAAAAAAAAAAAAAAAGCTAAAACCTGATTTAAACCACATTTTAACATTATTTGAGACCAAAGTGAGCTCAAGCACTTCGGAGGCCTAAAGCGAAATCTTCAAATGGGGCCTTTATGTTATCATTTAAATAATATTTAATTAGCATTTTATATAATAATTTTTTTAAAATCCATTTCTTTAACTTTTTAATATGATTTTTTTTTGAGAAAATGCTAAAATTATAACAAATTTTACTACAAACTGGTGTTATAATGAATGCGATCAATGACATGAGGCTTACAAAAATACTAAAAATATTATAAAATTTACAAGATGAGAATTACAAAGATATATCACCAATCACAAATATTCATTCAAAAATGCATTCAATAGTTTGTTGAAATTTACCTATCATATTCATTGTCACATCAATTTATAAAAGTTATGAAGACTACCACACACCCTTGGTGCAGTAATCACTCCACAAGTATAAGTTCTTGTGAGGTGTGGGAGGTAATGGCCAAGATTTAAGTCTCTAGAATAGAGTTTCGCACACATATACATTTAGATTAGGCTAGAATAGAATTTTTATCTTGTATAAAAATAATGAAATAAATAAAATTTAAGTAGTAAAATTTATTGTATTTTTAACATTTTCCTATTTGAATTACTTGTGATTAGTAACATGTCTATTTGTAAGACTTATTTATTTAAATTTGACTTATCTCTATCTTTAGCATTACTTAATTTTTTGAGCCTTCTTAATAATGAAAAAAATGTAAACTAAAATGTTTTAATATCTCCCAAAAATATTTATATATAAAAAAAAAAATTGCCCTCAAATTTGGGGCCTTCTCTAGTAAGGGGGCCCTAGGCAATGGCCTAATTGGCCTAAGCCTAGGGCCGGCCTTGTTTGAAACACATTCTTAGGTTGAATTTGAGATTTGAGTTTAAAATCATGATATTTTATTATTTAATTTATTTTTGTTATTATTCACATGTCTTATTTCACTTTTTGGTACTATTCATGAATCTTATTATACTATTTCAGCTAGTTTTTAATTTCAGTTAAATAATTTGTTCATAGATGGATCTTTAATCTTTTTTTTTTCATCAGATGTGATGTGGTCTTTGTTAGAGTTGGAGTAATGATTATAAATTTTAATAATTTGGGTGTGTACGTATAGATTCCCTCGTGCAATTAACCCTTATAGGCAACTGAGTGAATTATACTTTAAAATAAAGTTTAATTTTTTAATTGGTGCTTTTGTGTATTACATAAGTATAATATTAATTTAGACCTTGTCAAAGTCTATGTCAACCTTAGACTTTGTCAACACTAGTTTTTCCATGTTCTAACTTAACTAACTAATCTCTCTCTCAAAAAAAATAAAATAAAATAAAATAAATGCAAAGGTTTACTTTATGGTCTACCTGCTTTGAGGTGAGGGATCCAGTACATAAAAATGACATCATGATAGGTCTTATTCTTACGCGGTGAGGAATTTCGTCCACAAATTATATGATAACGTTTTTGTTACCGTTTTAATGTGATGGACGGGGAGCAGTTAATTATAATATATACATAAATTTACTATTTCTTCTCCACCAATTACATATGTTTATATCACAGTTATTGTAAAAAGTTTGTGAAATTTTTTTATAGTTCTACAAATTTTCTACTTGGTGGGCGCTTCTAAAAAGTCCAGCATCTTAAAAGCTGATACATACCAACTTCCAAAACTCTAATCTTAGATGTTCTTGTGGGAAAAGAGTGGGGCTATGGGTTTCCATTCGATGCTTGTGCTAGTCACCTGGGTTGGTGTGATGTTAACAGCAATAATGGCAGCCGCAGCAATAGCATATCCATTAGCCTTGCCTAACTGCTCCGACAGCTGTGGGGATGTAAAAATTCCATATCCCTTTGGCACAACTGAAAGTTGTTACTGGAAAGAAAGTAGAAAATTTTTTGTCAAATGTAACAAATCGTACGGCCAACCTCAACCAATGATCGGAAACCTCAACGTTACAAGCATTTCCATCGAAGGAGAGATGAACATCATGATGTTTAACTCCATTAACTGTTACAACCAGTGGGGTACGCCTCTGTTTAATAACACGGAACCATGGCTCCGGGTCCCCAGTTACACGGTTTCTGGCACCAAAAACAAGTTCGTGGCAGTTGGCTGTGACACTTACGCATTCCTTAATGGTACTCTCAAAGATGCACCGTTTACCATCGGCTGCCTGTCCAAATGTACCGACACACGCAATATTGAAAATGGGAATTGCTCTGGGATTGGGTGTTGTCATATAGATATTCCTGAAGGTTTGAAAGACATTGATTTTGCAGCATATAGCTTTAATAGCCACAAAGATGTCTGGTCTTTCAATCCATGCAGCTTTGCCTTTATTATCCAGAAAGACAAGTTCAGTTTCTCCTCAGCTTATCTAACCAGTCTACAAAACAATGAAACCTTTCCAATGGTTCTTGACTGGTCAATTGGTAACGAGACGTGTGAAGTTGCTCGGAACAAAGGGAATTACATATGTGGAGCAAATAGCACTTGTTCTGATCTCAAAAATGGTTCTGGGTACCGTTGCAAGTGCAAGAAAGGTTACGATGGGAACCCATACCTCAAAGATGGTTGCCAAGGTATATATTCAATTTACTTACTTATCTACAACAAGTTTTTAAAAAATAATAAAAGGTTTATGTTTTTCACGAATTTTTAAAATATTGCCTTATTTTAGTTACACAAAAAATGTTACTTTCTACTAGTGTTTAAACTGATAGGTTGTGATTTCTAATAATAATAATGATGATGATGATGGTGATGATGATGATGGATGCACGTATAAATGATGTTATACAAATTGTGACTTACAATTTCAATAAATTTTGAATTTTTTTTATCTGTCTCTAATTGAATTGCTAGGCAATACTTTTATTTTGTTTAGGATTTGACTTACCTTCAGTATATTTTAAAAATGAATCTCCTTTTATTTTAATAAGAGACTGTCATATCACCCATTAACTAAATAAAAAGTGAAAATTAAAATTCACTACTACTTGTCTTTATATATTTAAAACAAAATGACATATTTAGTTAAAAAAATACTGAAAGTATACCAAATTCTTTTGTTTAAATAGATTGTCACTTTTGATTATACTTCTTCTTAGTGTTTTATTTTTGGGCATTGAATTAATTCTTCTGAGTTACTTTAAATGACCTTTGTAACTACAGACATTGACGAATGCAACGAGGGAAAAATTTGCCAGGGAAAACAAATTTGTGTTAATGAAGTCGGGAGTTATCGTTGTTTGTGCATCAAAGGATACCATAAGGTTGAAGAAGTATGTGTTCCTAATTCACCAGCTTTTTCGCCATCCGGTCAACCAACTAGTCAATCATCACTGACAATTTACCTCGCGGTTGGTGAGTATATTTACTGTATGTCTATATCGTATGATTAGGTTATTGCATGAAATGCAATGCCCAATCGATGGTTGGGAGGAAAAGGACCTTACAGATAGTTGGGAGCAAAAGTTGTTTTTTATTCCCCAACCATCAATATGGTATTGCATCTAATCCTCCTCCCATGTAGAGGATTCTATCATATCATCAAAAAAAAAAAAATTTTTGACTGAAATCATATCATCAAAATTTTTTTTTTTTGGGACTGAAATCATATCATCAAGTTGGATCTATCTATCACGATTAATGGACCAAAATCACGGCCATTTTCATATTTCATAAAAATATTTTCTGAGATTGATTTTGAGGTAAGGTCCTAGTGTTAGTCATAAACATTCGTTATGGTTTTTTTTTTTTTTTTTTTTTTTTTTTTTTTTTTAGCGAAGCCATATATTAAAAGGAGGTCAAAAATGATTTAAAATTTTAACTTTTTCTCCCTATCAAACACACATGGTCATGGCCATATGTTAATCTTTTACGACTAGAAGAGAAACATAGACGGAAAAGGTTTATCTTCTAACTAGTTTGGAGAAAAATCTTTCAAACTCCTCATATATCTTTTTATTGAGTGTGAAATTTGAAAATATAACCATTAGATTGCATGTTTTTTATGTTCTTAACATGTATGTTAAATTTCATTCAAATTGAATGTTATTTACAATTCAATCAATTAAATTATTTTTTATGCATTATTTTAGATCACAAATTTGAAATTTAAACATTTGATTGATGGCATAATAATTGGTCTATAATTTTCTTGAAATTTTGCAAGTATAGAGGATAGGGGTGTGCATGGATCGGGTTGAGTAGTTTTTTCTATCTAACCCACCATGGTGAGTTAAAAAAAATCCAACTTAACCCAACTCATCATAGAGGTCCAACCCAACCCACCCAACCTACGTAGATCGGGTTGGACCCATAGGTTGCACAGTTTTTTTTTTTTTTTTAATTACTATTATTATTATTATTATTATTATTATTAAATTGAACATTAGAATAACACCACTACAAATAATCGCAAATTTATAATCAAATAATCATGAGCATAACACTAAACAAACACAAACTATGTAAGGTTGAATTTAATCAACCATGTGTTGGCTTTATTCCGTGACAAATTTGCTTGTAATACAACACTTAGAAACCCTGTATTTAGGTGGGAATCATGTAAGGGTAGTGTGTGAGAGAGTGTGAAGAAATGCTCAAGACTGTGCGGTGAAGTAGGGACTCGCAGCTTGATCTCGCGGGAGGCTTGCGGCTTGCAAGCCGCCAAAAGTTGCACACGCGCAGAGCATGCGGGGAGCTAAACAGTCATGTCACCTGGAGCACTACAAGACAAAAATCCAGACTGGCCATTAAGTTAGCTCGCGGCTTGAACTCGCGACTCGGTCAAGTCGCGAGGTCAAGTCGCCAGCCCACCTGTTTTGGAAAAACTGACTCTTCGCATTCCATTCTCACACCAGTATAAATACCCCTCATTCCCACAAAATATGTATGGCTATTCAGAAAGAAAAATCCTAAGAGAGGTTTCTTCAAAACACCCACCCAATTAGAGAGAGCTACTCATTCTTAGAGAGAAATCTTTGTAGTCTCTTCTCATTCCCTCTCTCATTGTCATACCTATTGAGAGGAGATTTCTATCCAAACACTACCCACACCCATTTAGAGTGTTGAGTGTTCTTGGAGTTTTGGGAAGCATTGGAAGATGCCAAGGATGGTGGATGCTATGGTTTAGTAGCGGAATCCGGTAAGCTAGAAAAGAAAAAGGTTCGGCGCAACCTCGTTGGAGCAAGAAGCTTGGAGGACTTAGGTACATCGGGTAGATTAGGATTGGAGGGTCTATTGCTATTCATGTATCCCAACTACATTTTCTAGTGGATTATTGACCGCTTGGAGGGCGGCGGAGAGGTTTTACGCCGAGGGCTTCGGTTTCCTCTTCGATAACACATCGTGTGTTGTCCTTGTGTTCGCATCTCTCTTCCCTTTATCTTTGCCTTTTATTTTCTGCTGTGGATGTGATTTATAATTGGCTTAGATTGTTTTCCAATTCTGTTTATAGCTTATGTTCATTTTCCGCACACTAGTTGTTTGACATAAAGCTTGAATTGGTTAATTTGTAAATTGGGGGTCTAAACGTTCAAGGGTGTTTATACACATATTTGAATTTTCAAACTATATGAAGAGAACTTAGTGTTTGAGTTTTATTTATGAAGAGGGGCAAAAAAGTAAATAATAAAATTGTATAATATATATTTTTAATATATTTTTTAAAATTTAAATATCTATTAAATAAAGGTGGGTTAGGTTGGGTTAGATAAATTTGTGAATCTTAAGATCCGAACCCAACCAAAAAATTTCATAACCCAACCCAACCTACCAACAACGGGTTGGGTTGGATCGGGTCGATTTTGCCTGGTTTGCTGCACACCCCTAATAGATGATATAATAAAAACATGTAATTGAATGCTTAGATTTTTAAAATAGACAAAATTTAGCTACAAAATTGGTTATAGCCTAAAGTTACAACTACTTGATAAAATAAATATTATTACATATTTTAAAAATCTAATTGTTGAATTGCATGTTTTTTACGCTTTTAACATACTAGTCAAATTTTATGTCAATTGGATAGTATTTACTATATGATCTATAAGTTTATATTTTATGAATAATTTTTAATTACAAAAACTTTCAATTTAAACATTTTATTGATGATATAACTATTGATTTTTAATTTTCTAGGAATTTTATAAGTATAGAGGATATAAGAAGTAGATATAATTTAATGATGGATTTCTCAAAATTCATCTCCAATAAAAAGATATTGAGTAAGGTTCTTAAGTTACAACCAATTTTGTAGTTAAACTTTCTCCTTTCAAAATTGACACTCAATAGAAAGATATAAGAAGTATTTGAAGGGTTTTGCTCATAACCTTTTTCAAAACAGAAGGACCTACCTAATGGACTTATCCTCTTAAAGCACTTGCACCAGTCAGTGCAAAATAGAAAAAGGTGCAAATTTTACACAATTTTGCTCAAAAACTACCCACATCGGTCTGTTTAAAACACTGTTTATATACAAAATTGCTATAGTAACCATACACCATCACCATCCATCCATCCATCATCACAACTAACCAACCACCACCACCACCACCACCAACCCATTACAACATCAATTTATACTGAACACATTCAACCCAAAATTAATGAAAATCATCACAAACCCAACTTAAAATCAACTCAAGTAGATAGTGTGAGTGTATTGAGCCATGGAGGCTTGGTAGAGAAGTTTTTTTTTTTTTTTTTTTTTTTTTTTTTTTTTCATATTTGAAGAGAGCACTGATTGATAGAGAAAGAGAGGGGGAGAAAGAGAAAGAATTTTTTTTTTAGAAATGAAAAAGAAGAAGAAGAAAGAAAGAAGATCTTCAAGAAGAAAAAACATAGAAGAAGAAAGAAGGAGAAGAGGAAAGAAGAAAGTAGAAAGAGGAAGGAGAAAAAGAAAGAGAGAGTGAGAGAGTGTTCAGAGAAATGGTGTGTAATAAGGTGGTCGGGCCGTGTATGGGTAAGGAAAGTAATAAAAAAGAAGGTGAAAAAAATATTATTTTAATAAAAAATGGTATATTATAGATAATTTGATGCAGATGTTTTTGCAAATTGATTGTGTAAAAGAGAAAAAATTAATTTTTATTGTAAAATAGAAAGGAAACTTTTAGACCTCCCATGCTAATATTCTTATTTTTCATTTCTTTCAAATAAATAACAAATGTCTAGTGCTCAAAATGGAGAAATCTCATGACACTTTTTTAGTCTTTTCATGTTGGCCTTTTTAGACTGCCATTGTTGTGTTTGGTCACGTTACTCATGTTGTCTTCTGGACTTGATTTACAAGCCATAATAAAACAAACCATTGTTAGGTTAAAAGGACGTCAACAATTATTTAAAATTCTAATGACGACAGCAAATAACATTGTTTGGTAGTGCCCCCTTCCCCTAGTTGGAATTTTGAGATTGACAAAGTTTGCCTACAAGGGGGGTAAAAAATTAACAAAATTACATATTTTGAACTTTTAATAGCTGAATTACATGTTTTTATATTCTTAATTTGTATGTCAAATTTAGTTTAAATTGGATATTATTTATATTATTTAATTTATAAACTTATTATTATGAATAATTTAAGATTATAAAAAATTGAATTTTAAGTATTTGATTAATGACATAAATATTGATTTTGATATTCTTGAGATTTTACAAGCATGGATGATATAATTAAAAAAAATAAAGTACAATATAATGGTGGATTTGTCAAAAACTCAAAATCCACATTCAATAAAAAATATAGTGGAAGTTTGTAGTCATTACCTACAAACTAGTTTAGAGGAAAACTTTGTTCTTTGAGATAGGAAAAAGTTATTTAGTGTAAAGTCTAAAGACAAAGTTTGGCTACATTTCCCTCTAAAAAATTAATATGATTACATATTTTGAAAATCTAACTGTAGTTACATATTCTTTATATTCTTGACATACATGTCAAATTTTGTGTGTCAAAAAAATGTTATTTATTATTCAATTTATATAAGAAAATTTTATGTATAATTTTATACTACAAAAACTTGAAATTTTAACATTTGATTGATGACATAACTATTGATATTTAACATTTTCAAAATTTTGCAAGCAATGTAATAGAAAAAAAATGTAATTCAATAATGGATTTATCAAAATTTACATCTAATAAAAAGATATTGAGTGGTGTTGTAGGCATTAACTATAATCAATTGCTTGTAGCCAAACTTTTTCCTAAGTGTAATACTTTAAAAAAAAAAATTAAATAATACTAAATGTCTATCTATTTGGAGAGAGAACTACTAGTAACGGTGATTATTAAAAATAAATAAATAAATGCTTTCCATTAATTTAACTAAATAATTTTTTGCCCTTATATAGATTAAGGTATGAAAATACATATATAGCACTTTTATTGTATAGCTTTTATTATTTTCTGTACGTTTTTAGACCCCTTAATACAAGTTGTTTAACCTAGTTATTTAGCCAAGTGATTACTTAGATAAATTATTTAGTTTTAGGTTAACACATTTAAATCATATCATGTAAATAATGCGGAAATATAAAGAACACAACGATATGATAACCCGGGAAAACCTAACCGGTAAAAAACCTAGGGAGAATTTAACCTAGTTATCCTCAAGGTAAAAACAAATCCCCTATGAAAGAATTGAAGTTTTTACAATAAAACTTAGACCACTAACATCCTATTGCTACTTTGAGTAAAAAACTTACTACCACGACCACGTGATGAGTTCGAATTCACGGACTACTTCTTTCCTTGATCTGCGGCAACAACAAGTTCTCCTACTTGTGATTTTGAGACTCCATTCAAAGGTTTCAAATTTTCTTTAAATTCTTTAAGCAGCAAATGAAGAGATCATCAAATTTTTGACATGAATCTTGATCTTGATAACTCTAAGTGTGTGTATGAAGGTAAGCACCTCTAGATCTCACAAAAGATTCAACACACAACCATCAAAAGACTTCTAAAACATAGTTAGGGTTTTTCCTTTTATACTTGAAGTAAAACACTTAACCCTACACGTCAAACGGGCTTGGGCTGAATTGGAAATTCTACAGAAAATTAAATCTGCACGTGATTCGATCAATCAAGCCTTGCAGATTTTGTCTAATAAATTCTGCAATCACTCGATTCCAATTTTACTCTTAATCGCACTTTCAGCAAGCCTAAAGCTAGACTTTATGTTTTGATTATGGTTTGCCAACACATTACAAATTGAAGTTCTAATATATTAGTTCCTAAAGTTTTAGAACTTAACATTTTCCATACCGAAACGCAGTTTCTCAATTTTTTTATTGAACAGAATAATAATTTCATAACACTTTAACATTATAGTCTGTCGATCATAGACCCTAAATGCATGTTATTGCAAAAGGTCCAAAACTAAAACTCTAGCAGTCTATCCTTATATACTAAATGCATATATAATAGGCCCCAAATGCATGTTATACTTGAGAGTTTTTGTTTTTGTTTTTTCTTGTTTTTGATTGGGTGACGGGTTGAGCTCTTTAGTTGCGGAAATGATATCAATAGGATGTATTATTATTATTATTCACAGTCATGGACCATGCAGAAAATAAGAAATTTAGACGGGTCCGCACATTGATTATATAAACGAGGCTACTGATTGAGATTCTCAACAAGGTTCGCTAGCTCAAGGTGCAAATTAAAACAATATGGACGGCCTCTTAGGCTCTTAGTACTACTTGTGGGAGGTTCAATCTTTGATATATAAGCCTTGATATTTTTAAAGAAATTATATATTCTGGGCTAATAGTCTTCTTTTCAGCTAACCAAGTAACATTGTACTTTTTAAAAGGATGTCAATTCAAAACTTGGTTCACCAGTTCTATTTTATCTGTCCATATTTTTAGTTTTGATATAATTTTACATGAATTGGATTTTATTAAAGCCGCTCATAGGAGATTTATATTTATGTGGCAGTCACTGAGTCACTATTTACGGTATAATTGAAATATTGAATCATTCATCTTTATATGATACGCATATTGAATATTTAATTTGTCCTTTTACTGTGTTAAAATGTTTTCCATAAAATAGACAATGATACTAACAAAAGTATAAAGTTAAAACATTGTTCTTAGTGAAAATGCATGTTTGAATGTGTGTAGGTATCAGCATAATAAGTCTCTTAGTACTGCTTCTGGGATGTTCTTGGATATATTGGGGATTGAAAAAAAGAAAGATCATCAAACTCAAAGAAAAATTCTTCGAACAAAATGGTGGCTTATTGTTAAAACAGCAACTCTCCAATCACCAAAAGTCTATCGAGACAACCAAAATCTTTACTACAGAAGAGCTCAAAAAAGCCACCAACAACTATGACGAGAGTCGAGTGCTTGGCCAAGGAGGTTATGGAACTGTGTATAGAGGAGTATTATCAGATAACACAGTAGTTGCCATTAAGAAGTCCAAAATTGGTGATCAAAGCCAAATTGAGCAATTCATAAATGAAATGATTGTTCTTACCCAAATTAATCATAGAAATGTGGTTAAGCTATTTGGTTGTTGTCTAGAAACAGAAGTTCCCTTACTAGTTTATGAATTCATCACAAATGGGACACTTTCCAATCACATTCATGATAAAAGTCTATCATCCTTACTTTCGTGGGAGAAACGCTTGAAAATTGCAATAGAAATTGCAGGAGCACTTGCATACTTACATTCGTCAACTTCTATGTCAATTATACACAGAGATGTGAAAGCTGCGAATATACTATTGGATGATGATTATACGACAAAAGTGGCTGACTTTGGAGCTTCAAGGCTAATTCCTCTTGATCAAACACAATTGAGCACTTTGGTGCAGGGAACTTTGGGATACTTGGACCCAGAATACATGCAAACTAGCCAACTAACAGAAAAAAGTGATGTATATAGTTTTGGTGTTGTTATGGCAGAGTTGTTAACAGGTAAGAAGGCACTTTCTTTTGATAGGCCAGAAATTGATAGAAATCTAGCAATATCTTTTGTTTCTGCTATAAAAGAGGATCGCCTACTTCAAATTCTTGAAGATCACATTGTCAGTGAGGGTAATATTGAGCAACTAAAGGAAATTGCTAATCTTGCAAAAAGGTGCCTAAGTTTGAGAGGGGAGGATAGGCCTTTCATGAAAGAAGTGGCAAAGGAGCTGGAGAGATTGAGAAGTATGGAAAAAACTCCATTGGGAAACATTGATGTTGATGGAAAAAGGCGAGTACTTGCTTAGTGCAACTAGTCACTCTTTCAACATTGATGTTGGCATTGGTTGTTCTACTAGTACAACTGCTGAGTATGATAGCATCAAAGAGCAAGTATTGAAATCTGTGGAAGATGGGAGATAATTACTTAATTAGTTGTCAGTAATAAATTTGTATCAATTGATAATTGAATTTGATATGGTATTATAATGAGCTACCTAGTTTTGAAGTATGTATTCAACTCACAAAGTTGGGAGTTTTAAAGTTGTTTGGAAGTGTAGTAATTGTGTTTGTTTTGTAAGATGTTTTGACTATTGGAAGTGTAGTAATCATGGTAATAGTTTTTTGTTAAGGACTGTTATGTATGTGTTAATGGCAAAGATGTAGGTTTCCTAATTAAGTCTTTTGTATTGATTTTTAAACTGTTTTTATCATCTGGTTGAGTGTAGCTCTCATTTATCCATTTCTCTCTCTTTTTGTGACTTTAAATTTCCAATTTTTTGTTCGTTCCTCTTTCACCCACATTAAAATTATGGGCAAATTACAACTTACCAACATGTGGTTTGGCTGAAATTTAAGTTGTCTACCTATAATTTGAAAATTTACACTTTACTCACTTAATGTTAGCTCAGTTATAGTTTCCTAACCCAACTCTATTAAAAATAGTGCTAAATATGTAATTTTGCTTCACTTTTATGTCTTTCTCCTTTAAAAATACAAAATACATAAAATTACAAGATCAAATAAGATAAAAAAAAAAATCCAATAGAACACTTGCATTATAGGATTTCAAACAATAGGTAAGCAACTTAAATTTCGGTCAAACCTCAAGTTGGTAAAATGTCAAATTTCAAACTACAGGTAGACAATTAAATTTTGGTTAAACCACAGGATATATATATATATATATATATATATAGAGAGAGAGAGAGAGAGAGAGAGAGAGAGAGAGAGAGAGAGAGAGAGAGAGAGAGAGAGGGAGAGGGAGAGACAATTAGACAATTTGATAAAAGTTGAGGTGCAATTGAACTTTTGTATGACATTATTTTTAGAGTTTGGGTCCTCTATTATTTAAAAATCTCCAATTCTCTAAGATATACGATAGATAAGGAATCTAAAAAACAATTGAAACCACGTCAATGGCATAGACTCCCTCTCTTAGCTTAAATCTCAAGAGTCTCATTGTTGTTGTTATGGTGGGGCTGGTTGAAGACGATAACAAATATCATAAACATTGAATTGTTAGGACAGAGAGAGAGATAGATGTAAGAAGAAGCAGAAGATGCTAGGAAAATCTAGAAGGAGAATAAGGACAAAAAAGCTAATGTTTTTCTCCTCAATAATTGGGCTCACGACCCACGATATTACCAACATCAATGGCCCATATCTATCTTTATATAGATTAAGATTAAACCTCATGTACTTTCTCTTTTTCGTTACTCCATTACTCCATTATCACATTAGTTTCTAAGTTTTCTTTGGTGTAAAATTTATTATAGTTTTAGTTTTCACAAAAAAAGGATTAATATTAGTAATCTAACTCAATCACCATAAAGTGAATTAGTCATATTAAAAACTAAAAATAATGGATTTTAAATAAGAAAATTTAACATAAAAAACTAACTAAATTTTATATAAATTATATTTCTATTTTGATTAAATATATAAAAAGAGCCAAGAGGCTCAAGAATAGTGTTTTTGGTTTGGTCAATTTGGTGAGTTGCTTTTTTTTTTTTTTTTTTTTTTAAGTACACTAATTTGGTTTGAGCTTGTTTTTGTTTTTGTTTATTTTTTAAGGATCTTTCTATGTTTATATTGTACTTGCAAAGTAAGCTTACATTATAGACACACAAAAAGTAGCAAATATTGTACACATTTGTAAAAATATGGTAAATATTGTACATATTTTGGAAATGTGTACAACATTTGCCAATATTTCTGTATCTATAATATATATATATATATATATATATATATATATATATATATATATATATATATATATATATTAATAGGTGAAACTTAGAGAAAGTCAAACTAGAATTTCAAATTAGAGTTCCAATTTTGTGCCATGTGTCTAGATTTATGTGGGGACTACTACCATAATTATTCTCCTAGTTGTTCAATTCAAATCTAAAATCGAAGTCCAATTTTGCTCCATCTATCTAAATTTAAGTGGGACCACGTCATAATTATCTCATTAAAAAAAAGTTGTGCTCCTTTTCTTTTTTTCTTTTTTTTTTTTTTTTTTTGCTGAATAAAACGTTAGGTTCACTTCTAGAATTCTACATTTTACATTAAAATGTTGTGCTCTTTTTTTTTTTTTTTGGATGAATAAAACGTTCTACTCTTCTTTAATATTAGACCCGCCTATTTTCAAGTTCACCCCCTCTTCTACAATAATCAAACGCAAATAAGAAATTCCTAGTTCCTTCCTCTCCTACTCAACTAACAGTGCATCTTGCCAGTTACCACACCAGTTTAGGAACCTTAATATACAATTCTCCTCTTTTTCAATGAATGCTATGGAATTTGAAAGGGATCTCTTGGGATCTATAATGCATGCTTTTGGGTATTTCTGTATCTTATACAGGAAAAGGTTCTCATTCTATTCCAATTTTACTTTTCATCACAATTTTAATGGTCCTGGTTTATGCTTTACAAAATGCATTCCAACCATTCCTAAAGTTTGATTACTCTTTTCTTTCATCTACCTTTGCTTTCCTTTCTTTTTGTGAATAATTTTTATTCTATTAATTATATAATTTTTTAGTTTTTCTATGATTGATGTTGCATGTTTATTTTCTATTTTATAACAAGTTGTAGGGAAAGTAGGGAATTGTTTGAATTGCTAATTTATATTTCATAAGATTTTTAAAAATATTTAACGTTTTGATGTTGAAATGTCATTAATAACATTTGCGTGTGGTGTAGTTTGTTATATATATATATATATATATATATATATATATATATATATATATATATATATATATATATATATATATATATATATATATTTGTTTGTTTCAGGGGATTGTCATAAAATTGGGAAAGCGATGCGCAATGTGGAAGCGGTAAGAAGCAGAACACGTCTACTTCTAAAAAACAAGAAAAAAAAAAACACGTTTGTTTATGAAAATAACCTCGAATCTACAAGGGTTCCTTGAATCCACAAGGAGAAAGGGTTTAGAATCCACCAGAAAATAGAAAGACAAAAGTATAAATTTTATTGATTGAATAATTATTAAAAACGTGTACAAACTTAAGGGCCTATTTAAGGGCTCTGTAAAATTTGACAGACAAGAAAATATATTCTAAAGCAACTCCTAATTAATACCTAACCATAACAAGAACCAAATTTGACCTAAAAAGGAGTAAAAGCACTTAAAAACAAGGAAATAAATCACCTAAATCTAAAATAACGTTTTTTTACATAAAAAATATTAAAATTAGATAATTACAAAAATTAAATAGTAGATTTTGTCCTACATCAGACCTCTCCACTTGAAACAAACTCATCCTTGAGTTCATCTTTGAAATCTAAAATCTTCTGCTCCAAATAAACAAATACTTCAAATTCTTGAGCCCCTTGATCTTCTTTTCATACTTGCAACTCATCAATGGAATAAACAAATCAACTTGAATTTCTTTTTCCTCAGTCTTCATGTAATTGTAGAGATTTATCAAATAAGAATTGACAATTGAATCAAATCTATCAACCCCAATAAAATCAATAAACTTATTTGTATTGCTTACCACCAAAATAAAGGATCTTGAGATTAACAATCATATGATTTGATTTCATTGAGATCCTTGAAACTTTCCTCTTCAATTTCTTCCTCAATGGTCTCTATCATCTTGACTTCAAGATCTTTCTCTATAATAAGATCTTCATTATTCTCCTCCACAATAATCTTGACTTGAGGATCTTCTTCCATAACAAGAATTTCTTAAGAAATCTCCATATTTTGTTCTTTGACTTCTACGTTGATAGACCAAGAATGTATTAACCCCTTATGATAAATTAACCAATTAATTTAGCCAAGTGAATTAATTAAGTTAATTAACATGCAAAGGACGTGGTAGTACAAACAAATCACCAATTAACTAAAGTGCAGTGGAAATTAAATTGACACGGTGATTTGTTTACGAATGGGGAAAACCTACATGGCAAAAACCCCTTTGGGTGATTTTAAGGTCACCACTCTCGAGAATCCACTATTATTAAAACAAGCGGTTACGAGTAAAGAAATCCTAGTACCTTATACCAACCTACAGTTGAAACCTTACCCTAATACCCAATTAGACTTGTTCTGTAGTGACAATCTCTCCTTTTAATGCACGACTCCCAGTACGTGACTAACCAATAGATGTGCGGATCTCGGTATGCGACTTAATCACCAACTTGAGAAGGATGTTGGCTGCAAAGTTCTTTAGTTCATAACACGATGAAAATCAAGAAGCTCTTTGGTCACAAAATCCTACGGTGTACAAACACAGCAGCTTCTTCAAGAGAAAGATGAACTAGGGAAAATTCTGTCTCAAGTCACAATTTGCATAAACAAAACTTTGCTTCACACTTGCACAACTTGTGTCACCTTTGATGGCCCTTATAATAATCCTTATATATGTTTAGGATTATGAGAAAAGAAAGCTTAAACATATACTCACGGATTTGATGAAAATCAGCTCGAAAAAATCGAGTTTCATAAACCTCAATAGATAGCCATCTATCGAGCTAGTTGTCGAGCCACAAGCTAAAACAGCTTTTAAACCTCGATAGATGCTAACTGTTGAGCTTTAAAATCCAGCACTTCTTCACTTGTTTCTTGAACAGACTTACATGACTTTAACACTTGAACTTGAAACCTTATTCCTTGAAGTATTAAACTCATCCTAGATCTATCCAATTACATGTAAAATGCGTTTTGTCAAAGGATTAGCCAATTACATAAAATATTGATATATGTTCCTAACATTGAATCACATATGTCCTAACATACATAATCTTCAAGAACAATTGTAGACACTTGATTTTGTATCTATAATTTAATCTTGGAAGACGACTAAAGTGACCATTCGTATACCCAAAATTTAGAGTTGCATTACATGCATTAATTCATTCATTGCATATCATAAAAATGAATTTGAGATTCTAACCATTACGACGGTATGTTCGATTCCTGAATCGGACCGTTGGATTGAAAGATATCACAAGATCAAGTTTTCATGATCTGCATGCATTTTTTTTGGGCGGAACTGATTATGCATGATTAATTTAAATTAATTCTAATTGGTTAAAAAATTAAAATTAATTAAATAATTTTGTGATTGGTTGTTGGTTAGTGTCAAAAATAGGCCTGCTTGCATGAGAATAAAGTGGATAATCAGATAACAAAGAAGTTATGGATAATCAAGTGTTTTTGGAATATTTATCTATCAGATAATTATCACTTTAAAGAGCTGAATATCAAGAAAAAGGGATTAATTTTTAGAATATGAATCAAAAATGCGTCTAGGTGCAATTTCCGGCTAAAAAATTCTCAAAAAAGGAGTCCAAATCAAACCAAAACTTGAATGAGGGCCTGGCATCCAAAGAGGGCCTATCGGCACTCTTGGAGTGCCAATTGGCCCAAATGCTCATCCCGGCCCGGGAGCTTCCTAATTGAAATAAAGCCTATCTTTTTCGACATTTTAGAGATAAGGACGCATT
Organism: Quercus dentata; assembly: GCA_028216015.1. Classification (NCBI taxonomy): domain Eukaryota; kingdom Viridiplantae; phylum Streptophyta; class Magnoliopsida; order Fagales; family Fagaceae; genus Quercus; species Quercus dentata. Next base: position 65,154,465 of record CP116452.1, on the reverse strand, counting down.
CTAATTCGTATTTGGTCTCATTCAACTTATTTTTTAAGCATTCCAACCTCTATAAATAGAGGAAAAAAGAAAAACCAGAATTAACGGCTCTTCTTTTTGGACTTCTCTGCTCCCCTTACGTAAAAGACGTTCTAGAGGCTTAGGCTTTTGCTTTAAGAACTTCTTTTTTGTAAGTAAAGTATTTTAGACCTCAAAGATGTGAAAACTTCTTTGATTTCTAAAATATTCTTTTATTTGAAGCCGCTCATGCAAGAGGTATTTAGTTATATTCTTTGATCTTTTTTCTTTTTCTTTTTCTTTTTTCCATTAACTAGTATGTTGTGGTTGTTCGTTGCATGCAGTTAATATGTTTGATTTTTATTGTGCCTTGTTTTTTAATTCATGTTTGCCATGCTTAGATATTTAGTTGAAATTTTCTTTGACATGTTCTTTAGTTGATTGTTTGTTTTAATTTTTTCTTTAATTTCAAAATCTGCTAATGATTATCAAAACCTTTTTTTTTTTTAACTCAAAACTAATCTGTATTTTCATTAAATACAGATTTAAAATTTTTCTGGTCTCAAAGCTGATATGTATTTTCATTAAATACAGATCTGTATTTTTTCGGGTCATATAACTAATCTGTATTTTCATCAAATACAGATCTAAAAATTTTTCTGAAAAAGTTTTCTTTTTTGATAAAATTGCAGATTTTGAAATTTGAAAGAAGGAATTAAGAGTTAGGTTGAAGTCTTTCTTTTTAGTATGTGATGCATGCATAGTAAGTTTATCTCATGAATGTGAATCCTCTTTTAAAAGTATTTTTTTTATTTACTTTCAAAAACAGATCCGATTTTTACAAATCAAATCTCATTTTTTAACTTTTCAAAACAAATATGATTCTTTTTAACAAATCCCAATTTTTTAGCCTTATAAAAACAGATTTGATTTTTACAAATCAAATTTCATTTTTGTTAACTTTACAAAAAACAAATCAAATCTCAAATTTTTAACTTTACAAAAAATAGATTTGATTTTTCTTGATCAAATTTCATTTTTTTTTTTTAACTTTACAAAAAAAACAGATCTGATATTTTTTCTTGATAAAATCTCTCTCTTTTTTTTAAATTTTTATTTTTTTACAAAAACAGATCTGATTTTTCCAAATCAAGTCTCATTTTTTTTCTTCACAAAAACAGATATGATTTTTACAAATCAAGTCTCATTTTTTAAAAAAAAAAAATTTCAAAACAAATCTAATTTTTCTTTAAAAACAGGACATTATTCATAAGACAAATTTATTTAAATTAATTTTTGTCAAGTGTTTGTCATGTGTGTTATAACATATCATTCAACATCATACAAAAAGGGTATATAATGGTCAGTAGAGTCTAGAAGACCAAACTTTGTCTGGGCAGAATGGGTGCCTAACATCTTCCCATTCCATAACCTAGCCCCCGAACTTAGGATTTTGGTTAGCAGATTAGTGTTTTGTCTTTAATTTTGGTAGATTGTAACTAGGACCAAAGTTTTGTATTTTTTTTTTATTCAATCAATGACATTTGATGTATTTTGAATATGTAATTGTATTTATTTTTTCTTATTTTTTTGTATAAAAATAAGTGGCAACTTTACACCACTACCCAAAAGAGAGGTGCCTTAAAGCACCCAAGTCTCTTTTTGAGAGCACCCCTCAAAGAAGCACGGTCTCTCACAACAATATTTTCTTCAACATGCAATTCCTCCCTTATTGGTGGAATATATGGCTCTTCAAAATAATTAAAATATGAACTTCTTGGCCAATAATAATCTCATTTTGTATACTACAAAATTTCATCACAATCCAATAGATAAAATCTGATGGCAGGCATCTTTTTTATCCTTGGCCATGAACAAATTTTGTTTTTACATTGTCGGATTCTATCAGATTGTACTTGACAAGTAGCATATAAATGGTTGTCCTTACTTGCAAACCGTCCATAATAATGACGAGTAAGAGTATGGATGAGTGTAAGTGCATTAATTCCGGACAACTCGATGTCTAAGTGATAAATGGGCGCAAAATTGTTATTGCCATCCAATAATGTGTATTTAAATGGCCATTACGAACAGTAAAAGGTTGGGATTAAGTGGTCATCATTGAGCCATAATTCCTCTAGTTGTGGTATAACGTTACATTGAGCATTTATTCACACAAAGGCTATATAAAGCCAGGAAAGATAGGTAGATGATTCACATAAAAACACACATAAATTGCTCTACTGATTACTTATTTCTAAAGAGTTTAAGCTAATTAAGGCATCAGAGGGTCCTTGGTAGGCCTCAAAGCGGTGCTTTTATCCACTTAGTGTTTTCTCTTACACAGGATCTCTAGGTCGTCCATCGTATTGACGAGGCAAAATCTGCTTCATCAGTTTGGCGCCGTCTGTGGGGATTTCGACCATAAGTCGTTGAATTTTCTATTTACTAAGTTCCTTAGAACCGATGGACTCAAACATGATTGCACTGCCGGATCCGGTGGTAATGGCTCAACAAATTCAAGCACAGATAGCTAATGTGTAAGAATTGATGAACAGAATGAAGACTTGAGACGGAAAGTACATCCAGAGGGGACAAGTATGTCGTAGTCACGGCGTAACCGCAACAACAATGATGACGAACCCCATAGCCCATGAAATAGCGGAAGAGAAACTTGAGTAACACACTTGTGATCAACTCGTGGTAGCGATCAAATGATGAAGAACATGAGGAAGAAGTTAGATGAAGTCAAAAATTCCATGAAGGGTAAGGTAGCAGTAAATCTTGATGACATGATCAAGAGGACAGATTCACCTTTCACTACCAGCGTTTTGGAGTGTCCCCTACCTTCCAAATTTCGTCTTCCTCGGCTAGAAGTTTATGATTGCACTAAGGATCCCCTAGATCACATAAGGGCATTCAAGACGATATTAAATCTCCAGCAAACCCCGGATGGAGTCATTTGCAGGTCGTTCCCGGCCACCCTTTGAGAGCAATAAGGGTATGGTTCAGTAAGTTGCACGCGGCGTCTATCGCAAATTTTGACTAATCGAGTGACTCTTGTTCGTCATTTCATTGGGGGCCAACACCATAAGAGGCCCACCTCCTATTTGCTAATTGCGAAGCAACAGGAAGGAGAAACCTTGAGAGAGTATGTAAAATGCTTCAATAAAGTAATACTAGAAATTGACAAAGCAGACGATCAGGTGATAATGACAACCTTCCAAGTAGGGTTGAACAATCTTGACCTTGTCTTCTCCCTTGGGAAGACCCTTCCAACCTCGATGACATATTTGTTGTTTAAAGCACAAAAGTATATGAATGGAGAAGATGCATTAATTGCAAAAGGATTGACGGGCAAGAGAAAGAAGGAAGAAAGCGTTGAGTCCAAAGGCAAAAAGAGGGATTGCAAAGATAATCTCTCAGAAGCCAAGGCCAGCAAAAGTGGTCTAGAGACGTCATCAAAGAAAAAGCTAAATTTCACTTCTTTGATGATGCCTATGGACAAAATCCTCATGCAGATAAAGGACGACCCTGCACTAAAATGGCCCAAACCATTAAGCTCCTATACTGCCGCTTCCACAAGGATCATGGTCATTATACTAACGAATACCGAGATTTGAAAGAACAAATAGAGGAGCTAATCCAAAGTGGAAAACTCCAAAAATTTGTCAAGAAAGATTATTAGGCCCACCGGTGGATGGAAGAGAAGTCAACCGACGACCACAAGGAAGGAGATCAAGACAATCCCAAACGGATCGTGGGAGAAATAAGGGCGATCACCGGAGGACCGGTTGTTGGGAGATCATACAAGTCCCTAAGAAAGGCAGTCCAAAGGAAAGTTAACAGTGTTCATATCAAACACCCAATAGCAAAACATCATCGATCTTGGAATGACGGCATTGTTTTTTCCGAGCGAGATGCAAAGGGAATCAAGTAGCCACACGATGACCCCCTCATTATTATGCTAACCATTGAAGGGTACAACACCCGAAGAGTGTTGGTGGACAACGGAAGCTCGGCAGATGTAATGTACATGATGACATTCCAACAGATGAATTTGGATCCAAAACACCTCGGACCCTTCGGATCTCCATTGGTCAGTTTCAATGGGGACCATGTTTATCCAAAGGGCATCATTTCATTGTAGATTACAGCAAGGACTCACCCATCCCAGGTGACAAGGGAGGTAGACTTTACGATTGTTGATTGCCCTATGTCTTATAATGTAATTCTTGGATGACCAACCCTTAATCGCCACAAGGCTGCAACTTACACATACCGCTTGAAAGTAAAATTCCCAACCCCCCATGGGATTGGAGAAATCTGTGGAGACCAACTTTTAGCCAGGGAATGTTAATAGGCAGTCTTGGAGTCTAGAGAGAATCACACCTGGATGATATAGGAGGAACCACCCAAACTCATGGAAGAGGAGGAAAATATAGAGCTGGTGGAAGGAGACCCTTCCAAAACTACCAAGGTAGGATAAGAGCTCCAACAGTCCTTAAAGAATGAGCTAATGAAGTTTTTGAAAAAGAACTTGGATGTTTTTGCATGGAGCCATGAAGATATGCCAGGGGTTAACAGGCAAGTTAAAGAGCATAGTCTTAATGTCGACCCAATGAAGAAGCCCGTCCAACAAAAGAGAGGAGTATTTTCCCCAGAGTGGAATAAAGTAGTTTTGGAATAGTTAGTAGGATTTATTCGAGAGGTTTACTACCCCGAATGGCTTGCCAATGTTGTCATGGTAAAAAAGTCCAACGGAAAGTGGAGAATGTGTGTGGACTTCACAAACTTAAACAATGCATGCCTCAATTCCCCTTCCTAGAATTGACCAGCTCGTTGATTAAACAACTGGTCATGAATCGCTAACCTTCATGGATGCTTTTTCAGGCTATAGCCCGATCCTAATAAAGAAGGAAGATTAGGAGAAAACTATGTTCGTCACTAGCCATGGCACCAGATGTTGAGTAAGTAAATAGATAGGAATATGGAGGTCTATGTGAATGACATGCTCGTGAAAAGCAAACAAGCCAAAACCCACCTTAAAGACCCCCAAGAGACGTTCAATACTCCGAGAAGGTATAGAATGAAGCTCAATCCTGCAAAGTGTGTTTTTGGGGTCTTGTTAGGAAAATTCCTTGGCTTCATGGTATCTCGGCGAGGAATTGAGGCAAAACCAAAGAAGGTCAGAGCCATACCTAACATGACTTCTCCCGGGACGGTCAAGAAGGTGCAAAGGTTGATAGGACGAGTGGTAGCATTAAACAGGTTCATCTCGAAGGCGGCTGATAAGCGTCTCCACTTCTTTAAAACTCTTAAGCAAGCTTTCCAATGGACGGACGAGTGTGAGGTAGCCTTTCAAATTCTCAAAGAATATCTAGCTAAGCCTTCACTATTGAGCCCTTTAGTGGAAGGAGAAGATCTATTTTTGTATCTAGTTGTGTCATAAACAGTCGTAGGCTTTTAAGGGTGCCAAAGCAAAGTACTCACGAATAGAGAAGATGGCCTTCTCATTGATTGTCGCTTCACGGAAGTTTCGTCCGTACTTCCAAGCCTATACCATCAAGGTGATGACGAATCAACTAATCTGAAAAGCAATGACCAAACCGGATGCAACAGGGCATATGGTCCAATGGGCTGTTGAGCTAAGCCAGTTTGATATTGAATATAGGCCAAGAACAGCAATCAAAGCCCAGGCCTTAGCAGATTTTATTGCTAAATTCACTCTTCTAGAACCAAATCATAAAGCAGAGTATTGGAAAATCTATGCAGATGGCTCATTAGTTGTAGGGCTCGGAGGCGTCGATATCATTATGACATCACCCAAGAAGGACATCCTTAAGTATGGAGTGTAACTCCAATTTCCAGTGACAAACAATGAAGCAGAGTATAAAGCGGTCCTTGCTAGCCTTAGAATTGCAAAAGCCTTAGGGATTAAGAATTTGAAATTGAGGACTAATTCCAAGTTGATTGTTGGGCAAATAACCAACAAATATGAAGTAAAGGAAGAAGGAATGAAGAAGTACCTTAAGTCGATGACTCAACTCATTGATAAATTTGATGATGTCAAGTTTGAACAAATCCCACAGGAAAGCAACTCGATTCTTTGACGAGATCACTAAGCTAGCGTCAACAAAAGATGCCACAATGAAGACAAAGTTGTTCATGGAAGTCCAGACAGTCCCTAGTATCGACGACTAGCAAACCTTCTTAGTCCAAATGACCAAGCACCTAGATGGACCCAATCCTTTCTTACATCAAAGACGGCCAGCTCCAATTTGACTCGTCAAAAGCAAAGAAGGTTAGAGTCAGAGCAGCTAGATTCACTATCGCGAACGGTGAACTTTACAAGAGAGGATTTTCGCTATCATACCTAAAATGCCTGACTCCTAAAGAAGCAATGTATGTGTTGCAAGAAATCCATGAAGGCGTATGTGGTAACCATTCAGGACCTTGACGGTTAGAGCGGGCTACGGTTGGTCAACTATGCAAATAGACGCAATTAAACTTGTAAAAAAATGTGATAATGCAGTCATGATTCGGAAATGTGCAGCACATTCCTAGAGAACTATTGACGAGCATCTCCTCACCTTGGCCATTCTCCACATGGGGGATTGACATCATTGGTTCACTCCCTCAAGAGAAGAAACAGGTTAAGTTCCTTCTCGTTGCTATTGATTACTTCACCAAATGGTTTGAAGCAGAAACATTGGCAGTAATCATTGAAGGAAAGATACTGAGTTTCGTCCGAAAGAACATTGTTTGCGGGTTTAGAATCCCAAAGACGATTATCTCTAATAATGGTTGTGAGTTTGATAGTCGAAGAATCAGGGAATTTTGTGCAGAGTTGGGAATAACAAACCATTATTCATCACTTGGGCACCCACAGGCTAAGCGGCGAGACAGAGGTAACAAATCGTACTTTGCTCAAACTCTTCAAAGCACAACTTGAGGGGGCAAAGGGTGCATGACCGGAGGAGTTACCAGGGGTACTATGGGCTTATCGGACAAGCGCAAGAACACCAACGGGAGAAACGTCATTCAAGTTGGCTTTCGGTACATAAGCGATTATTCCTATTGAAGTGGGGGTGTCAAGTCTTAGGCATGCTCACTATGACGAAGGTTCAAACAATGACGAGCTCAGACTCAACTTGGATTGTTTACCTGAAGTTAGAGATGAGGCAGCCTTGAGAATAGCTCGGTATCAATAGAAGATGGCAAAATATCACAATCAAAGGGTAAAGCTAAGAAGGTTCAACCACGACGATATGGTACTATGAAAAGTCTCATAAGTCACTAGGGACCCGGCTCAGGGGAAGTTTGGCCTTACTTGGGAAGGTGTATAAGGTCGTCCGTTACTCAAGAAGAGGAAGCTACTACCTAAAGGACCTCAACGAAAATCCTTTGCCATGTCCCTAAAACATGGAAAATATCAAGAAATACTATCAAGAAGAAATATTTGGATTAATAAGCTCCGTCTATAGGAGCACCTCGCCTAACAATGCGTCGGATAAGCGAGATTTCATTGTTTTTTCCTTTAAGCATTTTTTCCTTTCAAATATTTTGGTCAAGTTATTTTCAGTAATTTCTTTGTAATCCCCTTATAAATGAGGGTGCATGAATAATAAGGCCCCATAAGCCATCTATTTTTCAATAAGTTTGACAAAGCCTAAAGGTTAAGTTTACTGACGAGATTGAGTTATGAAAAGGAGATATCCATGGCCAAATGGTAAAAACTCAAATGATGAGTTTAAATCATAAATATGGTAAAAATTCAAATGACGAGTTTAAATCATAGACGTCGTAAAAACTCAAATGACAAGTTTAAATCATAAGCACAGTAAAAACTCCAATAACGAGTTTAAATCATAAATATAGTAAAAACTCTAACAATGAGCCATAGAAGTATGTTGTCGGTGACGACAACTTCAAGCTCAAATTATATATTCCTAAAGGAATATCGTGCATGGTAAAAAAAAAAAAACTCAAACAATGAAGTCTAATATTATAACAAGAACTTAAAGGTTTAAGCCATAGCAAAACTTCTTGAGCAAAGTAAATAAAGCTTAAACAAGAGCACTGCTTATGAAAATAAAAGCCTCAAAAGAGGAGGCATCCAAAACATTCATTGTTTCTAAGTTAAAGCCTCAAAATAGGAGGCATATATTGTCTTTGAGTTAAAGCCCCAAAACATGAGGCAACTAGAGTTTTCAAAAAAAAAAAAAAAAAGAAAAGAAAAGGTTATTAATAAGTCTTTTTTCAAGGTAGCAGTGACGACCTCCTCAACATGGCCCTCGTCCATGTGAGCCTTGTCCACAACTCCAACTGTGGCAGCACCATCTCCTTCAACAACATTAGTGACAGTTTCACCTTCCTTCTCCTTAGTCTCATCGGCAAGGATCTCAGTGTCAATGGCTTCAAAATCAAGGTTTGCAAAGTCCACTACTTGGTTATGATGCTTCATCATCCACTTACGAAGAAGCTTGAAGCCTTTGAAGTATTGGACAAATTGAAGATGAGAGAAGCAATCGGACTTAAGAAATTTGGAGACCAATTTCTCATGTTCTTTGTTTGTCTTCAAAAGGGCAGCTTGAACTTCCTCGTCTTTTTGAATGACGAGCTTCTTCTCCACCTTCAGCGTGTCCTTGAGTTCCTTCACCTTCTCCTTAGCTTTCATCGCTTGGTCCATTGCCTTGATCAGATCCTTCCTTAACTTCAAGCTCTCGACCTCAACCGAGTCAACCATGGAATTGGCCACCACTACCTTCTTTTTTCTTTGCTCAAGTAATCTGTGTCAAGCGTAGGGATTCTCCAAGAACCAGAAAGATGAAAAGAAAGGGTCAAAACTTTTAACAGGTGTAAAAACTCAATAAGCAACAACACTAGCTGAGTAAAATACCCGCACTAGTTTGTGAATGTGACGATTGACTAGTTCATGAGAAGGGATGGACGAGACACCTCCGAGCTCATCATCAGTAATGACGTTGTGAGCTTGTCCAAGGGCTATGGCAAGATCTTCCCGGACACTCTTGCCAATCTTACTCTTCCCTTTGGAATGAGTGGTTGGAGGTGTAAAGGTCATCACCTCGAGGGAAGGTGTGGGAGAAGATGGGGTACCAAATAGAGACAAAGGGACATGAGTTTCATCTTTTCCTTTGATCTAGGGGTGTTGGGACAAAGGTTTGTTTTTCAAGCTCTTCAAATAGGCTTATTTGTCTTTGCTATACCTAGTAGCCATTTCTGCAAAATAGAAAGTAAAAGGTCAAGCTCTTATAAAGAAAAGGGAAATAAAAGAAGAGAAGGTAAGTTAAACATACTCTTTTCTTTCCAAGAAATCTTCTTTAACACAAATTCAGAGGGTTTAGGTCTAAGGCAACAATCGAATAAATGACGGGGGTCTACCAAGTCATCCAAATCTTTGATTGTGAAGGCAAATTCAAGAGCAACTTGATAATAGTCTTCCAATTTAGGATGATTAGAAACTACAAAATGAGTTGGAAAAGAAGAATCAAAAAATGATAAGTTAAAACAATTGGTCTAACGGAAAGGTAGAGGAACGCACCAAGAGATGGAATTTTCCATTTCAGTAGCAACCACGGGACCTCACCCCACAGGTCGTCGATCATGTTTTCCCATCCAGATCTAGAAACAAAAAGTATCGTGACTTCCAGTCACGAAAAGAAATAGGAAAACTATGGACAATCCTAGACTCCCTACTCCAAGGTAAAAGTTCAAAATATCCATAGTGGGTAGAAGGTTTCAAGCGATACAAATAGAGGAACTCATTCGGGGTTATCATGTCCCCATCATGGGCAGATACCTAAACTGTTAGGACATATGTGATTCACTTGTTAGGAATATAAGTCACTATTTTATGTAAATGGCTAATCCTTTAACAAAATGCACTTCACTTGTATTTGGGTAAATCTAGAATGTGTTTAATACTTCAAGAAACCGTGTTTCAAGATCAAGTGTTGAAGACATACAAGTTTGTCCAAGAAACAAGTTGAAGAAGTGCCTATCATTAAAGCTCGACAGCTAGCTATCCATCGAGCTTAAGAAGTTGTTTCAACCTCGTGGCTCGACAACCGCTCAACAATATCTCGGCAGACAAGTATCTATCATGCTTTATGAAAAACAGAATTCTAGTTCTGTTTTGACTCCAATCCAGTTTTATGTGTTTGGGTTTTTTTTTCTCACAACCCTAGATATATAAAAGGATTATTTTAAGGGCCGTCAAAGTGTTCACAAGTTGCATAAGTGTTGAGAAAAGTTTGTTCAAGCAAATTGTATTTGAAGATAGAATTTGCCCTAATTCATCGTTCTTGAAGAAGTTGCTGTGTTTGTGCACCGTAGGGTTTTGTGACCAAGCATCTTCTTGATCTTCATCGTTGGGATGAATTGAAAAACTTTGCAGCCAACAACTTTCTCTAGTTGGTGATTGAAGTCGCATACTAGGATCCGTGCAATTGGTTAGTCACGTACTTGGGAGCCGTGCATCAAAAGGAGAAATTGTCACTAAAGAACAAGTCCAATTGGGTATTGGGGTAAGAGTTCAACTATAAGTTGGTATAAGGTACTGAGATTCCTTTACTTGTAACCGCTTGTTGTGATAATAATGGAATTTCGGGAGTGGTGACCTTAAAATCACCCAGTGAGGTTTTTGCCGTGTTGGTTTTCCCTATTCGTAAACAAATCACCGTGTCAAATTTATTTTCTGTTGCATACTTAGTTTATTAGTGATTTGTTTCTGCTACCACACATTTGCATGTTAATTAACTTAATTAATTCAATTGGCTAAATTAATTGGTTAATTTATCACAACGGGTCAATTCGTTTTTGCCCTATCAAGTAGTATCAAAGCAGGCACACTCTGATTAGGTTTTAATTTTTGTTGTGTGATCTATTGACCCTTATTGTCATGGAAACTCTTGATTGTTTTGATTTGCATGATCATATGTTGAATGATGATGATGATATTCAAGATGCCTATTGCAAGCTTTATAATTTTTGTATGAAATCTCTTAAATGTTCTACAAAATTAAAAGCTAAATTTAAAAAGGTCAAACTTGAAAAAGATGATTTGATTGCAAAATTGGATGAAGCCATTAATTTGAATGAGAATTTTTAAAAATCAAATTTCATCTCAGGTGGACAAAATTAAGAGTTTGGAAGAGCAACTAGTTGAATTTAAAATTGAAGTTGAAAAATTAACTAGTGCAAAAAGAAAAAGATATTTATATTCCTCCATTTAAAAGGAATAATGAAGAGTTGAAGGCTAATATTGCTAGGAAAGACAAAGGTAAAAATTCTGATGTTAACGCCGAAGTTTCTAAACCTATGTCTAAAACTCCTCCTAGGTTGAAAACAAATTCAGAATTTGTCCCCACTCGTCATCATTGTCATATTGTTGGTCATATTAGGCCAAATTGTTCTAAATTAAGGTCTTTGTCAACCTCTAAGGTTAGACCTCCTACTAGGAAGCACAATAGTTCTAAAACTACTCATATTTGTCACCATTGTGGTGGTTAAGTTACACTCGTCCTAAATATTTTAAGTTGTTTCCTCATACGTGAGTGTCAAATAGGTCTCTTCCTTTGTCTAAAGGCTTTGTACCTATTCTTGGTGAGTTATTAAAAGTTTTGAGCTTTTTGACTCAATTTCTGGGGAATTCTAATTCCTCTATGTCCTTTAGTAGTCATAATAGGACACGTGCCTTTTTATCTTCACGGTCAAATAGGTCTCTTCCTTTGTCTAAACTCTCTCTTTCTTCAGATCTTTCTCTACCCAAAATTCAAAAACTCTCTCACACCATTGCTCAATCTCCATGGCTACAGCTAGTAGCCACTGCGTCCCACACCTCCACTACCTGCGAAGTTCGGACGACGTTCTGTCTCTCTCCTTCGGTCATTTGGAGGTGCTATCGTCGGTGCCACCACCACTGGTGGCCGCCGGGTCCTCCTCTCTTTCTCTTAATTGTCTTTTCTCTTTTATTTTTCTTTTTGTTTCTCTTTTTATTTGCCTTTTAGAAGTGACTGAATCCTTTAGAGTTTTGTTTAGTGACTGGGTTTCCTTTTGAGTATAAAGCTTGATGATTTGCTTTGGGTTTGAAAAATTAGGGCTTTTGGGTACAGCCGAATGTGTTTTGATTAAATATCTGCTTGTAGTTGTTGTGTGGTGTTGTCTTTGACATCAGTCCAAAAATTATGTTACTTGGTCATGAGCTCATGATGTATGCTAAAAATCATTATGAAATTTCTCTTCTTCTTTTTTCCAAACTTTTTTTAGGTAACTATTCCTTTTCTAAATTTGGATTGACTATGAAGATGGGTATTTTGTTGGTGGATAATAAATTTTGTTTCTTGTAGTTCATTTTAAAGATATAAACTGTGGCTCTTGATAGGTAATGAGGTATAGTGTTTGTGAGCTTAGAATAATGATTCTTGATTTGTTATGCACAACTGGTTTTCTAAGCTATATTGCTACTCATGCTCTTATTTGCTTATCAAAAAGTTTTTTCCCTCCTTTCTTGATTTCTTTGCCAAAGATTTCCTCCTCTAATTTTTTTTTTCTTTTTTTGCTATAAATAATTTCTTGTGTAATTTTTTGATTTTTTTTCTTTCCTTGATTTCTTGTTTTTGTCCAGCACAGAAGCTTTAAACAGTTAAGCATATTGTGAATTTAATTGGCTTGTCTTGAAATCAAATTCATGCCAAAAAATTTTTACCTGTATTTGCCATTAAATACCTTGGAGCTTGCCTTGGTCCCCTTTTCAGTTATTGGAGTGTAATTTTGCTTTGGCGCCATTTTTTTTAGTAGGTGAATATCTCATCTTTGCTTCTCCTTAATGCAAAATATATTTGTTATTGTTTGATTGCCCCCATTAAATTTGGGCTATGCAACTATTATATTTTGTCATTGATTACAAATAAATTAAAAGTATCTCTTGAACATTCGGACTATATGATCTGCTTTGTATTTCACGATTTCACTTTTAATTTTGGTCCTTTAGCTGAGTTCTTAATATGGAAGTTCCTAAGCTAAACCCTCAACAAATTTACATATTTAGTAGTGATAGTGATCTTATAGCTTCACCGTGTACTGCTTTGTTAGTTTGAAATTTTGATATATGTTTATCACTGAAATCACTCTTTGTTATTTTGTTAGGTTGAATGGCATGATTAAATGGATGCTATACCCAATATGGGAAGTTGCTTTTGTTGATGAATGGTTATACAATGGCGGTCCGTATGAGCTAATTGTTCTACCACCAAGAGCGAGAAAAGGCAATTTCTTTGGAGGTGGAGGGGGATTAGTGCTAAATTTTAGATTGTTTTTTGTTAGTGTAGACCACATGTTCTCACTCTTGTATAAGTTCTTTATACAAGTTCTACCATTCTGGTGAAATCTTGTAGAAAAATATATGTTTTGGATATATGTAGAAACTTTGTTAAGGTATTGTGTGTGTTGTGCTTAGTAGTGTGTGGGTGGTGCCTAGTAGTGTGATGAGGTGTGCCTATTGTGGTGATAAAGGGTGCGTGTACTTGGCTGTATTGAGGCATGTGCGGTGCGGGTGCATGATGTGAAACTTAGTAAGTGATCAGATAGTGAGAGTTAGTTAGGCAGTTGTTAGTGGTAGTTACATTTGGTATTACTAAGATTGTAATTGTATATAGCCCCAATTTTAGGATGATAATAAACAAGTTTGGAATCAATTCAGTTACTCTCCTTTCTCTATCTTTCTTGTTCTTACTCTGTTGGAGGTGGTTACCCTCGAAGTAACCAACATCTCATTCTTTCCATTCTTCAATTCTTGCCATTACTTTCTTCAACAGTCAAGCTCTTAGCAAACTTCAACACTTACCTTTAGTAGCCACTTATATGATTCAAAAATTGTTTTGAATGGAAGTATTTTGCTTAGGCATGGCTTCAACTTGCATCCTTGTAGAATTTGTGAATGTAATTTTTAGGTTCCATGAATGTGCATGTTTTTAGGTTCTTTTTGAGTGAAATAATAGCCTTGTAATCAAAGTGTACATTTTAATAAAGCTTGGTTTATTTTTGGATCAAACTCTTCCATCAATTTGTTGTGATCAGAGGCATCATCAAAATTGTTCAATTTGAAGCATTACAAGAAATTATAAATAAAAGGAACACAATCAATTACATTTCATTACATTCTCAAACCAATATCAATAAAAGAATAACTATATTTTATTACATTCTTCTTGGTTTGTACTCTAAATCCATGTAAAAGTATTTGTAAATGAACATGAAAACTAAGTAAGTGTCAAAACTAAAGAATACATTTAGTGTTTCATTGATACTAAAAATTAGCCTATTGATGAGAAGATACATGGCTTCAATGCTTCATGGAATGCTTCAAAACATTTTTCCGGGAAGATACATTGAACTTCATTGCAGCAAAGGCTAATATTTTATCCTGTTAATAAGAAAACAAGAGACATAGTTATTAGTTATTACTCCATATAACATTTTTCGACAAAAAATGGAAAATAAAAAAGTGCATAAACAAACTCTTGTTCATAAGCTCAATTGTGCCTAAATCCAACTGCAATTTCTACTTTATTGTCTAAATTTGTACTATATTTGTATAACATAGAAATGCCCAAGTAGAATTAAAGTTAATAAATGAATATCATATCTATGTAACATAGAAATGTCGAAGAAGAATTAAAGTTCAACTAGAAATATTTGACAAACAAGAATCATTATTCTAAGCTCACAAACACTGCACCTCATTACCTATCAAGAGCCACAGTTTATATCATTAAAATGAACTACAAGAAACAAAATTTATTATCCACCAGCAAAATACCCATCTTCATAGTCAATCCAAATTTAGAAAAGGAACAGATACCTAAAAAAAATTAGAAAAAAAGAAGAAGAGAAATTTCATAATGATTTTTAGCATACATCATGAGTTCATGACCAAGCAACATAATTTTTAGACTGATGTCAAAGACAACACCACATAACAACTACAGGCAGATACTTAATCAAAACACATTCGGCTATACCCAAAAGCCCCAATTTTTCAAACCCAAAGCAAATCATCAAGCTTTATACTCAAAAGGAAACCCAGTCACTAAACAAAACTCTAAGGGCTTGAGTCACTTCTAAAAGGCAAATAAAAAGAGAAACAAAAAGAAAAATAAAAAGAGAAAAGACAATTAAAAGAAAGAGAGGAGGACCCCGGCGGCCACCGGTGGTGGTGGCACTAACGATAGTACCTCCAGCGGCCAAAGGAGAAAGACAGAACGTCACTAGGAACTCCACCAAGAGTGGAGCATGGGACGCAATGGTCGCTAGCTGTAGCCATGGAGATTGAGCAATGGTGTGAGAGAGTTTTTGAATTTTGGGTAGAGAAAGATCTTAAGAAAGAGAGAGTTTTTTTTTTTTTTTTTTTTGTGGGTAGCTGAAAGGCAGAGAGAAAAGAGGAAAGAAAGGAGAAATAGAGCTAGAGGGAGAGAGAAAGAAAGAGGCAAATGTGTCTTGAGAGAAATTTTGATTTTGGCTTTGATTTTTGGTTTCCGGCTGTGGGTTTTTGTTTTTGAGTTTTAACCTTGGTTTGGTTTTGTTAACAATAGTTAAGTTAATGGAAGTGATGATGTGGAGCTAAATAAAAAAAAATGACCACATGGCACTTTCCTATTGGCTGGTAGGAGCCGAGGACCACATTAGTGGTCCTCCCTGAGGAACCAATAATTTCTCCATGTAAACAGGGGTGTGTCTTTGTCAGGTACAGCAAAATTAAACACCGAAAGTACATCGACCAAATATAGGGGTGGCAAATGGGTGGGTTTGGGTGGGTATAGGGTGGGCATAATTGGGTTGGGCATATAAAATCCATTTACTCATTTAAAACTCATTTAACTAATTGCTTCTAATCTAAATTCAACTCAATCCAATTATTATTGATAAGCCCCAACCCACCCAAATATCAAAATTACCAAAATGCCACTAAAGTGAAAATGCCATTAAATGACCTATTTTTTTTATCAATATAAATAAATAAATAAATAAATAATCCCATCAAAATAATAATAATAATAATAATAATAATAATAATAAAATAGAATCATTTTCATTTCCAGTATTTTCTCGCCAACCAATCAAAGTATAACATTCCTTAGCGAAGCTGGCGGAGCAAGCCGAGCGCAACGAAGAAATGGCTCTAGTCACCGGATCGAAGCCGGTGTCGGAGCTCACCGTGGAGGAGTGGAACCTCCTATCGGTGGCCTACATGAATGTGATCGGCTCGCACAGAGCCGCTTGGCGCATCATGTCTTTGATCGAGCAAAAAGAAGAAGGGTGCAAGAATGAGGAGCACGTGTCGTTCGTCAAGGAGTACCGCTCCAAGGTCGAGGTGGCGCTCTCGGAGATCTGCGCTGAAAAATCGAAGGAGATCTACGTCGGAAAAACCGAAAATTCAGAGTTCGAAAATTGAAAGAGATAAGAGAGAAAATCAGAATTTTGGTTGGGAAGGAGGCTTGGAATGGAGGAGGCAGATATGGTTAGACTCGGTGGTCATTTTGTTGTGCCCGACTCGGTGGTCCTGCATTTGTTGTGCCTCATTGTTTTCTGTGAGAGCTAGAGAGAGAGAAAAAGAGAGAGCAAGAGACAGAGAAAAGTGTTTGGAGGTCAAGAAAATGAAGAAAAATGAAAACTGAAACATTGAAACGTCAGAGTTGAAGGCTGCTTTTTTTTATTTTTTTATTAAGAGAATGGTAGGGTTGAATTTTGGTATATTGTTTTTGAGTTAAATGGAGTTCAATAGTTTTTTAGTTAAAATCCAATAATTATTGAGTCTAATTGGGTTGATACCCATTTAATCCAACTAATAATTGGGTGGGTTTGGGTTCAATTAGGATGGGTGAATTTGGATAGACAAATGAGTTTGGACTTATTTTACCACCCTTAACCAAATAACACGATTTAAATTTCTTCCCTAGTACAGCTATTTTCTTTGAATGTGGTGGCAACCTGGTCATTCATCATATATAGCTATTCTTATTCCTTGAGGTCTCATCAATATATAATATTTTGCCAATTTGAATGTGCCTGATGATGTAATTGATTAGAGCTATTTGGTTGCCCTGATGATGTAATTGTAATAAATTATTATCTCTATAACCACATGATGTGTGCATTGATTCGACTTATGCAGGTAACAGTGTTAAAGAAATATGAAGCCGAGAGAAAACCAGCAAATATTATGATGATGGGGATCCTGGATGGTTTTCAGAAGGCATACTCTGTCGATTTTGGACCCCTAAATAATACTACGAGCTGCAGCATTGCATGGGGCGCACTTCATATCACCTCTTAAAAGAAGTATTATTTCTTATGCATCAGGGAAACCGAAACTGCCACTATTCACTTGAGAAACACTATAAATTATTCTTACCAGAGGATATAAATGGACTGGATTTTTGCACCTCATGTAGCAATGAATAAATTTTTTTTTTCATCAGTCTTGTACAGGAACGAATTTTTCAATATCATCAAATATTGAATATCCTGTTTCAATGACTAGCGGTGGTTGCGCTGGTGGCTGCATCAAATTGCACGTTTGTAGTTTTTACATAAGAACAAACAGCTTATTTGTTTTTATAAACTATTGCTTTATCACTTCTTCATTGATAAGTATATAATTTTGATCTATATATATATATATATATATATTTTTTTTTTCCCTTTGAGAAATGATTTTTTAATCTTTATTCATGTGGAATCTAAAAAAATTAAAATTTAAAATCTTTATTCACGTAAGTTCATCCCAAAAAAAAAAAGATAAATCTTTTGATGTTTTTGTTTTTGTTTTTGCTTTTATTTTTAAAGCAAAAAAGGTTCAGTAAGTTCCCCACATCATCTTTTGTTTTAAGAAATCGCTTGAATCGAGATGAGGAGAAATGATCTGTGACGGCGGAAGAGCGGTAGTTATCAGGCCAAAATGGCCCAATACCATGTTTTTTTGAAATTTTTAGCAACAGAGCTTTGTTTCGGAAATAATTTGGGATCTACCACTTTTTGTGGTACTCGAGCATGGTGAGCTCGAGTACCATCTTTTCATTGGTCAACATCTTCTCAAAAAAAAAAAACGCCGCTATAGGGCCCGAAAACGTCACTATAGGGCTTGAAAACGTCACTATAGGGCCCTTGAACCTGTTATGGGGACTTATAAAAAAATTTTGCAGGAAAACGCCGCTATAGGGCCCGAAAACATCACTATAGGGTTTAAAAACGCCACTATAGGGCCCCTTGAACCTGTTATGGGGACTTACAAAAAAATTTTCAGGAAAACGCCGCTATAGGGTCCGAAAACGTCACTATAGGGCTTAAAAACGCCACTAGAGGGCCCCTTGAACCTGGTATGGGGACTTACAAAAAAAATTTTCAGGAAAACGCCGCTATAGGGCCCGAAAATGTCACTATAGGGCTTAAAAACGCCACTATAGGGCTCCTTGAATATGGGACGACAGTGGAATGGAAAAATGTGGTACTCGAGCTCATCAAGCTCGAGTACCACAAAAAGTGGTAGATCCCAAATTATTTAAAACATTGCTCTGTTGCTAAAAATTTCAAAAAAACATGGTATTGGGCCATTTTGGCCGTAGTTATCAACTTTTACTCTCATGTTTACATAAGATTTTATAGGCCAAAATGGCCCAATACCATGTTTTTTTGAAATTTTTAGCAACAGAGCACTGTTTCGGAAATAATTTGGGATCTACCACTTTTTGTGGTACTCGAGTTTGATGAGCTCGAGTACCACATTTTTCCATTCCACTGCCGCCCCATATTCAAGGAGCCCTATAGTGGCGTTTTTAAGCCCTATAGTGACGTTTTCGGGCCCTATAGCGGCATTTTCCTGAAAAAAATTTTTGTAAGTCCCCATACCAGGTTCAAGGGGCCCTATAGTGGCGTTTTTAAGCCCTATAGTGACGTTTTTGGGCCCTATAGCGGCGTTTTCCTGGAAAAATTTTTGTAAGTCCCCGTAATAGGTTCAAGGGGCCCTATAGTGGCGTTTTTAAGCCCTATAGTGACGTTTTCGGGCCCTATAGCGGCATTTTCCTGCAAAAATTTTTTATAAGTCCCCATAACAGGTTCAAGGGCCCTATAGTGGCCTTTTTAAGCCCTATAGTGACGTTTTCGGACCCTATAGAGGCGTTTTTTTTTTTTTTTGAGAAGATGTTGACCAATGAAAAGATGGTACTCGAGCTCACCATGCTCGAGTACCACAAAAAGTGGTAGATCCCAAATTATTTCCAAACAAATGCTCTGTTGCTAAAAATTTCAAAAAAACATGGTATTGGGCCATTTTGGCCGATTTTATATATGAATAAGTTGCATTACAATAATAATTCTAATGTAAAATTATCATGTAATAAATTATATTTCTAATGTCTAAAGATGAGGTGGGTAACGGGGAGCAAATGAATTGAAGCAAAGGTGGACAAAGAGTTAAGTTTTAAATAATGGATAGACAAAGTGCAAATGAACCAAACCACATGTGAGTTCACTGTAATTTTTTTTTTTTTTTTTTTTAATCATTTAGGTTATACATTATGGGTTTCTACTCCATTTTTACCATTAGACCGTGCTCTAAAAGTCATCAGTGTCAAGCAGCTACTCACATAGAAGAAAAGTCTATAGAGGGGAACACTTGAGTCAAAATTCACTTCGTTTTTCTACAATAATGTAATGAAAATCCATTGCTGCACTAGTAAACTCCACTTTATGGCACATGCATATGAAATTTATACTTGTAAACCTTTCCAGTTTCTAGTCTTTTTAAGCACAAAAACAAAAAACTAGTCGAGGACTCGAGGTTTTGCTTTTTGACCAGAACAAAGGCTGAGCTCATGGCATGCGACACTACATGACTTTTAAGTTTCAAAGTTATCATATCAAAGCGCAATTGTGAAATTGCATAAGCAACCACTCCTTTGTAGATTATAAAAGTGTTCGGTTACGGCCTCACTTGCACCCCTGACTCGACCTGAGTCACCCACTGATAGTCCCAAAAATATACTCGTCCACCTAGTAAGAACGATGGACAAGGATGACCCCGAGAATAGCCCAGTCCTAGGGAAACTACATGGCCAACCATCGTCCCTCAATCACGACAAAGCGTTACAAGGATAATAATGAACTTCCGCACCGTTGGAAATATATCTACCCATTTGACACCCCGCATGGACATTACAAATTCGGCAATAATATCACCATTAAGGCAAAACCAACGGCTAGAATGAAGAAGAAAAGGCCTATATATATCCATTAACAAGACCCAACAGGGAGGTACAAAAAATTTTCCAACACATCTACATCACTTTTTGAATACTTCTTTTCACCTCTAGCTATTCTAACTTTAGCATCGGAGGCCCTATGGCAGGCGCCACACCGATGACCACGCTTTTTCTTTTCACAATTTGCCTTGTCGCAGGATCAGGATTAGTTGTGGACGACTCCATTCTAGACGAACATTTCTACTGACGATTTGAGCATCATCACCCATCTTGTTCTCGACCCAGCTGGCTACTAAGGTACACTCAGCCCATTCGTTTGTCAACTTTCCTAACTCACTTACCTTGACCTCTCTGATAAGTCTTTCTTTGGCCCTATACCTTCTTCCATTTCCTCTCTTTCAAACCTCCAAACCCTCTCTCTCCGATCCAACTCGTTCTCTGGCTTAGTCGTTGTATCTATTACCAACCTTAAATCTCTTGACTCGTTGGACCTTTCTCACAATTCTATAATTGGGTTTCTTCCAAACTCAATCAACTAGCTTTCGAATTTGAGACAACTTGATCTGAGTTACAACAAACTCACTAGGTCACTTCCTAAACTCCCACCAAACTTGCTTGAACTTCTTTATCTAGGTATCTCTCAAACTCATCTTTTGATAGGTTGACTATCAGTTGGAAGTGGAGGAACTTAGCAAAAACTCACTAATTCACAGGGACACTACAAGATTGGTTTTTTCTCTTGCCGTCACTTCAACAAGTTGACTTAGCCAATAACAGCTTGACATGTGTTGAGCTTTTGAGGCCCATCGGTGGCAACAGTAACCTCATGGCCGTTGATTTGGGATTCAACGACATTGATGGGTAGTTGCCTGTGAATTTCGCTAGCTATCCTTTGTTAGTGTCTTTGAAGAATGAGTTCCGTCAAAGCTAAACCAACCATGCAGTGCCACATGGTGGCCATGCCTTATCCCGGTTGTGGCCACATCAACCCCATGATGAACCTGTGCAAAACACTTGCTTCGAAAATAGCCTCATCACCTTTGTTGTCACCGAAGAATGGCTCGATTTCATCGGCTCCAATCCTAAGCCCGATAACATTCGCTTTGGCACCATACCTAATGTTATCCCATCAGAGCTAGGCCGCGCCGTTGACGTTAACTCCTTTGTTGAAGCTACCATGACAAAGTTGGAAGTGTTGGGTCCCAAATAATAATATCACAAATATTAGCAATCCAAAATAGCAATCACACATGAACACAAAATTTACGTGGAAAACCCTTTCTCTTTGAAAGGAAAAAAACCATAGTACAAACTCCGAATAATTTCACTATTATCAAATCAATTACAATAATTCTTGTTATTGTCTCACGGCTAAAGAAAAATCTCTCTTATTTTTTCTTTGCTCACACACACACACACTAATTATCTATTTTAAAGGCAGCAACACTTTGCTCTCTCCTCCTTGGCTATCTTTTCGAAGGCGGCAACCCTTTGCTCTCTCCTCCTTTGCTATCTTCTTGAAGGTGATAATACCTTGCACTCTCCTTCCTCTTGCGTTCCTCCCAAGCGAAAATCTCTTTTCTCTCTCTTGGTTTCACGCTCTATTTTCCCTCTCTCCATAGGGAGAACCTTTGGGCCAAAGCCATCAAATTCTTTATAGCATTGTCTATTTATAAGACCCTTTTGCAATTCCCTCTTGGACTAGGAATACATTACTTCTTTAACAAGGAATCTATTCCCTCTTGGATTAGGAATACATTACCTCTTTAACAAAGAATATTCACACCAAGGAGTAGTCTTTCCTTCTACAACAAGGAAACCCAAATTAATTTTTCCTTCTTCAATTAGGATACCTAATTGACTTTCCAAGTCACAATTGGAATTTGACAATTTTCCAATAGGAAGCTCCATTTGTGCAGCTCTTTGATTAGCTTGAGCCTCGGTTATTCTGATTATCATGGCTGATACTTTTCTTTTCTAGGTAGTTGGAGTTGGGAACCAAAGGAATATTTCGGTGGCATCGTTTTGGCCTATGTCGCGGTCCATGTTCACCATCATCCAACATGTAGATCTTTTAGTCCAAAACGGTCATTTCCCAACTGAATTAGGTGAGTACAAATTCTTTTTGCTCATCTCTCCTTCTCCTTCTAATGCTTTCTTCTTCTTCTTCTTCTACTTTTTTAATATGTGACTAGATCACTAGAAAAGAAAAATAAAAGAATTCCCGGCGGTGAGATTTCCATCGGATCTGGCCGAGATCTCACTAGATTCGGTGAGATCTTCCCAAATCCGATATATATCCTATTGGATCTAAATTATTTTGACCAAAAACTAGTCGGAAAAGGCTTGAATTGCTTGATTTTGGTAAGTTTTATGGTTGGGTCATTTGAGGAGGGTTTTAGAGGAGAGAACCCGCCAACCGACCTGTCGGAGTCGGTTTTTGGGATTTGTAACTAGCCACCAACCATCGGAGCTCTTGGATTGGTCACGGGTGGGTTGGTTCCGGTCGGGTTTAGTCGGTTGGGTCAGTCCGGGTCTGGGTGGACACCCCTAATTGGTCATATAAGATTTTCTATTGAAAATGTTTGCATACAAGGCCTCATATAAAGGTCAAAAGAGTAGTGGTTCTTGGAACCAAACCAAGTAGTGACTCTAATTTTCATCCTTACACTTAAGTGGTATATTCTTAGACACGTGTATGATCGGAGGCGGAACTAAGATTATTATTAATTTTTTTTTTTGGGTGACGCTAAACTATCATATTGATTTGCAATGCAAGAAAAGAACTAAATACTATATAAATACATATCTTCATGCATTAGTTTATTCAAATTAACTTGAAAATACTTATACTAGTGCAAGATTTTTGTTAGAAACTTTTAATCAGTATAATTCCTAAACTCTAGATTTTGTAACACGTAACGATCTAACTCATCTAGATTGACCTGTCTCTCACCCCAAATACACCTATACCTAACCAAGGAATCAAATTTTTGAAATTTTTGAAAAACATGAAACCTAGTTTAGTTAAAGACCTCAAATGGTTCAGAAGAGGACCCGGAGACTCTTTTGGCTTTGGATTTAAACTTCCTAGTATTGTTAGGAGCCATTACTAAGATCTAAAGAGAGAGGAAACACAAAACAAAACACAAAACCCAAGATCGCATTATAGAGAGATTAAACACAGTATATATGCAATCTTCAAAATCTACATGATGCATAGACATAAGTGATGCATGAACTAATGCATTAAAATGTTCAAGTTTCTCATAATTTTGAAAAAACTAACCCAAATTCAAGTTTTATGAAAAATCCCCAATTTTTGAAAAACTAAAACCCTAATTTTTCAAAAACACACAAATTGAGTAATTGACCATCACAATAGGTATAAAACATGTTATAAACAATCAATCAATCAACAACAATGGTCAATTTTATCCAATTGAACATAATCTCCAATTTCCTCAAGAACACATGAACCCTAATTTCGAAAATTTTCATAAATCATGAATTTTTTTTATTTAAAGCATAGAAATCATGTAAACAACATGCATACACAAAAACCCATTAACCATTCCAAAATCAAAAACACCAAAAATCATCAAAAACCCTAAATTCTTTGAGTTCAAAATTTTTGAAGAAAATGACAAATTTATGCATGAATGTATGTAATTTGAATGAAAAGAAAGGGTAAAAGAGTCTTACTTGATATGAGAGAGAAAACCTTTGAAGCTTTGACTTGGAAAAAGACAAAAAATAAATAAATAAATAATAAAAGGGATCAAGAGCAATTGAAGAGAACTGGTGAAAAAGGACAAAACTGATTTGTCAAACCCTTAAAAAATTAGAAAAATTCAAATTTCGATTGTTCGAGAGGAATCGAGCAACAATCGAAAGGACGGTTAAATGATTTGGTGATCGAGCAGGAATCGAACAAGAGTCGAAAGAGGCAGTGAGTTTTGGCCTAAAAATTCAACTTTTTTAATCAATCGAGAATCAAGTTCAATTGATCGAAAACTTGAAAAACTAGAATTTTGAAAAACTTGAAATTTTTTTTTGCGAAAAAACAATTGAAAACCAATTTTCATGATATGAAATGCATAAAAATGATTCCAGAAGTTTTTAAAAACATATTCCACTCAAGTTTTTAGAAATTTTCTCTTTAAATTCTACCCAACCTAAAGAAAATGTATTAAACATCACACAATGAGTAATTTCAGATGGCCATATTACTTAACACACAATCATATGTATTAAGTTTAGCATAGATTTGCATGTAGTGTGTGCAACTAGTAAGTGTACAAAGTATAGAAAATATGATATGTAGATAGTAATCAAACAAATTTTCTACATCATCAATCACATTGGTTTGAAAGTGACTATCACCTAAAGAGTTACAACATATAACTCTCACATCTCCTAGAAAACACGCTTGCAATCATGTAAAAGCATTTTTTTTTTTCTTTCCCTTTTGAGCACAATCAAAGATATCATGTATGGGCATATAGGAGATAGAAAAGAAAATACCCTTGTTACATATATATTTTTAATTCTTTATCAACACCTCGTTTTATCTTGTTGTGCAAGTGTTACACCTTACCAAGCACAGGTTTTATAATTTGCACACAAGTGTTCATAATTGGCGAGTAACAGTGGTGAGATGATTATTTACGCATTTCTCCTAGGATTTTCTAGTCTTTACAATAAAAAAAATTTGACATCAAAATCAAGATCGTTTGTTCAAAGACTGTAAACAACTTACACAATTAAGCACTAAATAGCACAAACTAGCAAAGTGCAAAAAGTAACTCATCAAAGCTAAACAAGGTACACATACATGAAATGTAAATTTCATTGGCCAACCTTAATTACACATTTAGTGTTGTGCAATACCAAAAAAAAAATTTGGGTTTTTATGTTATGATCAAAAACCAAAAAGCACACATTATGCTAGATAAATAAAATGCAAATGCAATGCATGAAAACATTTAATGCTCAACTAAGCTATAGAGGGTGCACAAACAAGAAATATAAATTTCTTAATTAACTCATTAGTACATGTACAAACTAGTATATACTCATACAAAATCAGAAATAGCTTATGCACTCAGTTATGCAACACACACTTTCTATGTTTCTCCACAATATCAAGCATGTTCTAAATCAAGAGAGAGATATTATAATTCATCTAATACACCCCAAGAAAAATAAAACAAGACACAAAATAAAATATTTTTGTCATTTTAAAACAAATAAAACAACAAAACCAACTAAGTATGCTTTAAAACAAAAAAACTACTAAACCCTAAGCTACCTAAACATATTAAAACATAAAAAAAGGAAGAAAATTAATAGAAAACAAAATTAAACAAGGAAATGAAAAGAAAAGGGTTCGAACTCGTTACCTCCAACAAGAAGCTTTTCAAGCTTGATTTTCACTGTTCCCCTCAGTTAATCTATTCACAATCAAATACAAAAGTAATTAGTAATCTTAAAACTTGAAGATCAAGGTCAGAAAAGGCCCAATCAGAAAATATTTACTTGAGGATATTTTGTGAGAATCTCCCCCTTTGATTCACTAGCTCTAGTTGAAAAATGGAGGTTTAGAACGGCTCCCTTAAAATGTGGGATTCATTCCAAACCTTAAATTTAATGCATAAAAACTTACCTTTTATAGCTTCTGGAACCCTAGTTGCGTACGCATACATCAAACATGCGTACACATACTCGTGTATACATATGTAGCCCTAGGGTTTCTGTGGCCTTTATTTTCCAAAAATAGTTTTATTTTATTCATAAAAGAGTTATATTTTTCATAAAAACCTACCTCAAGTCAATTTATAATTTGATTGGGCCCTGAACCAATATTGGGCTTTAGAATTTTACCATTATTAGGGAACGGGAGCTCGAGTCTTAAGGGGTACAAAATGCGGTGTTTACAGATGAGATCTTCTTAAACTCTTCATTAGTCACAACACTAAACGGGGCATTCAATGTTTTACTATTGAAATTTGCAACTTTGATCTTGTCATCATCCCAAGACGCGAGCGGATCAGTAGGTTTAGTCCATCCAACCTCGATAGCTAGCTAGACTTTTTCATCTAAAGACCGCAAAAAAGTTATCATGTGTACTTTCCAGTATGTATAGTTAGTACCATAAAAAAGACGAGATATAATCAATGATTGTTCACGATCCATAACAATAGGGGTCAATGGATCACACAATAAAGATTAAAACCTAATTAGAATGTGCTCGCTCCGATACCACTTGTTGGGTTAAGATAGATTAACCTCGGTTAATTAATTTAATTATCAAAGTTGATTAATTAGGTCAAATTACATGCAAATTGTGGAGGCACCAACAAATCACCAAATAAACTAAATGCAACGGAAATTAAATTGATACGGTGATTTGTTGACAAATGGGGAAACCTCTCGCAAGGTAAAAACCCTATCGAGTAAATTTAAGGTCACCACTCCCAAAAATCCACTAATCAATAATCAAGCGATTACAAGTATGAGGAATTTTACTACTACCTTGGCCTATTCCAAAATATCAATTTACAGTTAAACTTTCGCTCCAATACCCAATTGGACTTGGTCTTGTAGTAGCCTTCTTTCCTTTGTTGCACAAATCTCCAATTTGTAACTAACTCCTTTGCACGAATTCTAGTACGTGACTAAGTTTAGTAAATTGAATGATTATTGTTGGTTACAAAGTTCTTCACTGCATAAACGATGAAGATCAGGAAGCACTTGGTTACAAAATCTTAAGGCGCATAAACGCAATAGCTTCACATAGAGTATATGAGTTCTAGGTCTTTGTTTCCATACACGATGACTTTTAAAGTAAGTTTTATATATGATTAGGGTTGTGAGAAAAGAAACCCTAATCAAAAAAGTCATTATGGGCTGAATTTCAGATCTGGAAATTTTGAAATCGTAGATCTCGATAGATCGAGCTTATGTCGAGCTTCTTCATTAATCCTTGATAGCGATAACGTCGAGTTTTTGTCGAGATTTAATAAACTAGCTTTTCTTCACTTGTTTATTGGATTAATCTTCATGTCTTTAGTGAAACCACTTGATATTTTTGAACAACATATTTCTTGATTCATTAAACCCAACTTAGAACTACCAAATTACAAGTAAAGTGCGTTTTGTCAAAGGATTAGCCAATTACATAGAGAATATGACCTTAACAATATGTGTAATGAGTACATTTAGCTAACATATATAAACTCATAAATTAGTCTATACTTGAATTGTTTTGTATCAAGCCTAATTGCTCAACAAGCTTGTTTGTAAACAAATTTTTTTGCTTGAGCTTGGCTTGTTTATTAAACGAGCTTAAAACTAACGTTCAAGCTTGGTTTATTTATAAACAAACAAACATGAACGAGTTTTTTTATCAAGTTGTGGAATTTTTTATGATCGGTTTGGTTCATTTATGGCATTGGTTGCATGTTTGTTTGTCAAAACATAAGCAATGTAGTGAACGAGTCTTGCTCTGGGATTGGGTGTTGCCAGATTGATATTTCAAAAGGAATGCAAAATATTACCGTGGCAGCAAATAGCTTCAATAAACACACAAAAGTCTGGGATTTCAATCCATGTAGCTTTGCCTTTAAGAGCATCCGTAGCAGGTGTGTTAAATGTGTTAAATGCTATAATATGACACATTTGACACACCAAATACCAAAAAACCCTTCTCATGAGGTGTGCCAAATCTTATAAATTTTGACACATATGAACAAAGATCTTGTTCCATCTTTGGAACGGTATGGATAGATGTGTTAAAAAAATTTTATTTTATTCATTCCTCTCTCTTCTTTATTACTTTTCTTTCTCTCTCTCTCTTACTTTTTTTCTTCTTTCT
The DNA here is from genome assembly GCA_028216015.1 of Quercus dentata. Taxonomy (NCBI): domain Eukaryota; kingdom Viridiplantae; phylum Streptophyta; class Magnoliopsida; order Fagales; family Fagaceae; genus Quercus; species Quercus dentata. The sequence goes on along the minus strand of CP116452.1, from coordinate 65,126,310 downwards.
TCCTCCGCTTGCTCCTTGCTCTTGTCACTCCCTCTTCCCTTTTTCTTCTTCTTTCTTCTCCAGCATCTTCATGGTGGCTTCGGGTTCCTTTTTTTTTTTTTTTTTTTCCCTGTCACTATCTCTCTCTCTTTCTTTTCCTGTCATAAAGAAGAAGGCGATTCTGATTTGAAGTAGAGCTCACCAATTGAAGCTCGCCAATCTGAACCTCCGCTCACAAATCTGAACCTCTGCTTGCCCAGGGGGGCGATTCCGATCTTTGCTCATCGTCCTCCATGACTCTCTCGCCGCCAATGGTTGGTTAAGTTTGGTCATTGATTGATCTGTTGGGTTGGGGTTTTGTTGAAAATTTTGAGTTTTTTTTTTTTTTTTTTTTTGTTGAAGTTTTTGGATTTGGAATTTGTTGGAGGATCCGGTAATTGTGGTTGTAGTTTGTGGCGGTGGTTGTAGCGATGGTTGTTGGTTCTTGGGTGGTGGCGACTGCCACTAGTTGTGCATTTGTATATTTATTGGGTTTTGGGTAAATATATTATTTAATGTGTTGTATATATTATTTTAATCTTTAGTATTAAATAATAGAACATCCGATAAATGGTATGTTGTAAAATGATGCGCTAAAATAATAAAGTAGACTTTTAATGTGTCAAAATGACATTTTTTATGAAACACCTGACGGTGATGCTCTGAAAAGACAAGTTCCAATTTTCCTCAGATTATCTAATCAGTCTACAAAGCAATGACATTGTACCCTTCCATGGTTCTTGATTGGGCAGTTGGTAACGAGACGTGTAAAGTTGCTCAGTACATATGTGGAGGGAAATACCACATGTTTTAATCCCAACAATGGGTCTGGGTACCGTTGTAATTGCAAGAAGGGTTACCATGGGGACCCATACTTCAAAGACGGTTGCCAAGGTATTCAATTTACTTATTTATAAGAATTTTTTTCAAGAATAATAAAATTTTTTTGACCAATTTTTAAAATATTATGTGGCTTATTTTAGTGACACAAAAGAAAAATTATATATATTTTTTCACAATTATTTGACTTGATATGTTGTGATTTGTATATAATTGTTAGAATTATGATTAAATGATTGAATCTACTATTTTCAAATAACTTAAGTTTTTGAAACAATTGATAATTTAATATGGTATTCAAGCAAGAAATCTTTATATTTGATTCCTGACTTTATTCTATCTCACATTTAAAATGTTAAAAATCTCATGTGTTAGGCTTCACTTATTAAAAAAAATTTAGATTCACATGTGAGAGGGACAATTAAACTATAGTTAAATGATTAAATCCACCATTTTTTTTTAATAACTTAAAGAGACAATTAGTAATCTAATAATAATAATAATAATAATAATTAAAATGAAAGTAATTAATGTTATTCCCATCTCATCACAACTTTGTCGTTTTACGGGGGCTGGTGGATGAATATCATCATCTTATGGCAGCTCAAGTATAGGAAATATGGGACCTGGATGGGTTTGCTTTTGTTTATTAATTATTATGCTGTTTTCCTACTCTGGGCTGACTTGTCTTGTTTTCTTGCGACACCACAGTTTAGTTGGTGCAGCCCCTCCAGTGCTAGTTTAATTTAAAAACTAGTCTTACGTGTACTTCCCTTTGATGTCAATGAAAGTTTCTATCGTCTTTGCTCAAAAAAACAAAAGAAAAAAAACCTTGATATACTTCGTCTCTAGTATTATTGCTGCAAGCCTGCAAGGCAATGCCTATCATTTCGTTTCAAAAGTATGTCAATGCTTTTGATTTTATATACTTATTACTTTTTTTTTTTTGGGACCTACTATATATATATTTTTCGAAACTACTGCAACACCAACACCCAACGTTCAACTGTTGGTTTTATAAATCTTTTCTTTCAATTTTGTTCTTTTTTCTTTTTAAATGTTGCCTCACTCTTTTTTTTTTTTTTTTTTTCAATGTTTTCTGAATCTTACGTTTCTTTTTTTCTTTTTCTTTTTTTGTGCTCATTTTTTTTTTCTCATCAGTTTTGGCTTTTTTTTAATAAAAAAGGTTTTGCGTTCTTGAATTTTGTGTACTATTATATTTAAAAATAAATAAAGTTTCCATTTGATCATACACTATTTTTTTAATAAAAATATAATGTATTATTTTTTTTATTTAATAGAGATATAATGTTAAATTTATACAAACTTAATTTTCTACCCTCTAGTTTTCCTTCCTAACTAAATAATTTTTTTTTCATCCTTCTACTTTTTTTACCCTACAATTAAACAAAAATAGAAAAAATTAAAATCTTTTCATTCATCTCATTTTATCAGTCAAATAAACCCTTAAAAACTGTTCATTAAGCTTAGCGTACTGTACTACCTTTATTCATTTATTTATTATTATTTTTTAATTAAGCTAACTAAACTTGAATGTTTGAACTTTAGTGTGTGTGTCTGCGTTGCTGATTTTGTGAGTGCGTTTGCATTTGTGTTTCACTTGGCTGGTTCATGACACTGTTTATGGACCAGCTAACTGGCCAAAACGGCCTAATACCATGTTTTTTTGAAATTTTTAGCAACAAAACACTGTTTCGGAAATAATTTGGGATCTACCACTTTTTGTGGTACTCGAGCTTGGTGAGCTCGAGTACCATCTTTTCATTGGTCAACATCTTCTCAAAAAAAAAACAGTTGCCCGAAAACGTCACTATAGGGCTTAAAAGCGCCACTATAGGGCCCCTTGAACCTGGTATGGGGACTTATAAAAAAATTTTGCAGGAAAACGCCGCTATAGGGCCCAAAACGTCACTATAGGGCCCGAAAACGTCACTATAGGGCTTAAAAACGCCACTATAGGGCCCCTTGAACCTGGTATGGGGACTTACAAAAAAATTTTGCAGGAAAACGCCGCTATAGGGACCGAAAACGTCACTATAGGGCTTAAAAACGCCACTATAGGGCCCCTTAACCTGGTATGGGGGACTTACAAAAAAATTTTGTAGGAAAACGCCGCTATAGGGCCCGAAAACGTCACTATAGGGGTTAAAAACACCACTATAGGGCTCCTTGAATGTAGGGCGACGGTGGAATGGAAAAATGTGGTACTCGAGCTCACCAAGCTCGAGTACAACAAAAAATGGTAGATCCCAAATTATTTCCGAAACAGTGCTCTGTTGCTAAAAATTTCAAAAATACATGGTATTGGGCCATTTTGGCCCCAACTAACTGATGAAAAAACGGGAGATACTGTTTTCAGAGCACTATTCATAATAAAAAATATTTTGTTATGATATTTTTAATAATAAATTTTTAATTTTCAATAAATAAATAGTATTTAAACACACCTCAGTTTGTTTATATTATCTTTGATTTGATTTCCTAATTAATTATTATTTTTATTTTATTTCCAAAAGACAAAAAACATTTCAAAAAAGTTGTTGGGTTGTCCTATACATTACTTTAAGTGTCCATTTGATATGATTAATTTTGTCAATTTATTTTATTATTTAATTTATTTTTGTTATTATTTATAAATTCATTATATTTTTTAATATTATTCATAAGTCTTATCATACTATTTTAATTAATTTTTATTTTTATATATAATATTTTTAACAAAAATAAATTTCAATAAAATAAAATAAAATAAGCCAGTTTTAAACCCACCCTATATAATCAAAAAAAGAAATAAGCTGCCGACAGACTCATCCTTCGTTGTTAACAGCTGGCCCTGCTTTTTGGATTATAGGGTGGATTCCAGTTGAGCTGGCTCTGCTTTTTAGATTATAGAGTGGATTCTAGTGGGAACTGGTGATGTACAATGTGGACTTATTCGTTGATTGACCAGAGCTGGCCTTGCTTTTGAGATATCAGAACGTGGGTTGGCCCTCAACTTCATTATTGCATGCACTTTGGTTTCTCCTTTTTCATTTCCCCATCTACGTACGTACTCTTTCACAGCAAATTTCCATTTCCAAAGTATGACGGCTGCTCTATTTAGCAGGATTAATTTTGTTAATTAATTTTATTATTTAATTTATTATTATTATTCTTTATAAATTTTATTATATTTTTTAATATTATTTATAAATTTTTTGATATTATTTTAATTAATTTTTATCTTTATATAAAATACTTTTAATAATTTTTTTTAATTACAGTAAAATAAGCAAATTCCTGACCGACGCTAAATTAGTAAAAAGAAACAAGCTCACGTCAGACTCATCCTTCGTTGATTACAGTTGGCCCTGCTCTTTGAATTGTAGGGTGGATTCCAGTTGAGGGGGCTCTGCTTTTTGAGGTGGTATATATGCAGGGTACAGGATATACAAAATCCTGCTGTTTAGATTATGGAGTGGATGTTTCTCAAAAAAAGAAATAAGCTGCCGACAGACTCATCCTTCGTTGTTAACAGCTGGCCCTGCTTTTTGGATTATAGGGTGGATTCCAGTTGAGCTGGCTCTGCTTTTTAGATTATAGAGTGGATTCTAGTGTGAACTGGTGATGTACGATGTGGACTTATTCGTTGATTGACCAGAGCTGGCCTTGCTTTTGAGATATCAGAACGTGGGCCCTCAACTTCATTATTGCATGCACTTTGAGCAGCTACACTGTTTGCTCTTTGGTTTCTCCTTATTCATTTCACCATCTACCTACGTACTCTTTCACAGCAAATTTCCATTTCCAAAGTATGTCTGCTGCTCTACTTTCTGCTATTGAGGAGCGGCTTGGTTCTTTAATTTCTTCACAGTTCACGCTGACTGTAACTGTAAGGAAGACCTAATTTAAAATTTAAAATATTGTTGTGATCTTTTTTATTTCCTAATTCCATTTTTTTGAAACTATTTCCTAATTCCTAGTAGAGTTCTTCTAGGGTATTATTTTGTGTAATACAACTTAGTTGGATGTATAAATATATTATGTAATATAGTGTAATATATAAAAAAATAACAATTATTTCAAGTATTATCTATTTTTTTATAAAAAAATTTCTACAAGTATTTTTTTTGATCTTTTTATCTCCACAAACATATAATTTTATTACTTTTTGTGTGTTTGATTAATATTTTTTCTAAGTTGAATAATATTCTTCTACCTCCTGTTGTAGTTTATTATATTTTTCTAATATACAACTAAACTTTATAAATTTCAAATTTACTATTCACGTTTACCATCTCTTAAAAAATAAAGAGATTACCATGGTAATCAAAACTTACCACAAAATTATGATGTTATCTCAACCAAAAATTAAAATGAAACTAAAGGAATAAAAGATAGACTTCGTAATAACTTATTTCTTTAACAATTGGTGGGCATATTCAAATTCATAACTATGTAGATTGTATTTTGATATAAACTCAAATTTCTATTTTAAAAGAAAAACTAAGTATTGATCCAAACCAAAATCCAATTAAAGTTATAAAATGGAGGGAGAAGACTCTGTGATGGGAAATGAAAGAAACATAATACCAAAACACAATCTAAAAAATAATATATGGCATGACGCATGAGATGACGCAAGAAAAATATAGCAACATTAAATATTACCACGATATATATATATATATATATATATATATATATATATATATATATATAGAAGCATAAACAATGATAAAATAGTTGATAAAGAAGAAAATAGCAAAATAGATATAGTCAAAATAAATTAAAACAGGGTATGAAATATGAAAACTGAAACAAATAAAATCTTACTTGAAAATACTTCTGTCTTTGATTAAAATTGAAAACTTCTGTCTTTCTTACAAGTTTTGAAAATAAACACTGTCTGAAGAGTTATAAGATTAGAAAGTAAAATCTGTAAAGGGTTACAAGATTATCTGTCTGGAAAGGTAAGGTTACAAGATTGCAAAAAGAAAGTAAAGTACAAAAGTCTTTTCGGGAAAGGGAAAGCTAAAGTATTTCTAAAAGTCTTTCTGAGGGAGAGAGCTGTCTTGGATCTATTGGACCTTGGAATTGAAATGGAAATTTTGGACCTAAAACTTGGACCTTAGAACTGGACCTGTCTTCTGTCTTCGAAGTCTGTCTATTTATAGATAAAGTGAACTATGGTAAGTCTTCAAAAGTAACTTGAGTTAAGTAAAGTGAACTCAAGTTAATCTGTCGGTAGAATCTTGAACAGTAAAAGTCTATCTTGAATAGTAATAGTCTATCTGCATGTGAATAATATTCTGTCAAAATATCTCTCAAAATATCTTTCTGGTTCTATCTGTATTTTTACGGAATATAATGAATCTGCCTGGAAGCTACTCATGCATGTCGGTGAATAGTGATCTGTCCCCGGTGAATAGTGAACTGTTGTTGGTGAATAGTGATCTGTCGTCGGTGAATAGTGATCTGTCGCCGTTGTCTGTTTTGAAGAGTGTTCTGTCCATCTGTGCCTTCTATCATCGATCAGTATCCGCGTAATTATCATAATCTAGCGGATCGGAGTTGTCCTCATCTTGCTCATGCTCATGGAGCACCCCATAATCATTACATGGGCACAAAGATGAAATAGGAGTGAAAACAGGAACATGATCTTTGGCTGTCATCAATCTGGGATCTTTAACAATCCTTCTTTTCCCAATGAGCCTTCCTGCTGAAGGTCTTGGGCCATACACAACGATCCTGTCGGTGTAGCCATATAAATGGAAACCTCTGTCTAATTCTTTTCGTACTTCATAAATCTTATTACTCATGAAATTAGACCATTCTTGAGCCAGAGCACCTAGATCATCAAGTGATAAATAAGTATCTCCTGTATACCAGTTATATTCGGGGATATCACACCAATCATGGATAAGGACTAAAATGTGTCTTTGGTGAGCTTCCATATAATAGCTAGTGTCCCAAACTGGAAGAGTACTCCAGATTTCCATCTTCATATAATTAAGTCCTCCAATCAGGCATTTGCTTCTTGGATGACTCGGGAAATAAACTAATCGATTTGCGAAGTAATGGTTAATTTCTTTGATAAACCACGCTTCTAGCATTTCAGATAACCATAAGGGATCACAGACATCGGATCTTCATCTCTGTGTTGATAAGTAATCCCGGGTAGGGATTAAATATGTCTCCTGTTCTTTCATAAACTCGTCTCGAATTTCCAAAACTGTCATACCATTTAGCCTTATGAGATAACCATATATCACCTGTCATGTCTTACATTCGATAAATCTTTGTAGAGACTATTATTTTAAAAGATACATCCATCTGTCATAAGAACTTGTTATAGCTTTATGAGTTAATATATTCTGTTGGATTTCGGGAGGTAAGGTTCTAATAGCAAGTCTCGTTTTTTTCTGAATCTTAGGGTGGAGCTTTGAAAAGCTTGTTCCCATAAGATAGCTTTTTAGAGACTGTAGTTCTGTCTTTGTGGAGCTTGAATCTCCATCCTCCTTGCCAAGGAGTTGACAACCGAGTGCTTCAATAAATGCCCCGATACTAACAAGATGTAATTCCAAAGCACGAAGGGTCATTTGGAATAAAGGTTTAAATACGAGGGTGAATCTTTTGTAAATTATCAAGAAGTAGTTTAATATGAAGAGGAAGGTCTGTAAATTCTCCGTCTTGAAACATAAGATCTCTGTCGAGCACTTTTTGCAGAATTACACTTTTATCACCACATGAATACATTGCCTCTACTAGCAACGTATCTCGAAGGGATATTGTCTCTATTGAGACGCCTTCATGCATATCTGAAATTTTTATCAAGGCTTTGAAACCTCACGGGTTGCACTTCTGGTGCCGTGCCCTTGTCTTTTTGAGAGTATCTTTTATTCATGGTCTGCAATTGGGTTTTGGGAAGAGGGTTATGTTTGGAGCAAATATGTTGCAAAACTTCTTTTGAAATTCTTTCGACAATGTCTTTCTGTGAAATTCTTTTGAAATATTTTATAAGAAAAGTAATAAAAGAATTTACAAAACAAACAACATTTATAGAACACACTTTTCTTTGTACACTTTTGTGCTCTTGCTGAGTAGCAATAATATTAGAGTAGTCATGATGGGATCTGTCAAGGTAAGTGGGATTCAGAATATCTCTTGAATCTAGTTTGATTCTATCTTCGTAGTAAAGTCTTTCATTAATAGGACAATCTGTCAAGGGATTATAATTAATTCTTCTTGTTGGGAAATTAAATATGTCATTATTCAAGAAATTACCACAATTAATGTTTTTAATGATTAATAAAAGAGAATCTGTCAAGGCTTCTTTTATTAAAACATCTGTTATATGATTATTTAAAAATACTATAAAAGGTGTAAATATGTCATTTAGTACTCCTATCAGTCTTATGAGACTATCAATATGTCTGTCATTATTATTAAAAGGAATAATAATTGTACCATCTATATTTGGTGTAGGGGCAATAGTCTCAAGTTGCCATCTGTCAGTCCATATACTATTAGTCCATGCATATTGATTACAAAAGACTGTATTCATATTTCCATCTTTTATGAATTCTTCTATAGATTGGACTTTATGTAAGAAAGCAATAGGAGAATAAGAACATATCTCTGTCTCTTTGTCTTGTTTATCTTTCTTTTTGTCATTTTCTGTCAATTGATTAACAAGTAACATTTCTGTCTTTAAAGATGACAAACTTCTTTCAGTTCTATAGATTCCTCTTTCGTTGATATCTATTAAAATAGTAACCTTTTTGGAAGAGTGTATTTCTTTCAAGACAGGTGGTACAATGAATTTAAAGAATCTATCTTTTTCCCATATATTATTTTTAATTCCTTCATCTGTCACTAAAAAGGGATAAATTAAAGTCATAAAAGAAATTCCTAAAATAATTTTAGAAGGTAGGTCTTTAATTAAAACAAAGGTTGTCTCAAGATATATTCTGTCATGGCATATATGAACATTATAATTAATCATTAGTTTTTCTCCATTGTCTTGAATTAATCTTTCGGATGATTTATCATAATACTTTAAGGGTATTAATCTTTCTTTTGTATGATTCATATCGACTCTTGAAGCAATTTCTGTCAAAGAAAACTCTTTATTAATTACAAAATTAATTTATGTATGCCATTTTTGGACAATTACTCTGTCAATAAAACTTAAGAAATTCTGTCTATTGTCATCATCACCATCACTACCATCAAATTTTCTGTCTGTGGGATTTTCTTCTTTAATTTCTTTAATTTCCTTTTTTACCATTTTTGCTTCTGTCAGTAGAGCTATTGGTTTTATCTTTACATTATTTTGTTTAATTTTTATTTCTTTCTTTTCTTTCTTGTCTTTTTCTTTCTTGGCTTTTTCTTCCTTTCTACAATCCGTAACATGGTGTCCATATTTCTTACACCTAATACAAGCAATAGGTATTTCTATAGAGTCTTTCAATTTTAATAAATATTCCTTCTTGTCTTTATGGTGATTTGGCAGATTTTCTATCAGTTTTGTTATTATGTCTTTTTGTTTTCTTTTTCTTTTATTAATTTTAAGTGGGTTGGTTGATTTTAACTCTTTCTTTACTTGATCTATTTCTTTTTGACTAACATTAAATATTTCTATTAATCCATTTGTTATGTCTTTCTCAAATTCTAATTTACTAATTTGTTTAACAATCTTATTATGTCTGTCATATTGTTTTTTAGTATGTCCACATCCTTTGCATTTATGACAAATAGTATTATTAACATGTCTATCGGTTTTCTCATTATCTCAAGACTCAGTAGTTTTTAAAACTGCTATATCTCTTTCTCTGTCTATTTCTAAAGGTGAATTTAGAATTTTCATTTTTTTAGTTAATTTTGTCAAACTATCATTTTGGGTATCTATTATAGATCTTTCAATTAATTCTAGTCTTTCATCAATTTTTTTCCTTAAACTATTACACTTTTTGTCTTTTCTATTGACTACTTCTTTCACTATTTCCTCTTTTACTACACTATCTCTTTCTATCTCTTTTGTATCTAACTTCCTACGTATTATTTCATTCTTTTGTCTTTCATACAATTCTTTCAAACCGTCATCATTATTTCTAGGACTATCATCTTTTGTCTCTTTCTTTGTCATGTTTCTTTGTTTTACTATGTCTTTTCTTATATCTAATCCTTTACGTAGAGGTCTATCTTTTGAATTGGTTTGTTCACTATTCTGTCTTTCAAACATTTCTTTTATCTCTTTTACCATTCCTTTTTTTTATTATTTCTTTATTATTATCTATTAGCTTCTCATATAGAGATTCTTTCTTGCTTGTCTCTATTAGGTTCTTTTGTCTGTCTGTGTCTATGATTTGTACTGAACTAGAAACTTCTTTGTTGTTTTGTTTTTCCACCATTTCTTTTAGTCTGTCATTTCTATAGTACTTCTATCTTTTATACGTGTTACTTTTTCCTTAATAGGGCCAATTTCTAATCTATCAGTTGCTTTTAATGTATGTAAATTCTTATCTATATTTTCTTTTAAACTATTATTTATATACCAATTATCTGTCATAGTTTTCGTAAAAGATGATCTTTAATGGGGTTCAAATTCTATTTCTTTTTCAAAATGTGAATTTAAAGCTTTCATTCTTTCATAGAGGTCCAAAAAACTATCACTTTCATAGAGGTCCAAAAAACTATTAGTTTTCTTTTCAACTTTAGTATATATAGTGGATCTGTCCATATTTTCCAAAGATTCTAATTTTCTATTAATTCTGTCTAAAAAACTATTATTCTGTTTATTAGTCCGTCGGTTGATTTTATCTCCTGTTAAAGTACTCCAATTATTTGTATTATTATAGTTATAATTATCCATATCATTGTCAGAATCAGAATCTGTTTCATATTCCATATCACTATTTGATCAATTATCATCTATATCTTTCATGCTATAACCTTCATCATAAACTATATCATCATAGTCCATGTTTCAAATTAGTGTGTGCCTAGCCTAAGTGTGAACAAGCAAATAGATGATGAGCTGATAAATGTATTTATTCTCTTTCTAAGCAATTAATAATTATTGGCGGAACTATTACTAACCACTGGTATCCTTGCTATCGGGACCACCTCCTCGGGAAACTCCATTGCGGGACCACCCAAACAACGCCTGTCCGTCGGCTACAACAAAGGGGCTGACCAACGCGAAACTATGGTTTGCCAACGAGTCTCTAGGGTGACCAACGCTAACAAGGAGCAAGTAGTGGCTATGTAGTAATATAAGTTCCTAGTAACTTTTTAATTGCAAAGAAATAAAACTCATACACCTACCATCCATGGCTCTGATACCATTGACTACCCAGGAGAGAGCAGCAAGTGATAATATAGAAGCATAAACAATGATAAAATAGTTTTTTTTTTTTTTTGAGAAACCGGACCCGAGGGTCAAGGAAATATATTAAAGAAGAAAAGAAACAAATTACAACGCGTCACGCACAACAAGAGGAGCTATTTCCTCGGGAATGGATTCAGACCAAACTCGTAGCTCATCACCGGACTTACACTGTCTAGCGAGAAAGTGGGCAACCGAGTTGCCTGCTCGTTTTACATGAGAAAAAGTGCATACACAAAAGTCAGTGACTAGGAATAAAACATCACTAAGTACTTGGCTGTATTCTAGGTGCGTTGAATCTTCCCTCCGGATGGCCTTTACTATGACTTCGGCATCTCCCTCAAATACAAAATCAAAAAGGCCAAGCTCCTTGGCAAAAATCATAGCTCTTCTACATGCTAAAGCCTCCACCGTAGCTACTGCATTTGGGAGTGGAATCTTTTGAGCTAGAGTACCAATGACATGGCGAGAAGAATCACGTACCACAACACCCATACCAAAGACAACTCAGCTCCTTAAAAACTGCCCCGTCGAAATTGATCTTGTATGATGGAGGTTCAGGTGGAATCCACCTCACGGCTCGAGTTGCAGCAACAGACGGCTTCCCCGAGAGTAACTTGGGGCATGTCTCTGAATTCAGAGATCAAACTTTTCGCCTTAGACCTTATCAAGTGATTTTCTATAATTGCCCCACCACATCTTTTAGCATTTCTATTATTCCATATTAGCCAAAACATCATGGCCAACACCTCCACATCAACACAACTTTGCCTCATCGAACACCACTTCCAACAAATCGGAGAGAACACACCAAATTTAAGCCTTACCATCTTCTTGAGCTCTTCATGAGAATACCAAATTGCCGAGAGAGAACTACAGCCCCACAGGGCATGGATTGTGTCTTTAGATTCTGCCTTACACATTGACAAAAACAACATTAACCACCCTCCTCTTCCATAAGTTGAGCACAGTGGGTATAGCTTCATTTGGTGCCCTCCATAGTAAATGTTTCACCTTTTGAGGGGCCTGGAGATTCCAAATACCCTTCCACAAGGTTTTTCCACGGTTGCTAGATGAGGATGATGGATTGGCAGCCCGGCCTGAGGTGGCTAGGAGTTGGTAGGCTGATCGGGTTGAGAAATCACCATTAGCTCAAGGCAACCAGACTTGCCTGTCCGGGGTAGCTTGAAGGCTTAAAGGCGGGGCAACAATCGGACTTGCTTCATGTGATAGAAACTCCTGGGCAATCAGCCCCTTCTTCCATGTATGTGTCACATGGTCTATAAGGTCACAGACTCGTGAATCAGGGGGCAAAACAGAGGTCGAAGAAACCACCTTTGGGGCAAAGGTTCTTGGCAGCCACTTATCACCTCTGATTACTATAGACTCGCGGTTACCTACTCTCCAAATCATGCCCAAGCCTAAAACATGTCTAGCTTGCATCAAGCTCTTCCAAGCAAAGGATCCCTTATTTGAATTAGCACATTCCATGATGGAGCAATCGGGGAAAAACTTAGCTTTAAACACTTTATAAAAGAGAGATTCAATATGGGTATTTAACCTCCGGACCTGTTTTGCCAAAAGGGAGTCATTGAACTTGCTTAGCTCCCTAAACCCTATTCCACCCTCTCTCTTAGGGAGACAAAGTTTTTCCCAGCTCAACCAATCGATTTTCTTTTGCTCCCCTCTATAGCCCCACCAGAACTTCCTTATCAAGACCTCAATTTCCTTTATCAAGCCTTTTGGGAGCTTGAAGCAAGACATAGTGTATGTTGGAATAGCGCACTCTGACTTTTATAAGAATTTCCCGCCCCGCTTGTGATAATAATTTTTCTTTCCACCCCTTTAGCTTCTTCCAGATTCTTTCTTTAATTACACTAAAGGACTTCTTCTTCGCCCGACCAATCAGAGATGGGAGGCCCAAATATTGTTCAAAGCTTTGGGTAGACGGTATCCCCAAGAAGCTCATGATAGCTACTCAAGTTTGGTGCGAAGTATTAGAGCTGAAAAAAATATTTGTTTTACCCCTATTAATACTTTAACCCGATGCCTCTTTATAGTTGTACAGGATAGATTGGAGCTTAACACACTCGGACACGGTGGGCTCGCAAAAGACTAATTTGTCATCGCGAACAACAAATGAGAAATTCGAGGACCACTGGGGCGGAAGGAGACGCCACTAATATCGCCCTTCGCTTCAGCCCTACTGAAAAGGGCATGGAGACCTTCAAGAACCAAAGCAAGAATAAGTAAGGGGACAAGGGGTCGCATGCAGCGAAGGCCTCTGGTAGGATAGATAAGACCATGAGGTTGCCCATTCAGCATAATAGAGAAAGACACCGAACGGATACATGCAGAAATTAGATTGATCCATTTCGAGGCAAAACCCATTTTTTCCATGATATGTTCAAGGAACTTCCATTCAACTCGGTCGTATGCTTTTCGCATATCTAATTTTAGTGCCATGTAGCCCATTTTACCAGACCTTTTTGACTTCAAATAATGGAGAGTTTCATGAGCGACCAAAATATTGTCCGTAATAAGTCTCTCTAACATGAAAGCGCTTTGGGTTTGAGAAATAAGTTGAGGCAGCAGGGGTTTCAGGCGGCTTGCCAGCACCTTCGCAATAAGCTTGTACAACACATTGCTCAAACTAATGGGCCAAAAATCGGTAACCTTCCTAGGACTCTGAATTTTTGGAATAAGAGTTAGATAGGTATGATTTATGGACTTAGGAAATGTACCAGAATTTAGGGCGGATAGGACTGCCTTTGTGACTTCCCCTCCCACTTTATCCCAAAATTGCTTATAAAAAAGAGGAGGGAGACCGTCGGGGCCTGGGGCCGTATCCGCATCCATCTGACTCAAAGCAACCCCGACTTCCTCTGCTACAAAAGGTTTAAGCAACTCCTCATTCATGGTGCTCGAAACCCTTGGTTCCACCCCCTCTAATCTTGGTTCAAAGACATTGGGATTTGTCGTGGTAAACAGGGAAGAAAAATAAGAATTCAGAATGTCCCCAATACACTTCTCGTCTTCAACCCATTCTCCAAACTCATTTTCTAGACCTGCTATAAGGTTTCTTTTATTTCTTTCTATTGCACGGCAATGAAAATATTTCGTATTCAAATCCCCATATTTCAACCAATCAACCTTGGATCGTTGATTCCACATACACTCCTCCAGGTCCATGAGCTTCTTAATTTCATCAGAGAGCACTTGTAATCGAGAATTTCCTCTACCAGCCATGGAGTCACGAAACCGCCTCTACTAACTCAATTTTTTTCCGAGCTAAAGTGCGACGAACATTGCCAAACACATTTTTGTCCCATAATCAGAATCGAGCTTGACAATTTTTGACCTTTTTGATGACTTTCCCCATCAAATCCCCCTAAACAACCTCCTCCCAAGCGGAATGAACAACTCCTTCGCATCTCACATCCTTGAGCCACATGGCCTCGAACCGGAAAGGCTTTCCGGTTCTAAAAAAACGATTTCGAATATTATCTAGACAAAGCCGGATAGGTTTGTGGTCAGAGGATGAAGCCAATAAATGATGGAGGCAGGCTGTTGGGAATTTTAACAACCAATCCGGGGTCGCAAAGGCTCTATCCAGTCTGACCCAAACCACTTGACCCCCAAACCTTCTATTACACCATGTATACGGCAAACCAGAATAACCCAGGTCCTTCAAGCCATACACATCCAAACAATCCCTAAAATTTTGCATTTGAAACTCGGACCGTATAGCCCCACCCAATTTTTCACTAAGTTTTGTGATTTCATTAAAATCCCCAATGCAAACCCAAGGTAAATTAAATTGAGAGCTAAGGTGACGAAGAACCGACCAAGAATCTTCCCGGTTGGCCACTTCTGGAGCTCCATAAAACCCCGTGAAGCGCCAAGCATCATCAATTCCTGGATTCACTACTGCGTCGATATGCCGAGGAGAAAAAGTACGAACATGCAGATTAACATCGTTCATCCAGAGCAGAGCTAGACCACCGCTCAAGTTTCTTCGCAGCAAAATAAGCAGATTATCAAACTTCAGCAAAGACAGAAGCCTTTCAAGGTACGGCTTCTTCTTCTTCGTTTCCATGAGAAAAACTATTTTAGGACCTTTAGCTTTCACCAAGTCTGAAAGCTCGCGAACTCGCCGGTGGTTCCCATGCCCCGTAGATTCCAGCTTAAACAATTCATGACTCACGGCGGGGCCGAGAGGCAACCGCCGCCGATGAAACATCAGAGAAGGAAGACGCATTAGAGCTTAAACCTCTCTTTTTCAATGCTGGAGCATCTCAAGTATCTTCTGGTGAGTGTTCTCTTTTTTTAACGTTAGCTAGAGAAGCCAAATGGGAAAATTCGATGGGCTTTTGTAATTTGGGGGTTCTTTTGGGCTTTGCTTTGTTAGGCGACCCATTAGAATTTGATAAATCCTGAAGAGGAAGTCTCTTGTTGGGCCGGTTAACCTCTTGCTTAGGGGGGTAAGGCCCATTTTCTTGTGGCCCAACTATCAAAGGTTTCCCTGCTACATTCTCACTTTGAGCCTGCACCGCCACCAACCCATCTAAGCCAGAGCCTGACTCACCCAAATCACTAGGCATAAAACTCGGGTCATGGTCATATTTCTTTATGTCATTATCAATTTCTTGGAGCTTGGCAAGAAATGGGTCACCATCGACAAAGGTGCCAGTGTTTTTTGGCAACATTTTCGATTTGGGTGGCTTTGAAATGGCTTCCAAATCGCCAAATAGGGAGCCATCAACTTTTGGGATAGCACGCTCTTCAATGGCCCGACAAATGACAGTTGAGGGTGAGGAAAATCCCGGATCGGCCTGGGGCTCATACGTCAATTCTCTATTGGCTCGTGAACCTGACACATCCGGTGTCGCATCGCGCATTACTGAATTCTTCATGCGTGTCCATTACCATTCTTGGGTTCATCTCGGTCGACGAAGAAGGACCAAAAATTTCGGCATCACTTGATCATCCGTAGGCTCACAGGAACACGTCCTAGGATTCTCGGCTCTCTCATAGAAACCCGGGACAAAAATCACGGACTTTTGGGGCCTATATGGAGAAGCTCTCAACGTTTGGTTGTATTGCCTATTCTCCTCTATAAGAGAGCCTTTGCTCTAAATCCATAGAGCACAATCCTTATCGTTATGGTCCAACCTACCACACCAGTAACATATATTGGGGAGCCATTCATATTTGAAGCTAACCCAATGCTTTTTTCCGTTATCTAATGTAATCAACCGTCCACGGCAAAGGGGAAGGGAGATATCCAGGCTCACTTTAACCCGTATGAATCTGCCACCATCCGCCTCCACCCCCGCATTTGAGCGACAAACAACACCAACCGACTCACAAATAGATTCCGCAACTTCTCTAGACATATATCGGATCGGAATGTCGTGAACTTGGACCCAGAACATAGCCCGATCAAACTTTAGATCCTTTACTGGAACATCTTGGTCATAACGTTGCAAGACCACCAGGTTTTTATCAAAAGACCAAGGTTCACTCTGAAGAACCCGGTCCAGGTCTCCTTTTTTCTTGAACACAAACAAGACCAAATGGTCATCAAGTTTCCTCAACTTAAAACCCTCGGTGGATCTCCAGAGTTACCTAAAGGTTTTTGCCACGGCTTCCATATTCAGCACACGTTTAGTCAGAAATTTTGCTGCAATAATAAACTCCTGAGACCTATGTTGGGTCTGGAGGGTAAATTTTGAGCCTTCTCTCTCGTTTAGGGAGAGATTATTCCAGGTACTTGTTAGCTCCTCCATCAGGAGATAAAAAGGAGAAAAGATAGAGGACAGGGAGGACTACGAAAACAGGACCCCACGAGAGGAACAAAGAAGAAAAAAAGAAAAAAGAGGTGTTTCTCAAGACCCCACGAAAGGAACAAACCACAAGCTCTGAGGTAAACTTGTTACCTCCAGAGAACCCAGACTCCTCCAGTACAGGAGGGACCAACAATTCTACAGGCAAAAGGCGGAGAGGGTAGCGATACCCTTTCTTTCTTTTGCGAGAGAAACCCTTAAAATTGGCTTGTCAATGATAAAATAGTTGATAAAGAAGAAAATAGCAAAATAGATATAGTCAAAATAAATTAAAACAGGGTATGGAATATGAAAACGGAAACAAATAAAATCTTACTTGAAAATACTTCTGTGAATCTAATTTAAAAGTAATATTTTTTGTGATTAATTAATATGTGTAATTTTCAATTTAAAGAGAAAATTTTGAATAAAAATTACAGTGACTATCATGTTGCTACTATGCAATAATGTTATGTTAAATAAACAAACTTTAATGGACATAACAAATCTCTTGAAAAAGTTTAATTTCAACTAAGAATTTTCTATAAAAAAATCAAGTTCGAAAATAAAAATTGAGCTTTGTGTTAAGCTTGATTTTGATAACAAAGTAAACAAACCAAATTTGAGTACTATAGTTATTATTTTTTATCACAACTGTCAGATCCCAATAAGATAAAAACACCTTCAAAAATAATTTTCACCGTAAATTAATTAAAAACCTTTATAAAAAGTAATAATAAAATCTTCAATTTCAACGAAAAGAAACTGCGACAGCCTTCTTCCAAGAAACCTCTAATTATCTGTATTGGAGGAAGAGGAGACTTAAGTGTAGTTTTGCTTTCTGTGTGAAATGTGACCAGTTACTTTTTAAAATTTTTAAGATTAGTTTAGTAAAGGAGTTTGAGTAATATTATTTATATTCTTTTTAAATACGTATAAGTGTAAGTGAAAAATAAGTATAATGTTATTTGAAAATTAAAAATATATATTTAAAATACTCTACGAAACCCTAATATTCCAATCCTGTTTTGGGTTGGTTTGGGGATGAAGAATCCCATGAAAGTTGCTCACTGGATTTTCAATATCATGGAAATAACTCTTTGAACTTCCCAAGCATCATACACGTCATTGCGATCAAACTTTCATAACTCCAGACTCAAAATTCTGAGGGAGAGTAATGGAAACTGAGTTTAGGACTGAGGCTGTTTCCAATTTTTAAGATATGAGTTTGGGTGGCATGTTTGTAATTAGGTGCAAGTATGTGGAGCCCAAGTGAGTGACTTGTCAAATCCAAGCTCAGTTGCAAGCTTTTTCTTCTTTGGTTTACCTCCAACTTCACAAGTTCTCTTAAGTACAGATACCCACCACCCATACACGTCATTGCAGTCAAACTTTCTCATTGCAAAATCTCAAAAGCTTTGATGGAAACCAAAAATCTCTTTGTCAAACTGTTAATATTTTATTTAAAAGTTAGCAAATTTATTGTGAAGATAATGTGTGTCTGTTTCTAAAATAAAAAAACTTAAAAAACGTGGGGCCTACTGAATTTAGAATTGTTTAGTCTAGTTTTAGGGTTGTGTTTTCATAACTCCAAGTCTCCAAACTCAAAATTTTGAGCGAAAGTAATGGAAGCTGAGTTTAGGACTGAGGCTGTTTTCAATTTTTAAGATATGAGTTCGGGTGGCATGTTTGTAATTAGATGCAAGTATGTGGAGCCCAAGTCAGTGACTTGTCAAATCCAAGCTCAGTTGCAAGCTTTTTCTTCTTTGGGTTTACCACCAACTTCACAGGTTCTCTGAAGTACAGACACCCACCTCTCCATCCAATTTTTCTCTAGAGCCATATTACAACTCCAGCCACCTCATTTACTCATCTCACCCACCTCTTCTTCTGATTTTCTCTAGAGGCTAGAGCCATTACAACTCCAATACCACCCCCGTTTCTCATCTCACCCACCTCTCTGAACCTAAAATCAATTTCCTCCGAGCCGAATGTGGAATATCACATTGATAAAAGAAACTCCTTAATTATTTATACGTATGATGATTAATGGACTAAAATTTATTGGGGTAGAAATTGGGTCAGATACGGTGGTGTCAAATCAAAGATATTCTTTATTATAACTTATAATTCACGAGTAAGTGATCAAATCTTCAATTTACCATTTGCATGTTTTGCATTTTCGAATACGTGAATCTGGGCTTATCTCTATAAACATTACTAAGAGGTGATGACTTTTTCAAATGAGGATCACTGATTTATTAGGGAAAGAAAGGAGAAAATTTTTCATTAATGATGGAATAATATAATTGGAGGAAAATTTTAAAATCCCAACTGTGAAAAATGAAAAGATCTCCCAAGTTTTTTTTACCGACAAGAGATTAATAGTATTTCCATTATTGGGTTCTAAACTTGTAGAGTTCATTTGCTAAGAGATTTTTTAAATATGTTATTTGTATTTTTTAAAAATATATATAAATAAAAAATAAAAAAAATATTATTTAAATACTGAAAATTATTATTTAAATTAAAATAACAACCAGAGTAGGACTGATAATGCACCGCGTGGACTGATAATGCACCGCGTGGACTTCATTGACCAGAGTAGGCCCTCAGGCTTTTGAGATAGTGGGTTCCACTTCCAGAGGGCAATGGATACTTTGCTTTACTTTTTTCACTTTTGGGGACTTCAATTATTTGAGTTTTATTCCCCCCCCCCAGGCCCCAATTGTTATTAATGACTAAGGAGGAATATATTAGATTTAGGTGGGCCTTCAATTGGTTTAAAATAAAAAAAAAATTCATAATTATATATAAATTATGAATTTTATAAATTTTAATTATTAGATTGCATTGAATGTTCTTATTATATCTTATATGTTTGTAAGATTTTGAGAAAATAAAAAACTAATAGCTATATTATCAATTAAATATTTAAAATTTATATTTTTATAGTTTAAAATTTTGCATAAAAAATAAATATATTGATTCAATGCTAAATAACCTTCAATTTAAATAAAATTTTATGGGTGTTAAGAGTATAAACAACTACTAATAAATTTTTAAATTTATTAAAAAGATAGAGAGTTAAAAGAGTTTGTGAAGAAACCTTGTCCTTTTGCTTTTCATCTTGGCGGGCACTCCACTAGTATTAGAACTTTAAAAAGTTCATTACTTTGCAAATAAGTGGAGAAATTGACTTCGCTCTATGCTTTGAAGTTATGCTGGTACCATATAGTGGCACAATTTATCCATATAGCAAATTGTGAGTGGCAAAAAGATGATAATAGGTTAATGTAAAGACATTTTTCTACAACTCACAACGCCGCGTAACAAGTTGTGTTAGGGTGTGTTTGAAAACCGTTTATTTTGTTGAAACTGAAAAGTTATTGTTGAAAATCTTGTAGATAAGAGTAAAAGTTAGTTGAAATAGTACAATGGGTCTATGAATAGTGCCAAAAAGTATAGCAAGGCCCATAAATAATAGCAAAAATAAGTTGAATAGTGAAATAATTTTAATTTTTAATCTCCACCCAACTGCACACTTAAAGTTATTAATCTTTCAGTGATGCTTCAAAATTTACTTAATCTCATCTCTCTCTACATTCAAATTATAATCAATTTTATGCTTATAAGTTTAAGTTGTTATAATTAAAGATAAGATTGATTTAGTTCTAAAATTAACTTGAAAAAAAAAATTAACACAATTAATAATTAAAGCACAAACGTGTGTGTATATATATATAGCCCAAAGTCCGGATACAGGACTGGAAAATACAAGCCAACATGGACCTTAAAGGCAAAACCCAATTTCAACATCTCCGGTGACCTTTAATTCGACCAGATGAGTAACTCAAATCTTCGATGTGATGAAAGTAAAAGTAATAGCAGAGGATCAACAAGGAAAAGGCTTGGCATGGAGATAGGAAGATTGGGGAGGAACATTCGTCAAAAACTACTTTATAGTTGCCTCGACAATGAAGGTAACCCTGCTTTCCTTAAGGGTTATACATGTTGTATTGTTTTACACTATGCTTATCCTGTTGATGATCATATCCCTTTTAATCCAAATGGGTGTTGGGAAGCTAGCCCTTCACAGCTTCCCCAACAACCATGAGGATTCTAAGTTGGAATTGTAGAGGTTTGGGCAAATCCTCTACAATTCTGCAAGTTCAAAAAATTGCTTATGATTTTAATATCGATGTCATGTTCTTAATGGAAACACGTCTAGCTAGTAAAAAGGGTAAGGATATTTGAAATAATTGTGGTTTTTTTGATGGTTGTGAGGTTCCTAGATTGGGTTTCGGTGGAGGTCTTATCCTTGCTTGGATGCAAAGGAGTTTTCTCGGGGTGGTTCATGAAACCCCACACCTTATTCATATTGATGTTACGGATAACAAGGGCAAACCTTTATCTATTACTTTTGTTTATGGCCATCTTGAACTAGCCAAGAGGAATGAGGTTTGGCAACAATTAAAAACTCTAAAAGATATAGCTCAACCTAGTTGGCTTTGTATTGGAGACTTCAACCAAGTGCTCTCAAGAGAGGAAAAGTTCTCTTTTAACCAAAACCCTATTATCGATCTTTGAGTTATTTCAGCAAGTGTTGAGTGATCTTCATCTTTGTGACTTGATGGCCACTGGGCAACAATTCACTTGGATGAATAAAAGGGAGGAGGAATCTTTTGTTATGGAGAGATTAGATAGAACTTTTGCCAAGATCTTGAGTGGATCAACCAATACCATTTATATTACCTAAGGAATCTCCCCATTATCAAGTCTGATCATGGACCTATAATCCTGGATTTTGAACATCAAACAACCTTGAGAAATAGACCCTTTAGATTTGAGCAAATGTGGATCACCCACCCCAGTTGTAGGGACATGGTTAGTAAGGCCTGGGAATGGCAGTCTAATAGGTCTAGAGCTACAAAATTAAGGAATAAACTTAACAACATCGAAAATGTAGAGCGAGAAAATGGAATGGAGAAGTGTTTGGTAGAGTAGAGATTGATATTAAATAAAAAATGGATCAACTACAGCAATTGCAAAACTCCATTAATTCTCTGGAGGACATTAGAAAGGAGAGGCAGGTGAGAGAAGAGCTAGAGGACTTACTTGATAAAGAGGAACTTGAGTAGGCTCAAAAAGGTAGGACTAATTGGATCCTCTATGGTGATAGAAACACAATGTATTTTCAAACTATAGTAAAGCAAAGAAGAGCAAAAAACAGAATTCTTGAGTTAAAAGATGGGGATGGAAATATTACTGACAATCTTAATGAGATTGAAAACATTCTTCACTCTCACTTTGAGTCAAATTGTGAAGATTGTAGTTTTAGAAGTGTGGATAACATTCTAGAGGAACTCCAAAATCTCAACATCCCTACGTTAACAGATGAGCAAAACTTATCACTTAACAAACCAATATCGGACTTTGAAATTGAGTAAGTCTGTGTTTCAAATAGGAGCCCATAAAGCACTAGGTCCCGATAGCATCCCCGCTTTCTTTTCCCATGTGTTTTGGGACATTGTGAAAGAGGATGTTACAAGAGCTGTCCAAGCTTTCTTCCACTCGGGTTCCTTATTTAAACCTCTAAACCACTCCTACATTGTTCTTATTCCTAAAAAACCCTTCCCCGATGAAGTTTCTCACTTCAGACCTATTAGCCTATGCAATGTGATCTATAAGGTGATATCCAAAGTGATGGTTAATAGGTTGAAACCTATAATGGATAGTTTGATAATTCCATACCAGAATGCTTTTATACAGGGGAGAAACATTTACGATAACATTCTTCCGGCTCATGAGATCATGGACACCCTAAAGAAAAAGAAAGGAAAGAAATTCTCTTTGGAGCTCTAAAAATAGACATGTCCAAAGCCTATGACAGGGTCAACTGGAATTTCTTGAAAGTGTCCTAACAACCATGAAGTTTGATCCCAAATGGATTAGACGGATTATGGAATGTGTTTCTTCTGTGTTATACACTCTTCTAGTTAATGGGAGTTTAACTTCAACCTTTCATCCAACACGGGGCCTAGGGCGGGGAGATCCTTTATCTCCTTATCTCTTTCTTTTGTGTGCTAACATTCTCTCTATTTCTTTGCTACAGGCTGAATACTCTAATAAGATTAAAGGAGTGAAAGTAGGAAGGAGTGGTATTTCTTTCACTCATCTCTTTTTTGCAGATGACTCTCTTCTTTTCTTCAAGAATGACAGGAACTCCTTAGGTAATATCCAATCCATCCTAAACTGGTACTTCTTTATCTCGGGCCAAAAAATAAATTTAGCCAAGTCTGACCTTTTCTGCTCCTCAAACATGGCCAAGGAATGTCAGGTATCCATAGCTAGAAGTTTGAATGTGAACCTTGTCCAACACCCCAGCAAATACCTTGGTATTAATTTTAAGTTGAGAGGGAATTGTATTGCTGATTTTCAATTTTTGATTGATAAGCTTAATTCCAAGTTGCGGGGTTAGAAAGCTAGGCTTCTTTCACAGGCTGGCAAAACTACTCTCATCTCTTCTGTCCTCCAATCTCTTCCTTTATACACCTTCTCTTATTTTAAGGTTTCTAAACCTATTTGCACAAGATGGATTCTATTGTGAGATCTTTTTGGTGGGGTCATGAAACTGGAGAGAAAAAACTTCATTCGATTAATTGGAATAAAATCTGCAATCCTAAAAGATGAGGGGGGTCTTGGCATTAAGAAGTTCAGCCTTATGAATCAAGCTTTGTTGGCAAAATAGTATTGGAGACTTATTAACAATCCCCAATCCCTCTTAGCTAGAACTTTTAAAGCTAAGTACCATCCTGAAGAATCCTTGCAAGGCCACACACCTAAAGCACACCATTCTTGGATTTGGAAAAATATTGTTTAGCAAGGTGATCTTATTCTTAGGGAAGGTAGATGGTTGGTTAGAGACCTTTTTGATATACCCCTTACACATCTCGATTGGTCACCAAACTTAAGGGGTAGTTCTTTTCTTCCTTTTTTGTCGTCAGGCATAGTAGGAAATCTTATTGATTATAATTCTAGAAGTTGGAAAGTGGATTTAATTAGGAGCTTACATCATCACCCTAAAGCTGTCAACATTTTGCAAATGCCCATTTCCAAAATCAATGATTCTAAGGATAGGCTTATGTGGAAATACTCAAGGGATGGGAATTACAGTACCAAGATAGCTTATGAGTTGTTAATCAAGACTTTTAGGATCACAACAATTCCAGCAGGAAAGAAAGATATGGATTGCAATATGGAAAGCCCATGTTCCCTTAAGGATTATCAATTTTGTGTGGAAACTTCTCCATGATAGCTTACCTACCAAGGCCATTCTACATAACAGAGGAATCAATAATGATGACACTTGCCTCTTATGTAATGTTGAAGAAGAGACTCCTACACATCTGTTTCTCTTATGCAACTTTTCTAGAGCTTGTTGGTTTGGATCGGATCTTGGTCCGCATACTTCTGAGATCACCAATGTGTTTGTTCAGTCTTGGCTAAAAGACTATATCAACTCTTGCTTAAACAATAAAGATCAAAGCTTGGTCATCCTTTAATCAATGTTTAATATTTTGTGGTTAATTTGGAATCATAGAAACAAAGTGCTTCACCAAGGCTTGAACTTGAATTCCTTAGAGGTTATACTAATAGCCAAAACTCTATCTTGCAGGTACAGGAAGGCTTATGTAGGTCCATTCCATCCTACCAGAGAGCTTAGAGCAGCCAAGTCAGCCCATCTCACACGGTGCAGGGCAATATCAGCTCATCATCAAATTAGTTGAAGCAAGAAGAACAAAGCCACAAAGGAGAGCATACGCTTTTTGTAGCTGTAAATATGCAAGGAGCGAAGTGTTTTCAGGGGTTTAATTGTAGTCTCGCCAACACAGCAATAGGAGCTTTACTTGAAGCAATGGTGGAAGCTGGTATCATAGCTAAAAACTATGGCATTCAACATGTTTTGTTCTTAATTGATAGGGTCAATTTCCATCAAGTTTTTAGATTGAGGAAAAGTACGGATGGGCTGGATAGTAGTAGGATAGCCGACTTGAACTTTCTTTCTCAAAATGGTTTATTTTGTA
This sequence comes from Quercus dentata, assembly GCA_028216015.1. NCBI lineage: Eukaryota > Viridiplantae > Streptophyta > Magnoliopsida > Fagales > Fagaceae > Quercus > Quercus dentata. The sequence goes on along the minus strand of CP116452.1, from coordinate 65,101,144 downwards.
ATACTCTAGTTGTCCTTCATGTAGTAGTTAAGGATGTGTGGTGTTTTGATAAACAGTTTGTGAACACACCGTTGTATTACAGGTGGTACAATCCTGCTTTATGTAACCATGTATGAACTCTTCCTTTGTTTGGTATCAATATATATATATATATATATAATGATGACAAAGAATTGATTCAGACCGTTAGTATATGAAATTGGCCAACAAAAGTTCTCAAGTTTGTGATTGTTGCACTCTATGCGGACCAATCAACAATGGGAGGTTCAAGTCTCTAATTAGTCAATCCGTATGCCAAGCACTAATTAAAGGTAGACATCAATGGCGACTCCAGGAATTTTTTCCAGGGTGTTCCTTAAGAAGCATAATTTTTCTCAGTGGCGGCTCCATGAATTTTTCCCAAATGTATTATTGTTTAGTTGTTTCATTAATTTGTTTGTCTTTTATAAACTATAATTTGTTATAGTGTTGTTTTATTAATTATAAAATTATTAATTGTTATTTAACCTAACATAATTTAATTTGTTTGTCTTATATAAAGTATTGATTAATTAAATTATTAATTATTATTTATTAGTTGCTTTCTCCAATTAATTATTGGTTAATTAATATCCCAAATAAAAAAAATTAATTAGTTCAACTAATTACTATGGTTGTTTGATACTTCCCTACTTGGAATATCACATTATTACTTAAAAAAAAAAAAAAAAAGTCAATAAATTTTGCGGCACAAAAATATATAGGCCATATAGCTTAAATCCTAGTCTAAAAAAGAGTGATTTATTACATATTTTATGACCATTAGTTGAACTAATCAACAAACACACAGCACACAACCATATTTAATAATTATTAATTGCCCTAGCACTAACACACAACACACTTGCACTACCCCGGCCCCATGCCCCCATCTACCCTCCAATTCAATAGAAAAAGCCAAATGCCCCATGCCCCCAATCACAAGACTAGAACCAATTAGATAAAGTCAATTTGTTGTATCTCACCAAAAGACATCAACACCAACACTAAAAGACAATTAATAATCTCACCAACAACAAACCCTTCCATTCTCCAAAAAAAAAAAAAAAAAACAACAAACCCTTACACAAGAATCGAGTTACACCTAACTAACACCGGATATTCTCAAAAATAAAAATAAAAAACAGCCACACCGGATAAAGGCATAAAGCCAAAAACAGGGTAAATATTACTCATAAAGACCTTACACGATTCTTGAGTTACACTAACACCAACACCGGATATTCTCAAAAATAAAAAATAAAAAAACATCGACACCGGCTAAAGGCATAAAGCCTAAAATAGGGAAAATATTACTCATAGAGAGAGAGAGAGAGAGAGAGAGAGAGAGAGAGCGATAGACGAGATGAAGAAGGAGAGATTGAGACCGAGAGTTAGAGATGAAATACCTTGAGGTGGAGGGAGCAGGGAGGCCTGAGGCTGATGGGCGGCACCATCGGGCACGATGGCGAGGTGAGGAAAACCGATCGGGTAGCACGTCGAGATGGTAGAGGCTGATGGGCGGCGCCATCGGGCACGAGTTTCGTTCGTTTAAATGGGAGATCGAGTTTGAGGTCCGATCTAGCGGGCGATCTCCTCCATCCGTTCCGTTGGTTGTTGTCGTCCGTGGTTGTTGCGTGACTTGCGTTTGTGAAGTGTTTGAGGCCCGACCTGATTTCAAAGTATATTAGGTTAGGTTTTTTTTTTTTTTTTTTTTTTTTTTTTTTTTTTTGAGAATCTGTGGGTTCTTGGGTTTGCTACCATCTGTTGGGCTTGCCGTTCGTTGATTTTTTTGGAGAATCCGTGGGCTTCGCTTGCACTGTTACAATTTTTTATTTTTTATTTTTTTTATATATTTTTTTTTGCTTGAAAGTAGAACAAATAAAAAATGTTTTTTTTAGGGTGTTCCTAATTTTAATTAGAGGGTGTTCCTAAATTTTTTTTTTAAGGATAAACAAATAAAAAAAATTTAATTCTTATATATAATTTTTTTTTTTTTTTCAGTTCAGGGTGTTCCCAGGAACACCCTGGGACCAACGTGGCGTCGTCACTGGTAGACATGCTCTCTAACTTTTTCTTCCAATCAGACGCACTCATGATTATTTAATATATTTAGGATTTGTTTGAGATTCATTTATTTTGCTGAAATTGAAAGTTTTTTACTGAAAGTGCTGTAGATAAAGGTAAAAGTTAGCTAAAATAGTACAGTGAGATCCATAAATAGTACCAAAAAGTGCAGTGAAGTTTATAAATAATAACAAAAATAAGCTAAATAATAAAATAAAATGACTTTTTAATTTTTGCCAAACACACACTTATACTTCACTTTCTCTACCAAAAGAGAAACACAGGCTTGCCCTACCTATCACGACCCTTTTTTAGTCTTTTTATTAAGCTCATTTTGGCCTTTTTGGAATGCCGTCGCCATATAAATGGTCACGTAATTCACGTTTTCTGCTAGAGAAATATCAGAGTCTTTTGGCTGAATATTGTAAAAAATGAAGTTTATTTGTGATATGAGTACTATTCAAACTTATTTGGCAAAATGAGGAGAGAAGCGAATTTCGGCAATAGTGTTGCCGAAATTTTGAGAAAAAGTAGGAGAGGAAAGAGAAATGATGTGACATATATGGAGAGAAAAAAAAAGAATTTCGGCAATAATATTTCCAAAAAAAAAAAATGAATTGTGGCAATTGGATTGCTGAAATTGGAGGATTAAAAAAAAAGAAAAAAAGAAAATTGAACTATGGCAAGAGTAATGTTACGATCACACACTATTTTACCATATTTTTTTACAAATTGTTGTTATGGCCAATTTCTTACTGGTTCTCATTAGGGCCCACCAATAATAACACTTTTTTATTTGCAAATAATTACTCATCACATCAACAGTTTATGAAAGTTTTTGTAAAAAAGTTTGTATCTCTAGCATTTTGCCAAAAGTGGAGGATTTAAAAAAAAAAAAAAACGCTCAATTGTGGCAATTGAATTGCTGAAATTGAGAGAAAAAAAAAAAAAAAAAAAAAAAAAAAAGTATTGTGGTAAGATTAATGCTACAACCACACTTTTGGATGACTAAGAGTGTGTATCTCTATAATTTTACTCCAAAAGTGTGGCTGTAGCATTAATCTTACATAATCAAGGTTTTTATTTTATTTTATTTTATTATTTTTTTTATATTTTATTATTTTTTTTAAATCATCCACTTTTGGCAAAATGCTAGAAATACAAACTTTTTTACAAAAACTTTCATAAACTGTTAATGTGATGAGTGATTATTGATAAATAAAAAAGTGATATTATTGGTGGGTCCTGATGAGAATCAATAAGAAATTGGTCATAACAATAGTTTATAAAAATATGGTAAAATAGTTTGTAGCCGTAGTATTACTCTTGCCACAGTTCAGTTTTCTTTTTTAATCCTCCAATTTCGGTAATTCAATTGCCACAATTCAAAATTTTTTTTTTTTTAATTTTTGGCAATATCATTACCGAAATTCCTTTTTCTCTCTCCCACATTTGTCACATCATTTCTCTCTCCTCTCTCCTACTTTTTCTCAGAATTTCGGTATTGGTGTTGTAGAAATTCGTTTCTTTTCTCATTTTCCTAAATAAGTTTGAACAATACCTATATCACATATAAACTTCATCTTTTACAATATTCAGCCAAAAGACTCGAAATATCATCGTTATCCATTTTCTATTTCTTTTTCTTTTAATAATCTTTATTCTCTTTTTCTCTAGTGGACCTGATTGACTGATTTAAAAGGAACAATAAAAAAAGCATCTTTAGGCTAAAAGGATGTCAGCAATAATTTAAAAATTCAACTATAAAGATGGAAGCAAATGAAGTGTTTAAAAAAGAACTTGCTAATGTTAAAATTTTGAGCTAGGGTAAAGCAATTAATTAGTGCAATACTCCTTATTTTTCAGAAGGACACTCAATGTCTTTCTATTTTGGAGAGAGAAATACTGTTGACCTTGATGATAATAAAAAAATAATACTAAATGTTAGCCATTAATTGAATTAATTAGGTTTTTTTTGTTTTTTTATTTTTTTTTTTGTTAAGGTAAGTATGAAAATACAAAAAACTTTTATTATTTTTATTATAGGGAGAGGATTTACTGCAACCTTGCATGCAGTAATTGCTGCATAAATGGTAAGGTGGCAGCTAAAGAAAAATGACAACAGATTATGGGTTAAGCACATAACCTTTGGACACTTGCCACCTCTCTTTGATTTTCACCTTACCTTTTCTCCCCCTTAATTTCAAGAGACTAGTCACCTTGAATTAACTAAACTATCTTTACATTGAATAATTTTTATCCCGATTCATATATGTATACCTATTGAATAATCTTACTTAGACCCAACTAACAAATTAGTAGATTAAGTGTCACTTTAGGCCGTATTTAATAATCCAAATTATCCAATAGATAGTGCAACAATGGTAAATAATCAACCACAAACATGTCACCACAATCCAAAAGTAATAAAAAGACACAAGGATTTGGTGACAAAGTAAAAATCTTTTGATGAACTCTTCGAATAAAAAACCACTCTAAAATATAAATAACCTATCTTGGAAATTTCACTTTAGAATAAACAATTACAATAGTCTTGTAAATAGACTCTTCTCCTTATGCAATTTGAGCAATCCTTTAATTTGCCACAACTCAGATAGAGTTTATTATAAATAGTAATGAAAAATTAGTAAGTTCATATGAAAATAATTTTCAACCACTTATAGTTAACTACTTCAATAAATTGCTGCAAAAATTATGGAATAATGGTGTAATTCTAAAATATCTGAATAAATAAAATAAAATACAAAGACTTTCATTAGTAAGTAGTACAATTTAGTTCAAACTTCGGCCCCTATCATATGCGACGCGCACTTTGAGATTTAGAGCCCGTTTGGTAATGTTGTTCTAATAATGTTGTTTAAGTATTGTGAAAATATGCGTAGATGAAAAAGTGTTATAAAAATACGTGTTGTGTTATTTAAACAATGAAAATTGTTTTTTAAACGACACAGCCAAACATCCCTTTAAAGATGAGGACTTGTACGGCCTACATAGTAGAATGATAATGGAATTTGGGACACCCCAATCGATGATTGACAATAGCTGGATTGAGACCTGGTGCAATATTGCACCAGGAAATACCTTCTCAATGGTTTAGATTAAAAGTTAAAAAGTTAACTTTTGATATCAATAATTGGATCAAGAAAGTTAAAAAAGTAAAAAAGTTAAAGAGTTAAAAAAAGTTAATAATTTTGAAAAGTAAAAATGATGTGAAAAGAATTGCATGATGCTATTGCACCAGACCCTCCCCTAATTTATTTTATATTCTATTTGCTTTTAAAAAACCCAACATTGATGAAGTTTTCCATGCACTAAGACACTCTTCTCTGAAATTATAGGGCTATGGGTTTTCGGAGGATGCTTGTGCGGCAAGTCATTTGGGTTTGGGTGATATTATCAGCATATGTTTGTATATTTTATAATCAATGCACAAAAAACCCATTCCATCCGGCGTTCTTAACTTGTAAACTTTTTTACAATACTACTACATTACCATCTTATATGTAGGATGGTATAGTAGCGATATTATATAATTATTATATTATTCTTCCTCTCTCTCTCTCTCCCACTCAGTTTTTTTTTTCTTCCTCAGTTCTCACTCTCTCTCTCTCTCTCTCTCTCTCTTGTTCAAAGCATGCCACCGAAGTTGGGTTGGATTCGGCGTGGTGAGATTGGCGTATGGCGTGTAGCGTGGTCTCGATGGTGGCGGTGTGGGTCTAGGTCGATGATCGGGTCACGGAAGTGGAAGATCTCGGTGGTGGTGGGAAAGGCTTGTTCTTGCAATTGGGGTTTTGGGTTGAAGTTGCTGATCTCGGTGAAGACAATGATGAATCCCGAGGATGAAGAAGAAGAAGGGTTTTGTTGGTTAACGGGTTTGAAGGAGAAAGAGTAGGAGGAGATGAAGAGGGTCTTGCAAGGTCGGCCGTCGGTTGAGATTTTTGCCGTCGATAGGATCCGAAGTTGGACCAGGATTACACGATGAATCGGTGACGCCATGGCCATGGAGGTAAGGTGGGGAAGTCGTGGATCGTGGGTTCGTTAACGCTGCGTTGGGCCAATTCAAACACTGCTTGATCTTAGATTTGGTTGTGGGTTTCTCTATATTTGTTGTTTGTGGTGGTGGAGGGTTTACGTGGTGGTGGGGATGGGTGATTGATGGTGGTGGTGGTGATGTGGGTTTGTTTGATTATTTTTAATGGGTTTGTAGCTAGGTTTGTGGGTGTTTTTGGTTGGTTTGTGCTTGCATATTTGGTGGGTTTTTGGTCATGGTGGTTGTTGTGTGGTGTGGGTTTGGTGTCATGGTGGCGTTCTTTGTGTGGTGGTGACTGGGTTTTTGATAATTTTTAATGGATTGTGGCTGGGTTTGTGGTTGGTCTGCGGGTTGGTATTTGTTGGGATTGTGGTGGGCTTGGGGTCACGGTGGTTGGTGTGTGGAGGTGGTGTGGATGAGAGGGTGGTTGTTGTGTGGAGGTGTGGCAGACAGAGTGACATAGAGATAGAAATTAGAAATATATGGTAGATAATTTTATATTATTTTAGTGTGTAGTATTGTAAAATAAAAGTTGGAATGTTAGGAGTATTGTAAAATGGTATGGTATAATTGATAAAGTTGTTTTTTGGGATGATAAAATGAGATAAGATAGAATTTTGGGATGTAGATGCTCTAATTGACCCAATAATCCAACCGCGGGTGCATATACAAAAAATAAGATGTTTTTATCAAAAAAATAAAGTTTTTTTTTTTTTAACAAAATGGCCCATAAATAGTACAGTGGGACCATGATAATACCCAAAAAAAAAAAAAGAAAAAAAGAAGCTAAAACCTGATTTAAACCACATTTTAATATGATTTGATACCCACTTTTAGGTTGTGATTAAGATTAGAGTTTAAAGTTAGGTTATTTTACTATTTAGTTTATTTTTACTACTATTTAGCTTTTTTTTTTGTTACTATTTATAAGTCTTAATTCACTTTTTGGTACTATTCATAAGTTTCATTGTACTATTTCAGCTAGTTTTTACCTTTATTTATAGTATTTTTAATAAAAAATTTTCAATTTCCATTAAATAAGTTGTTCATAAACAGACCCTTAATCTTCTTTTTTTTTTTGATCAGATGTGACGTAGTCTTTATTAAAATTGGAGTAATGATTATAAGTTTTAATAATTTGGGTGTCTACATATAGATTCCCTCATGCAATTAACCTTTATAGGCAACTGAGTGAATTATACTTTAAAAAAAGTTTAATTGGTGCTTTTGTGTATTACTTTAGTATAATTTTAATTTAGACCTTGTCAAAGTCAATGTCTACCTTATTTATTTTTGGTATCAAGTAAAAAAAAAGAAAAAGAAGAAAAGGCAAAGGTTTACTTATGGTCTACGTTTGAGGTGAAGGATCCGTCCATAAAAATGCACATCATGATAGGTCTTCTCTTTACGCGGTGAGGAATTTTGTCCACAAATTACTTGATAACGTTTTTGTTACAGTTTTAATATGATAAACGGTAAACGTTTTTAATTTTTTGAAATATGTGTAAATAAAAAAATGTGTAAAAATATGTATAATATTGTTTTAAATGTAAAAATGTGAATTTAAAGTAAAATACCAAAGAGGCTCTTAATTATCATTCATACATAAATATACTATTTCTTCTTCGCTAATTATACATTGTCATATCACAATTGTTGTAAAATGTTGTGAAAATTTTTTATAGTCCTACATATTTTCTACCTGGTGGGCGCTTTTAAAAAGTCTAGCATTTAAGGGTCTCTTTGGTAGAGTAGTTTGAATAATATTGTTTGTAATTTTTTTAAATACATGTGGATGAAAAATGTGTAAAAATATATGTAATATTGTTTAAAAATTGAAAATGTATGTTTAAAATGCTCTACCAAACGGGCCTTAAAAGCTGAAACGTACCAACTTCCAAAACTCTAATCCTAGATGCACTTCTGGGAAAGTAGTGGGGCTATGGGTTTCCATTCGATGCTTGTGCTAGTCACCTGGGTTTGTGTGATGTTAACAGCAATAATGGCAGCCGCAGCAATAGCATATCCATTAGCCTTGCCTAACTGCGCCGACAGCTGTGGGGATGTAAAAATTCCATATCCCTTTGGCACAACTAAAGGTTGTTACCGGAATGAAAGTAGAAACTTTTTTATCAACTGTAGCAAACCGTACGGCCAACCTCAACCAAGGATTGGAAGGGTCAACGTTACAAGCATTTCCATCGAAGGAGAGATGGACATCATGATGTATAGCTCCATTAACTGTTACAATCAGAGGGGTACGCCTCTGATAAATAACACGGAACCATGGCTCCGGGTCCCCAGTTTCACGGTTTCTGTCACCAAAAACAAGTTCGTGGCAGTTGGCTGTGACACTTTCGCATTCCTTAATGGTACTCTCAAAGATGCACCGTTTACCATCGGCTGCCTGTCCTCATGTAACGACACACGCAATATTGTAAATGGGAGTTGCTCTGGGATTAAGGGTGTTGCCATATAGATATTCCTGAAGGTTTGAAAGATGTTGATTTTGCAGCATATAGCTTTAAAGGCCACAAAGATGTCTGGTCTTTCAATCCATGCAGCTTTGCCTTTATCATCCAGAAAGACAAGTTCAGTTTCTCCTCAGCTTATCTAACCAGTCTACAAAACAATGAAACCTTTCCAATGGTTCTTGATTGGGCAATTGGTAACGAGACGTGTGAAGTTGCTCGGAAAAAAGGGAATTACATATGTGGAGCAAATAGCAACTGTTTTGATCTCAAAAATGGTTCTGGTCCTGGGTACCGTTGCAAGTGCAAGGAAGGTTACGAAGGGAACCCATACCTCAAAGATGGTTGCCAAGGTATATATTCAATTTACTTATCTACAACAAGTTTTAAAAAAAATAATAAAAGGTTTATATTTTTCACGAATTTTTAAAATATTGCCTTATTTTAGTTACACAAAAAATGTTACTTTTTTTTTTTACTAGTGTTTAAACTTTAAACTAATAGGTTGTGATTTATAATAATAATAATAATAATAATAATAAAGATGATGAGGATGATGGATGCATGTATAAATGATGTTATACAAATAGTGACTTAAAATTTCAATAAATTTTGAAATTTTTTATTTGTCTTTAATTTAATTTGCTAGGCAATACTTTAATTTTTGTTTAGGATTGGACTTATTTTTAGTATTTTTAAAAAATAAATATTTTTTTGTTTTAACGAAAGATTGTCATATTACCTATTAATTAAATAAAAAATAAAGGTTAAAATCTGCCCCAACTTGTCTTTATATATTTAAAATAAAAAGGAGATATTAAATTTAAAAAGTATTGAAGGTAAATTATACCCTTTTGTTGAAATAGACTGTTTCCTTTGATTATACTTCTTCTTAGTGTTTTATTTTTGGGCATTGAATTAATTCTTCTTAGTTACTTTAAATGACCTTCGTAACTACAGACATTGACGAATGCAAGGAGAAAAAAATATGCCCAGTAAAACAAAATTGTTTTAATGAAGTCGGGAGTTATCGTTGTTCGTGCATCAATGGATACCATAAGGTTGAAGAAGTATGTGTTCCATCACTAACAATTTACCTCGCGGTTGGTGAGTATATTTACTGTATGTCTATATCGTATGATTAGGTTATTGAATTAAATGCAATACCCAATCGATGGTTGGGAGGAAAAGGACCTTACAAATGGTTGGGAGCAAAAGTTGTTTTTTTTTTCCCCAACCATCAATATGGTATTGCATCTCATCCTCCTCCCATGTAGAGGATTCTATCATATCATCAATTTTTTTTTTTTTACTTAAATCATATCATTAAGTTGGATCAATCTATCACGATTAATGGACCAAAATCACGGCCATTTTCGTATTTCTAAAAATATTTGTCTGAGATTGATTTTGAGGTAAGGTCCTAGCATTACTCATAAACATTCGTTATGGTTTTTTCTTAGCTAAGCCATATATTAAAAGGAGGTCAGCAATGATTTAAAAATTTAACTTTTTCTTCCTATCAAACACACACGGTCACGGCCATATGTTAATCTTTTACGACCAGAAGAGAAACATAGATGGAAAAGGTTTATCTTCGAACTAGTTTGGAGAAAATTTTTTCAAACTCCTTATATATATTTTTATTGAGTGTGAAATTTGAAAATATAACAGTTAGATTGCATGTTTTTTATGTTCTTAACATGTGTGTCAAATTTCATTTAAGTCGAATGTTATTTACAATTCAATCAATTAAATTATTTTTTATGCATTATTTTAGATCACAAATTTGAAATTTAAACGTTTGATTGATGGCATAATAATTGGTCTTTAATTTTCTTGAAATTTAGCAAGTATAGAGGATAGGGGTGTGTATGGATTGGGTTGAGTAGATTTTTCCATCTAACCTACCATGGTGAGTAAAAAAAATTCAACTGAACCCAACTCATCATAAAGGTCCAACCCAACCCACCCAACCCACGTAGATTGAGTTGGACCCATTGGTTGGACAGTTTTTTTTTTAATTATTATTATTATTAAATTGAACATTAGAATAACACTACTACAAATAAGTGTAAATTTATAATCAAATAATCATGAGCATAACACCAAACAAACATAAACTATATGAAGGGAACTTATGAGTTTTATTTAGGAAGAGGGGCAAAAAAGTAAATGACAAATTGTATAATATATATTTTTAATATATTTTTAAAATTTTAAATACATATTAAATATAGGTGGGTCAAATTAGATTAGATAAATTTGTGAATCTTAAGTCTCGAACCCAACCAAAAAATTTCATAACCCAACCCAACCTACCAACAACGGGTTAGGTTGGATCGGGTTGATTTTGCTTGGTTTGTTGCACACCTCTAATAGAGGATATAATAAAAACATGTAATTGAATACTTAGATTTTTAAAATAAACAAAATTTAGCTACAAAATTGGTTGTAGCTAAATGTTACAACCTTACTCGATAAAATAAACATCACTACATTTTTTAAAAATATAATCGTTGAATTTCATATTCTTTACGCTTTTAACACACTACTTAAATTTTGTGTTAATCGAATATTATTTCCTATATGATCTATAAGTTTATATTTTATAAATAATTTTTAATTAGAAAAACTTTCAATTTAAACATTTTATTGATGATATAGTTATTGATCTTTAATTTTCTAGGAATTTTATAAGTATAAAGGATATAAGAAGTAGATATAATCTAATAATAGATTTGTCAAAATTCATCTCCAATAAAAATATATTGAATAAGATTCTTAAGTTACAACTAATTTTGTTGTTAAACTTTCTGCTTTCAAAATTGACACTCAATAGAAAGATATAAGAAGTATTTGAAGGGTTTTGCTCATAACCTTTTTCAAAACCAAAAGACCTACCTAATGGACTTATCCTTTTAGAGCACTTGCACCAGTCAATGCAAAATAGAAAAAGTTGCAAATTTTACACAATTTTACACATTTTTGTTCAAAAACTACCTACATTAATCTGTCTAAAACACTGTTTATATGCAAAATTGCTATAGTAACCATGTATATATATATGCATGGTTACTATAGCTTTCTATATGATTATTTTATATTTTCTTCCTCTCCTCTCCCTTGCCTTGTCGGACTCTCTCTCACCCACTCTTCAATGCCAAGAAGAAGAAGAAGCCTACCGCCAACATCCATCCACCATCACAACTAACCAACCACCACCACCACCAACCCATTACAACATCAATTTAATCCAAACACAATCAACCCAAAATTAGTGAAAACCATCACAAACCCAACTTAAAATCAACTCAAGTAGAGAGTGTGAGTGTATTGAGCCATGGAGGCTTGATAGAGAAATTTTTTTTTTTAGGTTTGAAGTGGGCATCGATTGATAGAGAAAGATAGGGGAAGAAAGAGAAAGGAATTTTTTTTTTTTTAGGAATGAAAAAGAAGAAGAAGAGGAAAGAAGAAAGTAGAAAGGGGAAGAAAAAAAAATAAAGAGAGAGAGTATTTAGAGAAGTGGTGTATGGTAAGGTGGTGGGGCCATGTATAGGTAAGGAAAATAATAAAAAAAAAGTTGAAAAAAATATTATTTTCATAAAAAAAGATATATTATAGATAATCTAGTGCGGATATTTTTACAAATTAATAGTGTAAAATAGAAAAAAATTGATTTTTATTATAAAATAGAATGAAACTCTTACTCCTCCCATGCTAATCCTCTTATTTTTCATTTCTTTCAAATAAATAACAATTGTCTAGTGCTCAAAACGGAGAAATCTCATGACACTTTTCTAGTCTTTTCACGTTGACTTTTTTAGACTGCCATTGTCGTGTTTGGTCACGTTACTCACGTTGTCTTCTAGACATTGCTTTACAAGCCAGAATAAAACAAATGATTGTTAGGTTAAAAGGACATCAGCAATTATTCAAAAATTTAATGATGATGACAAATTACATTGTCCGGTGGGAAATTATTGCCTAGTCCCGGACTAGAAGGTTAGCATGCTGACCTTGTAGTCCCAGCCAATAGGAGCATGCTAGCACATTAAAATTTGCTTACCTCGGTTGAACTGCATGCTCATCGTAATAAAGGGGACTTGTTAACATCATTTACCGTTTGAAAGCTAAATTTAAAATTTGCATATTTGAGTTGGTGGGTCATGAAGCAACACATGGGCCCACATCAGTAAAATAAGTGATATAATGGTAGGGTTCTCAACTTAATGGCTTAAAAGCCATAAAGAAAACAAAACAAAGCAAAGGCAAAAGACAAGCAGCGGAGAACACTAAAGGCTTTCTCCATTTTCTCCCTTTTCTCTTCTCTTGAGCTCACTTTGTGTGTTCATTTTCTCCATTTTTTCTTCAGCGTCACCAAACTTTAAAATCTCTAATTCTACCATACTTTTTTGTGGGACAAAACATGGCTGAATCTCCATGGTTGCATCAGCCACCGAGTCCCACACTACCACCATCGGTTGTGCTTGCCCATGTCACCTCCTATCTTAAGGCTTTCTCATCTCTCTCTCTCTAGCCCAAATGTGGCTGATTTATATTTGATTTGATTTTAATGTTGTTTTTGAAATGCATAGATGATGTTTGTGAAAATACCTGATAAAAACTTTAGTTCCAATGCATTGTGCTTTACGGCTTTGCCTTGAGCTGATGTATTATTTTAGATGGTGGTAGTTGTTTTGCTTATTTTTTTGCCAGCTAGTATGTAACTAAACTATATTCATATTTTCTTAAATTTTATGGTTTATTACGTTAGAGAGGATTATTTTAAAATTTTAATATATTTGGAATATTTCAATTAATGTTAAAAATGTTGCTTTTGATCTTATGTTGGTTTAGTTTCATGGTTGAGTAAGAGGACTATTGAAAGTGTGGATGAATTGTAGTTTGGTGATTGTGATATGCAACAACAATTTTGCCTCTTGTAGAGCCTATAGCCCAAAATTAAAAATTGAACTTCTTTTTTTGTGTGATGGAGGGATTGGAGGCCACCAATAATGTCTTGTAAGAGTGTAGTTAGAGAGGTTGGGTCCAAATGCTTTGTTGTGCCAAGGGTCAAGTCTGGTTCGGGACAAGCTGGGTAATAGTGGCATACCAATGTTTCAGTTTTCATGCATTCTATGTTTTCTAGGTAGTTAGTGTTAAGCCCAAAAACCTCTGATAGTAATTCTAATAGTGCTTTGCTTAGTTCAATCACGTGATTCGTATATTCACTTACAACCTCCCTAAACAATAAGACACAAATAATGTGAATAGCTATGCGGGCTAGAGTGTGGGCTAAAGTTAAAAATTGAACTTAATAAAAATTGAATCTCCTCAAGCCTAGCCATCTCTGTGTCAAACTGAATAGCTTTGCGGGCTAGAGTGTGGGCAACCTAGTTTGCCTCCCTCTTTGTTTGATGGAATTCACAGCTTAATAGACACAATGCTCTCATCAACAAATAGACATAATGGTCTCATCAACTAAAATTAAAATGATCAATATGGATTCATTATAACACCGGCATAATATTAAGTTGGTCATTACAAAATTGCCTCATGAGTACACAATGGCTCTGAAAAATATCAACACAAAAAAGAAACTCATGGAGAGCTTACAAAAGAGCAACCACAATCAACCTAAATCTAGCACTAACATATCCTAATAATATAAAGTCCTAACACAAAAAAAAAAAAAAAAAAAATCCATCAAATGTTGATCCAATTACACATCATATATCTCATGTTCTAGCTCTTCCAGTCCCAGCTCCAGCTCCAACTCTACCTTTTTCAAAAAATACCTTATGAACTCTCTTAGTTCTTTGTGGCCATTGCCCATGTCTTACTTCTGTAACTTTTCTATGTGGTTGACAACCTAATTTAAAGAAAAATAAATAAATAAAATGTATAAAGTAAGTAATCCTTGAGAACAAGAAATAAATGACACTCTTGATAAAACAAGCATGCCACAATAATTTCCAAATTTACTTTTTGGCTATATTTGTAATCTGGTTGCTTGGAATTATGAATCAATGAGCTCATTTGGGAAGTAGATAAATTCTATAAGGAATAAAATATAAGAACACATTATATCAAAACAAAGCTTTGTATATATAGTTTCACATAATATCGAATGAATGAATTGTGTCAATTTACTTGACTAAGTTGGGCTACAACATTGGTACCTTGCAACATAGATGTAAATGGTATATTTATATAGCTCAAGTCTTAAATAGAAAATAGCTCGTAATTAGGTATCAAGTATAGCAATCAGATTATGACTATACATTATATATATACCTAAGAATGCATTGTCCAAGGTGAGTAAGATTGACCATATAAGTTAGCACTTGTAAAACCTGTATAAGAGTAGGGATTAGGTGGTTGACATACTGGTGCATTGTATGCGCCATTAAATGACATTTAAATGTTCTTCAACTACTTGTTGTTTTCTTTTTCTTATGAAATTGTACAAAAAAAAAAAAAAAAATCGCACACGAAATCAGAATTTAATATACAAAAAATATTTAGTGATGATAAAAATGTTAAATTGTATATTTAGTTTTTAACAAAAAGTTGCTCACTTGGAGAATATGCATCTTTAGATGTGTTTGCCTTGCGCTTCTCAAAGTGCCCTTTAAGTCTAGTCTTTCTTAAACCTTTGCCCAAGGCATTATCAATTCTCGTTTCACTAAGTTGGGGTGCCTCTACTCCATTCTTTCGGAATGGTATGTGGGCCTTCCTCAAGCAATCCCCTATGACTCAACCCTTGTTCTTGTGCAAAAGCGTCCTCCCCTCACACATGGGGGATTTAACACCGACACCTTGTTTGGCAAGCATGGCATTTCATCGGTGGTGTCGCATTGTATGACTTCATTTTTTTCCACTTTTGCATTTGCACCAAACTTTACCCTTGATAACTCCCTTTCAATTTTTTCATCAAGTTCCAATAGCAATTTTTGGCAAATTTTCTTAAGGCTATCCTCCCCTTGACTTTTAGATATGATTGTATTAGCTATTCGTATCATGCTATTACGCCGTACTATCTTTGCCTCTTTATCATTACTAAATGAATGATTGTCTTGTTCGTAAGTCATCATCTCCTTCTTAGCCTCTTTGTCCAACGTTTCAAAGTGTATTGACTTGGAATTCTATTTAAATTTTTTATACTAAAAACCTGCAATGCATGACAACAAAGAATCCCCAATGACTCAAATTTCTTACAAGAACAAGAAATATTGTTATTGAGATGATCAAACCAAACAATGCGTACTCTTTCATTATTTTTCTTCTTCGACCTCAAAAATATCAATTGTATCTTGGCAATCAACTTGATCCCAAACCATTGCAATACTATTAAAAAATTTATTTTCAAATAAATTGAATATCTTCTGATTGTAAACTTGAGCTGCATAACCCAAAATGCCACTCTTCTTAACTGCTTTTTGTGGGGTACCTTGCTTGCATCGAAAATCTTCATCCAACTCCGAGGAATGCATACTTGCCAATACATTTTCATATTCAATTACAAACTTAGTGAGGCTAATTGATTTATTTGCTATACCATTCAAAACATGGTTTGTGCTTTCATTCCTTGAGGAAGATTTAAATTCAATTTGTGAAAAAATCCTTAGTGAATGTAGTGCTCCACTTATGTCGAATTTTGTACATCATATTAAGCCAATGATGATTCTCAATATCGAATTTTTGTGTCATTTGATCCCATGTCTGTTGAAATTCCAATTCTGAATCACAATATTTTTGGCACTTATGGAACAAGTACATAAACTCTGAGTTAGAGTTTAAGTCTCCTAAGCGAGAAGGAGCATTTTTTGAAATATGCCACAAACATAGTTGATGATGTGTATTTGAAAACACTTTCCCAATGGCATTTGACGTAGCTTGATCCTGGTCAGTGAAAATTGTTATAAGCGATCGATTCTCCATTGAGTTTAAGAATGACTTAAACAACCATTTAAATGAATCAGTGGTCTCATCCAAAAGGAATGTACATCCAAACATCACATTTTGCCAATGGTGATTAACACCTACAAATGGAGCACAAATCAAGTCATATTTATTGGTACGGTATGTAGTGTCAAATACCACTACATCTCCAAAACATTCATAATCAACTCTTGATCTTCCATCTCTCCAAAAAAAATTTGTCATTCAATTTTCTTGATCTACTTGAACTGTGTAAAAAAACATGGGATCTTTTGCATGCTTAGACTTAAAATGATTCAATAAGCTTTGAGCATCTCCAGCACTAATCATTGTCATCTTTTGCATATTCACATGATTATAACAATCTCTTTTGGTAAAGCCCACATTTTCACTCCCTCCAACTTCTTTTGTTAGATATGAATAAGCATTCTTTGTACTTATACCTGCATTCACCATGGTATCAATTACATCTGCTTTAGGTTTTGAAATACGACAACCAAATTTTAACAAATGCCTCTCTAATTGTAGTGCAAGTTCATGATTATGCTCTGGATTAAATGCACTAACCCTCCAAACACCATTTTCAATTGTGAAACGAATAAATGCTTTACAATCATTTCTAGTCTCTAGTCTCTTCGAATATTTCTCTTTACAAAAATCTTCATCTAGTCTAAAACCATCCTTAGAACATAGAAATTCATGGTGCTTTATGTTCTTCGTCCCATAATAATATCTAGGCTTTCCTTTTCGAATGCTAAAACCTATTCGCAATGCATAATCATTATATAAAGCATATGCTTCATCCGCATTATGAACCACCTTATTCAACAAATTTTCATCACTATTTTTTAGCCTTGCTACAAACATGCAGTCCCCTTCAATTTCTTGAATATCATTTAGTTTGCAAATAACTACAACAATTTTTATGACAAATACAAATATTAGAAACAAAATACTAAGGAAATTACAATGTAATAATTATATCGTATTTGTAATTTTTTTTTATCGATATGCACATTGTTTACAATTTTGTATGTCTTCTTAAATGCCTATGGTACACTTAATCACAAAACTCTAAAGTTTAGGCACAATAACAATAGCAATGTTTTAATACCAATTTTTTTTAGTATTTATTTAATAATTTATTTTTTTGGGATTGACTATGGATAACAACAATAACAACAATATTTTAGTCATAAATTTTTTGGGTTGATTATGGATACTCAATAAAAAAAATATTATAATAACAAAAAATTAACAATAAATACGGTAAAAAAAAAAATCATTTATATATGAAAGTAAAAAAGAAGCAAAATCTTTATGATATTTTTCTTTGGCTAGACTATAAAATTCATATCATGTAAATACAACAAATTCAACACATTTTTATATAGTCCATTTCTACCATGCTTTTACTTGAAACCAAATAAAATAGTATTCTGGTTTGTTCTCTCTGTCGCTTGTCTTTTGCCTTTGCTTTGTTTTGTTGTCTTTATGGCTTTTAAGCTATTCAGTTGAGAACCCTACTATTATATCACTTATTTTATTGATGTGGGCCCATGTGTTGCTTCATGACCCGCCAACTCAAATATGCAAATTTTAAATTTGGCTTTCAAACGGTAACAGATGTTAACAAGTCTCCTTTATTATGATGAGCTCGCAATTCAGCTGAGGTAAGCAAATTTTAATGTGCTAGCATGCTCCTATTGGTTGAGACTACAAGGTTAGCATGCTGACCTTGTAGTCCGGGACTAGGCAATAATTTCCCCTGTTTAGTGGTGCCCCCTTCCCCTAGTTGGAATTTTGAGATTGACAAAGTTTGCCTACAAGTGGCTAAAAAAATTAACAAAATTACATATTTTGAACTTTAAATAGTTGAATTATATGTTTTTATAATCTTAATTTGTATGTCAAATTTATTTTAAATTGAATATTATTTATATTATTCGATTCTTTAACTTATTATTATGAATAATTTAAGGTTATAAAAACTTGAATTTTAAGTATTTGATTAATGACATAACTATTGATTTTGATCTTCTTGAGATTTTGCAAGCATGAATGATATAATTAAAAAATAAAGTACAATATAATGGTGGATTTGTCAAAAACTCAAAATTCACATTCAATAAAAAAAATATAGTGGAAGTTTGTAGCCATTACCTACAAATTAGTTCAGAGGAAAACTTTGTTCTTTGAGATAGGAAAAAATTATTTAGTGTAAAGTCTAAAGGCAATTTTTGACCATATCTCCCACTGAAAAATTAACATGGTTACATATTTTGAAAATCTAACTGTTAGATTACATATTTTTTTATATTTTTTACATACATGTCAATTTTTGTGTGTCAAAAAATGTTATTTATTATTCGATTTATATAAGAATGTTTTATGCATAATTTTATACTTCAAAAATTTGAAATTTCAATATTTGATTGATGACATAACTATAGATAAAATTTTACAAGCAATGTAATAGAAAAAAAAAAAAAGTAATTTAATAGTGGATTTATCAAAATTTATATCTAATAAAAAAGATATTGAGTGGTGTTGTAGGCATTAACTACAATCAATTGCTTGTAGCCAAACTTTGTCTTAAGTGTAATACTTTTTAAATTCTTTTTAAATAATACTAAATGTCTATCTATTTGGAGAGAGAACTACTAATAACAGTGATTATAAAAAACAAATAAATAAAAGCTTTCCATTAATTTAACTATATAATTTTTTGTCCTTATATAGATTAAGGTATGAAAATACATATATAGCACTTTTATTTTATAGCTTTTATTACTTTCCATACCGAAAAGCAGTTTCTCAATTTTTTTATTGAACAGAATAATCATAACACTTTAGCATTATAGTCTGTCGATCATAGACCCTAAATGCATGTTATTGCAAAAGGTCCAAAACTAAAACTCTAGCAGTCTATCCTTATATACTAAATGCATAATAGACCCTAAATGCATGTTATACTTGAGAGTTTTTGTTTTTTTGTTTTTTGTTTTTCTTGTTTTTGATTGGGTGACGGGTTGAGCTCTTTAGTTGCGGAAATGATATCAATAGGATGTTTTATTATTATTATTATTATTATTCATCGTCATGGACCATGCGGAAAATAAGAAATTTAGACGGGTCCGCACATTGATTATATAAACGAGGCTACTGATTGAGATTCTCAACTAGGTTCGCTAGCTCAAGGTGCAAATTAAAACAATATGGATGGCCTCTTAGGCTCTTAATACTACTTGTGGGAGGTTCAATCTTTGATATATAAGCCTTGATATTTTTAAAGAAATTAAATATTCTGGGCTAATTGTCTTCTTCTCAGCTAACCAAGTAACATTGTACTTTTAAAAAGGATGTCAATTCAAAACTTGGTTCACCAGTTCTATTTTATCTGTCCATATTTTTAGTTTTGATATAATTTGACATGAGTTGGATTTTATTAAAGCCGCTCATAGGAGATTTATATTTATGTGGCAGTCACTGAGTCACTATTTGCGGTATAATTGAAATCTTGATTGATTCATCTTTATATGATACGTATATTAAATATTTAATTTGTCCTTTTACTGTGTTAAAATGTTTGCCATAAAATAGACAATGATACTAACAAAAGTATAAAGTTAAAACATTGTTCTTAGTGAAAATGCATGTTTGAATGTGTGTAGGTATCAGCATAGTCAGCCTCTTAGTACTGCTTCTGGGATGTTCCTGGATATATTGGGGATTGAAAAAAAGAAAGATCATCAAACTCAAAGAAAGATTCTTCCAACAAAATGGTGGCTTATTGTTAAAACAGCAACTCTCTAGTCACCAAAAGTCTATCGAGACAACCAAAATCTTTACTACAGAAGAGCTCAAAAAGGCCACCAACAACTATGACGAGAGTAGAGTCCTTGGCCAAGGAGGTTATGGAACTGTGTATAGAGGAGTATTATTAGATAACATAGTAGTTGCCATTAAGAAGTCCAAAATTGGTGATCAAAGCCAAATCGAGCAATTCATAAATGAAATGATTGTTCTTACCCAAATTAACCATAGGAATGTGGTTAAGCTATTTGGTTGTTGCCTAGAAACAAAAGTTCCCTTACTAGTTTATGAATTCATCACAAATGGGCCTCTTTCCAATCACATTCATGATAAAAGTCTATCATCCTTACTTTCATGGGAGAAACGCCTGAAAATTGCAACAGAAATTGCAGGAGCACTTGCATACTTGCATTCATCAACTTCTATGTCAATTATACACAGAGATGTGAAAACTGCAAATATACTATTGGATGATGATTATACAGCAAAAGTGGCTGACTTTGGAGCTTCAAGGCTAGTTCCTCTTGATCAAACACAATTGAGCACTTTGGTGCAGGGAACTTTGGGGTACTTGGACCCAGAATACATGCAAACTAGTCAACTGACAGAAAAAAGTGATGTATATAGCTTTGGTGTTGTTATGGCAGAGTTGTTAACAGGTAAGAAGGCACTTTCTTTTGATAGGCTAGAAATTGATAGAAATCTAGCAATATCTTTTGTTTCTGCTATAAAAGAGGATCGCCTACTTCAAATTTTTGAAGATCACATTGTTAGTGAGGGTAATATTGAGCAACTAAAGGAAATTGCTAATCTTGCAAAAAGGTGCCTAAGTTTGAGAGGGGAGGATAGGCCTTTCATGAAAGAAGTGGCAAAGGAGCTAGAAAGATTGAGAAGTATGGAAAAAACTCCATTGGGAAACATTGATGTCGTTGGAAAAAAGACAGAATACTTGCTTAGTGCAACTAGTCATTCTTTCAACATTGATGTTGGCACTGGTTGTTCTACTAGTACAACTGCCGAGTATGATGGCATCACAGAGCAAGTATTGAAATCTGTGGAAGATGGGAGATAGTTGCTTAGTTCTTGGTAATATATTTGTATCAATTGATAATTGAATTTGATATGGTATTATAATGAGCTACCTAATTCTGAAGTATGTATTCAACTCACAAAGTTGGGAGTTTTAAAGTTGTTTGGAAGTGTAGTAATTGTGTTTGTTTTGTAAGTGTTTTGACTATTGGAAGTGTAGTAATCATGGAAGTAGTTTTTTGTTAAGGACTGTTATGTATGTATCAATGGCAAAGATGTAGGTTTCCTAATTAAGTTTTTTGTATTGATTTTTAAACGGTTTTTATCATCTGGTTGAGTGTAGCTCTCATTTATCCATTTCTCTCTCTTTTTGTGACTTATTTCCAATTTTTTGTTCGTTCCTCTTTCACCCACATTAAAACTATGGGCAAATTACAACTTATCCACATGTGGTTTGGCTGAAATTTAAGTTGTTTACCTATGGTTTGAAATTTTACATTTTACACACTTAAGGTTAGCTTAGTTAGACTTTCGTAACCCAACTCTATTAAAAATAGTGCTAAATATGTAATTTTGCTTTACTTTTATGTCCTTCTCCTTTAAAAATACAATAAAATAAAATAAAATTACAAGATCAAATAAGATAAAAAAGAATCTAATGAAACACTTGCATTATAGGATTTCAAATAATAGGTAAGCAACTTAAATTTCGGTCATGTCTTTCTCCTTTAAAAATACAAAAAAATAAAATAAAATTACAAGATTAAATAAGATAAAAAAGAATCCAATGAAACACTTGCATTATAGGATTTTAAATAATAGGTAAGCAACTTAAATTTCGGTCAAACTTAAAGTGGGTAAAGTATCAAATTTCAAACTACAAGTAAACTTAAATTTTGATTAAACCACATGTGGGTAAGTTGTAATTTACCCTAAAATTATTGATATATATATATATATATATATATATATATAGAGAGAGAGAGAGAGAGAGAGAGAGAGAGAGAGAGAGAGAGAGAGAGAGAGAAACAATTAGACAATTTGACAGAAGTGGAGGTGCAATTGAACATTTGTATGACATTTTTAGGGTTCAGGTCCTCTATTATTTAAAAATCTCCCATTCTCTAAGACACTTGATAGATAAGGAATCTAAAACAAAATTGAAACCATGTCAATGGCATAGATTCCCTTTCTTAGCTTAAATCTCAAGAGTCTCATTGTTGTTGTTATGGTGGGGGTGGTTGAAGATGATAACAAATATCATAAACATTGAGTTGTTAGGAGAGAGAGAGAGAGAGAGAGAGAGAGAGAGAGAGAGAGAGAGAGAGAGAGAGAGAGAGAGAGAGATGATAGGAAAATCTAGAAGGAGAATAAGGATAAAAAAGCTAATGTATTTCTCCTCAATAATTGGGCTCACGACCCACGATATTACCAACATCAAATGGCCCATATCTATCTCTATATAGATTAAGATTAAATCTCATGTACTTTCTCTTTCATAAATTCAAGAATGAATTCTCACTTCATATTTTTCGTTACTCCATTACTCCATTATCATATCGGTTTATAAGTTTTCTTTGGTGTAAAATTTATTATAGTTTTAGTTTTCGCAAAAAAAGGATTAATATTAGTAATCTAACTCAATCACTATCAAGTGAATTAGTCATATTAAAAACTAAAAATAATGGATTTTAAATAAGAAAATTTAACATAAAAAACTAACTAAATTTTATAAAAGTTATATTTCTATTTTGATTAAATATATAAAAAGAGCCAAGAGGCTCATGAATAGTGTTATTGGTTTGGTCAATAGTGTTTTGGTTTGAGCTCGTTTTTATTTTTGTTTATTTTTTAAGGATCTTTGTATGTTTATATTGTACTTGCAAAGTAAACTTACATTATAGAAACACAAAAAGTAGCAAATATTGTACACATTTGTAAAAATATGGTAAATATTGTACATATTTTGGAAATGTGTACAACATTTGTCAATTTTTCTGTGTCTATAATATATATATATATATATATATATATATATATATATATATATATATATATATATATTAATAGGTGAAGTTCAGAGAAAGTCAAATTAGAATTCCAAATTAGAGTTTTAATTTTGTGCCATGTGTCTAGATTTATGTGAGGAACACCACCATAATTATTTTTCCAGTTGTTCAATTCAAATCTAAAATCGAAGTCCAATTTTGCTCCATCTATCTAAATTTAAGTGGGACCACGTCATAATTATCTCATTAAAAAAAAAAAACGTTGTGCTAAAACGTTGTCCAATTTTTTTTTTCTCGCTAACTAAAACATTAGGCTCACATTCCCTTTTAGAATTCCGCGTTTTACATTAAAATGCCGTGCTCTTTTTTTTTTTGGATGAATAAAATGGTCTGCTCTTCTTTAATATCATACCCGCCTATTTTCAGGTTCATCTCCTCTTCTACAATAATCAAACGCAAATCAGAAATCCCAAGTTCCTTCCTCTCCTACTCAATTAACGGTGCATCTTGGTAGTTACCACACTAGTTTAGGAACCTTAATATACAACTCCCCTCTTTTTCAATGAATGCTATGGAATTTGAAAGGGACCTCTTGGGATCAATGATGCATGCTTTTGGGTATTTCTATATCTTATATAGGAAGAGGTTCTCATTCTATTCCATTTTTACCTTTCTTCACAATTTTAATGTTCCTAGTTTATGCTCTACAAAACGCATTCCAACCATTCCTAAGGTTTGATTACTCCTTTCTTTCATCTACCTATGCTTTCCTTTCTTTTTGTGAATAATTTTTATTCTTTACTTATATAATTTTTTAGTTTTCCTATGATTGATGTTGCATGTTTATTTTCTGTTTTATAACTAGTTGCAGGGAAAGTAGAGAATTGTTTGAATTGCTAATTTATATTTCATAAGATTTTTAAAAATATTTAACGTTTTGATGTTGAAATGTCATTAATAACATTTGTATGTGGTGTAGTTTGTTTTTGGTTTTTGGTTTTTTTTTGTTTTTATTTTTTTTTTTTTTTTTATATATATATTTTTTGTTACCAGGGGATTGTCATAAAATTGGGAAAGTGGTGTGCGATGTGGAAGCAGCAAGAAGCAAAACACGTCTACTTCTAAAAAAAAGAAACAAAACATGTTTGCTTCTGAAAATAACCTCGAATCTACAAGGGTTCCTTAAATCCTCAAGGAGAAAGGGTTTGGAATCTACCAGAAAATAGAAAGACAAAAGTCTGAATTTTATTGGTTGAATAATTGTTAAAAAACATGTACAAACTTAGGGGCCTATTTAAGGGCTCTATAAAACTTGACAGACAAGAAAATATATTCTAAAGCAACTCTTAATTAATACCTAACCATAACAAGAACCAAATTTGACCTAAAAAGCAGTAAAAGCATCTAAAAACAAGGAAATAAATCACCTAAATCTAAAATAATGTTTTTTTTTTCCATAAAAATATTGAAATTAAATAATTACAAAAATTAAATTGTAGATTTTGTCCCGCATCAGGCTCCTCCACTTGAAACAAACTCGTCATTGAGTTCATCTTTGAAATCTAAAATCTTCTGCTCCAAATAAATAAATACTTCGAATTCATGAGCCCCTTGATCTTCTTTTCATACTTGCAACTCATCAACGGTATAAACAAATCCACTTGAATTTCTTTTTCCTTAGTCTTCATGTAATTGTAGAGATTTACCAAATAAGAACTGACAATTGAATCAAATCTATCAACCCCAATAAAATCAATAAACTTTGGTGTATTGCTTACCACCAAAATAAAGGATCTTGTGATTAACAATCAGATGATTTGATTTCATTGAGATCCTTGAAACTTTCCTCTTGAATTTCTTCCTCAATGGTCTCTATCATCTCGACTTGAAGATCTTTCTCTATAATAAGATCTTCATTATTCTCCTCCACAATAATCTTGACTTGAGGATCTTCTTCCATCACAAGAATTTCTTCAGAAACCTCTATATCTTGTTCTTTGACTTCTACATAATCTTCAAGAACAATTGTAGACACTTGATTTTTACTCATAATTTAATCTTGGAAGATGACTAAAGTGATCATATACCCAAAATTTAGAGTTGCATTACATGCATTAATTCATTCATTGCATATCATAAAAGTGATTTTGAGATTTTAACAATCGTGACGGTATGTCCGATTCTTGAATCGGACCATCGAATTGAAAGATATTACAAGATCAAGTTTTCGTGGTCTGCATGCATTTTGTTTGGGTGGAACTGATCACGTATGATTAATTTAAATTAATTCTAATTGGTTAAATAATTAAAATTAATTAAATAATTTTGTGATTGGTTGTTGGTTAGTGTCAAAAATAGGCCCGCTTGCATGAGAATATAGTGGATAATTAGATAACAAAGAAGTTATAGATAATCAAGTCTTTTTGGAATATTTATCTATTAGATAATTATCACTTTAAAGACCTGAATATCAAGAAAAAGAGATTAATTTTTAGAATACGAATACAAAACGCGTCTAGGTGCAATTTCTAGCTCAAAAATTCTCAAAAAAGGAGTCCGAATCAAACCAAAACTCAAATGTGGGCCTGGCACCCAAGAGGATCTATCAAGACTCGATTGGCCCAAATGCTTGGCCTGGCCCAGGAGCTTCACGATTGACATAAAATCTATCTTTTTTCGACTTTTTAGAGATAAGGACGCGTTCAGTTCAGATATCGATATTATTCAACTTATTTTTTAAGCATTCCAACCTCTATAAATAGAGAAAAAAAAAAAAATCAGAATTAAGGGCTCTTCTTTTTGGACTTCTCTGCTCACCTTACGTTAAAGACATTCTAGAGGCTTTTGCTTTAAGAACTTCTTTTTTGTAAATAAAGTATTTTAGATCTCAAAGAAGTGAAAACTTCTTTGATTTCTAAAATATTCTTTTATTTGAAGACGCTTATGCACGAGGTATTTAGTTATATTCTTCTATTTGCTTTTTTTTTTTTTTTTTCCTTTCCATTAACTAGTATGTTGTGGTTGTTTGTTGCATGAATGCGGTTAATATGTTTGATTTTTGTTGTGCTTTATTTTTTAATTCATGTTTGCCATGCTTAGATATTTAGTTGAAATTTTCTTTGACATGCTCTTTAGTTGATTGTTTGTTTTAATTTTTTCTTTGATTTCAAAATCTGCTAATGATCATCAAAACCTTTTTTTAAAAACTCAAAACTAATTTGTATTTTCATTAAATACAAATATGAATTTTTTAGGGTCTCAAAACTGATCCGTATTTTCATTAACTACGGATTTGTATTTTTTTGGTCATAAAACTGATTTGTATTTTCATCAAATACAGATCTGAAATTTTTTTTGAAAAAGTTTTCTTTTTTATTTTATTTTATTTTATTATAAAATTGCAGATTTTGAAATTTCAAAGAAGAAATTAAGAGTTAGGTGATGCATGCATAGTGAGTTTGTCTCATGAATGTGAATCCTTTTTTGAAAGTCTTTTTTTATTTACTTTCAAAAATAGATATGATTGTTACAAATCAAATCTCATTTTTTAACTTTTCAAAACAGATCTGGTTCTTTTTAACAAATCTCAATTTTTTAAGCTTATAAAAATAGATTTGATTTTTACAAATCAAATTTCATTTTTGTTAACTTAAAAAAAAAAAAAAAAATCAAATCTCAATTTTTTAACTTTACAAAAAACTGATCTGATTTTTCTTGATTAAATTTCATTTTTTTTTAACTTTACAAAAAAAAAAAAAAAAACAGATTTGATATTTTTTCTTGATAAAATCTCTTTTTTTTTTTTTTTTCTTTACAAAAACAAATCTAATTTTTACAAATCAAGTCTCATTTTTTTTAAAAAAAAATTTTCAAAACATATATGATTTTTCTTTAAAAAGAGGACATTATTCAAAAGGCAAATTTATTTAAATTAATTTTTGTCAGGTGTTTGTCATGTGTGCTATTAGATATCATTCAACATCATACAAAAAAGGTATATAATGGTCGGTAGAGTCTAAAGGACCAGACTTTGTCTAGGCAGAATAGGTGCCTAACATCTTCCCATTCCATAACCTAGCCCCCGAACTTAGGATTTTGGATAGCAGATTAGTGTTTTGTTTTTAATTTTGGTAGATTGTAACTAGGACCAAAGTTTTGTATTTTTTTTTGCATAGATTGTTACTAGGACCAAAGCCTCGCAAGGCTAATCTACCAAATTACACCTTTTTTTTTTTTTTAATTTATATTCAATCAATGACATTTGATGTATTTTGAATATGTAATTTTATTTATTTTTTCTTATTTCTTGTATAAAAAATAAGTGGCGACTCCACACCACTACCCAAAAGAGAGGTGCCTTAAAGCACCCAAGTCTCTTTTTAAGAGCACCCCTCAAAGAAGCGCGGTCTCTCACAACAATATTTTCTTCAACATGCAATTCCTCCCTTATTGGTGGAATATATGGCTCTTCAAAATAATTAAAATATGAACTTCTTGGCCAATAATAATCTTGTTTTGTATACTACAAAATTTCATCACAATCCAACATATAAAATCTGATAGCAAGCATCTTTTTTATCCTTGGCCATGAAGGAATTTTGTCTTTACATTGTCGGATTCTATCGGATTGTACTTGACGAGTAGCATATAAATGGTTGTCCTTACTGGCAAACCATCCATAATAATGACGAGTAAGAGTATGGACGAGTGTAAGTGCATTAATTCTAGACAGCACTCAATGACTGAGTGATAAATGAGCACAAAATCGTTATTGCCATCCAATAATGTGTATTTAAATGGTCGTTACAAACAGTAAAAGGTTGTGATTAAGTGGTCGACATTGAGCCATAATTCCTCCAAATTGTGGTATAATGTTACACTAAGCATTTATTCACACAAATGCTATATAAAGCCGTGACAGATAGGTAGATGATTCATATAAACATACACAAATTGCTCTATAGATTACTTATTTCTAAAGAGTTTGAGCTAATTGAGGCATCGGAGGCTTCTTGTTCGGCCTCAAATCAGTGCCATTATCCACTTGGTGTTTTCTCTTACACAGGATCTCCAGGTCATCCATCGCATCGATGTGGTGAAATCTGCTTCATTAGTTTGGTGCCATCTGTGGGAATTTTGACCATAAGCCGTTCAATTCTCTCTTGACTAAGTTCCTAAGAACTGATGGACTCAAACATGATTGAACCGCCAAATCCAGTGGTAATGGTTCAACAAATTCAAGCAATGACAGCTAATTTGCAAGAATTGATGATAGAATGAAGACTTGAAACGGAAAGTACGTCCAAAGGGCATAAGTACGTTGCGATCACGGTGTAACCGCAACGACAATGACGATGAAGCCCATAGCCCAGGAAATAGCAAAAGAGAAACTTGAGAACACACTACGCAGTCAACTCATGGTAGCGATCAAATGATGAAGAACATGAGGAAGGAGTTAGATGAAGTCAAAAACGCCATGAGAGGTGGGACAACAGTAAATCTTGATGACATGATCAAGAGGACATATTCACCTTTCACTACCAGCGTTTTGGAGTGTCCCCTGCCTCCCAAATTTTGTTTTCCTCAACTAGAAGTTTATGATGGCACTAAGGATCCCCTAATCACATAGGGGCATTCAAGACGATATTAAAACTCCAGCAACTCCCAGATGAAGTCATTTGCAGGTCATTCATGGCCACCCTTTGAGGAGCAGCAAGGGTATGGTTTAATAAGTTGCTCACGGCGTCTATCACAAATTTTGACCAGCTGAGTGACTCTTTTGTTTGTCATTTCATTTGGAGCCAACGCCATAAGAGGCCCACCTCCTTTTTGCTAATCGTGAAGCAACAGGAAGGGGAAACCCTAAGAGAGTATGTAAAACGCTTCAACAAAGCAATACCGGAAATTGACAAAGCAGATGATTAGGTGATAATGACAACCTTCCATGCGGGGTTGAACAATCTTGACCTCGTCTTCTCCCTAGGGAAGACCCTTCTAACCTCGATGACGGATTTGTTGTTTAAAGCACAAAAGTATATGAATGGAGAAGATGCACTAACTACAAAAGGACTGATGGGCAAGTAAAAGAAGGAAGAAAGCACTGAGTCCCAAGGCAAAAAGAGGGATTGCAAAGATAATCTCTCAGAAGCCAAGGCCAGCAAAAGTGGTCCAGAGACATCATCAAATAAAAAGCTGAATTTCACTTCTTTGTCGGCCTTTGTGGATAAAATCTGCATGTAGATAAAGGACGACCTTGCACTAAAATGGCCTAAACTTAGCTCATCCTTAAAGTGGAGAGATTCAAAGAAATACTGCCGCTTCCACAAGGATCATGGTCATTATCTCGATGAATGCCGAGATTTGAAAGAACAAATAGAGGAGTTGATCTAGAGTGGAAAACTCCAAAAATTTGTCAAGAAAGATTATCAGGCCCGCCAATGGATGAAAGAGAAGTCAATCGACGACCACAAGGAAGAAGATCGGGACAATCCCAAGCAGATCGTGGGAGAAATAAGGATGATCATCAGAGGACTAGTTGTTGGGGGATCATACAAGTCCCCGAGAAAGGTAGTCCAAAGGCAAGTTAACAGTGCTCATATGAAACACCCAATAGCAAAACATCATCGTACTAGGAATGACGGCATTGTTTTTTCCGAGCGAGATGTAAAGGGAATCAAGTAGCCACACGATGACCCCCTCGTTATTATGCTAGCCATTGAAGGGTACAACACTCGAAGAGTGTTGGTGGATAATGGAAGCTCGATAGATGTAATGTACACGACGACATTCCAGCAGATGAAGTTGGATCCAAAACACCTCGGACCCTTTGGATCTCCATTGGTCAATTTCAGTGGGGACCGTGCTTATCCAAAGGGCATCGGTTCATTACAGATTATAGCAAGGACTTACCTAGTCTAGGTGACAAGGGAGGAAGACTTTCTGATCGTTAGTTGCCCTTTGTCTTATAATATAATTCTTGGATGACCAACCCTTAATCACCTCAATGCTGCAACTTCCACATATTGCTTGAAAGTAAAATTCCCAACCCCCTATGGGATTGGAGAAATCTGTGGAGACCAACTTTTAACTAGGGAATGTTACTAGGCAGTCCTGGCATCCAGAGAGAATCAAACTTGGATGATATATGAGGAACCACCCAAACCCATGGAAGAGGTGGAAAATATAGAGCTGGTGGAAGGAGACTCTTCCAAAACTACCAAGGTAGGAAAGGAGCTCCAACAGTCCTTAAAGGACAAGCTAGTGAAGTTTTTGAAAAAGAACTTGGATGTTTTTGCATGGAGCCATAAAGATATGCTAGGGATTGATGGATAAGTGATAGAGCATAGTCTTATTGTCGACCCAATAAAGAAGCCTGTCCAACAGTAGAGACAAGTATTCGCCCCACAGTAGAACAAAGTAGTTTTGGAAGAGGTGGGAAAGCTCTTGGCTGCAGGATTTATTTGAGAGGTTTACTACCCCGAATGGCTTGCCAATGTTGTCATGGTAAAAACATCCAACGAAAAGTGGAGAATGTGTGTGGACTTCACAGACTTAAACAATGCATGCCCTAAAGATAGTTTTCCCCTTCCCAGAATTGTCCAGCACATTGATTCAATAGCTAGTCATGAATTGCCAACCTGCATGGATGCTTTTTTAGTTTATAACTAGATCCTAATGAAGAAGGAAGATCAAGAGAAAACTACGTTCGTCACTAGTTAGGGCCTATACTACTATAAAGTCATGCTGTTTGGACTCAAGAACGCAGGTGCCACGTACCAAAGATTGGTAAACCAGATGTTTAGCAAGCAAATAGGTAGGAATATGGAGGTCTATGTGAATGAAATGCTCATGAAAAGCAAAGAAGCCAAAACCCACCTTGAAGGCCTCCAAGAGATGTTCGATACTTTGAGAAAGTATAGAATGAAGCTTAATCTTGCGAAGTTTGTTTTTGGGGTCTCGTTAGGAAAATTCCTTGGCTTTATGGTATCTCAGCAAAGAATTAAGGCAAATCCAGAGAAGGTCAGAGCCATACTTGACATGACTTCTCCCGGGACGATTAAGGAGCTATAAAGGTTGATGGGACAAGTGGCGGCATTAAATAGGTTCATCTCGAAGGCCACCGATAAGCGTCTCCCATTCTTTAAAACTCTTATGTAGGCTTTCTAATGGACGGACAAGTGTGAGGCAGCCTTTTAGAATCTCAAAGAATATCTGGCTAAGCCTCCATTATTGAGCTCTTTAGTGGAAGGAGAAGATCTATTTTTGTATCTAGCTGTGTCATAAACAACCCTAAGCTCGTTGTTGATTCGTGAAGAATCCAAGGTGCAACGACCCATGTACTATACAAGTTTGGCTTTTTAGGGTGCCGAAGCAAAGTACACACGAATAGAGAAGATTGCCTTCTAATTGATTGTCACTTCACGGAAGCTTTGTCCGTACTTCTAAGTCCATACCATCATGGTAATGACGGATCAACCAATTTGAAAAGCAATGAGCAAACCAGATGCAGCAGGGCGCATGGTCCCATGGGCTATTGAGCTAAGCCAGTTTGATATTGAATACATGCCAAGAACAGCGATTAAAGCCCAGGCAGATTTTATTGCTGAATTCACTTTTCCGCACAGATCACGAAGCAGAGTATTGGACGATCCGCGCAGATGGCTCATCAATTGCGTGGCTCAGAGGCATTAGTATCATTATGACATCGCCCAAGAAGGACATCCTTAAGTATGGAGTGCAACTCCAATTTCGAGTGATGAAAAATGAAGCAGAGTATAAAGCAGTCTTTGCTAGCCTAAGAATTGCAAAAGCCTTGGGGATCAAGAATTTGAAATTAAGGACTGATTCTAAGCTGATTGTTGGGCAAATAACAATGAATATGAAGTAAAGGAAGAAAGAATGAAGAAGTACCTCAATCTGACACTCAACTCATTGATGAATTTGATGACGTTAAGTTTGAACAAATCCCATGGGAAAGCTACTGTTCTGGCGACGTGGTCACTAAGTTGGTGTCAACTAAAGATGCCACAGTGATGACAGAGTTGTTCATGGAAGTCCAAACAATCCTTAGTATCGAAAGGTAGCAAACCTTCTCAGTCTAGTGACCAAGCACCTGGATGGACCCAATCCTTTCTTACATTAGAGACAGCCAGCTCCCATCCGACTTGTCAGAAGCAAAGAAGGTTAGAGTTAGAGTAGCTAGATTCACTGTCGTGAACGGTGAACTTTATAAGAGAGGATTTTCGCTATCATACCTAAAATGCCTGACTCCTGAAGAAGTAATGTATGTGTTGCAAGAAATTCATAAAGGCATATGTGGTAACCATTCGGGACTTCAACGGTCGGAGCAGGCTACTTTTGGTCAACTATGCAAATAGACGTAGTTAAACTCGTAAAAAAATGCAATAAGTGTCAACAGGTTCGGAAATGTACAACACATTCCTGGAGAACTATTGATGAGCATCTCCTCACCTTGGCCATTCTCCACATGTGGGATTGACATCGTTGGTTCACTCCTTTGAGTGAAGAAAGAGGTTAATTTTCTGCTCGTTGCTATTGATTACTTCACCAAATGAGTTGAAGTCAAACCATTGGCAGTAATCACTAAAGGCAAGATATAGAGCTTTGTGCGGAAGAACATTGTTTGCAGGTTTAGAATCCTAAAGAAGATTATCTCTGATAATGGTCGACAGTTTGATAGTCGAAGATTCAATGAATTTTGTCCAGAGCTGGGAATAAAAAACCACTATTCATCACCCATAGGCCAACGGGCAAACAGAGGTAACAAATCGTACTTTGCTTAAACTCACCAAAGCACGACTTAAGGAGGCAAAAGGTGCATGGCCAAAGGAGTTACCAGGGGTATTATGGTCTTATCGGACAACCGCAAGAATACCAATAGGAGAAACACCATTCAAGTTGGCTTTCGGTACATAAGTAGTTATTCCTGTTGAAGTGGGGGTGTCAAGTCTTAGGCGAGCTCACTATGACAAAGGTTCAAACAATGACGAGCTGAGACTCAACTTGGATTGTTTATCCGAAGTTAGAGATGAGGCAGCCTTGAGAATAGCTTGGTATTAATAAAAGATGGCAAAATACCACAATCAAAGGGTAAAGCTAAGAAGGTTCAACCCCAACGATATGGTACTATGAAAAGTCTCACAAGCCATTAGGGACCCAGCTTAGGGGAAGTTTGGCCCTACTTGGGAAGGTCCATATAAGGTTGTCCATTACTCAAAAAGAGGAAGCTACTACCGGAAGGACTTCAACAACAATCCATTGCCACGTCCTTGGAATGTGGAACATTTCAAGAAATACTATCGATAATAAGTGTTTGGATTAATAAGCTCCGTCTAAAGGAGCACCTCGCCTAACGATGCATAAGATAAACGAGATTTCATTGTAATCCCTTTATAAATGAGGGTGCATGAAATAATAAGGCCCCATAAACCATCTCTTTTTCAATAAGTTTGACAAAGCTTCAAGGTTAAGTTTACAAATGAGATTGAGTTATGAAAAGGAGATATCCATGGCCAAATGGTAAAAAATCAAATGATGAGTGATGGCGCACAAAAATCGTCGGTGAGGTGATCGTCCACACATGTGCCAGTGGGTGTACTTGAAAAGCAAAAAAGAACAGCCAATCAAAGGGCATCGGTGGGTAGTCGGCCAAAGACCCTTCAAAGATTAAGTTAGTGAAAGAAGAATCTCCAAGAACTCAAGAGTGCAAGAGCTAGGGAGAATTCATGTACCTCGAGAAGGGTAAAGTTTGTGGTTTATATAGTGGTAGAGAGTTAACTCGAATCCCTTGATATAGGGGAATTTCCTTGTAAAGAGAAAGGTCCTAAGATACTGGGGATCACCTTTCCATATATAAGAGATTTGATTGTGTGATAAGGTCTTTGGTCGTGGTGTGCAAGTAATTTCCATGTAAGGATGTGTAGATGGGCCCCACATATCTGTGGGGAAACCCTAGGTGGCAGGGCGTTTGGACACCAGGGATCGTCTGGCCTGACGATCCTTCAAAGGGTCGATCCCTGTTAGGACTAATCGTCCCTTTGGGACTGATCATCCCTTAGGGGTTTGATTGTCCCTCCGGGACTGATTGTTCCTTTAGAACTGATCATCCCTTAGGGATTTGATCGTCCCTTTTGAGGTACGATCGAGGGATGATCCTTCCTTCTGATCCTCAGTCATCCCTTTCTAGGGTAGGTTCGAAATTTTTCTTATCGCCTACCCCCACTCCATGAGTCGTCGGGATGGTCGACGGGTTGCGAAGTTGTCATAAATGCTTGTCATATATAGGGGTAATTATGTCTTTCTAATTGGGCTGTTGACACGTGTTACCTTCTAACTAGTGGAATCAAGCGTTGCAATGCTTCAATTTCTGTGCCATGTCATCCTAGAAATAGTCCAATGCTGTTATTGTCCTTATTATCCGAAAATTTTACCATCTTAATCCTAGAGCTCAATCATCGGTATCCTTGCTTCGTCGGTTTTATTATTCGTCCATTTCCTAGGTATGCTTCGTCGGTCTATCTTTTTTCTCTTTTCCACTTTACCTTTTCCTTCTCTTTTTTGTTGGTTTGTACACGTAGGAAGTTGAGTAGAATCTTAGCTTTCATTCGCCGCTTATGGGTGGGGGATGTCTGGAGATAGTGAAGCGACAAGTGGGCATGCCCCATCGATCCGCATGGGTTTGGACGATGACTTGTCTAGTCCTAGGCGAGAGTATTCTTCCGATGACTTGTTGGTATTCGATAAGAGTTCATCTTCTGAATCTTCGTCAAGGGAGGCCAACCCATCGGGGTGACGATCGCGGGAGGTCATTCTGCCCGACGATTGGTCCATCCATGATTTTCCTGTAGATATGAGTGACGAGGTCTTTGGTAGGCTAAAAACCCATTTTTAGATACTTGACAATGTGCTTATTAGGAAGGGTGATTTAGGGGAGAAGTGTTACGACAGGCGGTCATCTGACATAGGCTTTTACGTGTTGCGTTCATAGCAGGGCTTCGTCTGCCTCTCTTAACCTTGCATCGTCGGTTAGTCTCCTACTTGGGCGTGTCTCATTAGTGGATAGCCCCGAACACTTGGAGGATTTTCATCAAGGCTGAAGTGTTAAGGGGACAACTCAGTGGGGGCAATCGTTCCCTTACTTTGGAAGATTTTTTTCATTACTACAAACCCCAGGAAATTCCTCGATCCAAGGGTTTTGACAATTTTGTGTGTTTTGGGCTGCCCTAAGGCTGATATCTAACATGCCCAATTCTAATCGTCAGTGTTAGGTTTTTCTTTGTGCAGGGGGTTAATTAGGTTTGTAGTCCCGACAAGTGGAATAATGTAGTGTCTTTTTATGATCATTCTTGGGGATAACTAATCAAGTCCGGTGAGTTGTCAGTTTACTCTTAGGTCGTCGGTTTTTGTAGGTTGTTGGTCTCTGTAGGTCGTCGGTAGGCACTTTTCGTTTGAACTGACCGATTCTTTGTTTTGTTTCAACCAAAGCTTGCCCAACTATCCTTCCCGAGCAAAAGGCCATTTTGGAGAGGGTTTTTGAAATTCCTTTTGAGGACATGTCTTGGAAGAAGATTGTTAATTTGGACACGCTTCATGCCCTCTTTGTGGTGGGCCCATCCCTACCGAGGAAGCCAAACGACTAGATTGCTTTTCGAGAATTCGTAAGAAATTTTCTCTCACCTGTCATGCTTCCTTTGCTTTAGCTTGGACTTGTGCACTTTTAATATATTCATCGGTTTGAGAGATGGAGTCATCAAAAAATAAGCAAGCGACAAAAAACAAGTAGGAAGAGATTAAGAAGGCTGCTGCCTTGGGAGCCCAAGGTGGGGGGGTCGTCGGCTTAAACCCCTTATGCCTTCAAGAAGAGGAAGCACACTCTCGATGTTCGGTTGTCAGGCAAGAGGGCCGATGACTCATCCGTTAAATGGAGGTATGTGAGGTGGCTACTGATCCTCCTCATCACGGAGTTAGGAAGGGTCTCATGACCTCCCAAGGTCATGGCATTCCTCCTCCCCTTCCCTTGCTAGTGAAGGATAGGGAATATGTCGTGGACACCGCCCACTCCATCGTCTAAGACACTAACTTGAATGAGTGCTCGGAGCATGAGACCGACCCTTTAGGCGACTTTGGTCTCCATGATATGATGAGGGTAAGTCTATTCACTTATCCCTTAGCTGTTGAGTTGTCCTTTTATTTTGATCATCCCCTTACCTTGATCATCTCCTTACTTTGATCATCTCTCCTTACTTTGATCATCTCTCCTTACTTAAGGCTTGGTGAGGATGCGTACTTTACTGGTCTGTTGTGCATCTAGTGAGGTGTCGATCAAATGCTTGAAGGAGTGCATAGGGTCCGAAGTGGATGCCTTGAAGAAATTTAAGGAATCTTTTAGGACCCTTGGCTAGGAGGTGGTTGATCTAAAGGCCAAGCTAAGCGGGATGACCCATCAAGCCGACGATATGGTAAAGGAGAATGCTCTTCTAAAGTTCGAAGTGGCTGCATTCCATGAGCATATGGGAAAGGTGAAACAGGAGGCCATTGAGGAGTATTTGGGATCTCTACCCTACTTCAATAAGATGAGGGGGTTACTACGGGGATAGTTTCGAGGACTTTCAAAAACAGGCCATCCTTATGTTCCCGGACCTGGACTTTTCCCAAATCCAAATCAAGCTTATGGCCTCGACTACTCCTACTGCTAGGCCTACCCCCGAGGACGTGGAGACCGATGAAGAGGTGGTGGTCACCGACGGGCCAAGCAAGGTGGCTAACGATCCTGTGAACCCTTGATTGCAAAGTGACGATCCTTCTACTAGTCCTTAGAAGAAATTTTTATTTGTATTCCCATTTTTTTATCAGCTTTTTATTTGTAAGTTAAGAACAATGATGGCCCTTTGTTTTGGGCATTTAACTTTATCTATGCCTCTTGTTTTGGGCTGATACTTCATACTTAAACCTTTTATATCATATTTTGCGCAAGTGTGGATGTTCGTCAGTTTATTTTGACTCTTGAATCGTCAGTTTATTACATTTTTGTTTAATCATTGATTAACCATAATCCATTATTGAATCGTTGGTTTACTAAATTTTGGATCATCAGTTTATTGCAATTTTGGTTGAATCGTTGGTTGACCATAGTCCATCACTAAATCATCGGTTTACCGTTTATTTAGTGGTCTTTACTTCTTTGTTAGGTATGCAAGTCCGATGATTTGTCGGTCATCTCATCTAATACCTTCTGCTCCCCCCCCTCCAGTTGTCGGATTACCCCCTTTTGGATTTTGGCAAAGATTAGGTATGCTAACGTCCAATCCCTAGGTGGAAGTTAGGACTTGGTTAGATTAGGTATGCAAGGGCATCCTTGATCGTCAGTCCATCCTTTAGGTACGACTTAGGGTTTGATTAGGTGCATGAGGGCAACCTTGATCGTCGTTCCATCCCTTAGGTAGGACTTAGGATTGGATCAGGTGCACGAGGGCACCCTTGATCATCGGTCCATCCTTTAGGCAAGACTTAGGATTTGATCAGGTGCCTATGGGCATCCTTGATCGTTGGTCCATCCCTTAGGCAAGACTTGAGATTTGATCAAGTGCACGAGGGTATCCTTGATCGTCTATCCAACCCTTAAGTGGGACTTATTGATCGGGCGCATGAGGGCATCCTTGATCGTTTGTCCAACCCTTAGGTGGGACTTAGGATTTGATCAGGAGCACAAGGGCATCCTTGATCATCCTTTTGCCCTTTAAATAGTGCTAAGCATTTCCTTATTGTAGATAATAATAACTCCATTTGAAAATAAATTGAATAAATATGTTGATAACTTGTTGTTTGATCAGCCAAAAACTAGTCTATCAACTACTTAAAGAAAAGCAATAACATAAACGATAACATAGGAAAGTAATAACATAAATTTCTGTTGGTGTAGTATTGATAGTATCTCCTAATGTGGTCGATATTCCAAGGATGGTGTAGCCTTTGCCCATCGAGTGTCTCCAAATAGTAGGTGTCTTTCCTGTTGTAATCAATGATCCTGTATGGGCCTTCCTTATTGGGTCCTAACTTCCCTTGCGTGGGATCTTTGGTGGCTGTAATCACTTCCCTTAAGATAAGGTCCCCGATGCTGAAGTGTCGAGG
The DNA here is from genome assembly GCA_028216015.1 of Quercus dentata. Taxonomy (NCBI): domain Eukaryota; kingdom Viridiplantae; phylum Streptophyta; class Magnoliopsida; order Fagales; family Fagaceae; genus Quercus; species Quercus dentata. The sequence continues at coordinate 65,062,589 of CP116452.1, read as the reverse complement.
CTAGCGTAGTAGTGTTTGGCCATGAGGTCTTGGTATCGAGTCATTCGCTGTTCAGCAGGCATCCTTACCTCGTCTAGCAAATCCAAGTGTAGATAGATCTTTTCTTCATCTTTTCCATTGTCACGGTGGGCTACCCTATAGCTTACTATTCCTACCTCTGCGAGGATGACAGCCTTGCTCATGAATGCTAGACGGAACAATGTTTCTCTGTGGGTAACGAGTGGTTATTCTATATTCCCATAAGATGCTTGGTAGCTCGTTCGGTCATATCCCCTTTGCCCCCTCCAGCCGAGTCTTGATAAGTTTGAGCAAGGATCGGTTGCTAACCTCAACTTGCCCATTAGCTTGTGGGTGGGTGAGTGAAGAGTAGTGATTTTTGATCCCTAATTGATTGCAGAAGTCTCTGAACGTGTTGTTGTCAAACTGTTTGCCATTATCAGAGACAAGGACCCTTGGGATCCCAAATCAACAGATGGTACTCTTCCGGACAAAGCTACAAACATTATTCTCTGTGATGGTTGCCAATGGTTCTGCCTTTACTCATTTGATGAAGTAGTCGATCCCTACAAGTAGGAACTTGAGTTGTCGCATCGCCATCAGAAAGAGTCCCATGATGTCCAATCCTCATTGAGCGTAAGGCCATGGGACGTTCATCGGGGTGAGTGGTTTGGACGGTTGTCTTATGACATTCTTTCAAGCATTGGCAACGTAGAAAATGGTATCCTTACGCATTGTAGGCCAATAGTACCCTGCTCGTATGAGTTTGTGAACCAATGAATGCACTCCGGAGTGGTTTTCGCACACCCCTTCATGGACTTCCCTTACGATGTAGTCTGCTTCTTCGAGGGTCAAACACCTTAGATATGGTTGAGAGAATCCTTTCTTGTAGAGTACATCCGCTATTAGCACGAAGTGTGCTACCTAAACTTTCAATCGTCGGGATTCATCCTAATCATCGGGAAGTGTCCCGTTCTTAAGGTAAGCGATGATCAGAGTAGTCCAGTCAACGCCCCTTGGAATCATCTATATCTCCAACACTCCAATGCAGGTGGTCTTGCTTTGAATGAAGGATAGGATTCGTTGGTCAATCATAATGTGTTCTGCAGATGCAATCTCGGCTAATCGATCAGCGTGTTTGTTCTCTCTTATTGAGACTTACAAAAATTTTACCTTAAAGGTCTGACTTGTCCACCTCCTAATCAAGTCGAGGTACTTTTTCATTCGTTCACCCTTGGCTTCGTAATCCCTATTGATGTGCCCAATGAAAACACGGGAGTCTTTATGAAGGACGACCAATAAGGCCCCAATTTCTTTGGCCGGATCTAGGCCCATAAGAATGGCCTCGTATTCGGCCTAATTATTAGTTTTTGGGAATTGGAGTCGAATGGCGCATTAGATGATATCCCTTTCGAGGGATTGAAGGACCACTCCGATCCCTTCGGCCCGTTTGTTGAACGATCCATCCGTTTGAACCTTCCAAGGGGTTGCCCCTCAATAGTTGGTTTCACCTGTTGTGAATTTGGCGATGAAGTCGGCTAAGGCACGAGCCTTGATCACGATCCTCGGGTGGTACCGTATGTCGAATTGACTTAGTTCTATTGCCTAAAGGACCAATCGTTCGATGGCCTCTGCTTTATCCCTTGTCTTCCAAAGAGGCTTGTCTGTTTGAACTACAATGGTATGCTCTTAGAAGTACGGCCTGAACTTGTAGGCTGCCGTGATCAGAACGAAGGCTAACTTTTCTATGGGGGGATATCTTTCTTCTACTCCCCTTAATGCTTAGTTGGTATAGTACACGGGCAAGCGCATGCGATCCTCCTCTCGGATCAGAGCTGAATTGACGGCCGTGGGGGATATGGCGGCACGGGGAAGAGTTCTTCATTAGATTTGGATGGACTTAAGAGTGGTGGGGATGCTAGGTATTCTTTCAACTCTTTAAATGCTTTTCGACATTTGGGGTCCATTCAAATACTTTCTAGAGAATTCTAAAGAATGGTAAACATTTGTCCGTTGCCCTCGAGACGAATTTGTTGAGTGTCGTAACTCTTCCATTCGGGCTTTGTACCTCCTTGACGTTCTTCAGGGGGCTCATTTCTAGGATTGCTTGGATCTTATCGGGGTTTGCTTTGATGCCATGTTGGAACACCATAAAGCCAAGGAACTTTCCCAACGATACACCGAAGACACATTTGCTAGGATTGAGCTTCATTCAGAAGAGGCGAAGAGTTCTGAATGTCTCTTTAAGATTGTTCAGGTGATGATCCTCTTTCTTGCTTTTCACCAACATGTTGTCCACGTACACCTCCACGTTCCGTCTGATCTGTTGGATGAACATTTTGTTCACAAGCCTTTGATATGTTGCCACTGCGTTCTTTAATTAGAAGCCCCTGCGTTCTTTAATTCGAAGGGCATGACCTTATAACAAAAAAGGCCTTGGCTAGTGACGAGCGATGTCTTCTCTTGGTCTGACTCTTCAAGCTTGATCTAGTTGTAATCGGAGAAAGCATCCATGAAGCTTAACAATTGGTGCCCGATAGTTGAATCCATAAGGAGGTCGATCCGTGGCAGGGGGCATCTGTCCTCCGGACAAGCTTTGTTTAGGTCGGTGAAGTTCATGCACATTCTCCACATCCCATTTGCTTTCTTGACCATGACCATATTGGCCAACCATCCAAGGTAGTAAACCTCCCCGATAAAGCCTGCATCCCAACGACTTATGAACCTCTTCGGCTATGGCATTGTCTCTTTCTTGAGCGAAGACCCGTTTCCTTTGGCGAATGGGCGGAAAGGATAGGGAAACATTGAGCTGGTGGACCATGATGCTTTAGTCGATTCCAGGCATATCTTCATGGCTCTAAGCGAAGATGACCAGGTTGTTGCTTAGGAAACATATTAGCCCATTTCGAATCGAAGGGCTGGCACGCATGCCAATGCGAGTTACCTGATCCGGGTGTCCTTCGTCTTAGGAGACAGTCTCCAATTCCTTCGTCGGCTCTACATTTACTCGTCGCTCTTCAATGTTCATGGTGGTCACTATTTCGTCTATCTCTAGCATGGCTATATAGCATTCTCGGACTACCACCTGATCCCCTCGGGCCTCTCCTATCCCATTCTCCGTTGGGAATTTCAGAAGTAGGCGATATATGGACATAGTTGCTCCCCATGCACCGAGCGTTGGGCGCCCGATGATGGCATTGTAAGCCAACAAACAATCCACTACTAAAAAACTGACATCCCTTGTGATTTGTTGAGGATAGGTGCCGACAATGACTGGCAATGTAACGGATCCGATGGGCATGACCTTCATTCCGCCGAAGCCTACCAGAGAGGCATTTGCTAGGGTAAGCCGTTCCCTATCGATCCTCATCTATTGGAATGCTGGGTAGTAGAGGATGTTAGCTGAGCTTTCGTTGTCCACTAGGACTCGTCGCGTGTTGAAGTTTGCAATGATCAGATTGATTACCAAGGCATCGTTATGTGGGTGATGGACTCGTCGAGCATCCTCCTCGGTGAAGCTAATTACCGGATCATCCATTCGTGAAAGCCTGGACAGACGGCCGGTAAGTTGAACATTTTGCACCATCCGTAGGTACGTCTTCCTTGCTTTCCTCGAGGATCCGATCGTTGCACCTCTCCCGACGATCACTCTTATTTCTCCAAGTGGCGCCCTAGGTCGCTCCTCAACCTGTCGATTTGGCTTTTGGTCCCTTGGCGGGTTTTCTCCTGCCCTTTCTCGCCCTACGAACCGTTGTAATTTTCTTTGTCTAATGAAGGCTTCATAGCAATCGGAGGTTTCGTGCCCATGGTCGTGGTAGAAGTTGCAGTACTTATTCCTTGGTCTTTTATTTGGGTCCCCTTTTAGCTTACCAGGCCATGCCAAAGTAGGGTCATCCACGATCCGCATTAGGACCTGATCGAGTTGGGCGTTGAGTGGAGTGAAGTTGGCCATTCGCCCCGGTAGGGGTCTTGACCTTCATTCATCCCTTCTATCGCCTGTTCTAACTACCTTCCTTCCCTTCTCCGGATGGGGATCGTCATGCTTCTCTTGCTTCTTTAGTCCGCCCTCTCTAGCAATCACGACATCCTTAGCATTCATATACTTCGTGGCTTGGTACAACATGTTAGCCATGGTCTTCGGATCGTTCTTGTATATTGAGAACAAGAACTTCCTGGATTGGAATCCATTGGTGAAGGCGGTGACCAAGAATCATTAGCTTTGTCGATTAGTAGAGCCTCTTTGTTAAATCGAGTGACATACGACCTCAAGCTCTAGTCGTCCTGTTGCTTTATGTTTAGGAGGCTTGTTGAGGACCTCTTTTATCGTTAACCTCCAATGAAATGTTATTGGGTGCTATCTTGTTGAACCATACTCGGGCTAGCCCTTTGAGAGTGGTTGGGAAGGCTTTGCACATGATTTCGTCTGGGATCCCTTGCAAATGGATGAGGGTTTTGAACGATTCCAGGTGGTCGAGGGGGTCCCTCGATCCATCGTAGGCTTCCACTTGAGGCATTTGAGCTTGGTTGGAAGGGGGAAAGATGTGATTGGTGTCGTGAAAAGAGAGTTGATATGATGGACTAATTTGTCCAAGCTGGTGGACACCCGACCCTTTATGGCATTTATCATCATCATATCCATCTTTTCTTTCATCATCTACATCTCTTATGCCATGCGTAATGCACCGACCTTCAACTTGGAGGGAGGACTAGTATCCTGCTAGTCGCGCCTACTGATGGCATTGCTTTCCTCTTGGTTGTCTCTCTCTTGATGGTCATTCGTCGAGGGACAAACGTTGTTGCATTCGTCCCTATTCTGCTCGTCGTTCTGATCATTTAGCTCCCGATTGTTTAGACGCTCCAACTGTAGTTCCAACTCTTGGTTTCGCTAAGTGAGTCGTTTAACTATTGTGGCCAGGGTCTGCACCTGCCTCTCCAACGCATTGGACGGGTCCCGATTTATTGGTTGGTGGTGGCCATTGATCACGCCTGGACCATACAATTCTTTGTCTTTGAAATGGCGATCTGACTTATCACACTTTCTTACAGACGGTGCCAACCGACGATGCACAAAAATCGTCGGCGAGTTGATCATCCACATACGTGCGAATAGGTGTACACGAAGAGCAAAAGAGAAGAGCCAATCAAAGGGCACCGGTGGGGTACCGGCCAAAGACCCTTCGAAGGTTAAGTTAGTGAAAGAAGAATCTCCAAGAACTCAAGAGTGTAAGAACTAGGGAGAATTCACGTACCTCGAGAAGGGTAAAATTTGTGGTTTATATAGTGGTAGAGAGTTGACTCAAATCCCTTGATACAGGTTGTAGAGAGAAGGGTCCCAAGATACTTGGGATCAGCTTTCCATATATAAGAGATCTGATTGTGTGATAGGGTCTTTGGCTATGGTGTGCAAGTATTTTTTGTGTAAGGATGTGCAGACGGGCCCTACATATTTGTGGGGAAACCCTAGGTGATGGGTCATCCGGACACCAAGGATCGTTTGCTTTGACGATCCTTCAAAGGGTCGTCCCCTTAGGACTGATCATCCCTTAGGGGTTTGATCATCCCTCTAGGACTAATTGTCCCTTCGGGACTGATTGTCCCGTAGGGATTTGATCGTCCCTCTTGAGGTACGATCCTTCCCTCCGATCCTCGATCGTCCCTTTCTAAGGTAGGTCTGAAATTTTCCTCATCAATGAGTTTAAATCATAAATCTGGTAAAAAAATCAAATGATGAGTTTAAATCATAGACGTGGTAAAAACTCAAATGACAAGTTTAAATAATAAACATGGTAAAAACTCAAATGATGAGTTTAAATCATAAACATAATAAAAACTAAAATGTCGAGTTTAAATCATAAGCATGGTAAAAACTCCAATAACGAGTTTAAATCATAAGCATGGTAAAAAATCCAATAACGAGTTTAAATCATAAATATGGTAAAAACTCTAACAATGAGTTTAAACCATAAAAACTTAAGATAGTAAGAGTCATAGAAGTATGTCGTCAATGACAACAACTTCAAGCTCAAATCATATATTCCCAAAGGAATATCATGCATGGTAAAAAAAAAAAAAAAAACCTCAAACAACGAAGTCTGATATTATAACAAGAACTTTGAGGTTTAAGCCATAGCAAAACTTCTTGAGCAAAGTAAATAAAGCTTAAACAAGAGCATTGCTTATGAAAACAAAAGCCTTAAAAGAGGAAGCATCCAAAACATTCATTGTTTTAAAGTAAAAGCCTCAAAACAGGAGGCATATATTGTCTTTAAGTTAAAGCCTCATAACACGAGGCAACTAGAGTTTTCAAAAAAAGAAAAAGAAAAAAAAAAAGAAATGGTTATTAAAAAGTCTTTTTTCAAGGAGTAGTGATGACCTTCTCAACATGGCCCTCGTCCATGTGTGCCTCATCCACAACTCCAACTGTGGCAGCACCATCTTCTTGAGCATCATGAGCGATAGTTTCACCTTCCTTCTCCTTAGTCTTGTTAGCAAGGATCTCGGTGTTAATGGCTTCAAAATCAAGGTTTGCAAAGTCCGCTACCTGACTATGATGCTTCATCATCCACTTATGAAGAAGCTCTAAGCCTTTGAAGTATTGGACAAATTGAAGATCGGAGAAGTGATTAGACTCAAGAAATTTGGAGATCACTTTCTCACGTTCTTCATTTGTCTTCAAAAGGGTAGCTTGAACTTCCTCGTCTTTTTAAATGATGAGCTTCTTCTCCACCTTGGTCGTCCTTGAGTTCCTTCACCTTCTCCTTAGATTTCATCGCTTGGTCCGTTGCCTCGACCGGATCCTTCCTTAACTTCGAGCTCTCGGCCTCAATCGAGTCAACCTTGGAATTGGCCACCACTACCTTCTTTTTTCGCTTAAGTAATCATTTGTCAGCGTAGGGATTCTCCAACAATTAGAAAGATGAAAAGAAAGGGTCAAAACTTTTAATAGGTGTAAAACTCAATAAGCAACAAAAGTAGGTGAGTAAAATACCTGCACTAGTTTGTGAATGTGACGACTGACTAGTTCATGAGAAGGGATGGATGAGAGACTTCCGAGCTCGTCATCGATAATGACGTTATGAGCTCGTCCAAGGGCTGTGGCAGGATCTTCCCAGATGCTTTTGCCAACCTTACTCTTCCCTTTGGAATGAGTGGTTGGAGGTGTAAAGGTCATCATCTTGAGGAAAGGTGTGGAAGAAGATGGGATACCAAAGAGAGACAGGGGGACAGGAGTTTCATCTTTTCCTTCATCTAGCCTGCGTTTCTTCAATCTAGGGGTAAGTTGGGACAAAGGCTTGCTTTTCAAGCTCTTCACGTGGGCGTATTTGTCTTTGCCGTACCTAGTAGACATTTCTGCAAAACAGAAAGTAAAAGGTTGAGCTCTTATAAAGAAAAGGGAAATAAAAGAAGAGAAGGTAAGTTAAACATACTCTTTTCTTCCCGAGCAATTTTCTTTAACACAAATGCAGAGGGTTCAGGTCCAAGGCAACAGTTGAATAAATGATGGGGGTCTACCAAGTCATCAAAATCTTCAATTGTGAGGACAAACTCAAGAGCAGCTTGAACTCGTCCTTGATAACAATCTTCCAATTTAGGATGATTAGAAACTACAAAACAAGTTGAAAAAGAAGAATCAGAAAATGATAAGTTAAAACAGTTGGTTTAACAGAAAGGTAGAGGAACGCACCAAGAGAGGGAATTTCCCATTTCCGTAGCAACCATGGGACCTCACCCCACAAGTCGTCAGTCATGGTTTCCCATCCAGATCCAAAAACAAAAAAGTATTGTGACTTCTAATCACGAAAAGAAGTAGGAAAACTATGGACAATCCTAGACTCCCTACTCCAAGGTAAAAGTTCAAAATACCCATAGTGGGTAGATGGTTTCAAGCGATACAAATAGAGGAACTCATTAAGGGATATCATGTCCCCATCATGGGTAGATAACTAAACTGACATACAACCAATAATCGTCCTCCAAGCATTAGGGATGAGCTGCCTAGGTGCTTCATTGAAAACCAAAAGGAGTTAGATGATGAAAGGATGAACAGGAAAGCGAAGGCCACATGAAAAGTAGCCTCATAAAGACTCACCTTGCCATGGGCAAAGGAGCAGGCTTTTTCATTTGGACGAGGCAATCTTGTGACAACCCTTCTAGGGAATTGAAACCTTTTTCTTATAGATTTCAGGTGTCTTTGCTCCAAAGAGCAAGATTCGGAGAGAGCATGGAAAGGGATTGAAGACGAAGAAGAGGAGGGTTCTGGAGATGACGAGGGTTTCGATACTACAATTTCAAAATCTTTGTCCATAGACTTACTACTTAAAGATAGATCGGTTTCGAGTTCGCTAGACCTAACATTGGTGTCCCCATACTCTATGGCAGTCATCTCCAAGTGATAGGCAATTAAAGAATGATGAAGCAAGGGGTAAAGGGTGGTCAAAATAGGTCTAAAAGCTCCATAGTCTCGAGGCAAAAACAAATCTACTTGAGGACGATGTTCACCAGAAAACTCTAAAAACACCCCTAATCTAGCGAAGAAGAATGAAATAGAAGGAGCTTCCTGCCTAATGAAAGCAAAATCAACCATTAATGGAGTTTTTGAAGAAAAGAAGTCTTACTATATTGAATGTGCAGGAGCTCTCTTTTTTGAAAAGTTTCAAACTTCAAATACGGTGTACGATGAAGAAGAAGGAGACTATGAGGAGTTTTTGCTAAAAAATGAAGCAAAATCAATGCGCGAGAAACACAAGGAAAACATACATGTGTGACCAATACAAGAGGAAAACATGGCAATCACCTAACGGGAATATAGCCTCACAATAAATACGATGAGGTGAGAATCTTGGGGCACGAACAAACTGACCAGACCAAAAAGACTTTCCATATTCCTTTGCTCGTCCAAACGAAGGATGACAAAGGAATAAAGGGGCCAACTGATGAGTAGCATATAAATGATCGCCTTTACATGCAAACTGTCCATGATAATGACAAGTAAGAGTATGGACGAGCATAAGTGCATTAATTCCAGGCAGTATTCAATGACTAAGTGATAAATGGGCATAAAACCATTACTGCCATCCAATAATGTGTATTTAAATGGCCGTTATGAAGAATAAAAGGCTGGGATTAAGTGGTCATCATTGAGCCATAGCTCCTTCATTTGTGGTATAACGTTACACCGAGCATTTATTCACACAAAGGCTATATAAAGTCGGGAAAGACAGGTAGATGATTCATATAAACACACACAAATTGCTTTATAGATTACTTATTTCTAAAGAGTTTAAGCTAATTGAGGCATCGAAGGGTCCTTGGTAGGCCCCAAACTAGTGCCATTATCCACTTAGTGTTTTCTCTTACACAGGATCTCCAGGTTGTCCATCGTATTGACAAGGAGGAACATACTGACAAGGCGAAATCTGCTTCATTAGTACTCTTTCCCACCAACATAAGGCATGCTTACTAAATTTTTACAAAGCAAGTCCAACTTTTCTCTCATAACAAACATTCTCATGGTCAAATAAATCCTCTAGATCAAGTAATCTATCAAGAAAATCTTCTTTTAAAAAATAACCATTAAAACTTGCAATTCTCTTATAAGGCCTATATGAGATTTGCTTACCAATAGGTTGGCCGTGAGTTATGTCTCCACGACAGTTATCCCTATTGTTTCCATGCTCCAATGACAGCATCCTAGCAAAGATATTTATGAGTAGTAGCTGTATGTCACATAATACTTGCTAAGTTTTTTGTCACCGAAATTACTCTTGTCTCATATGTCAGCCACTAGACCAAAATAAGTCAAGGCTCTCATACCAACTAATGCGGGATGCAGAAGTGTCAAGAAGTAGAACACGTCTACTTCTAGAAAACAAGAAACAAAACACATTTGCTTTTGAAAATAACCTCGAATCCATGAGGGTTCTTTGAATCCATAAGGGTCCTTGAATCCACAAGGAGAAAGGGTCTAGAATCCACCAGAAAATAGAAAGACAAAAGTCTAGATTTTATTGATTGAATAATTGTTAAAAAAACGTGTAGAGACTTAGGGCCTATTTAAGGGCACCGTAAAACTTTTTTTTTTTTTTTTTTTTTGGGGTGAAGGCCTCTATAAAACTTCACAAACAAGAAATTATATTCTAAAGTAACTCCTAATTAATACCTAACCATAACAGGAACCAAATTTGACTAAAAAGCATTAAAAAACCCTAAAAACAATGAAATAAATCACCAACATTTTTTTACATAAAAATATTAAAATTAAATAATTACAAAAATTAAATTGTAGATTCTGTCCTACATCAAAAAGTCTATCAGCATCGAAATCAGGTATTTTGAATGGCTTATCTTCAACAAAAATTAGCTATAGTAGATATAATAAATCTTTAGAGATAAGAGTTCTGATTTTGTATGTTATCAATTAGGTGATGATTTTGGCTTGGTTTCTGTGTATGTTTGTGTTGGTTGTGTGATGTTTGAAATGGGATGGCGTATTCTCTCTTTACGTGGGTAGGTTGATATATGTGGATTTAATCTATAATAAGGCATGACAATTGCTTGACAAATGTTCTCTTAGAAAGAAATTGGTTGTTATCTATCATATGGCTTAAAGCATGACGGGTGGGGCTTAGGTCCAGTGTCTAGTAATCTTGGACCCGTTGAGATGATGACATATGTCCAAAAGTGGACATATGTCACAATCTGACTGTCGAAGACACTAGATGCATTGGACCTAAACCAAGTCCAAACTGTACTATTTGAAGAAGGCAAGTCAAAAATCATACTTAATGGGTAGATGTATTGCAATTGTATTTGATCCATATACTAAAGAGGAATAAGATAGACTATAGGAATTTTTAGGAAAATATGTATGTGGCCAACTCTTTTTTTTTTTTTTTTTTTAAATAATTTTTTTTATTAACTCTGTTGCCAACGAGGTGAGGCTTTTAAAAGGGCTGTTGTCTTAACAAAGGTCATTTTTATTTATTTATTTTTTTATACAGTTTATGTTCTTATTTGGGGTGCTTTTTTTGTTCACAGGAGATTGTTATAAAATTGGGAAACTATGTTGCCAATGAACTGAGGCTTTTTAACTACTTCTTGTCTTACAGGTCAGCTCTTTTTTATAGTTTAAGTTTTTATTATTATTGGTCAATTATATGATAGGTTGTTGATATTCTATTTATTATAGCTTTTAATATTTTCATTTTAACGGTAGTCACAATTCTACTAGAACTTTCTATTTTCTTGTCAATAAATTTTCAAGTGATTAAAAAATATGGCAAGTACTTAGCTGTGATATTGTGTAGTAATTGCTTATTTTCTTAACAAATGTCAGTTTTTTTTTTTTTTTTTTTTTTGGTGATTACAAAAATATGGTTAGTATTTAGCCCCGATAATGCATTAATAATTTCTTTTTCTCTTAACAAAGGTCAGCTACTGTTTTACAGATAATGTCCATGTTATTACTGGTAATTTGTAAATTATATGACAGATTGTTAATATGCTTTTCGTTAAAGCTTTTAACCAAAATTGTTAACTCTCTAATACATATGCTTGATGAAAACAATGCTTTGGTTAAGGTTTTCAGAATGGCCAGGGGTTGCTACACTTAATAAAATACCGCAGATATGAGATTGCATCTCATCTATTGCTGTACCAATCATTCTTCACAGTATAATCTACCTACTACCCCAGAAGTTACTGGTCTTATTGTGGGTGATTTTGACCCTAATAATAGGTATCGTGATATTATTGTTGAGGATCGTGATAGTGGGCTCCGACGTATTAGTGAAATCCATCCAGCTTTTATGGCTATGCAATATCATCTGCTTTGCCCTTATGGTGAGGATGACTTCTCTCTTGGTATACCAAATAGATTAAGAGGCTCAACACATGAAAGTGAAAATTCAACTATTACAATGAGAGAATATTATGCATTCCGTATCCAACAACGACTTAGTGAAGGCAACACAATAATTTCTGGTGGTAGACTTTTTCAGCAATATATCCAACAACGACATATATTGTTGTATTGAAGGAATTCGTTTGTGGTGGATACCAAAAAAAAAAAAAAAAAACATACTACCTAAGAGCTGAGATATACAGTGGCCTTAAAGATGCAGTACAACAGGGAGACACAACTCCAGCATCTTTTGGTAAAAGAATAGTTTTACCATCTTCTTTCACTAGTGACCGAAGATACATGATTCATAACTATCAAGATGCCATGGCAATATGTCGGTGGGCAGGCAATCCAGGCCTCTTCCTTACTTTTACATGCAATCCTAAATGGCCAGAAATAGTTTCTTCCTTAGAATTGATTCCTGGTCAAAAACCAGAAGACAGACCAGACATTGTTGCAAGAGCTTTTAAAATAAAATTGGATGCACTTTTGCAAGACATAGAGAAAGGACAACATTTTGGCAAAGTACTTGCAGGTAATACGAACTGAAGATACATTTTTTCCCTGAATAATTATCATGATTTTCTGAAACATGCTTGCTCATTATTTATTTTAATTTCTCCCGTCATTTATATTCTATGCACTTGTATACGCAATTTACAAACAAAAACAATATATATTAATGTCCCTTTATATATTTTAAATAATAAAATGCAATATTCTCTTCTTCCTTTTTTCATTGTAGCATCACTTAAATAATAAAATGTAATATTCTCCTTTTTTATTCATTGTTTTATCTAATGCTATCCTCCGTATGATAAACCAAAAAAAAAGAAAAAAGAAAAAAGAAAAAAGAGACCAATAACATCACTTAAATAATAAAATGCAATATTTTTTCATTGTTTTATCTAATTCTATCCTCCATATGATAAACCCAAAAAAAAAAAAAAAAATTGACCAATAACATCACTACAATTAACCATTTCCGTGTAGTAGCATCGGTTACATACTAGTTTACATTAATGTAAGTTTAATGTAAACATAGAGATATTGTGAAAAATATTGTTACATACGTTCAATTTCTTATGTGTAAAAATAAAATAATAAAATATTAAACTAGGACCTAGCATAGCTAAAATAATGGTATTGTCTTGTGAAAATGTTGTGGCATTTTGTTATATCCCAATATTTTTAGAACTATTAAGGTGTAAGTTCCTTATAGGTAAAATAAAAAAAAAAAAAAAAATTATTAGATTGGGATCTATCACGATTGAAAATAGAAGTATTGTGAAAATGTTGTGTTATTTTGTTGTGTTCTTAAACTTCTTTTTTGGTTTTGTCAAATTGAGTGAGCCAAAATTTATTGTTTCACGCACAGTTTTCTTGGGCTAGTTTGTTTGTTTGTTTTATTTTTATTTTTACGCACCATTTAAATTTTAAAGTAAAATAAGAAGAAGATAGTTTTACATAAAAAGCTCCTACTTAGCATTATAGTTGACTTAGAAAGCCCACACTCTTATAAATTAATTGTGTTGGGCCAGAAATACTAAGCACCACTATTCTAAGTGGACCTGTGACCATTTTTGAACCCTTACAGCTAGGAAGGATCTAAGGACAATTTTGTCCGAAAGATCCACCAGTGAGCCTTTCGCATATTCTTTTTTACATTCTCCTTGATTTGGGGAGATTATTTTTTGGTGGGCCTAGAGAAAAATGAACTGAGTCTCAAGATTTTCTCCCCCTTCCCCCTCCCAACCAAACTCCCTCTCATCCATTTTCTCTCCTATTTTTCCCTCCATTTTTTCCACCCTCCTCATACTCACCCTAACCAAACGTCTTGTAAATGAGAAAGTAAGGTTGAAAAGGAGAAGGAAATGGAAGAACTAATAACTTGAGCTTATGGAACTCTACACAAGGTCATTTGAAGCACTAGACAGAGTTAAGCAATGACCTAAGACACCCACCCAAAAAAAAAAGGGCCCCAAATTTTAGTGTGCGTTTGGATACAACTTATTTTTTGAAAAACTGAAAACACGGTAGCAAAATAATTTTTAAATGTGTAAAAAATTACTGTTCACTCTTTTTTTACTGTTCATATGCCTTGGTGCACTGTTCATCACGCCCCATGAACGGTGCACCAGGTGCTGGTCTTAAAAAAAAAAAAAAAAAAAAACTGAAGACGCGCAAGGAGTCCAAACGTGGATGTGAACGTGCTATCCAAACCAACCTTTAATCAATAGAAATATTTCTTTTATCTATGAAAATATTAATTAGGTCCCAAATGTTAACTAATGAATAAAAGGTAATTTTTTTTCGAAGTAAAAAAAAATCAATGAATGTGTGACTAAAATTGTTCCTATTCTTTATGAGAGTTCCAGAGTATAAAACTCATTATCCTCTCAGACATAGATGCTAGAAAGTAACTCTCTATCTCTCTTAATGAAACAAAACTGAATTCAAGGGGAAAAAAAAAAAAAATCTCAAACCTCATTCTTTTCTATACAAATGGCTAGAAAGTATTTTTATTTTATTTTTTTTTTTTAACTTTGAACTTCCTAATTTGCGCTTCAAACTTTCTTCTTCATTGAGTGTTGCCAAAGAGGCTGAGCTACCGTTGATTATGCTCTTTAGGTTTCTTCTTTAAAAATTCTGCTTCTTTTTGCGCTTTTACTTTGTACTTGCTTTTCTGTAAAGTCTTTACATTCTGACATAGGCGTTGATAAATGCCTCGTTCTATCATTTTACTAACTTACAAATTGGGGTGGCGTAGGGACGTGGGTAGAGGTAGCATAGGTTTTATAAAATAAACCAAAAAAAAAAAAAAAAAAAAAATCACAAACCACTACATTATTAAGGTTTAGTTGGATACCGCTTATTGTTGAAAACTGAAAACACTATAGTAAAATAATTTTTAAATGTGTAAATTGTGCCATAGGACTCTATTTTAAAGTTGTTTTTGCTGAAAAAATACTTGCAGGTCCTATGAACAGTGCATGAGACCCACTTAAAAAAATGCACCATTGAAAAACGTGCTTCCCAAACAGAGACTTAGTTTATTGACATACTTAAGTTTTCACCTTCAATTTCTTTGTTTCTTTACACATAGAGAGATGAAATTCTATATAGTAACTAAGATCCTAGATGTCAACAAATTAAAAAATATATATATATATATATATATATATATATATATATATAAAATATCATAAAATTTTTCAATCATAGTTGTTAGTACTTGGTTGCTTTACTCAAATAGATAGTGGTTCATCAAAAAAAAAAAAAAAAAAAAAAAACCTCAATAGATAGTGTCTCTACACTCAAATTTTTTTTTTTCCTAGTCTATTATAATGTCATAGATAGAGTTTTTTTTAAAATTTTTTTTAATTTTATTTTTTTTAATATTGTATTATAAATGTCAAGAAGAAAATGTACATATAGATATGAAAAAAATAATTGAAAAGAAAAGTGAGGAATGGAAAAATTAATTGAGTATCAAAAAGGGTTTTGGAATAAATCAGTTACTAGTGATAAAAACAGTATAACATAAAATTTAAGTGAAAATCTTGCAAATGAATAAGAAATTCATCAAAAAGATTCGCAACACTAGTTGATTCTAAGGGTGTGTTTGTTTTGGGTGAAAATCACTTCTGGAAATGCTTTTCAGGAAATGAGGTTATTTGGTTGGTCCGGAAAATTCTATTTCCGGAAATTGAAATCCGTTGACCGAAAAAAAATGCCTTTGACCACGGAAATCATTTTCCACTTCCATTTTCACTTCAAAGTATTTCCGGAGAGAGAGAGAGAGAGAGAGAGAGAGAGAGCGCGCGCGCGAGAGGAGAAGAAGAGCTCGGTCGCCACCCAACGATCGCCGGCGAACTCCGAGCTCCGGTCCGTGCCGATCTCGCGAGCTCGGTCCGACGCGACCGCAATCCGAGATTGCGATCTCGTGAAGCACTGCGCCGATCGCGATTGGCGCGGTGCTTCGTGAGATCGCGATCGACGCTTCGTGAGATCGCGCCGTCGATCGCGATCTCGATCGGTGCTTCGCGAGATCGCGATCGACGCTTCGCGAGATCGCGATCGACGCTTCGCGAGATCGCGATCGACGCTTCGCGAGATCGCGCCGTTGATTGCGATCTCGCGAAGATCGAGATCACGCCGTCGCGAGATCGCGATCTCGGATCTCGCCTTCGCGAGATCGTGCCGGCGAGATCGCGATCTCGGATCTCGCTCGTTGATGATTTTTTTCCTGGGTTTGTCTTTTCCTTCTTCTTTTCCAAACACCAGAAAATATTTTCCGGAAATTTTTTTGAAATGCAACCAAACATATGAAAACATTTTCCTTTTCGAAAATAGCATTTCCGAAAAATGGAATATTTTCCGGAAATGCTTTTACACGAACCAAACACGACCTAAGAGCTTTCCATTCTCCTTCTCCTCTAGATGTTCATTCAACTCTTTGCACCGATTCTTACAGTGCCATTTCTTGTGATAATAAAAGTACTCTACATCTTTCTTTGGATGTGATCTAGATTGAGATTTGTTTCTGCAAGAGCTCCTTCCTCTTGACCTACTTCTACCGCAAATGCTTGATTCTGACTTTACAATAAGTCCATCACCATCTTGCTTTCTCTACATCAGCCCGAGAACAATCACCATCTCGCTTCATCTTCATCGCCTTGAGAACGATCACCTCCTCGAGTTCTATGGTGTCTCCTTCTCATATGTCAAAGTATTTAGAAGATGCTCAAAAGTTGTAGAAGGCAATGCTAATAAAGTAACACTTTATCTTTGTCCTCATAACTTACTCCAAAATTTGACAATTGGGTGTTCAACATGTTAAACGTGTTGAGATGCTCCAACAGATTCGAAATTTTGACAATTGGGTGTTTAACATATAAAACGTGTTGAGATGCTCCAGCAGATCCGAATCGTCTTTCATATGTAAACCATAAAATTGTTTCTTCACTTACAACTTCTTTTTCATATAGAGACTTTCTAATTTGTTCCAAACTTCTTTTGCTGTCTTTGCTTATAAGATGTTGTGAATGACCTCATCACCTAGGTTGAGATGAATTGTGTTGATTGCCTTCTCATCCATATCTACTCATTCTTCTTCCTACATCTTTTCCAAGGGATCATTTTAGACATCGGGTTCTAAATGAAGCACTGAAGGAAAGGCTATAACTAGCCAACCATTGAAATTATATCTACTCATTCATTCACATCTACTCATTCTTCTTCCTACATGGTTTTTGGTTATGTGAGTGCTAAAATAGCTTTTTTGTTAAAATAACTCCAATGTGAATGCTCTAAGAATCAAAACCTAATAAAAGGTAACCCAAATCTTTGTAAATTTTATAGCATAAGAAAGAAAGAAAAGGGAGAGACAATAAAGATCAAAATTTGAAAATTTACTTTGATTTGATTGGGTGCTTGAATTAGTAGCCAATGTAGGTAAACGAAATGTTACAATCTCCAAGACTGATTTCTAAACTGGCATCCTCATTATAAGTTGGCCTTGCATGAAACTGCAAATTGAAAGATAGGAGGGACAAAGACAATGTGACACAATTAGATATATGATGAAGGGCAACACAGTTTGTAACAAAAATTACATATGGAAGGGGACTTACCTCTTGATGTAATAGTAACAAAAGTCAGTCAAGATGAATGTTTGGACTATTTCTGCGAGGAGAGCAGCCCCAAACCAGAAGTAGCCGCTACCAATCAAATAAAAATACTTTCCACCGGTCTCGTAAAGCTGCTTGCATTTATTTGTTCCCATCATTAAGGCACAAAAGAAAGGTTATTTTCTAAAAGTAAAGCCACCACCAAACATAATGATATAGGTGGCTGAATTTTGCAAAATTTTTGCTTTATCTCTCTGTGTTGTGATTCACAGCACATAGTATTTTGTACAGACTATGAATGAAGCAAAAAAGAGAGAATTTAATCAACACTAATGTCACTAATAAATTTTTAAAAGCATAGATAGTCCCATTCCTTGTTATTCTAAGTATGATACAGTCATATAGACCTAATCTCATAGACTAGATTCAAGTGTTGTTAAATATTTTAGTCCAAAGGCTTAATTCATAACTAATCAGATAATATGACTTTGTTATGAATGCTATGTGGCCTGAATTTTGACATCATGCAAATTCCTGGAACCAATTAGCACAAGGATCTATTCATAAATGCTGAGAAATACATTTAGACAAACCCATGGCCAGCATCACATGAGTTGTGCTTGAAAGTTAAGAATTTAATCCAACTGAGGTGGTATACAGCTTACAGATATATTAACAAGTCTAATATATATTTCCTTTGGTGGGAGGGACCCCTTGGGGGTGGCCCGAAAATGCTGGCTAGAAGTTTTGAATCCAGGACCTAATAGATCTCCTGAGGCTTTTTGAACTACTGGAGCAATCCCTTGGGGTTAAATTAACAATTCTAATATGGGGTTCTCATGATTGGCCTCAAAATAATAGAATAAGTTTATGAAGCATTCCAAGCATAGCAAATGTTGAAACTTTACTGAAATCAAGAATGGAGTGGTTTGTTAAAAACCAATGTCTGATAGTGTATATGTTGCGAAATAAGTTGAGAATCCAATGGCTACATTAATATTTCCCTCTAAAATAAAAGAAGCTATATACTTGCAAATACTATATAACTATAAAATATTGTATCAGTAGAGTTGAACTCTGCAGCAAACAGTTTTATTAACTTTCCAATTGTGAACCAATGAAGTGTCCTTGTTTTATAAAACTTGGAAATTGGGGAGGATAAATATCCATATTAGATACACAATATATTCAATATACACAATATATTGAGGATATAGTTGTTTTAATGATGATTTATTCAATATATTCTTTCTTTTGAACAACATCTGAAAAGATGTCATTGAGCTTGTTCAGGCAATAATTCATAGTGTTCTTCCCCATAAATACTTTTTAAACTTGAATCAAGTAAGAATACTATTAGTAAAATTAAGGAATATTTAGTTGCTCAGGCAAAACACTCATTACTAAGTTGTTCCCTTCTAGCAAGATTTTTCCAGTTCCACACAGAGTCCACTAAATTTTCATGGATGCAATAAAAATAGTCATATTGAACTCAGATTGAGTTTAAGCATCATGTGATCCTACAATGTCTCACCATAATTATCCAATGAGCGCATGCCAAAAATCTTGAAACTCCCAGTGCAAACACATAATGGGCTGTAAATGGTTCAATCATCTGAAACAATATAGCCAGAATGACCAAAATTAGTATGAATTTCCTAGAAATTTATAAAATGCTGAGTTTAAAGTAAAGAGAGGAATGAAGCTAAAACCTTTGCATTCTGCATCAGACGGAGCTGAGGCAGCACTGAAATGGTTTCCAAATATGAACCAAATGCCCAGAGGATTCGACAAATGAGAAAATGATATGTAGTATTAGGGTGGATAAGTATGGCAAGGATAGCACAAGGCACCACCTGTCATAGAATAACCAGCAGAACATCCTTAATTCATCTCTCTTTATACTTTGCTAAAACAACAGCTGTCTAAATATTTTTTTAATATCTAAGATTAAATGGCAGTCATTATGAAGTGTTCAATGCAATATATTAATAAAACATTTTGAAAGAATAGCTAATAACTTGACATCAATTCTCATGTTGTTCCATACAATGGTACAACAAAACATCCTTTTGATGTTTACAAAGATGCGATACAAAATAAAAGCTAATGAAAAATATGTATTTTTATTTTAAATATCACCCATACTAGTTCAATTCCTTGACAGAATTCCAAACACATACTAATTTCTGTCATGTAATGTTTTACAGTGGCTAATTATGTTTAGCTCAAAAGATGAGCATTTCAACAAAAAATGAAACATGTAAGAATGCAATAATAGTGCAATAGACTGAGGAGAAACAAATGAATCGGGCATTATTGTTCACCACATAAGATAATTTCCTAGCAGTATGTTCAATAACCTTGATACTAAATCAACTTCTTCTTTAAACAAAAAGGCAATACCCATAGGGTGTGTTTGGATAGAACTTATTTTGCTGAAACTGAAAACTGAAAACTGAAAACATTGTAGCAAAATAATTTTTAAATGTGTGAATAGTATCGTGGGACCCATTTTTAATGAAAAAATTGCTGAAAAGTGTAATTTGTGGGTCCATGAACAGTGCACAAATACACTGTTCACGGACAAAAAGTCAACAAGTGCGGCTAAAAAAAAAAAAAAAAAAAAAAAAAACTGAAACGAAACGCAGGAAACGCAAAACGTAGACGCAAAAGCTCAAAACAAACACACACATAATATTAGATGTAATCACCCTGGTGGCAACATTATGGGTTTTATACATGATCCGGTTCAAGTTGAAGTCAACCTACATCAAGGAGCTTGACAACTTTCCCTTATATTATTTGGTAACAACATTTCTACTTCTTCTGTTCAGATTTAAAAATTTAGCCTATAATCATTCCTTTCCTTTAAATTTATTATAATATACATTACTTATCCTTGCTATAATGAGTATTATTCATAGGGTCCGTTTGGATTGAGCTTATTATTTTACTTGAAACTGAAAGTTGCTGAAATTAAAAACTGAAAACATTGTAGCAAAATAATGGTGACCAACCTTGCAGCTACGAACAGAGCTGTGAGTTCTTGAGTCTTTAACGAGAGGCCTGAACAGGGCAATAAAACATTATTACTGAACTACCAATACTCCTCAAACTTAATTAATGAGTAGAACTCAACACATATCTTTGTGAAGGTAGATAGAAAATAAAAAGTTTCGTGCTTGTAACACACTCACACTGGAAACCTTAACACCACGTCAAGAAATGCTATAGAAAGAGAATTCCTATTTTCATGAAAAAAAAAGTTAATTTTTTTTTGGGTTGCTGTTATTGTTGTTAAGACTTAAGAGTCACATGCCAAACAAAAGTTAAAAAAAGAAGAAAAGAAAACAGGATATGAAACAATTTGCACTATCTTTTAAAAAAAATTTCCTTGAAACTTTTTGTTTTCCTATCATTCACTTTGTGTCTTTTTCTATTCTCCAAAATTATCAAAACAGCATATGGTAGCATATTTTCAATAGATAACTCCAGAGCAAATTACAGAATTTATTATTATTCCATAAAAATGCTTAAATATTAAGTTCTAAGACAACCAAACAGACCCCAATAATTGCGGAACAGGTTATGGAAAAAAAAATGTTTGGGTTGCATAGATTTTATATAATTTGCTAATTTTGGTGTATAAAGCAAGAAAATAATAAAATTGAAATAGGGACCTCAAGTTCTAATTCCATGTCCCAAATTCTCACATCCATATGCAATGTAACATTATAAAATCTTTTTCTTTTCAATCGGTAAGTTATACACACATCACACACACACGCACACACATATATATATAGAGGTACATAAATGGAATGGTACTTTAAGGTGGTTTGAACCAAAAACATATAATGCTACAAAAGATGTTATTATCACTGAGTTATTGCAAATTACAATTTATTCTTATTATATGTTGTATCATAAAAAATTTTGTTTAATTTTTTTGTTAATTATATTAGTTTATATTTTCAAAATTATATTTTTATTTACTTTTTGATAAGTTCAAAATTAATAACTTGTCAACATTATCTTTTAATCTTTCCCCTGAATTAAAATCCTAGTTGTGTCTTCTCAAAAAAAAAAAAAAAAAATCCTAATTGTGCTACTTTCCTTAATCATTAAAATCCTAGTTGTGCTACTAAAAAAAAGACTGGTCATTGATTTAAACTTAATTCCCAAGTATGCATGCCCTCCTCGGACATGATGTTTAGACTTTAGTCAATAAAGTATAAGAAACTCAACTTTTTTTTTTTAATATTTTTTTTGGAAGAAAAATAAAAGGAAAAATTATAATTTGTCTTTTAACAATTTGGTCAGACCACAATTTAGTTTACATTCTTTAGTTAGACATGCTTTAGAAATTACAAACTTTGTTGCGTGAATGGAGGATGTTCCACCACCTATGTTTTTTGTTGTCTAAGATGACATTGTCGGTTTTCGTTAATGAAAGTTCATGGTTTGGCCCCTCAAAAAAAAAAAAATATAAAAAAATTTCAAGTGATACATTTTACCTTTTATGGTTTGGATTAAAAGTGAAATTGTTAGGATTTCGTCCAAAGTACGCCTAATGATGTCATTTTTACTCCGAACTTTATGGATCAAAATGTAAGCATTGAGTTGGGCTCAAAATAAGAGCGGAGAAGGTCGTAGAACTAAATTGTTATTGGGTCAGATTAAAAGGAATATTTGTTTGTCCAAAAATTACAAAATCTATTAATCTGAATGTAATTTAGCTCTTTTTTTCTATTAATCAAAAATTTTAAAAATCAAATATAACAATTAAAAGTTTATGGACTAAATTATGATTTTGCCAAACAGCATATAGAATCTAAACAAATATGTTGAAAATTTAAAAAGATAAATATTCCCAAAAAAAAAAAAAAAAAATTAAAAAGATAATTTAACACACCAGACAAAACAAATCAACAACAGCTTCTGGTTATCTTAAAAATTGATAAGACATGCAGTGAAGGTATATAAATATAGATGCATGTACCAGAACAAGTCTTTTTGGTGGTGAGTTTGTAAATCAAGACAATGATCCCCAAAGCATGGATGAATTCTGAGCCAATGTAGAAGTGGTTGAGATCATGAATGGTAAGCTTCAAAGCCACCAAAGCTAAAAGTGCAACCATTGCACCAAGACAAATCTTCATCCTCATAGATTGCTTCTTCACCCATTCAGACAACACATTCATAGGTGAACTCCTCTTCCTACCCATGATGATCACTCTCTTAGCTCTAGCTAGACACACAAAACTCAAACCAAACAAGAGAGCGTTTTTGTTTTGATGTTGTGTGGGGGCAAGTACTAAGAGTAAGAGAGCCTTTTTTTAAAGATATGAAGAGAGCCTGCAGTTGGTATAAAAATATGGAAAGTTCTTAGTTTATGTAGCATTTATTTTGTTTATCAAAAAAAATGTAGCATTTATTTTGTTTCTATGTTGGTGAGAGCTAATGAGGGGTTGACACGTTAGATAATATTTAAGGATATTGGATTCTATTTGAAGTGGGTATGTGTAATTTCCTTGTTTAGTACTACTGATTTCTGGAGATGTAATAAAAGTAATGGTTGAATTAATATGTGTCTTTAGTCTATTTGTTGATGGATTATTTAAAAAAAAAAAATTTTGATACAATTTTTATGAGAAATATAAAAAATTGTAAAAAAAAATCATAAAAAAGTTAAATTTTTTTTTTTAAACCAATACCCTTAAGAGCATCGGTTAAGTTTTTCCATAAATTAATATATTCTTAAGTTTTGACTTTTCTGGGACTTTTAATTTACCATTGAAGTCTTGGTTGAAGGTGGTGAAGAATTGAATGGATTTTTTTAAAAGGGTAAAATGTAATTATTATTATTATTATTATTATTGGGGCATTGCCATACAAATCCAAAAACTACAAAATTTTCAATAAAAAAATTGTCATAACCTCCTATAAGGAGAGAGAGAGGGATGACCCCTTCCCCTTAGTAACAAAGTGTCTTTCTTAGTTCTTAACTTACTATTCCTCCATGTTTCTCAACCACAAAAATAAAAGAAACTTATTCCTCGTCTTTTAATCCCTTTTTATTTTGAAAAAAATTATTATTTTAGAATTTTATTATTTTGCTTACCAATTAAGGAGATTGATCCAATTTGAGTAATTGGGCTGATATGGTTATAAATCCAATGGTTTCTTATCTTGTAAAATTATGAAGCTATATCCTATATAAAACAAAAATCGATATTTCTAACATTTCTTTCTATTATATTTATTTATGGATATTCATTTTTTATTCTTATCTAAAATCTGTAGTTGTATGAATAGAGGAATTATTGTCCGATCTGAGTCATGTATTCCATCATGACTCAGGGTTTTGCATAAGGCTATCTTACTTTTTCCTCAAAAAAAAAAAAAAAAAAAAATTGTAATTGTATCATGCCAAAAGTTATTTATATATTTATTTTAAAAAAGAGATTTTTGACAGTCCATTGGTGTCATAGTATTCTTTGTGATGTTTCATGAATGTTCAAATTCAACTTCTTTTTTTTCCTAACAAAAAAAATTGACTTCTTTTTCTCCCACTTTTATTTTTTTTTTTTTAAAAAAAGATCTAGTAGTGAAATTAAAAGTATTAATTAAAAAAGGCAAAAGTCATATAAGATGCAGCGTGCTAGATAGGGTGGCAGACATAGTTCCCTCCCTAAGCTCCCTTGGGCGAGGCCTAGCTAGAATAAATTCTTTGGGTAGCATTCATTTCCTAGCAGCCTAGCAAGGTCCATCATCCTATCATGCTCAAGTATTATACAAATTAATTAAAATCATATGTAAAATAAAGAAAAATACTTTAATAACATTTTTGAAATTCACACAAAATAATAAAAGGATAAAGTTCATTCTAAATCCTCTAAGATTGGGTCAATTATCATTCTGGTGTTCAAAGTTTGAATTTTGTCAATTTCACCCTTCAAATTTGCATCCGGAGGTTAATGCAGTCATATTGTCTACTTCTGTTAGACAATTTTCCATAATGCCAACTAAAATGACATAATTTTAGGTGATTTTTTTAACATTTTTATTTTAAATAAAATTTTGAATCATTGAAAAAAAAGGAAGCCAAAAGTTGTTAAAATTAGAAAATGAAACATGGCAATTTTGTTTGATCTTTTAATTAAAATAAAGTTATATGCCCAAACCAATGTAGCCTATTTCAAACCCAACCTCTTTGCTCTTCCTTGTCATTATTTGGACGATGAACTTCAGGCTAACCAGATCTAATTTTTGGTCTATGAGTCAAACTTTAACAGATTTTGACCATTGTCCAATACGGCTACCTTGGCAGTTACAGCCAGCGATTTCTCTACATTAAGTGTGTGTTTGGATTGAGATGTAAAATTAAAATTATTTTACTATTCAACTTATTTTTGATACTATTCATGAGCTTCACTGCACTTTTTGTTACTATTCATGGGCTCCACTATACTATTTCAACTAACTTTTATATTTATTTACAGTACTTTTAGTAATAAGTTTTCAATTTTAGCAAAATAAGCGGTATTCAAATGCACCCTAATCAATGAAAAATATTAAGATTAATGTTGATGGGGTTGGTTAATAACTTATTATGGACCCAATACAAACTCTTCTTTGTTCTTAAGCCAAGCTAGTGCAGTTCTCATATTATACCTAAAACCTCCAATATGACAAAATATACCTAAAACCTTCTAAATGATCGAAATATCATTAAAACCTTTAAATGTCAAAATACTTATGGAAACATTCATTTCAAATGATTGAAATATACCAAAAACCTCTAAAATGACTAAAATATCCTTGAAATTTCAAAAAGATAAATGAAATAAACCATAAACCTCCAAAATGACTAAAATATCCTTGAAATTTCAAAAAGATGAATGAAATACACCATAAACCTCCAAAATGACAAAAATATCCTTCAAAAACCTCTAGGATGATTGAAATAGGGGATTCTGGCATTTTACCCCTTTTTAAAAAAAAATTGGCAATATGCCCCTGTTTCCAAACTATATAGGGGCGTGCCCCTGTTTCGATACTCGATTTTATCAAAATCGAGTTATGCCCGATCAAACTTAAAAGAAAAAAAAAAAAGAAAAAAAACAAAAAAAAAAAAAGCATGGAATTCGAGTTTAGGGAGCTCGAGTTCCAAAACGCCACTATTGGGCTTAAAAACACCACTATAGGGCTCCCTGAACCTAGTATGGGGCGATTACACTTATTAAAAAAAAAATTTGCAGGAAAACGCCACCATAGGGCTTTAAAACCTCACTTTAGGGCTTAAAAACGCCACTATAGGGCTCCCTGAACTTGGTATGGGGTGATTACACTTATAAATTTTTTTTTTTTGCTGGAAAACGCCACTATAGGGCTTTAAAACGTCACTATAGGGCTCCCTGAACCTGGTATAGGGCGATCACACTTATAAAAAATAATTGCAGGAAAACGCCACTATAGGACTCCCTGAACCTGGTATGGGGCGATCATACAAAAAAAAAAAAAATTGCATGGAACTAATTTTTTTTAAAGTTTGATTGGGCATAACTCGATTTTCTACAAATCGAGTATTTAATTGAAACTCAATTTTAAGGTAATCGAGTATCGAAACAGGGGCACGCTCCTATATAGTTTGGAAAGAGGGGCATATTGCCAAATTTTTTTAAAAAAAAATGGGTAAAATGCCAAAATCTCTGATTGAAATATGCCCAAATCCACCAAATTGGCCAAAATATCATTGAAACCTCTAAAATTTCCAAAATATTCCAAAACTTCTAAAATGGTTGGAATACATCCAAAACCTTTTGAATGGCCAAATTGAGGTTGTAGTTTCAAGTTAGCTGGAAATAGTTTCAAATGGAATTTTAAATAAGTTGGAAATATATGACTAATAAACTTCTCTGTTGAACTAGAGTGCTTGCAAAATTGAAATAGATTGATAGGGACACTAGGTGCAAAATTAGAATTCTTGCAAAATTTATGGCCTGTTTGGATAGAGGGGGGAAGGAGGGGGAGTAGAGTAGTGTTGGCTAAAAATAAGCTAATTTTGTTTACTCTACTCTACTCTACTCCCCCTCCTCCCCCTCAATCCAAACGGACCATTAATTAGAATAGCTAGCATTTGAAACAAAATAAGAGTAAAATTAGAATTTGATTTGAATCCTTTATTGAACTTCTTTGTTATAATATATTACATAAAAGCACATTGTGTGACAGTGTTAGAGTGAGAAACATGACGACGCACAACATACTACCATAGTATGTCTATTTGATGAATAGATTAAATAACATGATAAATTGTAATTTGGCACTCAAATATGGGGTCTATTCAATTGTAGTAATAGAATTTTAATTTTTAGAATTTTTGAAACTTTATTAATGCTGTATCACATATAGTAGACTATCTTAGTAATTTTAATATACTTGTAGAGTGAGACACATGACGAAGCACATTGTATGACAATGTTAAGTATGTAAAGTAAGGACCATAATCATTTCCATTTAAAGTTTTCCCCATTTCATTTATTTCACAATTAAAATTTTATTTTGTAGATATAATATTGTATAGACTGTCATGTCATTTTAAATTGTAATGATGTGATACTCTGTACTTTTTTAGATTTGTAAAATTTAATTTGAACAATATAATGTGAAGGCTTAAATAGTGTAAAATACTATAGCTAATTTAGACCCCAAATTTTAAAAACATAGCTTGATTGCTTTTATTCTAACTTATTTAAGTGCGGAACAAGAGTAAATGATACGCAATAACCAAAACTACTCTTTAAGCCATAACTACAAGCAACAACAACAAATATAAAGCTTAAAAAATAAGGAAAGGGAGATGCAAATACAAGATAACATTGAGACGTATTATCGAAGAGGAAATTGAAATACTCGTTGAAAAACCTCTCCATAGTCCTCCAGGCGGAAATTGATCCACTAGTGAATAAAGTTGGAGTACAAAAATATCAAAAAGACCCTTCAAGCCTAATCTACCTAGTGTACCTAAAACCTCCAAGTTCTAGCTACCACGGCTTCATGGAGCCATGTCTTCACTAGTTATTCGGGTCCTACAATTAGCTCCAAATTACATCTGCCAATCGATGGCTTCTTCCAATACTTCCCATATGCACCAAAACTTTTCTCAACACTTAGATTGGGTGAGGTAAATGTTTAGGCTAAGATGGAGATGTACGTGTAGAGGAAAACTTTAGAGAAATAGTGTAGACCATTGTGGGTATACAATCTCTATCTCTTAAGTGTGTAGCTAGGTTTTCTCTCTCAAAAGTTCCTTGGAAAAACTCTTTACAATTTCGTGGGTAATGAGGGCTTATATAAGTGATGATGCCGTAAATATCACCAGTGAGTTACATGATCCTTGCACGCTTGTAACGATACTTGCAGAGAAAAGAGAGAAGACCTAACAAAGAGCACTAGTGTGGTGTCGGTCAAATACCTTCTAAAGGTCAAGTTAGAACTATTCTCACAACTCTAGAGCGCTAGAGAGGGGTAAATTATGCGTACCTCGGTTTGTGAGGGTATTGAGACTTTTATAGTAGTAAAAGGTTGACCTCTCTTTCTGGTTGTGGAAATCTTTTCCTTATAGGAATCCTCTTCAATGATCCCGAGCGTGATGGACAAGACTCCTCCTTGTAGAGAAGCTCTTTATGGACCCGCGTATCTTCAGGAACCCTCTTAGTGCTAGGATTCTATGGTGGTTTGCATGTATCGCAAGTATTCTACCTCTAGGATTTTTGGTTGCTATGTAGATGCATGGCCTATTCCTATCAAACCTTCGTATGAGTTGGGCCAGGCTTCTACCGGCCCATGGACTTGAGCCCGTCAGGCCCATCTTTATGAAGATCTGTCATCCTAGATTCTACCCTCTTCAGCTGCCCCTTCACCCTATGGGCCCGTCATCATTTAGTGGAAGAACTCGTGGGGTGACGGTTTCAAGGATATAGGGATGATAGTTCCAATGCTTGTGGGTTGTGGGTTCAACATAGATGCCAGGACCCGTGCACACCCCGACAGTACATTCGGAGGTCATTTATGACGCATTACACGTGTTGCTCTCCTATTAGGTTTTATATCGGATCGAAGCGTTGCTTCGCCTTCCGTGCACTTCCTATATAAATATCATACCTTTCCTTTCTCATTTCTCCATTTTTTGCTGAAACACCTTGTCGGAGCGCAATCATCAACCTTGTTAGAGACCACTCCGTCCTGTAGTTGTATTTGTCACTAACAAACTTCCTCCGTTTACTTATTAAATTGGTGAGCACTCTCTTTTTTCACAAGTTTCTTTTTCCTTTCGCTACTCTACATTTTTCTAGATTACATAAACCCGTCATCCCTTCTAGACCCGTCAGAGTCTTAGGTTTTTGTCGTCACGTGTAGGCAATGTCTAGTGCGTCAAGTAATCGATTAGTTATCCATGACGAGGTGGATTACGAGGAAGTATTCACGTCCGGTCATAAAGAACAAGAGAGTACAAGCGAAGATAGGAGTTCGTCTACATCTTCTTCATCCTCAACAAATGAGGATAGGGAGATGGACGTCCCGGAGGAAGTTTCTGATGATGACGAGGATCAACAAGTAAGGTCTGTCGTAGGTGTTGATGGACTTAGGGAGTTCATCATGTTGCCAAAGTGGACGGTGCACAATTTTAGGTCCACCATCAAGGAAAATCACTTCAATACACTTAGGGACAATTTCCAAATTCCGGATAACATTCCCATCCATCTACCTTATGCGTTAGAGAAGTGCTATTATGAAGGGGTAAAAGGTGTCGGGGTGTATGAACAGATGTTGAAGGCAAGACTTAGGTTCCCACTAAGTTCCCTTCACCGTGAGCTTCTCAAGCATCCGGGTCTATCTATCAACCAAATATCCCCAAACGCCTGGAGGGTCTTCATAGCAATGGAGGTTTTGTATGGTGCTATGAGAGACGGAGCTAGGAGGCTGACGGTGCGGGAATTCCTTCATTGCTATCGTTCGGACGAAATAGACAAATCAAGGGGGATTTATAGTTTTTCTGCTAGGAGTCCATTATTGAAGGTCATATTTGAAACCCTTGACTCTAATAGGGATTGGAAGAGACGTTACTCCTTCCTAGAAGGTGACAAGTGGATGTGTCGTTTAGGGGACACGAAACACATGCTCATCGACATGACTTGGGGCATATTGCATCCGTCCCATATGCACCCGTCCTATTTTGTGAACTTTTAACATTCATTTAGTTTTTTTTTAATCACTTTTAATCCGTCCTCTTCATTTACAGTTAGACGGCGTTCACAAGTTAGTCTTGAGGAGTTTAGCTTTTTAGAGAAAATTTTTGCCAAGACCAAGCCAGAGGAAAGGACTTGGGCAAAATTAGTGATGCTTGATACCATCCTTTGGTATTGTGACGGTCCTGCACCAACTGCTTGATGGTGAGTAGCCGTTAAGTATGACGCCAAGATTCGCAGACGTAAGTCCGTTGCCTTATCCTTCTCAAAAGTCTTTTATTTTTATTAGTAACTAAATTTGTCCGTCCATCTTTACAGAAATGGATGACGCTAAGAGGAGAGTACTAATTAGGTCGCAGTCTGCAAAGAAAAAGGAGACCGACGATGTGGCTCTCAAGGGGACAGGCTCAAGTAATCCGTCCATAAAGAGAAAGTAGCTGCCTAAGGGGGACCGTCCTACTAAAAAGCCCAAAGTTCCCTTGGAGCCCGTCGTAGGGCTAATGGCAGAGGGTGCAAAGACGGTCACCCAAGAGAAGCAAGGGGTTGGCAAAGGCCTTATGAAGGCCCCGTCCACCTCTCGGGACAAGCCGCCCATCCTCCTCCATGAAAACTCCAAACATGCCTTAGAGCAACTCTTGTCCATCATTTCGTCAGAGGATTATGAGGTCTTAAGTAATCACTCCACGGAAGCCATTGGGGAGATGGGTCTTTTTGCAATGTCTCAGGTAATAAAACCCGTCAACTTTATGTCCGTCTTTTGAGTTGGCTCCCGTCTAACTTCCTTTTTCTTGTGTTTCAGGTCGTGGTTATGATGAAGGGGCTAATGGGATGGTGTCTTACAAACAAGACAACCTTGGAACATGCACGGGCAAAGGCGGGGGAGACGGAGGAGGAGCTGAATTAGTTACAAGTTTGGAAGTCCAAAATGGAGAAGAAGTTTGAACTCTTGGAGAGGGTAAGAAAAGACCTTGAGCAGAGCATGGAGGAGGTGAAAAAGGCCCTTGAGGGTAAGGACAAGGAGGTAAAGGACCTAGAGGATAGGATTCGTCGGGCTAAGGAGGTGGCGATACGTGAGTATTGTGACTCCGACGCCTTGCTATTAGAGCTGGGAGACTCCTTCCTGCGGGGTTTTGACGACGCCCTTCGTTAGGTGAAGACCGCCTACCCGACCTGGATGTTTCAAACATTAAAGTTGAAGAACAAGCTCAGACCTCCATCATGCCCATTACTTTAGAGGATCTTGACGACCTTTTTGCCGAGGATGCAATTCAGGGCGACGGCGAGTCGGCTGCAAAGACAGGATGCTCGGGGTCAAGGCCATATTGTAGTTGATGACGTCCGTCAAGAAAAAGATGCAGACCCTTAAGTTTAAAGTTTTTTATTTTTATTTTTATTTATTTAAGTTTGAGAACAATCTGTCATCAATTTTGTAATTTGAACAATTGCCCTTCGAAGGTCTTACATAATTTTATCCATCAATGGTATTTATTTTGCTTCATTCCGTAGTTTTTATGCCCGTCTAATTTGGTCCTTCTAGGTGGTCTGTCTACTTTGGATAAAATTTATATCCTTGATGCACCGTCCTTTATATGGACTAGGTAGTATTTTCATCATTTATGTATGATCTTTCTACTCTGTAGGTTTCGGTGCATACCCGTCCACTTTTTGGGACTTGGATTTTTCATTCATTATGGAACGACCCGTCCAGTTTAATTCATATCCGTCCACTTTTTGGACTTTTAGTTTATGTTCGTCCACTTTTTGGAATATAAATTTCATCCTTCTTGGGATGATCCGTCTAGCTTGTGGACTTTAAGTTTTATCCGTCCACTTTTTGGACTTAGAATTTTCATCCTTCTTGGGATGATTCGTCCGATTTGTGGATTTTATATCCGTCCACTTTTTGGATTTAAAATTTTCATCCTTCTTGGGATGATTCGTCCGATTTGTGGACTTTATATCTATCCACTTTTTGGACTTAGAATTTTCATCCTTCTTTGGATGATTCGTCCGGCTTGTGGACTTTAATTTTTATCCGTCCACTTTTTGGACTTTGAATTTTATCTTTCTTGGGATGATCCGTCCAGCTTGTGGGCTTTATGTGAATTCAGGTTGAAAAGACAGTTATGTCCGAATATTCTTCTTAAAAAATCATGTGTTTGTAGAAAAGTACCTGCCCCCTTGGGCTTAAAAAGATACTTGAAGTATTGTAGCAAAAAATTGTTAAAGTAAAACTAATATTGTAGTAAAAACTAAAAAGAAAAATTGGAAATAGTGTTGTTGCTCTTCATCTTTGTCTCTTGATAGTACTTCCATAGGTGCTCCGTGTTCCATGGGTGCCGAAGCTTTTGTCCGTCTAGCGTCTCGAGGTGGTAGGTGCCCTTCCTCCGCCATGATGCGATCCTGTAGGGTTCTTCCCGGTTGGGGTCGAGCTTTCCTTGCAAAGGATCTCTAGTAGCACCCATTACCTTTCGTAATACAAGATCTCCAACCTGAAAGTCTCTACGCCTAACGTTGGAGTTGTAGTGTTTTGCCATGAGATTTTGATACCATGCCATCCTTTGCTCCGTTGTCATTCGTAATTCGTCCACTAGGTCGAGTTGTAGTCGCATGGCCTCTTCGTTCTAATTCTCGTCGTAGTTCTCCACCCAAAAGCTTGTGAGCCCTACTTCTGCTGGGATGACTGCTTCACTTCCGTATGCTAGTCGAAATGGCGTTTCTCTAGTGGGTGTTCTCGCTGTAGTTCTGTATGCCCACGTAACGCTTGGCGGCTCGTCGGCGGATACCCTTTGCCCCTTTCGAGCCGGGTCTTGATAATCTTGAGCAAGGACCGGTTCGTGACTTTAACTTATCCATTGGCCTGTGGGTGTGCGGGCGACGAGTAGTGATTCTTGATTCCCAGCTCTGAATAGAAGTCCCTAAATGCACTGTTGTTGAATTGTTTTCTGTTGTCCGAGACAAGCACACTGGGTATCCCATACCTGCGGATGATATTCCTCCAAACAAAACTTCTAATGTTCTTCTCCGTGATAGTGGCTAGGGCTTCTGCTTCCACCCACTTAGTGAAGTAGTCGATACTAACCATCAGAAACTTTAGTTGTCTAACTGCTGTTGGGAAAGGTCCCATGATATCTAGTCCCCATTGAGCGAAGGGCCAAGGGGCCGTTATGGGAGTCAATTCTTCGGATGGTTGCTTGATGAGATTGTTGAACCTTTGACACTTGTCGCAAGCCTTGACATAAGCCTGTGCGTCCTTGAGCATTGTAGGCTAATAGTATCCTGCTGGGATCAACTTGTGCACTAATGATTGTGCCCCCAAGTGGTTTCCGTAGATACCCTCGTGGACTTCTCTCATTACGTAATCTGCTTCTTCGTGGCATAGACACCTTAGTACGGTCGGGAGAACCCTCTTTTGTATAAAACATCTTTTATCAGCAAAAATCGTGATGTTTGGACCTTTAACTTTCTAGTTGTGTCATTCCCATTTGGTAAAACGCGAGTCTTTAGGTATGATATTAATGGCGTAGTCTAATTGCTTTCGGAATTTACTTCCTGCATATTTGTTTTATCATCAATGAGTGAGGAGGCTTGGACAAATGACAATACCTGTTCGGGGACAAGCATAAATTCTGCTGAGGCTTGGACAAATGACAATACCTGTTCGGGGACAAGCATAAATTCTGTTTAGGCTGCTTTTGCTAGTCGATTGGCGCGCTCATTTTCACCCCTTGGTATTTGAACTAATCTGACTTCGAGGCTGCCAATTTGATTCTTCACTTTTTCTAGATACCTCTTCATCCTTTCGTTCTTACACTCGTAGCCCCATTAATCTAACTTGTTACTACCTGTGAGGCGCAATGTAAGACCACGTCTTCCGCACTTACAGCCTTTCCGAGGTCTAGCCATGTCACCAAGGCTTCATATTCTACCTCGTTGGTCGTGGGGAAATCCAGTCGGATCATGAACTCGATCTTATCCCCCTCCGGGGTTTGGATCACCACACCGGCCCCTCCTGCTCGTCTATTTGAAGATCCGTCCATATAAATATTCCATTGTTGCGTATCCTCTGCCCCTTGGCCGTCTCCAAGGGTGAATTTGGCGATGAAATTAGCCATCATTTGCCCTTTTACAGCTGTTCGCGGATGGTACTGTATGTCAAACTCATCGAGCTCTCTCGCCCATAAAGCCATTCTTCTTACTGCCTCGAGGCTACTCATGGCTTTGTTCAAGGGCTTGTCCGTCAAGACAATGATGGTGTGTGCTTGGAAGTATGGTTTGAGTTTTCGCGTAGCGATTATCAACGCCAAGGCCAACTTCTCCATCCGAGGGTACCTCTCTTACGCTCCTCGGAGCACTCGACTTGTGAAGTAGATTGGTCTCTGAGATCCATCTTCCTTTCTCACCAAAGTTGAACTAACAGCGGCTTGTGAAACAGCTAAATATAGGTAAAGTTCTTCTCTTGGCTTGGATGGAGTGAGCAATGGTGGAGATGAAAGATATGCCTTTAAGTTGTCAAACGCCATCTCGCATTCGTCTGTCCATTCGAACGATTTTCTCAAGGTACGGAAGAAAGGTAGACATTTTTCCGTTGCTTTCGAGATGAACCTGTTTAGGGCTGCGATTTTGCCATTCAAACTTTGCACTTCCTTGACCGTCCTTGGCGGTTCTAACTCTATTATGGCCCGTACCTTCTCTAGGTTAACCTCTATACCTCTTTGGGATACCATGAAGCCCAAGAATTTCCCGGTCGTCCTCGAACGCGCACTTGCCTAGGTTCAACTTCATGTTATATAATCGGAGGGTGTCGAAGGTCTCATGGAGGTTGCCTAGATGATCTTCTTTGTGTAGGCTCTTTACCAGCATGTCATAAACATAAACCCGTACATTCCTCCCGATCCGGTGTGCGAACGTCTTGTTCATTAATATTTGGTATGTTGCTCCAGCATTTTTAAGTTCGAATGACATCACCTTGTAGCAGAACAGTCCTTGGCTGGTGATAAAAGAGGTCTTCTCTTGATCGATTTCTTCCATTTTAATCTGGTTGTAGCCCGAGAAAGTGTCCATGAAGCTCAAAAGCTGGTGTCTTGCGGTTGAGTCTACCAAAGTATCTATCCGAGGGAATGGATAGTTGTCTTTGGGGCAGGCCTTATTGAAGTTCGTGAAGTCTACGCACATCCTCCATTTTTCATTGGCCTTTTTAACCATGACGACATTTGCCAACCAATCAGGATAGTACACTTCTCGGATGAAATCTGACTCAAGCAACTTTCGTACTTCCTTGGCAATGACTTTGTCCCGCTCCCGAGCAAACACTTGTTTCTTCTGCCGGATTGGGGAGAATGTGGGTGATACATTCAGTTTATGAACCATTATTGCGGGGTCGATCTCTAGCATATCCTCGTGACTCCAGGCGAACACGTCTTGATTGTCTCTTAAGAATGTCGTGAGCTTTTGGCGCACCGGCCAGCTTGCCAATGTACCCACTCTAGTCGTTCATTTCGGCCTTGAGTCATTAAGGATTATTTCTTCTAACTCTTTAACTGGCTCGCCATGCATTGTTCTCCTATGCACATTGTTTGCCATTGATCGTCCATCTCTAGCATAGCAATATAGAATTCTCATCTTTGCCACCGATTTCCACGCAGTTCTCCTACTCTATAATCCGTTGGGAACTTGATCATTAAATGGTAGGTTGAAGTTATAGTCTTCCATGAGTTAAGGGTGGGTTGTCCGAGAATGGTATTGTAAGCGGACGAACAGTTGACCACCAGGAATGTTACTTCCTTAGTGATCTGCTGAGGGTAATCTCCCATCGTTATTGTCAATGTGACGGCACCGATGGGGAACACTCTCATCCCTCTGAAACCAACTAGAGGGGCATTAACCGAGACCAACTATTCTCTGTCAATTTTCATCTGCTGAAAAGCCGGGTAATACAAGATGTCCGCCGAATTACCATTGTTGATTAGGACCTGGTGCATGTTGTAGTCTCCTATCCTTAGGCTAATAACAAGCGCGTCGCCATGCCGGTGGTGCAGCTTTCGAGCATCTTCTTACGAAAATCCGATAACGGGATTGTCGATCCGTGCCACCTTGGGTACAGTGCCCGTGAGCTGGACGTTTTGGACCATTCTTAGGTAGGTCTTCCTGGCTTTTTTTGGACGACCGAGAGGTCGTCGTGCCTCCTACTATCATTCTTATGTCTTCAATAGGCGGCCTTGGGTGCTTATTCTCCCATCGCAATGTCTGCTCTTGGGGCAGATCCGCTCTCTTTTTGCTCACGAACCTCTGTAGTTTCCTCTATCTTATAAGGGCCTCTATCTGCTGTTTTAGATCGTAGCGATCAGGTGTGTCGTGCCCGTGGTCTCGATGGAAGCGGCAGTACTTATCCCTTGGTCTCTTCATGGGATCTCCTTTCAATTTTTCGGGGAACGTTAGGGTTCCTTCGTCTTTGATCTGCATCAAGACTAGATCTATTCGGGCGATTAACGGGTGAAGCTTGTGAATCTCCCGGTGGGGGGTTTGGAGCGTCTATCATCCTGTTGTTCTCACAGTAGCCACTTTGCGCCCCCTATCCTGGCGAGTGTACTCCTGTCTTTCTCTTTTTCTAGGCTTATCCTCGCGGGTCAGCAGTGCATCTTACGCGTTCATATACTTGGTAGCCTTGTAAAGCACTTCCGACATGGTCTTTGGATCATTCTTGTACAGAGAGAACAGGAACTTACCCTTTTGTAGCCCATTAGTGAATGCTGCCATGAGTATCTTGTCGTTCCCCTCGTCGGTTGAGAGAGCCTCCTTGTTGAAACGGGTTATGTAGGACCTCGGCGTCTTGTCCTCCTGCTGCTTAATGTCATCAGACATGTTAATGCATAAACACGTCTACATAACTTTTGAATAAAAGTGCAGCAACATTAGAATCAACCTTTAGGCTTCTTCACTATTTCAAGTGGCTCCTAAACAATGTCATATTTACTTCTCAGTTCTATTCATCATTCTACAATATAAAAGTCAAAATCAACACGTATGCATCTCATAAAATCCATAAGCAAGTTTTTGTTTTTTGTTTTTAATTTTCCTTCACCCTTCCCAGTTTGACTAAAGAGAAACCGAAGTGAATAAAAAAGTTTATAAGTTAAAGCTAAAAAGTTAAAGTTTACTTCTTTATGGTGTTTCACACAGAGTAGATACAAAACCATGTCTTTTTATAAGAGTTCAAGTTAATTTCAAAACACAAACAGGTCCAGTTCAATATGACGTAGCAAGAACCTTTGAGAATGAAACTACAACATACTTCAAATAATGATGAAATTGCCCATTTCCGTAATCGACTCTCTTCCCTACAAATAAGAGGACTCTTAATGTTGAAAGAACTTCCTCTTCTTTTAGTGGGTAAAACAATAAGATCAAAAGTATTATGTGTAACAAATATTATCATATTAAAGTGAAAATAAATTGGTTAAGCAGAGATATTCAGGTGACACAGATGAATCTACATCTTCTGCATCATTAAGATATCAAGACCCTTTTAGAGATGATCATACAAACAAAGATGGAATGTCACCATGATACCTGAAAACAAAGATATACAAAATGCTAAGCACACTTTGCAAAAGTACAATAAAATATAAAGGTAAAATGAAATACCTTGAAAATCTTTTTTTTTTATTTTAAATATTCTTCTTCTGTAGCATATGATCTATATCAAGAACCAAGTATAGCTTCTTATGGTGTAATAAATCTACTTATTTCAAATTGACAATTTCAGCATTGTGAAGCCGTAGTCGCAACAAATAATGTTTAAGCTTAAATGAATTACTATTTAAAAAAAAAAAAAAAAAAA
This sequence comes from Quercus dentata, assembly GCA_028216015.1. Lineage (NCBI taxonomy): Eukaryota > Viridiplantae > Streptophyta > Magnoliopsida > Fagales > Fagaceae > Quercus > Quercus dentata. Next base: position 65,024,960 of record CP116452.1, on the reverse strand, counting down.
AAAAGATCATCACTATACTTTATGATTCTATTATTCTTGAATAGGAATAGATTTATAAGTTCAAAATTGATTTACATCTCTCCAGTTGTAATTTAAAAAATAGTTTCATATTAGGGAATATTACTTAGTGAATGAGCGGTGACAACTTTGTATTGCATTATGCGAGAGAAGCATAACCAAAATTCATAACTCCACCAAATAGTCTTATCTCAAAGAAGGTTACCTTATGAATGTAACCCAATGCCACACCAGATTTGGCCAAAGAACCTTTGCCCACAAAATTTACATGTTGTCATCTTGCAATTCTTGAAATCTTCAAACTTCAAACTGGTCATCCAAAATCTCTTTTTATTACCAATGAAACCCATCATCGAATTTATCTTTACCTACCAAAATAAATAAATAAATAAAAATAGATTGGTTAAACTCCATTTGTTCCAACAAAAATACCTTCATTTAGTTCCATTAATGTAAGAGTTCCTCATGCAAAGAGCCATCCTAAAGCTATAATAAAGCCGTGCAAAAGAATCATATTGATATCTGTAAACATAAGGCATAAACTACATCTTCTTATATGAATTAATAAGTACAGCAAGTAAAAAACATATAAAGAAGAAATCATACAGATTAAAGAGGAAATTCAAAGTCCATAGTTCATCCAGATTAATCCAACATCATTCAAAGCAAAAACCTTCCTCTAATAGAGGGAAAAACAAAAACAAAAAGTCGACCATGAAACAAAATTGATGAAAATCTTCAATTGGGTAGTCAAAATTCTATGGAGAGTGAAGCAGAAAATCGAACCACAAATGAGAAGGAAAAATGACCTCAACTTAAAACACAAAATTCCTATATCAAAACCAATACACCCATAATACCCAAACCTAAATCACATTTAACGCTCAATAAAGGGACAAGAAAAAAACTTTACCTGCGCAGTTCCAGCCATCGATAGTGGCGGTAGATAGTGGTGTGACCTTCTAAACTCTCTCCGCACCCTTACGAAGTCTCGGGAAAAAGCACAATACAAGATGGCGTGACAAAGTGTGAACATCAAAGGGAAGGAAAAAAAAATTGAGCCACCCAAATTACACAAAAAAACTCTCACTTAGAAGGAGAAGAAGATTAAGAAAGAAAATCCCAAGTATTACAACTGAAAGGGGAAAACGCAATGATGGCTAAATACAATAATGTAAATGTAAAGTAAAAACAAAAAAGTGTATAGGAAAAGAATTAAGCTTGCAACATTTACCTACTGGATCTGTGGCGACTTTCCCTTCAGTCATAAAGGCTTTTGCAGAAGCATGCAATTTTCTTTTCAACAAATAATCATGAATGTAAACATCAAGCCTACCACAAGAAAAGGAAACCCAGCCAAAAAAACATAAATTCAGTAAATTTAGCACAAAGAAAATGAGTTGGAACCCCTTTGAAACAAAATCAGAGTGTACATACATCTTATCCGCTTCCCAATTACTCTGTTCCATGTTATTTTGAAGTTAGAACACAAAAACCAAAGAATGAAGAATCAATAACTGTTACGCTTTGCAAGTAAGCCATCCTTAGCATCAGATCCCTCATAAAAACAGCATAATACAAACCTGTTTGGTTCCCAAGAAACCACAATAAAAGAAATTCTAAAAAGCGGTTTTCAGCATGCCGGTTTGAACTTCTTTTCTAGTGGTTTCTTGGGAACCAAACGGAGTGAAACCAATTAACTGAATCACATAATTCTTTTAAACTATTAACGATAAAAATAAATTAATAAATAAAAACTATACCTCATAAAACCCTAACTTGTACTAAATCTTTCAAACCAGAAATTCAAACCCAAAAAAAAAAATATATATATATAAGAAATTGTTAATTCAGCAGAGTAATGAATTTTGCGATCTGAAATCCTTACATGGTGATATAAGAGTAATGAATTTGCGTGCACTGTTATTATTGTAATAATGATTTCGGCAATTTGTTCTCGGGAAAGTGACGAAAGTTCATTGATGAAGTTGAAGTAGAACCGCTACAACTTTCACCTTCTCCAGGTGGTCGATTTAAATTCTCAGAGATGGACTATGCTGAAAGGCGGGACTCTGTTCTTGCGGGACTCTGTTCTTTATCTTTGCCGGCTGGAGAACGTGGAGTCATTGAGTTGTGGGAGAGGAGGACCGACGGTGGTCTGGGTTTTGGTTTCAAAATATCGGGTTAGGGTATTTGGTTTGAGAAAGGGGAGTATATATGTTTGAGAATATCGGGTTAGGGTATTTGGTTTGAGAAAGGGGAGTATATATATTTAATAAAAAGAAATAAATCAGATTTAAAAATTAAAAAAAAAATGCTGATGTGGAAAATTGTGATAGTTTCAAAAGCTTCGATTTTATATATATATATAGATTATAAAGGATCCTTGTCTGCGTAGTTCTGCTGCTGGGCAAGGCCGTAAACTCCACTTGACTTGAGGTCTCCAAGTCGGTCTATTGCCACGGCCACGGTGTATAGGCAACGCTACAAAATGCGGCTATAGGTACTTGTGTTTTTAGGAGCTATAGCCGTGTTTTAAAAACGCAGTTGTAGACCTCTTTTTTTTCTTTTTCTTTTTTTGGGTAGTGAAATGGGTTAGTCACTTCAAATATTAACATGGATCCATTTGATCCACCAGTGGGATGACCAGGGCCAGCCCAAGGCCTAGGCCTAAGGCCCCACTAAAAAACAAAATTTTCTTTTGGAAAAAAGGCCCCACTTTTCATAGTTAATAAATGCCCAAATTTTTATAAAATTATATATATATATATATATATATATATATATATATTTATATATATATATTTTCTAAAGGTTGTACATTTTTTTTTCTCTTAGTGATGTTAAAGATATTACAAATTTTACTATTGACTTACAAATTACCATGTTATTAATCACAAAAAAATGATATAAACATTCATTAGTTAAATTGATGAAGTTTATTAATGAGAGACAATGTCACATTATATTTTGAATATTTTATAGTACTTTTAATTAGTGCATTTTTCTTTTTCATTTTTATTAAGACTCTTAAAGTACGAGACCAGTAGAACCTTAACTCAATTGAAACCCTAAAATATTTCAAAAATATGTTGCAAATGTGTTAAATCATCAATTATAGATTAATCTCCCCAAATAGTTTGAGACTTTAATTTTTGTAAACTAATATCCTACAAAACCACACACCAAGTAATATCTATCTCTCTCTCTTAAAATCAAAATATAAAATTAAAAATTAGATTACAACTTTATTTAATCATGCATCGTTTTATATCCAAAATAAAATATTTTTTTAATAGCAATATATTCCTATTTCTTTTTATTAATATTTATAGTTCAACTATGATATTCAATTCTCTATATGAAATTCACATTAGTCTAGTTGGTATTATTTATGTATTTAATGTATTAAATTAACCATAATTTGATTAGTATTAAATAATTTTGTTTAATTAATATTTATATATTAAAGGTCCTGTATAAATTTTTTGCCTTAGGCCCCAAATTATGTTCGGCCGCCCCAGGGGGTGACACGATGGTCACCCTAAATTTGCTTAACCTTGCATGTGTTTCTGTTGTAAATTGAAGTCCATGCATGTGTAAGTGTAACCCAACAAGGAAATGGTACCTCGAAAAGATCATAACAATCTGGGCGACAAAGCCATGGATTTCCATAAGTTTAGGCTTGATCAAAATTCTTTACAAAGCAAGGCCCGCATTAAGAGTAAGGCATGGATTATGTAAGTAGAAGTAGAACTCTGTTTTGTCCATCTAGAGTCTAGAGGAGGATTTTTTTTTTTTTTTTTTTAAATTTTTTTCCAAACACATCCAGGATATGGGTTGGCTACACTCGCATACTTTTAAGGTTGTTGATTTTCTGGACTTTAGTAAGTTAGGTGCTTTTTTTTTTTTTTTTTTTGGGAGTCTACAAAACTTTTGTTCTGGTTTAGCGCTCTTTTATATATAGTTCAAAATTTGAAGAGATTATCCACAGTTTTGATCCAAAATTTCTAGAAACCTACAATTTCTCCCTCTCTCATACCTGTTGATCTCTAAAGGGAATTTTATTTTTAATTTTTAATTTTTTATACTTTCCTCACGCTTATCTACAAAGGTTGTCCATCTTTCCATCAAAACACAAACACCTAATATTTTTGCCTATCTTACCTCTTTCAAGCCAAAAGTCTACGAAACACTAAGTATGCGTTTGGATAACTAATTGCGTTTCATCGTGCGGCGTTTTGCCCTTTTTTTTTTTTACCAGTGCAAGATGGGACATGAATAGTGCATTAAGGCAAATGAACAGTATTTTGTGAGTGTGAACAAGAACCGGAAATTATTTTTTTATTGTTTTCAGTTTTCAACAAAATACGCGGTATCCAAACGCATCCTACATTTCTACTTCATAACATTATTATTGCTAATAGAATAAAAAATCCCCAAAAACCCAAAACACGACTCAAATCTTTTTACCATAAAAAAAAAAAAAAGACGCATACTAAACTATTTCAATTTGATGCACTTCATATATATATTTTTTCTTTTTAGAAAAAATAATATTAATAATATCGTATTACACGGGTTAAATGCTAGTATTCTTAATAGTATTGCCTGCATGTTATCTCACCATATATTTTTAATTGACAGGATATTGTTTATATGTACTTCTAAATTGAAAGTGCATTTCTAGCTTAAACTATTCATAGCCTGTGAATTTCGATGATTCTGTTAACATAAATCTATTACTATATATAATGGAAGAAGCCTAATTCACAAACCCTCCTGGTAATACATGTATCTATTATGAAATATAGTTTAAACTTTAAATACCATTTAAGCAAAATGGTCTAAATTTTAGTTCTCATCCTGAGCCATTTAAAAGTTAAAACAACAATCAAAAGACAAAATCAAAATCCCTTAAAGTACCTAGCGTACTTTACTCCATAGAGTTATTTTAATCTTAATCTTTCATTTTGAAATAAGTGGTTCAAATTATACCATGTCATTAATTCACTAATAAAAATATTAAAATTAAGGTGCCATGTCAGTTATTGGAGACTTTATTACCTTTTTTCTGTCAAAAAAAGTTATTGGAGAAAAATAGATTGACACATCAGGTCTCAACATATGACCTGTCAAAACTTAACATTTATTTATTTATTTGTTGTTTTAAGAAAATTAGAAATTTTAGAAATCCCAAAATCAGAAACCAATCTCACCGCCACCACACCGATGAAAAATTATTTTAGAAATTAAACGAAAATCCAAGAAACCAAGATCGCACGGTAAAACACAGCAACAAGAGCCATAGAATGCGATCACATTCTGTTTTTTGTTTTTGTGGATTTGGTAACAGTATGAAGCATTGGATTGGCTGTGCGGAGGTTTAGCTTTTTCACATCTTTGGATTGTTGTCTCATGGCTGTGTGGAACGATAAAATCTCTAAGAAACCATTTATAAGTCAAGTAGGTCCAATTTGATCTTTGATTCTGTGTTTTGATTTTTCTATGATAATTGATAATTGATTGTTGTATTAACCCAGATCTTAATCCCATATCACAACCAATGCAAACAGATGGTCCAACTGGTTTTACCTTCATGTTTGCAAAGCCACTCTCACCACCATCGGTAATCCAAATCTTGAGTTGTTTGAGTTATGGAAAATGAAAAGTGGGGGACCTAAGCTCGATGGAGGCTGATAACGGGAGTTCTAAGCCTCTGAAAATTGCATTCAATGGAGGTCAATTTCTACGTCATTCTCCGGCAAGATTTCATGAAAATAGAGGAGAGGAACGAAACTGGGTTTCAAATTTTGGGTATTCTAATTTTCTAAAAATTAAAATAAACTAAAGTGTAAAATATCATTTTTATCCCTAAATTTATACAAAAATAATGTTCTACTTTTGTCTTTCCATCAATGTTTGTTAGTTACTAGTTTAGGTCCTAAGTGACTTAATGGAGTGTTGATGTTGTATTTGATATTGACCGAACAAATTTATTTTTTTAAATTGTAAACACATTGCACACATTTATTGGCCCACATGAATTAAACAATTCTACTAGTGAGGCAAATTTACCCTTGCACCACACCTGTACGACCCAATTCAAACCTCAACCATCTCAAAAATCCCTAAATCTAAAATGCTTTTAAACTCCAATGCCACAATCCCATGGCCTCAATCGGCAACTCTAATCGGAGACCCCAACCTAGAACTGGAGTACCGGCAACATAGTGTAATCAAATTTAGTCACAATTTAAAAGAGGACAACATAAATAATAACAAACGTTTATATAATGATGATGATGATGATAGTTACATTTTCTTTTAAATGAAGAATAATATTTCTTATAACGTGTCTACTTATAATATTTATAAATTAATAAATCAAAGAAAAAAATCGTACAAAGCAAGGTCCAATAACTAGTTTTTGTTAGTAATTTAACTATTAAGTTCCTAATAGGTCTTGTTCTTTAAAAAATGTCGTCCGTATTTTACTAGGGGTCATCGGATAGTTAATGGAAATAGGTAAAAGAAAAATGGATTCCGACATAAATGGCCAAAATTAAAATTTTAATATGTAAAGAATTAAAATGAAAACAATCCAAACTTTAAGACCAAAAGTGTATTTTAGTCTAATTATTACATAACTACTTGATAAATATAGCCAGTCTTTGAAAATTATTTAGTATTTTCAGGATACAATAATCCCATACATTCTTATTTCATATAAATAATAAATCTCATCATGAATCAATTTCATGTGAGAGAAATGAGTATCACATTCTACAATACTAAGAATTACACGACCATTTTAGCTAGGAAAAGGACTAGGGAAAAGGAATAGGACTAGGGATACCCTCGGTTGGTGACCACAGCTGTTTAAGTTTCCTTCCGACAACAATTGCTCGTGGCAAGGAACTCTTCTTTTCTGCAAGCAAAACAAGAAATTGGATAAATATAAAACTAGTTCATAAAAAACTTTTAAACCATGCACGCAAGAACACAACTTAGATTAATTAAACGACTCACTGGCTGGTGGTACGACATTGCTTGGGTCAGCAATCACTATTGTAGATGAGATAAACAGAAAGAAAAGCATCGAGATTATGATAAGCCTAATGGAAGTCTTGGAATCCATTTATGGTTCAATGGCTGTAAAGAGACCAGAATTAACACTTCATTACTTCTGTGATATATATACACACACACACAAGGGACAGCATTGTCTAAAGTCAAGTAAACCAACGTCAACACACGTTATTCTCTCTTTTTTTATTGGGAATAATCCCGAAACTGCATATTCAATTACTAAGAAAAATGGGTACATAGCAATAAATAACGTAGACAATTACAGATCATAAACAGTCATGATGTATGAATTCTAACACCAACTCTGGATATTCAACACACTATTTTGGCCCTCTTCGATCCACAAAATATTTGAAGACATTTTGAAAATCATCATCTTCAAGTTTCTTTCAATTGGGAGACTTTAGTGCCCCTTTGATTATCATATTTTGGGCAAAAAATTACGTTTATGGCTTCAAAACATGATAGCATGCGTTTACTAAAATTTATAAATTGTGCATTTTTTTGGGTCTAAATAACATAGACAACGGACAGCAACATCTAATATCCAATACGCGTTATGTAATCTACGAATATCTTTTCCACAAATCGTTTGTAGAAATTTTCAATAGCTTTATCTGTAACTTTGTCTCCATTAGGAAACTTAAGGTAGTTCTCATGAAAAGAGGGCCCAAAATTTAGGGTATGATCTCCAACTCAAGTAAACCATGCAAGTTTAAACGGCCTGTATGCAAGTTTGGCTCCATAAGAAGACTTAGCGTACGTATTTTACACGAAAATAGTATCCTTGGAATTTTTTTTTTTTTTTTTGGAAAACATAATTATCCTAATAATATTTAAATGTGCTAAGATTTTTTTATTTATTTAATAATATGAGTGGCTTAAAATACCCATACGATGAGCAGTGTATTAGTAAAAGGGTAAATAACTGTTAAGAATAAGTGGTTTTGAACACATACACACACACACACATATATATATATATGTTCAATTTTTATGATCTTAGTGTGTCACATGGATTAAGTATAAGTTTAACATGTGTTTATAAGCTCTTGAGCACCCTCCCCTTGCAAACCAATTTTCAAGGGTGAGTTGTACTCATGAGTTTGTAACATCAATCAGGTTAATAGTCTAGAGTTAAGAATCTATGAAGCAATGCTTTAGCATACTAGGGGATAAGTTGATGCGCTGAATTTATATAATTATTTGTGATATTATTAACCGTAGAAGCTCATTTGGATGCGTTTACTAAAATTTAGAAATTGTGCATTTTTTGGTCTAATAACATAGTTCATGAAGGGGATAAAACCCAAGGTAGACGGATCCAATCAATGGAGCCAATCTTAAGTGACGGTGCTAAAGAAAGGGACGGTTTGAATGCATTGACGAAAAACGGGTAGAATGGATCGTGTCTCGGATGGAGGGGAAGGAAGATGGACGGACTCTCCATGGTGGACGGATTCCAATAAGACAAATGCAAGAGAGATGGTTGGCAAAGCCACGTGGCACCTACGTGGACTAAGTGGTCTCCAAGAAACCCCATATAGAAATGACTTGTGCCCTATGATTAACCCTAATCAACAAAGTCTCTAGATGGAAATGATCCCATAAAATATGTGTTTTAATAAGGATCTTGTTGGGGAGATAAACTCATTGGGGAGCTTCCTTGAGTAATTAATATAACATATTGAGACACACTTTAACCCAAAAGGCCTAAGCCCAATGGGTATGTGCTCAATTATGTTATATTAACCACTCATTCTTCTCATATTTATTCAATGTGGGACTTCACTCACACGTGTAACCCAACAAATCTCCCCCTCACGTGTGAGTCTGCCTCTTTATGGGCTTCAAGACCTCTTTGTGGGCTATGAACAAGTCCTACTCACTCCCCCTTGCCTAATGGGCTTTTCACTTCATCAGTGCGTCATCCATAGGTCTCTCGTACGCCATCCATGGGAACCACGTGTCAACCCCGCACGCACATCCATGGGAACCCCGTACGTCCATGTCTATGGGAACCTCGCACCACACCATTATTTAGCACCATTAGCAATATTCCTTTGTTGGGCTTTTTTTTTCTTCTCCAGGATCTTTATGTGTGGGCCGTTTAGGCTTTCTCCGTCCCCGCTGGGTAGGGACCATGAACACCTCACCACCTTCGCCGCACACCACCATGGGCTCTGATACCACTTGTTGGAGAGATAAACACATTGGGGAGCTTCCTTGAGTAATTAATATAACATATTGAGACACACTTTAACCCAAAAGGCCTAAGCCCAATGGGTATGTGCTCAATTATGTTATATTAACCACTCATTCTTCTCATATTTATTCAATGTGGGACTTCACTCACACGTGTAACCCAAGAGATCTTCTCCCCAAGGAAACGCCTTGATCGCCAAGAAATAAAGGTCGGTTCTACACTACTATAAAAACCCAAAAACCTTGAGAAATCAAGGTACGCATAATTTATCCCAGCTCTAACACTCTAGAGTTGTGAAAAGTTCTCAAACTTAATCTTGAGAGGGCATTTGGCCGGTATCACAACAGTGATACTCTGTGGGATCTTTTCTTTCTTTGTTCTGCAGATCTTTGCCTAGGGTACGTGAGGATTGTGCAACTTAGTATGATTTTCGGCATCATTAGTCCACATGAAAGGACAAAGGACAACAATAGCTAATAACCAATACGCGTTATGTAATCTGCTAATATCTTTTCCACAAATTGTTTGCAGAAATTTTCAATAGCTTTATCTGCAACTTTGTCTCCATTAGGAAACTTCATGTAGTTCACATGAAAAGAGGGCCCAAAATTTAGGGTCTAATCTTCAAGTCAAGTAAACCATGCAAGTTTAAACGGCCCTGTATGCAAGTTTGGCTCAATAAGAAGACTTAGCGTGTGACTTGGCGTGTTTTACGCGTAAATAGGATCCTTAGAATTTTTTTTTTTTTTTTTTTTTTTTAATAACAAAATTATCCTAATTATAATTAAATGTGCTGAGATTTTATTTATTTGTTTAATAATGTGAGTGGTTTAAAATACCCATATATATGTTGAGAGGTGGTTTAAAGACAAAGGATAGTAACATCTAATATCCAATACGCGTTATGTAATATGCTAATATCTTTTCCACAAATCGTCTGCAGAAATTTTCAACAGTAACTTTGTCTCCATTAGGAAACTTAAGGTAGTCGTCATGAAAAGCAGGCCCCTAAATTTATTGTATCTTGATTTTTCTTCTTCGGACAGTATTGTCTAATTTCCAAGTCAAGTAAACCATGCAAGTTTAAACGGCTTTGTATTCAAGTTTGGCTCCATAAGAAGACATAGCGTGCGACTTGGCGTGTCTTACACGAAAGTAGGATCCTTAGAATTTTCCTTTTTCTGTATTTTTATAACAAAATTATCCTAATTATAATTAAATGTGCTGAGATTTTATTTATTTGTTTAATAATGTGAGTGGTTTAAAATACCCATACATATGTTGAGAGGTGGTATAAAGACAAAGGATAGCAACATCTAATATCAATACGCGTTATGTAATGTGCTAATATCTTTTCCACAAATCGTTTGCAGAAATTTTCAACAGTTTTATATGTAACTTTGTCTCCATTAGGAAATTTAAGGTAGTCGTCATGAAATGCAGGCCCCTAAATTTAATTGTATCTTGAATTTTCTTCTTCGGGCAGGACTGTCTAATCTCCAAGTCAAGTAACCAAGAGAAAAATGATGGAAAAATGCATGTGCGCAGCGGAAAATTAATGGATATACTTCATTTGAAATTGATAACATGCACTATGTAAATTTCAGAATATAATAATAAGAGAGTGTACCTCGGTGTGGTGAATTTCAAAACAAAGATTGTAAACCCTTGGGAATACTTTTGATCTTCACTCTAATTCCACTAACGCCCAAAATGTGTGGTCTCTCAATCAGTTATGTAAATTTGTTCAAGAGAGAATTCGAGAGTGTCCAACACTCACATACACCATTTCATACAAGTTGTTCATTTCAAAATTCTGTATGTTTCTCTCCTTATAACTGATCATCTAATTGGGCTAGCCTTTTGGGCCTTTCCAATTGGGCTCTAGAATGTGGCTTGGAGTGGGACCAAAAGGGATCAATAAGACACTAGCTCCAATGGGCCTTGAGCTTTTCTGTCAACTCTTGACTAGTCCAAAGTTACCATTAACTATATTTAATACCACTATATAAATATAGTTGCATTCTAGGTCTTATCTATAAATTATGTCCCAAGACTTTATTGTACATATAACCATTTCATAAAATATTTGTAGTAACACAAAGTCATAAATATAGATTGCCACTTTGTAAATTACTACATCTTAATTCTTGAGTACCCGGTTTAATCTTTTTAAGTTATTCATCATATATTTATGAAATCCAATTTCATAAATATATACTTTAGTAATTTCTTACCAAAGTGGTTAGGCCTAACTCTCTGAACAACAAACCCATTAAACTTATTTCAAAGGAATATTTTGTATTTTCGTTAAGAGACTATGAATTCCATCTTGAGAATATATGTTCCATCAATACTAAATATGGCTAGTCAACATACCGAGGTTTTGACCGTAACTTTAGATCTCACTCCCGATATATCAAAGCAACTTACACCTCATGATTAGATCCATTATTCTCTCAGGATTAAGAGTTCATGTAAATATAAGTCGTGAGATTTATTATTCATTTGTGAGTCTTTAGGAGAATAATAAATCTCAAAGTGGTCTAGTTCAATATGTCTTAACTCTTAGAACATATCAACATATCAAGTAGAAGTCACCACTTCCATGATCAAGACAAATCATCTTAGTTGATATGTTATAGTCTTCGTAGATAAAACGCCCAGTTTAATCACCAACTATGAACTAAATTTTGAGTTTACAAAGAACTTATGATTTATATCTTACGTGACTAAATTACATACCATGCATCTCATGGACCATATGATAATGTCCAAATATTCAAGTTGCCATTATTTTAGATAATAATAAAACAAATTTATTAATCATAATATTAAGTCATACATAATGTCATACATAGCATCATACAATAGGATTTAAGGGCACTAATCCTAACAAAAAATTCTCTCTCCCTAGTAGGAGTCTGTTCTCTCTAGACTGAAAGGTTTCCAGGTCTTTCTAGAGATTTCTATCTCTCTCTTTCTTTGGACAGTGACGTTTCCAACTCTCTCTCGGCGCACGATTTGATCTCCGATTATGTAAGCAAGAGCTCATCATTGTGGGTCTTCCATCTTCACCAAGGGTTTTCTTAGTCTTTGGTGTAGGTATAGTTTGTCGCTAGTTAGATCCTCTCCCGCTGCATTCGAGAGCTCTACTCTAGTGTGTGGTCGTCTCTGCATCCTTGGTGGGTGGGGCTTTCATCCGTAGTGGGTTACGCGTAGTCCGGGTGTTCCGCCTAGTTATGGGTTTTTCCCTTTCCTTGGTGGGCTTTCTCCGCCCTATTAGGGGGTATTTTCTTGGCCGGTGTGGGTCTCTCTCTACCCCTTAGTGGGTTAATTAGATGATTTGGAGTGGTGATTTCATTGTCATTTGCAAAGTCTCGATCTTTGGGTGATTGTTCAGTTCGACGGCCATAGACACTAGCAAGGTATTACTCTGTCTCCTGGCCTCCGGGTTTTGCACTTTATGCTTTGTGGGTGTTTGGTTTTCAAGTAGATTGGTTGTGCTGTGGATTGATGTAGTAGAAGTGTTGGGCTTGGGAACAATGATTACCTTAGGGTGGAATTGCCGGGGACTTGGGAGCCTTTGGTTAGTTCATGTGTTGGGCGAGTTAGTCCAACGGTGGGATCCCAATGTTGTGTTTCTGATGGAAACAAAAATAAAGAAGAAGGCAATGGAAAAGGTTATGGAGAAAATTAAGTTTGTGAATGGGCTTGTTGTGCCTAGTAAAGGCAGGAGTGGAGGTTTAGTAATGTTATGGAAAAAGAGGTTCAATTGGAAATTATGGGATATTCAAGGAACCATATAGATGCAATTGTTACGGAGCAAGTTTCTTGCAATAGGTGGAGAATCACGGGGTTTTATGGGCACTCGGAAACACATAAAAGGAAGGAATTATGGGATGAGTTGGCGACATTGAACAGAAAATTCAAACTTCCTTGGCTTTGTTTTGGTGATTTTAATGAGATTCTATCTATGAGTGAAAAGTTGGGGGGGGGGGTGCTATGAGGTCTCGTAAACAAATGGAGGGGTTTAGGGAGGTAGTTAACTTTTGTGGCTTTAAGGATTTGGGGTATAGTGGCCCTGATTTCACATGGTGTAATATGCAAGAAGGTGATAGCCGGGTCTATTTAAGGTTAGACTGTGTTTTTGCTACCGATGATTGGATACACCAATTTAATGGGGCAAGAGTTCTTCATTTGGTTGACTCGACATCTAACCATTGCGCCTTGTTAATTATCGATAAAATTACCCCGATCGACCCACGAAGAGAAGATTTCATTTTGAAGCCATGTGGACAAAAAAGGAGGAGTGTAAGGAGATCATAAAAGTGGCTTGGGAGGGTGGCCTTAATCAAAATACTCTTGAAGGAGTTGTGGCTAGTTTGAGAATGTTGCAAAACTGATTTAGTGAGATGGAATGCATCGGTTTTTGGCTACATCCCAAAGTAGATTCAAAACAAGTGGAAAGAGCTTAACGCCTTGGAGTTGCAAGATAGAAATGGAGTGTTGGGAAAGGAGATAAATAGATTGAGGAGTGAGATCAATGATCTCCGGATAGAGAAGAGATATTGTGGCACCAAAGGTCAAGGGTTCAATGGTATGGGCAAGGGGATCGCAATACTAAATTTTTTCACTCAAAAGCCACTCAAAGGAGAAAGAAGAACACGATTACAGGATTATGGGATGAGAGTGGGAATTGGTGTGAGACAAGTGAGGGTATTGCAGCAGTAGCCATTAGCTATTTTGAGAAGTCGTGCACTACTTCCCATCCAAGTCGAATTTTAAATTGCCGATACTATTTCAGCGAGTCACTAATGAGATGAACCAAAGCTTAATTCAAACTTTTACTAGAAGCAAATGGAAGCCGTGTTGAAGTAGATGCATCCTACAAAGGCTCCAGCCCCAATGGTATGTGTGCTATTTTTTCCGTAGTACTAGGATGTTGTTGGAAATGATATAACATGTATGGTCCTAAATGTGTTAAATATGAACATGTCTATTTCCAGTATAAACAAAACCAATATTACCCTTGTGCCAAAAATTAACAATCCTTCAAAAATGACTGATTTTAGGCCTATAAACTTAAGCAATGTAGTTTACAAGCTTTTTGCTAAAGTGCTAGTAAACCGCCTTAAAGTTGTACTTCCTCATATTATCTTTGAAAATCAAAGTGCTTTTCTTCGAGAGAGACTCATTGCGATAATGTGCTAGTATCGTTTGAATTAATGCACTATTTAGAATATAAAAAGGAGGGTAAGGAAAATTTTATGGCTGTTAAAGTGGATATAAGTAAGGCCTATGATCGAGTAGAATGGTGTTTTATTGAAAGGGTGATGGAAAAAATGGGATTTAGTGAAAAATGGATTAGCCTAATTATGTAGTGCATATCTACGGTTTCTTATTCGGTGATCATTAATGGTACGAGTTAATGGTTGTATCCACCCTACAAGAGGCCTCCATCAAGGAGACCCCTTGTCTCCTTACCTTTTATCTTATGTGCAGATGGTTTCTCCTCCTTAATAAAGGAAGCGACAAGGAATCAAGTGTTGAGTGGAATTTCCATTTGTAGAGGATGCCCCATGGTTTCACATTTATTTTTTGTTGATGATAGCTTGTTGTTCTACAAAGCTGACGACCACGAATGTCAAAAATTAGTAGAGATCCTTGAGCTCTATGAAGCTGCGTCGAGGCAAAAAGTAAATACGGACAAATCTTCTATATTTTTCAGCCATAACACTCCCCAAGAAAGGAGAAGTGAGGTGATTGGCATTCTTGGGCCTATGCGGGACACTAGACATAACAAATATTTGGGTCTTCCTTCTATCATTGGAAGATCTAAGACTGAAGTGTTTGCGGAAGTGAAAGAAAGGGTTGGGAAGAAGCTTGTTGGGTGGAAAGAGAAAATGCTCTCTATGGGAGGAAAGGAGGTTCTAATAACGGCTGTGGCTTAGGCAGTTCCCATGTATACTATGAGTTGTTTCCTTCTTCCAAAAGGGCTTTGTGAGGAAATTGAAGGAATGATAAGGAAATTTTGGTGGGGGCAAAGGCAACAATAATCCAAGATAGCTTGGGTGAGTTAGGAAAAGTTATGTCGATCAAAACTTTGAGGGGGTATGGGTTTTTGTAATTGTCGGGCCTTTAATTTGGCTATGTTAGCAAAACAAGGTTGGAGACTTCTCTCAAACCAAAATTCCACGTGTGCAAGAGTGTACAAAGCAAAGTACTACCTAAATGGGAATGTGTTGAATGCAAAACTGGGCTCAAATCCATCATATGCTTGGAGAAGTATCTTTAAAGCTTTGGAAGTGATAAGAAGAGGAATCAGGTGGAGGGTAGGCAATGGAAAGCTAATTCATATATGGGAGGATAAGTGGCTTCCCACTCCAACAACTTATAAGGTAATTTCCCCACCTCAACCCTTGAATGATTTTCCTATGGTTTCTGCCCTTATTGATGAGGAAACAAAGAGATGGAAAGTGGATATGATAAAGTCATTGTTCCTTCCATTTGAAGCGACGATTTTAAATATTCCACTCGGCTACAACTTACCGGAGGATAAAATTATTTGAGTGGGAAATAAGAAAGGGAATTCACGAGTTAAGAGGGGTTACTATATTGCTCTTAATGTGTTAAGTTCTTTAAGGGGGAATGTTCCCATGTTGATCCTAGAACCCCCTTGTGGAAGAAGATGTGGCATCTCAAAATCCCACCAAAAATTAGAATCTTCATGTGGAAAGCATGTGAAAATGCTCTTCCCATTATGCTAAATCTAAGGAAGAGGGGAATGGCCATTGATGGAATATGTCCCATTTGTGGGAATGAAGCTAAGTCCACTTATCATGCTTTATTCAAATGTAATTTTGCAAAGGATGTTTGGAGTAGATGGAAGGAGTGCCCTATAAAAATATGTGCAGAGACCAAGATTTTCTTGATGTCGCTTTAGGGCTGTTTTTTGTTGGAACAAATAGAGACATGGAGATAATGGTTGTGACTGCGTGGGCAATATGGTATAACAAAAACCAATGTGTACATGAGGGTGAAAAACTTGCTGCTGGTCGAGGTGTGGGATTTTGCCTCGAACCTTCTTTTGAATTATAATGAAGCCTCAAAATTTTTCAAACTTGGTCTAGACTCTTTGTGAGATTAGTGGATGAAGTCTCCAATGGGGGTCTATAAGATAAATGTGGATGGACCGACAATTGAGAGAGGACGGAATTCAAGTATTGGAGTAATCATAAGAGATTACAAGGGGAGGTGGTAGGCTGGCATGAGTAGGTTGCTAAATGGAAATTTTTACGTGTTGGAGACTGAATTGTTGGCGATGGAAGGCTGGTATATTGTTAGCAAAGGATTTAGGCTTCCAACAAAGTTATTATTGAATCGACTCTCTATTAGCGGCTCGAGCATATCAAAGCAAAGATAATCAATGGTGAAACAGGCATATTGTTCAAGGAATTTTG